>CAWUFW010010791.1:0-666332 GCA_963921515.1 Calotriton arnoldi
TGCTGCATTTGTTTCAGACGGGAAGGACGAGGCTGAAAGGCCGGTTACGACCCTTATCAAGGGGAACAAAACACTGACTGGATAACTTGGGGCTCAGAAGTTGTGCAGGGGCTCACATTTTTTAATATGGGTTACAGGTTACTTTTTTATAAATTTTTATAATGCAACACCACAAGGACAGGGTTCTGCTAGCCTGCACGAACTGGACACTAGACTTACCCAGACACAGGAGCGAGGGCTGATGGCGCTTCAGCTGGTTTTAGCAGGCGATTTTAATTGTCATTTGTGCCCAAACCTGAGAGTAGCTTGTGGGGATTGGTCGTCCTGTACGCTTGAGGACGGTCCGCACATGGAACACACAAAGGAGGGAAGGGAACTCTGCGGCCTACTAAACACGTATACGCTAACACACACTATGGACCTGATTGATGTTAAACAGGATATAACGGTTCATCCCACATTTAAAGGTAGAGGTTGTGCCTCATTTATTGATTACATTTTTGTCTCTGCAGCACTCAGAAACTGTGTGTCTGGGTTCAGCATTGGCTCCAGTGCCTTTAGTGATCACAATCCTCTTGCTTTATCCCTTGTTGACGCACACCACCACCAGGAACCCCTTAGAGCGGGGGGGGTGGCTAGGGCTACGGACCAAGGCAGGAGGTTGAGATGGACACAGGTCAATGGCGAGGCCTTTTATAGATCTCTTTTAAAAGAAGGTGAACAGGTCATCTTAAGGTGTTTAGACCTATAAGTGGAAGGGGCATAACTAGTTGAGGCTTTTAAGGGCGTTGCCAAATAGTTGATAGTTTGCTTAGAGCCCCAGCTTATAGGGTCAAAACGGATAACCCGAGATGGTTTGATCCACAATGCTCTCGTGCCCTTAGAGAGTTGAAAGATGCTTTAAAGACCTCTCCAAGAGATAGGGACCGGGTGACCCTTTGCCGGAAAAAATATAAGTCAGCTATCAAGGGACGTAAAGGTCAATTACAACAGCAAGCTTGGGAAGACTTGACAGAGGCGATGGTATTAAAGGATTCTACCGCCTTCTGGAGAGTCATAAATAATCCCTGTTTTCAAGATGCTAACAAACCCGGGCTAGGCAATAACATTCTGCCGGAGCAATGGTACAAGCATTTTCAAGGGTTTTATAATTATCATCCAAGCATGGATCAGTTGCAGGATCATAGTGGGGAGCGGAACACACCCCCATTAAGATTCTCACTGGGCGAGGTTAAAACAGGAATTGAAGGTTTAACCAGGAATAAGGCCCCAGGCCCAGATGGGATCCCACCCGATCTCTTTATAAGCAACGTGGATCTTTGGGCGCCTATCCTGACTAGGGTCATAAACACAGCAGTGGACACAGTAATACCAGCATCTTGGTCCACAGCCACGATTGTCCCCATCTTTAAAAAAGGTAATAAGGATAGCCCACAATGTTACCGTCCGATCTCGCTCATTGATGTGTCAGCGAAGGTATTAGGGCGGGTGGTCTCAAGCTGGCTGACTGATTGGGCTGAGGATCACCAAGTTATAACTGACGTCCAATTTGGTTTCAGGCCTGAGAAATCTACCACCGACCAATGCCTTAATTTATACCTTCTCTCAGCCAAATACACAGTAGTCAGTCCAGGGACGATGTATCTGGCATTTATGGACTTGACTGCGGCCTTTGACAGAGTCAATCGAGGGAAATTATGGGCAATCATGGGTGGGCTTGGTGTGGACTCGGGGCTTATTAACATCTTAAAAACCTTGCATCTGAATACCACTGCTGCGGTTAGATACAGTCAGGAGGGAAAAACAACAGAACCCTTCACGTGCTCTAGAGGGGTCAGACAGGGCTGCATACTAGCTCCCTTCTTGTTTACGTTATATATAAACGGTCTCGACCGGGCATTAAGCACTTTACAGGCAGACACCCCCAGGATAGGTACCCGTGGGATCCTCGTTCTGCATTTTGCATACAACGCGGTACTCCTTGCCCGCACCCCTAAAGGCCTGCAGCTCTTAATAGATGGTTTTGTGTCGTTCATGGAGAATCTGGACTTGTCCCCCAATCTGGCAAAATCCTATGTTATGGAAGTGGGCAAAAAAACAGGTAAATCCTATAATTACACAATTGGATCTCACTGTTTGGGAAAGGTACAGTCCTTTTCGTATCTGGGGATTTTATTCGATGGTCGATTACATTTTAAATATTTATTAGAAGAGAAATGCCGAGCTATGACCAGATGTACCGGGTCAATAATGAATTTTGCACAAAGGCTAGGACGGTGGTCTCCAGAGCAGATTCTGAGACTATATAGCTCCATGTGTTGTGCTAAAGTGCTGTATGGAAGTGAGGTGTGGGGATTCATTGAGGCTAACCAACTACAAATTGAAGAGAATAAGTATTTTCGGCGTCTGTTAAAAGTCCCCCAGAGCACGCCATCCCATATTGTCCATGAAGAACTGGGTGTCCGCTATATCACGGATAGGATGGCAGTCAAACCCCTAGTTTGTTGGGTAAAGACCTGGGCAAATGAGGAGGCGGCTTTAAGCAGGCAGGTTATAGAAGACTGTCTCTCCCTGGACCATGGGCTAAAAATCCCCTGGCAAAAATATGTGAAGGAGTCTCTCGAGAAAATGGGATGTGCAGACCTTTTTACTAACCCTTCCAAAATGACCATGCAGGATAAGGCCCTGGTCAAGGATCGGTTCTTCAAGTGTGTTTCGATGCTTCGGGGAGACAGAGAGTTAGCCAAGCCGTCGGTAAGAGAACACCTAGTAACTAAGTCTACCGAGGGCATTGAACCATACCTGTCTTGTCTAAGCAGCGCCCACGATAGATTTTTAATGACCCGGTTTAGGCTAAATCTTTTGCATCATGTTTTAGCAGAGCCGGCAGGGTTCACACCGCCTACAGAGATGAAGGGGCCCTGTGGCTGCGACCACAGGTCTCCACAGGACACCCTTCACTTTGTTTTATTATGCCCATTTTACTCACATCCTAGAAGTCTTTTTGAAGGGCATTTTAAAGAAAGCCAGATTTAAACAAGCACGGGTGGCCCTGTTATTTTTAAAATTGTCCCCAGATGCTTTTACACTTTTTTGTATCATTAACTTTTTAAGGGCTGCGGTTAGATTAAGGACCACAAGGGGTAACGGAAGCCTATAGATCTCTCGCGTGCCACTCCTTTATATTGTTTTAAAAATGGTTTGTTGTGATGCGTACATTTTCATTCATGTATTGAAATTGTATTATGTAGAATTTAGACTGATGAATTGTTTTTTAAAAGATTGTACTTGTAACCTTGTTGAAAAATCGCTACTTTTATGGTATTTTTACATGCCGAATAAAGACTGTTTATTATTATTATTATTATTAGTTAGCTCAACTAACTATAACGGCCGAATTTCTCTGGTTTTGTACGAGTGAAATGTCCAATTAACTATAACGTCCCTGAAACCTGTGGTTTTTTCAGTGAATTTCTAAGATTTTTTAAATGCTAATTTCTAACTATAACGTCCCTGAAACCTATGGTTTTCTCAGTGAATTTCAAAGGTTTTTTAACTGCTAATTCCTAACTATAACGTCCCTGAAACCTCTGTTTTTTTCTGTGAATTTCTAAGGTTTTTTAAATGCTAATTTCTAAATATGCCTACATAGGTAGGACATGAGCAGAAAGAGGAAGAAAGACGCAGAAAGAAGCAAGAGAAGTGCAGAAAGAGGCAACAGAAGTCCAGAAAGAGGAAGAAAGGTGCAAAAAGAAGCAAGAGAAGTGCAGAAAGAAGCAACAGAGGTGCAGAAAGAGGCCTACTTCGTCTGAATCTTTCAACAGCTCATACAAAGTAGCCTAATCACTAATCCTTTTCCCAAGATGTCTTAAACCTCACTTTTCTCTTGAAGGTTCACTATTCATCGACTGTTCAGAATGTTAGGCCTACCAAATGTAAAACAGCAATCCTAACCATATCACTGTTGTAAGTCTGACCAAGTTTGTGAAGGTACGCATGCATGTGTCTCTGCTTTTACCTGGTGACATGTTGCATAAAAATAAACATACAAATACTTGAATACCTGTGTTTCAAACAGCATACTCTGTAAATTTGTGTACAATAAGGTGTATGCATTTCTTTCTGCTCGTAATACAGGGCACATGCATATTCAATAGTACATCGGAGGGGCTCTCTAACACCTATATACATAACACATGTCTGCCTGTGCAACCGCATGACAGAGCAGAACTAACAAGATTTGACCACCTATAAGAGAAGCTACCCGCTTTTTAAGCTACCATCTTCAGATCCATAACACATGTGAGAATACATGTACAAGTAGACATATACCTCAGTCATGAGAGCATGCAGACCTTTAAACTTAACAGCTTGCACTTCCCATTTCAATATAGAAACAGGCAAGAGAAGTACAGAAAGAAGCAAGAGAAGTGTAGAAAAAACAAGAGATATGCAGAAAAAGCAAGAAATGTGCAGAAAGAGGCAAGAGAAGTGCAGAAAGAGGCAAGAGAGGAGCAGAAATAGACAAGAGAGGTGCAGAAACAGGAAAGAGAACTGCAGAAAGAGGCAAGCGAGTTGCAGAAACAGGCAAGAGAGGTGCAAAAAGAGGGAACAGGGGTGCAGAAAGAGGCAAGAGAAGTGCTGAAAGAACTAACAGAGGTGCAGAAAGAGGCAAGAGAAGTGCTGAAAGAAGGAACAGAAATGCAGAAAGAGGGAAGAGAAGTGCAGAAAGAAGCAACAGAGGTGCAGAAAGAGGTAAGAGAAGTGATGAAAGAGACAAGAGAGTTGCAGAAACAGGCAAAAGAAGTGCAGAAAGCGGCAAGAGAAATGCTGGAAGAAGCAACAGAGGTGCAGAAAGAAGCAAGAGAAGTGATAAAACATACAAGAGAGTTGCAGAAAGAAACAAGAAAGATGCAGAAAAAAGGAAGAGAAGTGCAGAAAGAGGCAAGATAGGTGCAGAAAGAGACAGCAGAGGTGCAGAAAGAGGCAAGTGAGGTGCAGACAGAGGCAAGAGGGGTGCAGAAAGAGAGAAGAGAAGTGCAGAAAGAGGGAAGAGATGTGAAGAAAGAGGCAAGAGAGGTGCAGAAGGAGAGAAGAGGGGTGCAGAAAGAGGCACAAGGGTTGCAGAAAGAGGTAAGAGGGGTGCAGAAAGAAGCAACAGAGGTGCAGAAAGAAGCAACAGAGGTGCAGAAAGAGGGAAGGAGGGTGGAGAAAGAGGCAAGAGAACTGCAGAAAGAAGCAACAGAGGTGCAGAAAAAGGGAACAGGGGTGGAGAAAGAGACAAGAGAAGTGCAGAAACAAGCAACAGAGATGCAGAAAGGGGTAAGAGGGGTGGAGAAAGAGGAAAGAGGGGTGCAGAAAGAAGCAAGAGAGGTTCAGAAAGAAACAAAAGAAGTGCAGAAAGAAGGAACAGAGGTGCAGAGAGAGGCAAGAAAGGTGCAGAAAGAGGGAAAAGGGGTGCAGAAAGAGGCACAAGGGGTGCAGAAAAAAGCAAGAGAAGTGCAGAAAGAAGCAACAGAAGTGCAGAAAGAGGGAAGAGGGGTGCAGAAATAGACGAGAGAAGTGCAAAAAGAAGCAACAGAAATGCAGAAAGGGGGAAGAGGGGTAGAGAAAGAGGCAAGAGGGAAGCAGAAAGAAGCAAGAGAGGTGCAGAAAGAAACACAATAAGTACAGAAAGAAGGAACAGAGGTACAGAAAGAGGCAAGAGGGGTGCAGAAAGAGGGAAGAGGGGTGTAGAAAGAGGCCCAAGGATTGCATAGAGAAGGGACAGAGGTGCAGAAAGAGGCAAGAGGGGTGCAGAAAGAGGTATAAGGGGTGTAGAAAGAAGCGAGAGGTGCAGAAAGAAACAAAAGACGTGCAGAAAGAAGGAACAGAGGTGCAGAAAGAGGCAAGAGGGGTACAGAAAGAAACAAAAGAAGTGCAGAAAGAAGGAACAAAGGTGCAGGAAGAGGCAAGAGGGGTGCAGAAAGAGGGAAGAGGGGTGTGAAAGAGGCACGAGGGGTGCAGAAAGAAGCAAGAGGCATGCAGAAAGAAGCAAGAGAGTTGCAGAAAGAAACAAAAGAAGTGCAGAAAGAAGTAACAGAGGTGCAGAAAGAGTCAAGAGGGGAGCAGAACGAGCGAGGAGGGGTGCAGAAATAGGCACAAGGGTTGCAGAAAGAATGGACAGAGGTGCAGAAAAAAGCAAGAGATGTGCAGAAAGAAGCACCAGAGGTGCAGAAAGAGGAATGAAGGATGGAGAAAGAGGCAAGAGAAGTGAAGAAAGAAGCAACAGAGATGCAAAAAGGGTGAACAGGGGTGGAGAAAGTGGCAAGAGGGGTGCAGTAAGAAGCAAGAGAGGTGCAGAAAGAAGGAACAGAGGTGCAGAAAGAGGCAAAAGGGGTGCAGAAAGAGGGAATAGGGGTGCAGAAAGAAGCATGAGTGAAGCATAAAGAAGCACGAGTGGTGCAGAAGGAAGCAAGAGAGGTGCAGAAAGAAGCAAGAGGAGTACAGACAAAAGCAACAGAGGTCCAGAAAGAGGCAAGCGGGGTGCAATAAGAGGGAAGAGGGGTGCAGAAAGAGGCACGAGGGGTGCAGAAAGAAGCAAGAGACGTGCAGAAAGAAACAAAAGAAGTGCAGAAAGAAGGAACAGAGGTGCAGAAAGGGGCAACAGGGGTGCAGAAAGAGGGAAGAGGGGTGGAGAAAGAGGCAACGGGGGGCAGAAAGAAGCATGAGAGCTGCAGAAAGAAAAAAGAGAAGTGCAGAAAGAAGGAACAGAGGTGCAGAAAGTGGCAAGAGGGGTGCACAAAGAGGGAAGAGAGGTGTGAAAGAGGCACGAGGAGTGCAGAAATAAAGAAGAGGAGTGCAGAAAGAAGCAACAGAGGTGCAGAAAGAGGCAAGAGGGGTGCAAAAAGAGCGACGAGGGGTGCAGAAATAGGCACATGGGGTGCAGAAAGAAGCAAGAGAGGTGTAGAAAGAAACAAAAGAAGTGCAGAAAGAAGGAACAGAGGTGCAGAGAGAGGCAAGAAAGGTGCAGAAAGAGAGAAAAGGGGTGCAGAAAGAAGCAAGAGAAGTGCAGAAAGAAGCAACAGAGGTGCAGAAAGAGGGAAGAGGGGTGCAGAAAGAGACAAGAGAAGTGCAAAAAGAAGCAACATAGATGCAGAAAGGGGGAAGAGGGGTGGAGAAAGAGGCAAGAGGGAAGCAGAAAGAAGCAAGAGAGGTGCAGAAAGAAACAAAAGAAGTACAGAAAGAAGGAACAGAGGTGCAGAAAGAGGCAAGAGGGGTGCAGAAAGAGGGAAAAGGGGTGCAGAAAGAGGCACAAGGGTTGCAGAAAGAAGGGACAGAGATGCAGAAAGAGGCAAGAGGGGTGCAGAAAGAGTCAAAAGGGGTGCAGAAAGAAGCGAGAGGTACAGAAAGAAACAAAAGAAGTGTAGAAATAAGGTAGAGAGGTGCAAAAAGAGGCAAGAGGGGTGCAGAAAGAAACAAAAGAAGTGCAGAAAGAAGCAACAGAGGTGCAGAAAGAGGCAAGAGGAGTGCAGAAAGAGGGATGAGGGGTACAGAAAGAAGCAAGAGAGATGCAGAAAAAAGCAACAGAAATGCATAAAGAAGCAACAGAGATGCAGAAAGGGGGAAGTGGGGTGGAGAAAGAGGCAAGAGGGATACAGAAAGAAACAAGAGAGGTGCCGAAAGAAACAAAAGAAGTGCAGAAAGAAGGAACAGATGTGCAGAAAGAGGCAAGAGGGGTGCAGAAAGAGGGAAGAGGTGTGTGAAAGAGGCACAGGGGTGCAGAAAGAAGCAAGAGGTGTGCAGAAAGAAGCAAGAGAGTTGCAGAAAGAAACAAAAGAAGTGCAGAAAGAAGGAACAGAGGTGCAGAAAGAGGCAAGAGGGGAGCAGAAAGAGGGAGGAGGGGGTGCAGAAAGAGGCACAAGGGTTGCAGAAAGAAGGGACAGAGGTGCAGACCCCATCTTGACCCCATCTTCTCCTCAAGCTCCCACGTCTCCTTCAGCCACACCACGGAACTCCTCTGGACCGACCACCGCTGCATCCATTTCACCTTCCAGAAACCCACCACACACCACCGCACCCAACAGATCCCACGCCGCTGCTGGAGCAAAGTCACCGAAGACCAACTTTGGGCAACCCTCGCTCTCAGCCCTCCCTCCGACCCATCGAACACCGACGACGCTGCCTGCAACCTCAGACGATGGATGAACGACTGTGCCAACACCCTCGCCCGCTGAAAAAACTCACCTACAGTGACACCACCAAAAGAGCCAGCTGGTTCACCTCGGAACTCCTAGCTTCCAAGCGTACCTGCCGGAAACTAGAGAAGAAATGGCACAGTGATAAGACACCGGACAGCCACGCAGCCCACAAAGACGCCATCCAGTAACCACCACCACCTCATCAAGTCCGCCAAGAGAATCTCCTTCAAAGACCGCGCTCGACAACAATGCACACAACAGCAAGGAGCTTTTCAACATCGTGAAGGAACTCTCCAACCCCAGCTCCAACACCAACGACATCCCGCCGTCGCAACCCCTGTGCGATCCCTCGCCACCTTCTTCCACCGCAAGATCGCCGACATCCACGACAGCTTCAACACCCAGACAGCCCCAACTAAGATCGATGCACCAGACCCACCGCACACCATCGACCACGACCCCCTGCCAGCCTGGGCCAGCGTGAACATCGAGGACACCATCAAGACCATGAGCACAATACACTCCGGCTCCCCGTCAGACCTTTCCCGCACCACATCTTCAACAAAGCCAGCAGCTCCATCGCACCCCACCTGTGCAACATCATCAATCTCTCCTTCGAGACCGCGACCTTCCCAGAGAGCTGGAAACACGCAGAGATCAACGCCCTACTCAAAAAACCCAAGGCGGACTCGAGAGACCTCAAGAACTTCCGGCCCATCTCCCTGCTTCCGTTCCCAGCCAAGGTCATCGAGAAGATCATCAACAAACAGCTAACCTGATACCTCGAAGAAAACAGCATCCTGGACCCATCCCAATCGGGGTTCCGCAGCAACCACAGCACTGAGACTGCCCTCACGCCGCCACCGACGACATCAGGATCCTGCTGGACAACGGGTGAGACCGCAGCCTCATCCTGCTGGACCTCTCCGCCGCCTTCGACACTGTCTGCCACCGCACTTCCACGCGCACGCCTCCACGACGCAGGGATCCGAGACAAGGCCCTGGAATGGGCCACCTCCTTCCTCGCCGGCAGAACCCAGAGAGTCCGCCTCCCACCATTCCGATCCGAAGCCTCAGAGATCATCTGCGGCGTACCCCAGGGATCGTCCCTCAGCCCAACACTGTTCAACATCTACATGGCCCCGCTCACACGCATCGCCAGACAGCACGACCTCAACATAACTCTCCTACGCCGACGACACTCAACTGATCCTCTCCTCACCAAGGACCCCCTCGCCGCCAAATCCAACCTCCATGAAGGAATGAAGGCCGTCGCCGATTGGATGAAGATCAGCCGACTAAAACTGAACACGGAGAAGACAGAGGTCCTCATCCTCGGCTCCAACCCCTCAGCCTGGGACTCACTCCTGGTGGCCAACGATGCTGGGAGCAGCCCCCGACACCCACCGACCACGCACGCAACCTGGGAGTCATCCTCGACTCAACGCTCTCCATGGCCAAGCAAGTCAACGCAGTCTCATCCTCCTGCTTCAACACCCTCCGCATGCTTCGCAAGATCTACAGTGGATCCCGACAGACACAAGAAGAACAGTCACCCAGGCCCTCGTCAGTAGCAGACTTGACTATGGGGAACGCCTACGCGGGAGCCCCGGCCAAGCTCATCAAGCGACTGCAACGCATACAAAATGCCTCCGCACGCCTGATCCTCGATGTACCACGCCACAGCCACATCACTGCCCACCTGAGGAACCTGCACTGGCTCTCGTCGACAGGAGAATCTCCTTCAAACTCCTCATCCACGCACACAAGGCACTCCACAAGACTGGCCCAGCCTACCTCAACAGACGACTCCTCTTCTACGTCCCCAACCGCCAACTCCGCTCTGCCGACCCTCTCTCTCGCCACCGTCCCTCGCATTCGAAGAACTACCACCGGCGGCAGATCCTTCTCCCACCTCGCTGCCAAGACCTGGAACACCCTTCCACTAAGCCTACGACAGACCCAAGACCTGCTGACCTTCAGGAGGCTACTCAAGACCTGGCTGTTCGACCAGTAGCAGCATCCCCCTTCCCTCTCCCCAGCGCCTTGAGACCCTCGCGGGTAAGTAGTGCGCTCTACAAATTCTGTGATTGATTGATTGATTGATTGAGAAAGAGGCAAGAGGGATACAGAAAAAACAAGAGAGGTGCAGAAAGAAGCAAAAGAGGCGCAGAAAGAAGGAACAGAGGTGCAGAAAGAGGCAAGAGGGGTGCAGAAAGAGGACGAGGGTGTGAAAGAGGCACGAGGGGTGCAGAAAGAGGCAAGAGGCATGCAGAAAGAAGCAAGTGAGGTGCAGAAAGAAACAAAAGAAGTGCAGAAAGAAGGAACAGAGGTGCAGAAAGAGGCAAGAGGGGTGCAGAAAGAGGGAGGAGGGGTGCAGAAAGAGGCACGAGGGTGCAGAAAGAAGCAAGAGAGAGTGCAGAAAGAAGCAACAGAGGTGCAGAAAGAGGCAAGAGGGGTGCAGAAAGAGGGACGAGAGGTACAGAAAGAAGCAATAAGAAGTGCAGAAATAAGGTAGAGAGCAAAGAGGAAGGGTGCAGAAAGAAACAAAAGAAGTGCAGAAAGAAGGAACAGAGGTGCAGAAAGAGGCAAGAGGAGGTGCAGAAAGAGGAAGAGGGGTGCAGAAAGAAGCAAGAGAGGTGCAGAAAGAAGCAAGAGAAGTGCAGAAAGAAGCAACAGAAGTGCAGAAAGAAGGAAGCAGAGGTGCAGAAAGAGGCAAGAGGGATGCAGAAAGAGGCAAGAGGGGTGCAGAAAGAAGCACAAGAGGTTGCAGAAAGAAGGAACAGAGGTGCAGAAAGAGGCAAGAGGGGTGCAGAAAGCGGAAGAGGCAAAGAGGAGGTGCAGAAAGAGCGTGAAGAGGAAGAGAGTTGCAGAAAGAAACAAAAGAAGTGCAGAAAGAAGGAACAGAGGTGCAGAAAGAGGCAAAAGGGGTGTAGAAAGAGGGAAAAGGGGTGCAGAAAGAAGCATGAGTGGTGCAGAAAGAAGCAAGAGAGTTGCAGAAAGAAGCAACAGAGGTGCAGAAAGAGGCAGAGGGTACAGAAAGAGCAAGAGAGGTGCAGAAAGAGGCAAGAGAGGTGCAGAAAGAGGGGAAGAGGGGTGCAGAAAGAGGCAAGAGGGGTGCAGAAAGAAGCAAGAGAGGTGCAGAAAGAAGCAAAAGAAGTGCAGAAAGAAGGAACAGAGGTGCAGAAAGAGGCAAGAGGGGTGCAGAAAGAGGCAAGAGGAGTGCAGAAAGAGGCACAGAGGTGCAGAAAGAAGGCACAGAGGGGTGCAGAAAGAGGCAACGAGGGGTGCAGAAAGAGGCAAGAGGGGTGCAGAAAGAAGCAAGAGAGGTACAGAAAGAAACAAAAGAAGTGCAGAAAGAAGGAACAGAGGTGCAGAGAGAGGCAAGAAAGGTGCAGAAAGAGGAGGGGTGCAGAAAGAAACAAAAGAAGTGCAGAAAGAAGGAACAGAGGTGCAGAAAGAGGCAACAGAGGTGCAGAAAGAGGGAAGGAACAGAGGTTGCAGAAAGAGGCAAGAGGGGTGCAGAAAGAGGCAAGAGAGGTGCAGAAAGAGGCAAAAGAAGTTGCAGAAAGAAGGAACAGAGGTGCAGAAAGAGGCAAGAGGGGTGCAGAAAGAGAGAAGAGAGGTGCAGAAAGAGGCAAGAGGTGCAGAAAGAAACAAAAGAAGTGCAGAAAGAAGCAACAGAGGTGCAGAAAGAGGCAAGAGGGGTGCAAAAAGAGCGACGAGGGGTGCAGAAATAGGCACAGGGTGCAGAAAGAAGCAAGAGGTGCAGAAAGAAACAAAAGAAGTGCAGAAAGAAGGAACAGAGGTGCAGAGAGAGGCAAGAAAGGTGTAGAAAGAGGGAAAGGGGTGCAGAGAGAGGTACGAGGGGTGCAGAAAGAAGCAAGAGAAGTGCAGAAAGAAGCAACAGAGGTGCAGAAAGAGGGAAGAGGGGTGCAGAAAGAGACAAGAGAAGTGCAAAGGAAGCAACATAGATGCAGAAAGGGGGAAGAGGGGTGGAGAAAGAGGCAAGAGGGAAGCAGAAAGAAGCAAGAGAGGTGCAGAAAGAATCAAAAGAAGCACAGAAAGAAGGAACAGAGGTGCAGAAAGAGGCAAGAGGGGTGCAGAAAGAGGGAAAAGGGGTGCAAAAAGAGGCACAAGGGTTGCAGAAAGAAGGGACAGAGGTGCAGAAAGAGGCAAGAGGGGTGCAGAAAGAGTCAAAAGGGGTGCAGAAAGAAGCGAGAGGTACAGAAAGAAACAAAAGAAGTGCAGAAATAAGGTAGAGAGGTGCAAAAAGAGGCAAGAGGGGTGCAGAAAGAAACAAAAGAAGTGCAGAAAGAAGCAACAGAGGTGCAGAAAGAGGCAAGAGGAGTGCAGAAAGAGGGATGAGGGGTACAGAAAGAAGCAAGAGAGATGCAGAAAAAGCAACAGAAATGCATAAAGAAGCAACAGAGATGCAGAAAGGGGGAAGTGGGTGGAGAAAGAGGCAAGAGGGATGCAGAAAGAAGCAAGAGAGGTGCCGAAAGAAACAAAAGAAGTGCAGAAAGAAGGAACAGATGTGCAGAAAGAGGCAAGAGGGGTGCAGAAAGAGGGAAGAGGTGTGTGAAAGAGGCACGGGGTGCAGAAAGAAGCAAGAGGTGTGCAGAAAGAAGCAAGAGAGTTGCAGAAAGAAACAAAAGAAGTACAGAAAGAAGGAACAGAGGTGCAGAAAGAGGCAAGAGGGGAGCAGAAAGAGGGAGGAGGGGGTGCAGAAAGAGGCACAAGGGTTGCAGAAAGAAGGGACAGAGGTGCAGAAAGAGGCAAAAGGGGTGCAGAAAAAGGGAAGAGGGGTGCAGAAAGAAGCATGAGTGGTGCAGAAAGAGGCAAAAGGGGTGCAGAAAGAAGCAAGAGGGGTGCAGAAAGAAGCAACAGAGGTCCAGAAAGAGGCAAGAGGGGTGCAAAAAGAGGGAAGAGGGGTGCAGAAAGAGGCAAAAGGGGTGCAGAAAGAAGTGAGAGGTGCAGAAAGAAACAAAAGAAGTGCAGAAAGAAGGAACAGAGGTGCAGAAAGAGGCAAGAGGGGTGCAGAAAGAGGGAAGAGGGCTGTGAAAGAGGCACAAGGAGTGCAGAAAGAAGCAAGAGGAGTGCAGAAAGAAGCAACAGAGGTGAAGAAAGAGGGAAGAGGGGTGCATAAAGAGGGAAGAGGGGTATAGAAAGAGGTATGTGGGGTGCAGAAAGAAGCAAGAGAGGTGCAGAAAGAAACAAAAGAAGTGCAGAAAGAAGGAACAGAGGTGCAGAGAGAGGCAAGAAAGGTGCAGAAAGAGGGGAAAGGGGTGCAGAAAGAGGCACGAGGGGTGCAGAAAGAAGCAAGAGAAGTGCAGAAAGAAGCAACAGAAGTACAGAAAGAAGGAACAGAGGTGCAGAAAGAGGTAAGAGGGGTGCAGAAAGAGGGACGAGGGGTGCAGAAAGAGGCACGAGGGTGTGCAGAAAGAGGTAAGAGGGGTGCAGAAAGAAGCAACAGAGGTGCAGAAAGAAGGAACAGAGGTGCAGAAAGAGGCAAGAGGGGTGCAGAAAGAGGGAAGAGGGGTGCAGAAAGAGGCACAAGGGTTGCAGAAAGAAGGTACAGAGGTGCAGAAAGAGGCAAGAGGGGTGCAGAAAGAGTCAAAAGGGGTGCAGAAAGAAGCAGAGAGGTGCAGAAAGAAACAAAAGAAGTGCAGAAAGAAGGAAGAGAGGTGCAGAAAGAGGCAAGAGGGGTGCAGAAAGAAACAAAAGAAGTGCAGAAAGAAGCAACAGAGGTGCAGAAAGAGGCAAGAGGAGTGCAGAAAGAGGGATGAGGGGTGCAGAAAGAAGCAAGAGAGATGCAGAAAGAAGCAACAGAAATGCAGAAAGAAGCAACAGAGGTGCAGAAAGGAGGCGAAGTGGGGTGGAGAAAGAGGCAAGAGGGATACAGAAAGAAACAAGAGGGTGCAGAAAGAAACAAAAGAAGTGCAGAAAGAAGGAACAGAGGTGCAGAAAGAGGCAAGAGGGGTGCAGAAAGAAACAAAAGAAGTGCAGAAAGAAGGAACAGAGGTGCAGAAAGAGGCAAGAGGGGTGCAGAAAGAGGGAAGAGGGGTGCAGAAAGAGGCACAAGGGGTGCAGAAAGAAGCAAGAGAGGTGCAGAAAGAAGCAAGAGAAGTGCAGAAAGAAGGAACAGAGGTGCACAGAGGCAAGAGGGGTGCAGAAAGAGGCAAGAGAGGTGCTGATAAGAGGCTACGAAGACGTGGCAGATCGACAGAAGAGGAGTGCAGAAAGAATCACCAGAGCGTGCAGAAAGAGGCAAGAGGGGTGCAAAAAGAGACGATAGATTGAGGTGCAGAAAGAGGCAAGGGGTGCAGAAAGAAGCAAGAGAGGTGCAGAAAGAAACAAAAGAAGTGCAGAAAGAAGGAACAGAGGTGCAGAAAGAGGTAAGAGGGGTGCAGAAAGAGGGAAGAGGGGTGCAGAAAGAAGCAAAAGAAGTGCAGAAAGAAGCAACAGATGTGCAGAAAGAGGGAAGAGGGGTGCAGAAAGAGACAAGAGAAGTGCAAAGGAAGCAACATAGATGCAGAAAGGGGGAAGAGGGGTGGAGAAAGAGGCAAGAGGGAAGCAGAAAGAAGCAAGAGAGGTGCAGAAAGAAACAAAAGAAGTGCAGAAAGAAGGAACAGAGGTGCAGAAAGAGGCAAGAGGGGTGCAGAAAGAGGGAAGAGGGGTGCAGAAAGAGGCACAAGGGTTGCAGAAAGAAGGGACAGAGGTGCAGAAAGAGGCAAGAGGGGTGCAGAAAGAGACAAAAGGGGTGCAGAAAGAAGCGAGAGGTACAGAAAGAAACAAAAGAAGTGCAGAAATAAGGTAGAGAGGTGCAAAAAGAGGCAAGAGGGGTGCAGAAAGAAACAAAAGAAGTGCAGAAAGAAGCAACAGAGGTGCAGAAAGAGGCAAGAGGAGTGCAGAAAGAGGGATGAGGGGTACAGAAAGAAGCAAGAGAGATGCAGAAAAAAGCAACAGAAATGCATAAAGAAGCAACAGAGATGCAGAAAGGGGGAAGTGGGGTGGAGAAAGAGGCAAGAGGGATACAGAAAGAAACAAGAGAGGTGCCGAAAGAAACAAAAGAAGTGCAGAAAGAAGGAACAGATATGCAGAAAGAGGCAAGAGGGGTGCAGAAAGCGGGAAGAGGTGTGTGAAAGAGGCACGTGGGGTGCAGAAAGAAACAAGAGAAGTGCAGAAAGAAGGAACAGAGGTGCAGAAAGAGGCAAGAGGGGAGCAGAAAGAGGGAGGAGGGGGTGCAGAAAGAGGCACAAGGGTTGCAGAAAGAAGGGACAGAGGTGCAGAAAGAGGCAAAAGGGGTGCAGAAAAAGGGAAGAGGGGTGCAGAAAGAAGCATGAGTGGTGCAGAAAGAACCAAGAGTGTTGTAGAAAGAAGCAAGAGGAGTGCAGAAAAAGCAACAGAGGTCCAGAAAGAGGGGTGCAAAAAGAGGGAAGAGGGGTGCAGAAAGAGGCAAAAGGGGTGCAGAAAGAAGTGAGAGGTGCAGAAAGAAACAAAATAAGTGAAGAAAGAAGGAACAGAGGTGCAGAAAGTGGCAAGAGGGGTGCACAAAAAGGGAAGAGGGGTGTGAAAGAGGCACGAGGAGTGCAGAAAGAAGCAAGAGGAGTGCAGAAAGAAGCAACAGAGGTGCAGAAAGAGGCAAGAGGGGTACAAAATGAGGGACGAGGGGTACAGAAATAGGCATGTGGCGTGCAGAAAGAAGCAAGAGAGGTGCAGAAAGAAACAAAAGAAGTGCAGAAAGAAGGAACAGAGGTGCAGAGAGAGGCAAGAAAGGTGCAGAAAGAGGGAAAAGGGGTGCAGAAAGAGGCACGAGGGGTGCAGAAAGAAGCAAGAGAAGTGCAGAAAGAAGCAACAGAAGTACAGAAAGAAGGAACAGAGGTTGCAGAAAGAGGCAAGAGGGGTGCAGAAAGAGGGAAGATGGGTGCAGAAAGAGGCACAAGGGTTGCAGAAAGAAGGTTCAGAGGTGCAGAAAGAGGCAAGAGGGGTGCAGAAAGAGACAAAAGAGGTGCAGAAAGAAGCAAGAGGTGCAGAAAGAAACAAAAGAAGTGCAGAAAGAAGCAACAGAGGTGCAGAAAGAGGCAAGAGGGGTGCAGAAAGAGCAACGAGGGGTGCAGAAATAGGCACATGGGGTGCAGAAAGAAACAAAAGAAGTGCAGAAAGAAGGAACAGAGGTGCAGAGAGAGGCAAGAAAGGTGCAGAAAGAGGGAAAAGGGGTGCAGAAAGAGGCACGAGGGGTGCAGAAAGAAGCAAGAGAAGTGCAGAAAGAAGCAACAGAGGTGCAGAAAGAGGGAAGAGGGGTGCAGAAAGGGACAAGAGAAGTGCAAAAAGAAGCAACAGAGATGCAGAAAGGGGGAAGAGGGATGGAGAAAGAGGCAAGAGGGAAGCAGAAAGAAGCAAGAGAGGTGCAGAAAGAAAGAATCAAAAGAAGCACAGAAAGAAGGAACAGAGGTGCAGAAAGAGGCAAGAGGGGTGCAGAAAGAGGGAAGAGGGGTGCAGAAAGAGGCACAAGGGTTGCAGAAAGAAGGGACAGAGGTGCAGAAAGAGGCAAGAGGGGTGCAGAAAGAGACAAAAGGGGTGTAGAAAGAAGCGAGAGGTGCAGAAAGAAACAAAAGAACGTGCAGAAAGAAGGAACAGAGGTGCAGAAAGAGGCAAGAGGGGTGCAGAGACGAGAAACAAAAGAAGTGCAGAAAGAAGGAACAGAGGTGCAGAAAGAGGCAAGAGGAGTGCAGAAAGAGGGATGAGGGGTGCATGAAAGAGGCACGAGGGGTGCAGAAAGAAGCAAGAGAGATGCAGAAAGAAGCAAGAGAAATGCATCGAGATGCAACAGAGAGTGCAGAAAGAGGGAAGTGGGGTGGAGAAAGCCTACGAAAGACCCAAGACCTGCTGACCTTCAGGAGGCTACTCAAGACGTGGCTGTTCAGACCAGTAGCAGCATCCCCCTTCCCTCTCCACAGCGCTTGAGACCCTCGCAGGGTAAGTAGTGCGCCTACAAATTCTGTAGATTGATTGATTGATTGATTGAGAAAGAGGCAAGAGGGATACAGAAAGAAGCAAGAGAGGTGCAGAAAGAAACAAAAGAAGCGCAGAAAGAAGGAACAGAGGTGCAGAAAGAGGCAAGAGAGGTGCAGAAAGAGGGAAGAGGGATATGAAAGAGGCACGAGGGGTGCAGAAGAAGCAAGAGGCATGCAGAAAGAAGCAAGAGAGGTGCAGAAAGAAACAAGAGGAGTGCAGAAAGAAGGAACAGAGGTGCAGAAAGAGTCAAGAGGGGAGCAGAAAGAGGGAAGAGGGGTGCAGAAAGAAACAAAAGAAGTTGCAGAAAGAAGGGACAGAGGTGCAGAAAGAGGCAAGAGGGGTGCAGAAAGAGTCAAAAGGGGTGCAGAAAGAAGCGAGAGGTGCAGAAAGAAACAAAAGAAGTGCAGAAATAAGGTAGAGAGGTGCAGAAAGAGGCAAGAGGGGTGCAGAAAGAAACAAAAGAAGTGCAGAAAGAAGCAACAGAGGTGCAGAAAGAGGCAAGAGGAGTGCAGAAAGAGGGATGAGGGGTGCAGAAAGAAGCGAGAGGTGCAGAAAGAACAAAAGAAGTGCAGAAAGAAGGAACAGACTTGCAGAAAGAGGCAAGAGGGGTGCAGAAAGAGGCAAGAGGGGTGCAGAAAGAGACACAGAGAGGTTGCAGAAAGAAGGAACAGAGGTGCAGAAAGAGGCAAGAGGGGTGCAGAAAGAGGCAAAAGGGGTGCAGAAAGAGGCAAGAGGTGCAGAAAGAAGCAAGAGAAGTGCAGAAAGAAGGCAAGAGAGTGTGCAGAAAGAAGCAAGAGAGGTGCAGAAAGAAACAAAAGAAGTGCAGAAAGAAGCAACAGAGGTGCAGAAAGAGGCAAGAGCAGTGCAGAAAGAGGGATGAGGGGTGCAGAAAGAAGCAAGAGAGATGCAGAAAGAAGCAAGAGAAGTGCAGAAAGAAGCAACAGAGGTGCAGAAAGAGGGAAGAGGGGTGCAGAAAGAGGCAAGAGGGGTGCAGAAAGAAGCAAGAGAGGTGCAGAAAGAAACAAAAGAAGTGCAGAAAGAAGGAACAGAGGTGCAGAAAGTGGCAAGAGGGGTGCACAAAAAGGGAAGAGGGTGTGTGAAAGAGGCACGAGGAGTGCAGAAAGAAGCAAGAGGAGTGCAGAAAGAAGCAACAGAGGTGCAGAAAGAGGCAAGAGGGGTACAAAAAGAGGGACGAGGGGTGCAGAAATAGGCATGTGGGGTGCCGAAAGAAGCAAGAGAGGTGCAGAAAGAAACAAAAGAAGTGCAGAAAGAAGGAACAGAGGTGCAGAGAGAGGCAAGAAAGGTGCAGAAAGAGGGAAAAGGGGTGCAGAAAGAGGCACGAGGGGTGCAGAAAGAAGCAAGAGAAGTGCAGAAAGAAGCAACAGAAGTACAGAAAGAAGGAACAGAGGTTGCAGAAAGAGGCAAGAGGGATGCAGAAAGAGGGAAGATGGGTGCAGAAAGAGGCACAAGGGTTGCAGAAAGAAGGTTCAGAGGTGCAGAAAGAGGCAAGAGGGGTGCAGAAAGAGACAAAAGGGGTGCAGAAAGAAGCAAGAGGTGCAGAAAGAAACAAAAAAAGTGCAGAAAGAAGCAACAGAGGTGCAGAAAGAGGCAAGAGGGGTGCAAAAAGAGCAACGAGGGGTGCAGAAATAGGCACATGGGGTGCAGAAAGAAACAAAAGAAGTGCAGAAAGAAGGAACAGAGGTGCAGAGAGAGGCAAGAAAGGTGTAGAAAGAGGGAAAAGGGGTGCAGAGAGAGGTACGAGGGGTGCAGAAAGAAGCAAGAGAAGTGCAGAAAGAAGCAACAGAGGTGCAGAAAGAGGGAAGAGGGGTGCAGAAAGGGACAAGAGATGTGCAAAAAGAAGCAACATAGATGCAGAAAGGGGGAAGAGGGATAGAGAAAGAGGCAAGAGGGAAGCAGAAAGAAGCAAGAGAGGTGCAGAAAGAATCAAAAGAAGCACAGAAAGAAGGAACAGAGGTGCAGAAAGAGGCAAGAGGGGTGCAGAAAGAGGGAAAAGGGGTGCAGAAAGAGGCACAAGGGTTGCAGAAAGAAGGGACAGAGGTGCAGAAAGAGGCAAGAGGGGTGCAGAAAGAGTCAAAAGGGGTGCAGAAAGAAGTGAGAGGTACAGAAAGAAACAAAAGAAGTACAGAAATAAGGTAGAGAGGTGCAAAAAGAGGCAAGAGGGATACAGAACGAAACAAGAGAGGTGCCGAAAGAAACAAAAGAAGGGCAGAAAGAAGGAACAGATGTGCAGAAAGAGGCAAGAGGGGTGCAGAAAGAGGGAAGAGGTATGTGAAAGAGGCACGGGGGTGCAGAAAGAAGCAAGAGGTGTGCAGAAAGAAGCAAGAGAGTTGCAGAAAGAAACAAAAGAAGTGGAGAAAGAAGGAACAGAGGTGCAGAAAGAGGCAAGAGGGGAGCAAAAAGAGGGAAGATGGGTGCAGAAAGAGGCACAAGGGTTGCAGAAAGAAGGTTCAGAGGTGCAGAAAGAGGCAAGAGGGGTGCAGAAAGAGACAAAAGGGGTGCAGAAAGAAGGAACAGAGGTGCAGAGAGAGGCAAGAAAGGTGCAGAAAGAGGGAAAAGGGGTGCAGAAAGAGGCACGAGGGGTGCAGAAAGAAGCAAGAGAAGTGCAGAAAGAAGCAACAGAAGTACAGAAAGAAGGAACAGAGGTTGCAGAAAGAGGCAAGAGGGGTGCAGAAAGAGGGAAGATGGGTGCAGAAAGAGGCACAAGGGTTGCAGAAAGAAGGTTCAGAGGTGCAGAAAGAGGCAAGAGGGGTGCAGAAAGAGACAAAAGGGGTATAGAAAGAAGCAAGAGGTGCAGAAAGAAACAAAAGAACTGCAGAAAGAAGAAACAGATGTGCAGAAAGAGGAAAGAGGGGTGCAGAACGAAACAAAAGAAGTACAGAAAGAAGCAACAGAGGTGCAGAAAGAGGCAAGAGGAGTGCAGAAAGAGGGATGAGGGGTGCATAAAGAGGCACGAGGGGTGCAGAAAGAAGCAAGAGAGATGCAGAAAGAAGCAAGAGAAATGCATCGAGATGCAACAGAGATGCAGAAAGGGGGAAGTGGGGTGGAGAAAGCCTACGAAAGACCCAAGACCTGCTGACCTTCAGGAGGCTACTCAAGACCTGGCTGTTCGACCAGTAGCAGCATCCCCCCCCTTCCCTCTCCCCAGCGCCTTGAGACCCTCGCGGGTAAGTAGTGCGCTCTACAAATTCTGTGATTGATTGATTGATTGATTGAGAAAGAGGCAAGAGGGATACAGAAAAAAACAAGAGAGGTGCAGAAAGAAACAAAAGAAGCGCAGAAAGAAGGAACAGAGGTGCAGAAAGAGGTAAGAGGGGTGCAGAAAGAGGGAAGAGGGGTGTGAAAGAGGCACGAGGGGTGCAGAAAGAAGCAAGAGGCATGCAGAAAGAAGCAAGTGAGTTGCAGAAAGAAACAAAAGAAGTGCAGAAAGAAGGAACAGAGGTGCAGAAAGAGTCAAGAGGGGAGCAGAATGAGGGAGGAGGGGTGCAGAAATAGGCACAAGGGTTGCAGAAAGAAGGGACAGAGGTGCAGAAAGAGGCAAGAGGGGTGCAGAAAGAGTCAAAAGGGGTGCAGAAAGAAGCGAGAGGTACAGAAAGAAACAAAAGAAGTGCAGAAATAAGGTAGAGAGGTGCAAAAAGAGGTAAGAGGGGTGCAGAAAAAAACAAAAGAAGTGCAGAAAGAAGCAACAGAGGTGCAGAAAGAGGCAAGAGGAGTGCAGAAAGAGGGATGAGGGGTGCAGAAAGAAGCAAGAGAGATGCAGAAAAAAGCAACAGAAATGCATAAAGAAGCAACAGAGATGCAGAAAGGGGGAAGTGGGGTGGAGAAAGAGGCAAGAGGGATACAGAAAGAAACAAGAGAGGTGCCGAAAGAAACAAAAGAAGTGCAGAAAGAAGGAACAGATGTGCAGAAAGAGGCAAGAGGGGTGCAGAAAGAGGGAAGAGGTGTGTGAAAGAGGCACGGGGGTGCAGAAAGAAGCAAGAGGTGTGCAGAAAGAAGCAAGAGAGTTGCAGAAAGAAACAAAAGAAGTGCAGAAAGAAGGAACAGAGGTGCAGAAAGAGGCAAGAGGGGAGCAGAAAGAGGGAGGAGGGGGTGCAGAAAGAGGCACAAGGGTTGCAGAAAGAAGGGACAGAGGTGCAGAAAGAGGCAAAAGGGGTGTAGAAAAAGGGAATAGGGGTGCAGAAAGAAGCATGTGTGGTGCAGAAAGAAGCAAGAGTGTTGTAGAAAGAAGCAAGAGGAGTGCAGAAAAAAGCAACAGAGGTCCAGAAAGAGGCAAGAGGGGTGCAAAAAGAGGGAAGAGGGGTGCAGAAAGAGGCAAAAGGGGTGCAGAAAGAAGTGAGAGGTGCAGAAAGAAACAAAAGAAGTGCAGAAAGAAGGAACAGAGGTGCAGAAAGTGGCAAGAGGTGTGCACAAAAAGGGAAGAGGGGTGTGAAAGAGGCACGAGGAGTGCAGAAAGAAGCAAGAGGAGTGCAGAAAGAAGCAACAGAGGTGCAGAAAGAGGCAAGAGGGGTACAAAAAGAGGGACGAGGGGTGCAGAAATAGGCATGTGGGGTGCCGAAAGAAGCAAGAGAGGTGCAGAAAGAAACAAAAGAAGTGCAGAAAGAAGGAACAGAGGTGCAGAGAGAGGCAAGAAAGGTGCAGAAAGAGGGAAAAGGGGTGCAGAAAGAGGCACGAGGGGTGCAGAAAGAAGCAAGAGAAGTGCAGAAAGAAGCAACAGAAGTACAGAAAGAAGGAACAGAGGTTGCAGAAAGAGGCAAGAGGGGTGCAGAAAGAGGGAAGAGGGGTGCAGAAAGAGGCACAAGGGTTGCAGAAAGAAGGGACAGAGGTGCAGAAAGAGGCAAGAGGGGTGCAGAAAGAGACAAAAGGGGTGCAGAAAGAAGCAAGAGGTGCAGAAATAAACAAAAGAAGTGCAGAAAGAAGCAACAGAGGTGCAGAGAGAGGCAAGAAAGGTGCAGAAAGAGGGAAAAGGGGTGCAGAAAGAGGTACGAGGGGTGCAGAAAGAAGCAAGAGAAGTGCAGAAAGAAGCAACAGAGGTGCAGATAGAGGGAAGAGGGGTGCAGAAAGAGACAAGAGATGTGCAAAAAGAAGCAACATAGATGCAGAAAGGGGGAAGAGGGATGGAGAAAGAGGCAAGAGGGAAGCAGAAAGAAGCAAGAGAGGTGCAGAAAGAATCAAAAGAAGCACAGAAAGAAGGAACAGAGGTGCAGAAAGAGGCAAGAGGGGTGCAGAAAGAGGGAAAAGGGGTGCAGAAAGAGGCACAAGGGTTGCAGAAAGAAGGGACAGAGGTGCAGAAAGAGGCAAGAGGGGTGCAGAAAGAGTCAAAAGGGGTGCAGAAAGAAGTGAGAGGTACAGAAAGAAACAAAAGAAGTGCAGAAAGAAGGTAGAGAGGTGCAGAAAGAGGCAAGAGGGATGCAGAACGAAACAAGAGAGGAGGAAGTAAGAAGGCAGAAAGAAGGAACAGAGGTGCAGAAAGAGGCAAGAGGGGTGCAGAAAGAGGGAAGAGGGGTGCAGAAAGAGGCACAAGGGGTGCAGAAAGAAGCAAGAGAGGTGCAGAAAGAAACAAAAGAAGTGCAGAAAGAAGGAACAGAGGTGCAGAAAGAGGCAAGAGGGGTGCAGAAAGAGGGAAGAGGGGTGCAGAAAGAGGCACAGAGGGATGCAGAAAGAAGCAACAGAGAGTGCAGAAAGAAGCAACAGAGGTGCGAGTACAAGAGGTGCGAAAGAGGATGAGGGTGCGAGAAAGAGGCAAGAGGTGTGCAGAAAGAAGCAAAAGAGGTGCAGAAAGCCACAGAAAATGGGCAGAAAGAAGGAACAGAGATGCAGAAAAAGGTTAAGAGGGGTGCAGAAAGAGGGAAGAGGGGTGCAGAAAGAGGCACGAGGGGTGCAGAAAGAAGCAACAGAGGTGCAGAAAGAGGCAAGAGGGGTGCAGAAAGAAGCAAAAGAAGTGCAGAAAGAAGCAACAGAGGTGCAGAAAGAAGGAAGAGGGGTGCAGAAAGAGGCAAGAGGGGTGCAGAAAGAAGCAAGAGAGGTGCAGAAAGAGGCACAAGGGTTGCAGAAAGAAGGAACAGAGGTGCAGAAAGAGGCAAGAGGGGTGCAGAAAGAGGGAGAAGGGGTGCAGAAAGAAGCACAAGAGGTTGCAGAAAGAAGGAACAGAGGTGCAGAAAGAGGCAAGAGGGGTGCAGAAAGAGGGAAGAGGGGTGCAGAAAGAAGCAACAGAGTTGCAGAAAGAAACAAAAGAAGTGCAGAAAGAAGCAACAGAGGTGCAGAAAGAGGCAAGAGGAGTGCAGAAAGAGGGATGAGGGGTGCAGAAAGAAGCAAGAGAGATGCAGAAAAAGCAACAGAAATGCATAAAGAAGCAACAGAGATGCAGAAAGGGGGAAGTGGGGTGGAGAAAGAGGCAAGAGGGATACAGAAAGAAACAAGAGAGGTGCCGAAAGAAACAAAAGAAGTGCAGAAAGAAGGAACAGATATGCAGAAAGAGGCAAGAGGGGTGCAGAAAGCGGGAAGAGGTGTGTGAAAGAGGCACGGGGGTGCAGAAAGAAGCAAGAGGTGTGCAGAAAGAAGCAAGAGAGTTGCAGAAAGAAACAAAAGAAGTGCAGAAAGAAGGAACAGAGGTGCAGAAAGAGGCAAAAGGGGTGTAGAAAAAGGGAATAGGGGTGCAGAAAGAAGCATGTGTGGTTGCAGAAAGAAGCGAGACAGAGGTGCAGAAAGAAGCAAGAGAGGTGCAGAAAGAGGCAAGAGGGGTGCAGAAAGAGGCAAGAGGGGTGCAGAAAGAGGCAAGAGGGGTGCAGAAAGAAGTAGAGAGGTGCAGAAAGAAACAAAAGAAGTGCAGAAAGAAGGAACAGAGGTGCAGAAAGAGGCATGAGGGGTGCACAAAAAGGGAAGAGGGGTGTGAAAGAGGCACGAGGAGTGCAGAAAGAAGCAAGAGGAGTGCAGAAAGAAGCAACAGAGGTGCAGAAAGAGGCAAGAGGGGTACAAAAAGAGGGACGAGGGGTGCAGAAATAGGCATGTGGGTGCCGAAAGAAGCAAGAGAGGTGCAGAAAGAAACAAAAGAAGTGCAGAAAGAAGGAACAGAGGTGCAGAGAGAGGCAAGAAAGGTGCAGAAAGAGGGAAAATGGGTGCAGAAAGAGGCACGAGGGGTGCAGAAAGAAGCAAGAGAAGTGCAGAAAGAAGCAACAGAAGTGCAGAAAGAAGGAACAGATGTGCAGAAAGAGGCAAGAGAGGTGCAGAAAGAGGGAAGATGGGTGCAGAAAGAGGCACAAGGGTTGCAGAAAGAAGGATCAGAGGTGCAGAAAGAGGCAAGAGGGGTGCAGAAAGAGACAAAAGGGGTGCAGAAAGAAGCAAGAGGTGCAGAAAGAAACAAAAAAAGTGCAGAAAGAAGCAACAGAGGTGCAGAAAGAGGCAAGAGGGGTGCAAAAAGAGCAACGAGGGGTGCAGAAATAGGTACATGGGGTGCAGAAAGAAACAAAAGAAGTGCAGAAAGAAGGAACAGAGGTGCAGAGAGAGGCAAGAAAGGTGTAGAAAGAGGGAAAAGGGGTGCAGAGAGAGGTACGAGGGGTGCAGAAAGAAGCAAGAGAAGTGCAGAAAGAAGCAACAGAGGTGCAGAAAGAGGGAAGAGGGGTGCAGAAAGGGACAAGAGATGTGCAAAAAGAAGCAACATAGATGCAGAAAGGGGGAAGAGGGATGGAGAAAGAGGCAAGAGGGAAGCAGAAAGAAGCAAGAGAGGTGCAGAAAGAATCAAAAGAAGCACAGAAAGAAGGAACAGAGGTGCAGAAAGAGGCAAGAGGGGTGCAGAAAGAGGGAAAAGGGGTGCAGAAAGAGGCACAAGGGTTGCAGAAAGAAGGGACAGAGGTGCAGAAAGAGGCAAGAGGGGTGCAGAAAGAGTCAAAAGGGGTGCAGAAAGAAGTGAGAGGTACAGAAAGAAACAAAAGAAGTACAGAAATAAGGTAGAGAGGTGCAAAAAGAGGCAAGAGGGATACAGAAGCGAAACAAGAGAGGTGCCGAAAGAAACAAAAGAAGGGCAGAAAGAAGGAACAGATGTGCAGAAAGAGGCAAGAGGGGTGCAGAAAGAGGGAAGAGGTATGTGAAAGAGGCACGGGGGTGCAGAAAGAAGCAAGAGGTGTGCAGAAAGAAGCAAGAGAGTTGCAGAAAGAAACAAAAGAAGTGGAGAAAGAAGGAACAGAGGTGCAGAAAGAGGCAAGAGGGGAGCAGAAAGAGGGAAGATGGGTGCAGAAAGAGGCACAAGGGTTGCAGAAAGAAGGTTCAGAGGTGCAGAAAGAGGCAAGAGGGGTGCAGAAAGAGACAAAAGGGGTGCAGAAAGAAGGAACAGAGGTGCAGAGAGAGGCAAGAAAGGTGCAGAAAGAGGGAAAAGGGGTGCAGAAAGAGGCACGAGGGGTGCAGAAAGAAGCAAGAGAAGTGCAGAAAGAAGCAACAGAAGTACAGAAAGAAGGAACAGAGGTTGCAGAAAGAGGCAAGAGGGGTGCAGAAAGAGGGAAGATGGGTGCAGAAAGAGGCACAAGGGTTGCAGAAAGAAGGTTCAGAGGTGCAGAAAGAGGCAAGAGGGGTGCAGAAAGAGACAAAAGGGGTATAGAAAGAAGCAAGAGGTGCAGAAAGAAACAAAAGAACTGCAGAAAGAAGAAACAGATGTGCAGAAAGAGGAAAGAGGGGTGCAGAACGAAACAAAAGAAGTACAGAAAGAAGCAACAGAGGTGCAGAAAGAGGCAAGAGGAGTGCAGAAAGAGGGATGAGGGGTGCATAAAGAGGCACGAGGGGTGCAGAAAGAAGCAAGAGAGATGCAGAAAGAAGCAAGAGAAATGCATCGAGATGCAACAGAGATGCAGAAAGGGGGAAGTGGGGTGGAGAAAGCCTACGAAAGACCCAAGACCTGCTGACCTTCAGGAGGCTACTCAAGACGTGGCTGTTCGACCAGTAGCAGCATCCCCCCCTTCCCTCTCCCCAGCGCCTTGAGACCCTCGCGGGTAAGTAGTGCGCTCTACAAATTCTGTGATTGATTGATTGAGAAAGAGGCAAGAGGGATACAGAAAAAAACAAGAGAGGTGCAGAAAGAAACAAAAGAAGCGCAGAAAGAAGGAACAGAGGTGCAGAAAGAGGTAAGAGGGGTGCAGAAAGAGGGACGAGGGGTGTGAAAGAGGCACGAGGGGTGCAGAAAGAAGCAAGAGGCATGCAGAAAGAAGCAAGTGAGTTGCAGAAAGAAACAAAAGAAGTGCAGAAAGAAGGAACAGAGGTGCAGAAAGAGTCAAGAGGGGAGCAGAATGAGGGAGGAGGGGTGCAGAAATAGGCACAAGGGTTGCAGAAAGAAGGGACAGAGGTGCAGAAAGAGGCAAGAGGGGTGCAGAAAGAGTCAAAAGGGTGCAGAAAGAAGCGAGAGGTACAGAAAGAAACAAAAGAAGTGCAGAAATAAGGTAGAGAGGTGCAAAAAGAGGCAAGAGGGGTGCAGAAAGAAACAAAAGAAGTGCAGAAAGAAGCAACAGAGGTGCAGAAAGAGGCAAGAGAAGTGCAGAAAGAGGGATGAGGGGTACAGAAAGAAGCAAGAGAGATGCAGAAAAAAGCAACAGAAATGCATAAAGAAGCAACAGAGATGCAGAAAGGGGGAAGTGGGGTGGAGAAAGAGGCAAGAGGGATACAGAAAGAAACAAGAGAGGTGCCGAAAGAAACAAAAGAAGTGCAGAAAGAAGGAACAGATGTGCAGAAAGAGGCAAGAGGGGTGCAGAAAGAGGGAAGAGGTGTGTGAAAGAGGCACGGGGGTGCAGAAAGAAGCAAGAGGTGTGCAGAAAGAAGCAAGAGAGTTGCAGAAAGAAACAAAAGAAGTGCAGAAAGAAGGCAACAGAGGTGCAGAAAGAGGCAAGAGGGATGCAGAGAAGAGGGAGGAGGGGTGCAGAAAGAGGCACAGAGGGTTGCAGAAAGAAGGGACAGAGGTGCAGAAAGAGGCAAAAGGGGTGCAGAAAAAGGGAATAGGGGTGCAGAAAGAAGCATGAGTGGTGCAGAAAGAAGCAAGAGTGTTGTAGAAAGAAGCAAGAGGAGTGCAGAAAAAAGCAACAGAGGTCCAGAAAGAGGCAAGAGGGGTGCAAAAAGAGGGAAGAGGGGTGCAGAAAGAGGCAAAAGGGGTGCAGAAAGAAGTGAGAGGTGCAGAAAGAAACAAAAGAAGTGCAGAAAGAAGGAACAGAGGTGCAGAAAGTGGCAAGAGGGGTGCACAAAAAGGGAAGAGGGGTGTGAAAGAGGCACGAGGAGTGCAGAAAGAAGCAAGAGGAGTGCAGAAAGAAGCAACAGAGGTGCAGAAAGAGGCAAGAGGGGTACAAAAAGAGGGACGAGGGGTGCAGAAATAGGCATGTGGGGTGCAGAAAGAAGCAAGAGAGGTGCAGAAAGAAACAAAAGAAGTGCAGAAAGAAGGAAGAGAGGTGCAGAGAGAGGCAAGAAAGGTGCAGAAAGAGGGAAAAGGGGTGCAGAAAGAGGCACGAGGGGTGCAGAAAGAAGCAAGAGAAGTGCAGAAAGAAGCAACAGAAGTACAGAAAGAAGGAACAGAGGTGCAGAAAGAGGCAAGAGGGGTGCAGAAAGAGGGAAGAGGGGTGCAGAAAGAGGCACAAGGGTTGCAGAAAGAAGGGACAGAGGTGCAGAAAGAGGCAAGAGGGGTGCAGAAAGAGACAAAAGGGGTGCAGAAAGAAGCAAGAGGTGCAGAAAGAAACAAAAGAAGTGCAGAAAGAAGGAACAGAGGTGCAGAGAGAGGCAAGAAAGGTGTAGAAAGAGGGAAAAGGGGTGCAGAGAGAGGTACGAGGGGTGCAGAAAGAAGCAAGAGAAGTGCAGAAAGAAGCAACAGAGGTGCAGAAAGAGGGAAGAGGGGTGCAGAAAGGGACAAGAGATGTGCAAAAAGAAGCAACATAGATGCAGAAAGGGGGAAGAGGGATGGAGAAAGAGGCAAGAGGGAAGCAGAAAGAAGCAAGAGAGGTGCAGAAAGAATCAAAAGAAGCACAGAAAGAAGGAACAGAGGTGCAGAAAGAGGCAAGAGGGGTGCAGAAAGAGGGAAAAGGGGTGCAGAAAGAGGCACAAGGGTTGCAGAAAGAAGGGACAGAGGTGCAGAAAGAGGCAAGAGGGGTGCAGAAAGAGTCAAAAGGGGTGCAGAAAGAAGTGAGAGGTACAGAAAGAAACAAAAGAAGTACAGAAATAAGGTAGAGAGGTCTAAAAAGAGGCAAGAGGGATACAGAACGAAACAAGAGAGGTGCCGAAAGAAACAAAAGAAGTGCAGAAAGAAGGAACAGATGTGCAGAAAGAGGCAAGAGGGGTGCAGAAAGAGGGAAGAGGTATGTGAAAGAGGCACGAGGGGTGCAGAAAGAAGCAAGAGAGTGTGCAGAAAGAAGCAAGAGAAGTTGCAGAAAGAAGGAACAGAGGTGCAGAAAGAAGGCACAGAGGGTGCAGAAAGAGGGAAGAGGGGTGCAGAAAGAGGCACAAGGGTTGCAGAAAGAAGGACAGAGGTGCAGAAAGAGGCAAAGGGGCAGAAAGGGAATAGGGGTGCAGAAAGAAGGCATCAGAGGTGCAGAAAGAGGCAAGAGTGGTGCAGAAAGAAGACAAGAGGAGTGCAGAAAGAAGCAACAGAGGTGCAGAGAGAGGCAAGAAAGGTGCAGAAAGAGGGAAGAGGGGTGCAGAAAGAGGCACGAGGGGTGCAGAAAGAAGCAAGAGAAGTGCAGAAAGAAGCAACAGAAGTGCAGAAAGAAGGAACAGAGGTTGCAGAAAGAGGCAAGAGGGGTGCAGAAAGAGGGAAGATGGGTGCAGAAAGAGGCACAAGGAGTTGCAGAAAGAAGGTTCAAGAGGTGCAGAAAGAGGCAACAGAGGTGCAGAAAGAGACAAAAGGGGTACAGAAAGAAGCAAGAGGTGCAGAAAGAAACAAAAGAACTGCAGAAAGAAGAAACAGAGTGCAGAAAGAGGCAAAGAGGGGTGCAGAAAGAAACAAAAGAAGTACAGAAAGAAGCAACAGAGGTGCAGAAAGAGGCAAGAAGGAGTGCAGAAAGAGGGATGAGGGGTGCAGAAAGAGGCACGAGGGGTGCAGAAAGAAGCAAGAGAAATGCAGAAAGAAGCCACAGAAATGCAGAAAGAGGCAAGAGAGATACAGAAAGAGGGGACAGGGGTACAGACGGAGGCAAGAGAGGTACAGAAAGAGGGAAGAGGCATGCAGACAGAGGTAAGAAGGATGCATAAAGAAGCAAGAGAGGTGCAGAAAGAAGCAAGAGAGGTGCAGAAAGAGGCAAGAGGGGTGCAGAAAGAGGGAAGAGAGGTGCAGAAAGAGGCACGAGGGGTGCAGAAAGAAGCAAGAGAGGTGCAGAAAGAGGCAAGCGAGTTGCAGAAAGAAACAAAAGAAGTGCAGAAAGAAGGAACAGAGGTGCAGAAAGAGGCAAGAGGGGATGCAGAAAGAGGCAAGAGAGGTGCAGAAAGAGGCACGAGAGGTGCAGAAAGAAGCGACAGAGGTGCAGAAAGAGGCAAGAGAAGTGCAGAAAGAGGCAACAGAGGTGCAGAAAGAAGCAAGAGAGGTGCAGAAAGAGACAAGAGAGGTGCAGAAACAGGGAAGAGAGGTGCAGAAAGAGGCAAGAGAGGTGCAGAAAGAAGGCAAGAGAGGTGCAGAAAGAGGCAAGAGGGGTGCAGAAAGAGGTAAGAGGGGTGCAGAAAGAAGCAAGAGAGGTGCAGAAAGAAGCAACAGAAGTGCAGAAAGAAGCAAGAGAGATGCAGAAAGAGGCAAATGACATGCAAAACAAGGGAAAAGGGATGCAGAAAACGGCAAGAGAGGTGCAGAAAGAGGGTACAGGGGTGCAGAAAGAGGCAAGAGGGATGCAGAAAGAAGCAAGAGAGGTGCAGAAAGAGGCTAGAGAAGTGCAGAAAGAAGCAACAGTGGTGCAGAAATAGGCAAGAGAACTTCAGAAAGGAGCAAGAGAGGTGCAGAAAGCAGCAAGAGACATGCAGAAAGAGGCAAGAGGGTGCAGAAAGACGCAAGAGAGGTGCAGAAAGAGGCAAAAGAAGTGCAGAAAGAAGGAACAGAAGTGCAGAAAGAGGCAAGAGAGGTGCAGAAAGAAGGAAGAGGGATGCAGAAAGAGGCAAGCGTGGTGCAGAAAGAAGCTAGAGAGGTGCAGAAAGAAGCGAGAGAAGTGCAGAAAGAAGCAACAGAAGTGCAGAAAGAGGCAAGATGGGTGCAGAAAGAGGGAAGAGGGGTGCAGAAAGAGGCAAGAGGGGTGCAGAAAGAAGCAAGAGATGTGCAGAAAGAAACAAAAGAAGTGCAGAATGAAGGAACAGAGGTGCAGAAAGAGGCAAGAGAGGTGCAGAAACAGGGAAGACGAGTGCAGAAAGAGGCAAGAGTGGCGCAGAAAGAAGCAAGAGAGGTGCAGAAAGAAGCAAGAGAAGTGCAGAAAGAGGAAGGAGAGGTGCAGAAAGAGGCAAGAGAAGTATAGAAAGAGGAAGAGGGGTGCAGAAAGAGGCAAGAGGGGTGCAGAAAGAGACAAGAGAAGTGCAGAAAGAAGCAACAGAAGTGCAGAAAGAAGGCACAGAAAGTGCAGAAAGAGGCAAGAGAGGTGCAGAAAGAAGCAATAGAGGTGCAGAAAGAGGCAAGAGAAGTGCAGAAAGAGAGCAAGAGAGGTGCAGAAAGAGGCAAGAGAGGTGCAGAAAGAGGCAAGAGAGGTGCAGAAAGAGGCAAGAGAGGTGCAGAAAGAGGCAAGAGGGGTGCAGAAAGAGGCAAGAAGGATGCAGAAAGAAGCAAGAGAGGTGCAGAAAGAAGCAAGAGAAGTGCCAAAAGAAGCAACAGATGTGCAGAAAGATGAAAGAGAAGTGCAGAAGGAGGCAGGAGGGGTGCAGAAAGAGGCATGAGAGGTGCAGAAAGAGGGAACGGGTGCAGACAGAGGCAAGAGAGTTGCAGAAAGAGAAAAGAAGGGTGCAGAAAGAGGCAAGAGGATGAATAAAGAAGCAAGAGAGGTGCAGAAAGAAGCAACAGAGGTGCAGAAAGAGGCAAGAGAGGTGCAGAAAGAGACAAGAGAGGTGCAGAAAGAGGGAAGACAAGTGCAGAAAGAGTCAAGAGGGGTGCAGAAAGAAGCAAGAGAGGTGCAGAAAGAGGGAAGAGGGGTGCAGAAAGAGGCAAGAGAGATGCAGAAAGAAGCAACATGAGGTGCAGAAAGAGGCAACAGGAATGGAGAAAGAGGCAAGAGAGGTGCAGAAAGAGGCAAGAGAGGTGCAGAAAGAAGCAAGAGAAGCACTGAAAGAAGCATCAGAGGTGCAGAAGGAGGCAAGAGAACTGCAGAAAGGGTCAGGAGAGGTAAAGAAAAAGGCAAGAGAAGTGCAGAAAGAGGCAAGAGAAGTGCAGAAACAGGCAAGAGAGGTGCAGAAACAGGCAAGAGAGGTGCAGAAAGAGGGAACAGGGGTGTAGAAAGAGTCAAGAGAGGTGCATAAAGAGTGAAGATGGGTGCAGAAAGAGGCAAGAGGGATGCAGAAAGAGAACAAGAGAGGTGCGCAAAGAAGCAAGAGAAGTGCAGAAAGAAGCAACAGTGTTGCAGAAAGAGGCAAGAGAAGTGCAGAAAGAGGTAAGAGGGGTACAGAAAGAGGCAAGAGAGGTGCAGAAAGAGGCAAGAGAAGTGCAGAAAGAAGCAACAGAAATGCAGAAAGAAGCAACGAGAAGTCTAGAAAGAAGCAACAGAAAAGCAGAAAGAGGCAAGATAAGTGCTGAAAAAAGCAACAGAGGTGCAGAAAGAGGCGAGAGAAGTGCAGAAAGATTAAATAGAGGTGCAGAAAGAGGCAACAGAAGTGCAGAAACATGCAAGAGAGGTGCAGAAACAGGCAAGAGAGGTGGCAAAAGAGGGAACAGGGGTGCAGACAGAGGCAAGAGAGGTGCAGAAAGAGGGAAGAGGGGTGCAGAAAGAGGCAAGAGGAGTGCAGAAAGAAGCAACAGAAGTGTCAGAAAGAAGCAAGAGAAGTGCAGACAAGAAGCAACAGAGGTGCAGAAAGATGCAAGAGGAGTGCAGAAAGAGGCAATATAGGTGCAGAAACAGGGAAGAGAGGTGCAGAAAGAGGGAACAGTTGTTCAGAAAAAGGCAAGAGAGGTGCAGAAACAGGCAGGGGAAGTTCAGAAAGAGGCAAGAGAGGTGCTGAAAGAAGCAACAGAGGAGCAGGAAGGAGGGAAGAGAACTGCAGAAAGATGCAGGAGAGATATAGAAAGAGACAAGAGAAGTATAGAAATAGGGAAGAAGGGTGCAGAAAGAGGCAAGAGGGGTGCAGAAAGAAACAAGAGAAGTGAAGAAAGATGCAGCAGAAATGCATAAAGAGGCTTGAGAAGTGCAGAAAGTAGCAACGGAAATGCAGAAAGAGGCAAGAGAAATGAAGAAAGAAGCAATAGAGGTACAGAAAGAGGCAAGAGAAGCGTAGAAATAGGCAGGAGAGGTGCAGTAACAGGCAAGAGAGGTGCAGAAAGAGGGGACAAGGGTGCAGACAGAGGCAAGAGAGGTGCGGAAAGAGGGAAGAGGGGTGCAAAAAGAGGCAAGAGGGATGCAGAAAGAAGCAAGAGAGGTGCAGAAAGAAGCAAGAGAAGTGCAGAAAGAAGCAACAGAGTTGCAGAAAGAGGCAAGAGAAGTGCAGAAAGAGGCAAGAGGGGTGCAGAAAGGGCAAGAGAGGTGCAGAAAGAGGGGACAGGGGTGCAGACAGAGGCAAGAGAGGTGCAGAAAGAAGGAACAGAGGTGCAGAAAGAGGCAAGAGGGATGCAGAAAGAAGCCAGAGAGGTGCAGAACAGAAGCAAGAGAGTACAGAAAGAAGCAACAGAAGTTGCAGAAAAAGGCAAGAGAGGTGCAGAAAGAGGCAAGAGAGGTGCAGAAAGAAGCAAGAGAAGTGCAGAAAGAAGCAACAGAGGTGCAGAAAGAGGCAAGAGTACTGCAGAAAGAGTCTGGAGGTACAGAAAGAGGCAAGAGAAGTAAATAAAGAGGCAAGAAAAGTGCAGAAACAATCAAGAACGTTGCAGAAACAGGCAAAAGAGGTGCAGAAAGAGTGAACAGGGGTGCAGAAAGAGGCAAGAGAGGTGCAGAAAGAGGGAAGAGGGGTGCAGAAAGAGGCAAGAGAAGTGCAGAAAGAAGCAACAGATTTGCAGAAAGAGGCAAGAGAGGTGCAGAAAGAGGAAAGACGGGTGCAGAAAGAGGCAAGAGAATTGCAGAAAGAAGCAACAGAAATGTAGAAAGAGGCAGGAGACGTGCAGAAAGAAGCAATAGAAAAGCAGAAAGAGGCAAGATAAGTGCAGAATAAAGCAACAAAGGTACAGAAATACGCAACAGAAGTGCAGAAAAGGGAAGAATGGTGCAGAAACAGGGAAGAAAAGTGCAGAAAGAGGCAAGAGAAGTGCAGAAAGAGGTAAGACGGGTGCAGAAAGAGGCAAGAGAAGTGCAGATAGAAGCAACAGAAATGTAGAAAGAGGCAGGAGAAGTGCAGAAAGAAGCCACAGAAAAGCAGAAAGAGGCAAGATAAGTGCAGAAAAAAACAACAGAGGTGCAGAAATATGCAACAGAAGTGCAGAAAGAGAGAAGAGAGGTGCAGAAAGGGGCAAGAGATGTGCAGAAAGAGGGAACGGGGTGCAGACAGAGGCAAGAGAGGTGCAGACAGAGGGAAGAAGGGTGCAGAAAGAGGCAAGAGGGATGCAGAAAAGAGCAAGAGAGGTGCAGATAGAAACAAGAGAAGTGCAGAAAGAAGCAATAGAGTTGCAGAAAGAGGCAATAGAAGTGCAGAAAGAGGCCAGAGGGGTGCAGAAAGAGGCAAGAGAAGTGTGGAAAGAAGCAACAGAAAAGCAGAAAGAGGCAAGAGAAGAACAGAAAAAAGCAACAGAGGTGCATAAAGATGCAAGAGAAGTGCAGAAAGAGGCAAGAGAGGTGCAGAAACAGGGAAGAGAGGTGGAGAAAGAGGGGACAGGGTTGCAGACAGAGGCAAGAGAGGCGCGGAAAGAGGGAAGAGGGGTGCAGAAAGAGGCAAGAGGGATGCAGAAAGAAGCCAGAGAGGTGCAAAACAAAGCAAGAGAAATACAGAAAAAAGCAAGAGTTGCAGAAAAAGGCAAAAGAAGTTCAGAAAGAGGCAAGAGAAGTGCTGAAAGAGGCAAGAAAAGTGCTGAAAGAAGCAACAGAGGTGCAGAAGGGGGCAAGAGTACTGCAGAAAGAGTCTGGAGAGATACAGAAAGAGGCAAGAGAAGTAAATAAAGAGGCAAGAGAAGTGCAGAAGCAATCAAGAGAGTTGCAGAAACAGGCAAGAGAGGTGCAGAAAGAGGGAACAGGGGTGCAGAAAGAGGCAAGAGAGGTGCAGAAAGAGGCAAGAGAATTGCAGAAAGAAGCAACAGAAATGTAGAAAGAGGCAGGAGAAGTGCAGAAAGAAGCAACAGAAAAGCAGAAAGAGGCAAGATAAATGCAGAATAAAGCAACAAAGGTACATAAATACACAACAAAAGTGTAGAAAAGGGAAGAATGGTGCAGAAACAGGGAAGAGAAGTGCAGAAAGAGGCAAGAGAAGTGCAGAAAGAGGTAAGACGGGTGCAGAAAGAGGCAAGAGAAGTGCAGATAGAAGCAACATAAATGTAGAAAGAGGCAGGAGAAGTGCAGAAAGAAGCCACAGAAAAGCAGAAAGAGGCAAGATAAGTGCAGAAAAAAGCAACAGAGGTGCAGAAATATGCAACAGAAGTGCAGAAAGAGGGAAGAGAGGTGCAGAAAAGAGCAAGAGAGATGCAGATAGAAACAAGAGAAGTGCAGAAAGAAGCAATAGAGTTGCAGAAAGAGGCAATAGAAGTGCAGAAAGAGGCCAGAGGGGTGCAGAAAGAGGCAAGAGAAGTGTGGAAAGAAGCAACAGAAAAGCAGAAAGAGGCAAGAGGCAAGAGAAGAACAGAAAAAAGCAACAGAGGTGCAAAAAGATGCAAGAGAAGTGCAGAAAGAGGCAAGAGAGGTGCAGAAACAGGGAAGAGAGGTGGAGAAAGAGGGAAGAGGGGTGCAGAAAAAGGCAAGAGAAGTGCAAAAATAGGGAAGAGAGGTGCAGGAAGAGGCAAGAGGGGTGCACAAAGAATTAAGTGAGGTGCAGAAAGATGCAACAGAAATGCAGAAAGAGGTAAGAGAGGTGCACAAACAGGCAAGAGAAGTGCAGGAAGAGGCAAGAGGGGTGCAGAAAGAAGCAAGTGAGGTGCAGAAAGAGGCAACAGAAATGCAGAAAGAGGCAAGAGAGGTGCAGAAAGAGGGAAGAGGGGGTGCAGAAAGAGGCAAGAGGGATGCAGAAAGAAGCAAGAGAAGTGCAAAATGAAGCAAGAGAAGTGCAGAAAGAAGCAACAAAGTTGCATACAGATGCAAGAGAAGGGCATAAAGAGGCAAGAGGGGTGCAGAAAGAGGCAAGAGAGGTGCAGAAAGAGGGAACCGGGGTGCAGATAGAGGCAAGAGAGGTGCAGAAAGAGGGAAGAAGGGTGCAGAAAGAGGCAAGAGGGATGCAGGAAAAAGCAAGAGTGGTGCAGATAGAAGTAAGAGAAGTTCAGAAAGAAGCAACAGCGTTGCAGAAAGAGGCAAGAGAAGTGGAGAAAGAGGCCAGATGGGTGCAGAAAGACACAAGAGAAGTGCAGAAAGAAGCAACAGAAAAGCAGAAAGAGGCAAGAGAACTGCAGAGAGAGGCAAGAGAGGTGCAGAAAGAGGGAAGAGGGGTGCAGAAAGAGGCTAGAGAAGTGCAGAAAAATGCAACAGAAATGTAGAAAGAGGCAAGAGAAGTTCAGAGGAAGGAACAGAAATGCAGAAACTGGCTAGAGGAGTGCAGAAAGAAGCAACAGAGGTGCAGAAAGAGGCAAGAGAACTGCAGAAAGGGGCAAGAGAGGTGGAGAAAGAGGCAAGAGAAGTGCAGAAAGAAGCAAGAGGGTGCAGAGAGAGGGAAGAGGGTGCAGAAAGAGGAAAGAAAAGTACAGAAAGAAGAAACAGAAATGCAGAAAGAGGCTAGAGAAGTGCAGAAAGAGGCAAGAGAAGTGCAGAAACAAGCAATAGAGGTGCAGAAACAGGTCAGAGAGGTGCAGAAGGAGGGAACATGGGTGCAGAAAGAGGCAAGAGAGGTGCAGAAAGAGGGAAGAGGGGTGCAGAAAGAGGCAACAGAGTTACCGAAAGAGACAAGAGTAGTGTAAAAAGAGGCAAGAGTGGTACAGAAACAGGCAAGAGAAGTGCAGAAAGAAGCAACAGAAAAGTCAATAGAGGCAAGAGAAGTGCAGACAAAAGCAACAGAGGTGCAGAAAGATGAAAGAGGAGAGCAGAAATAGGCAAGATAGGTGTAGAAACAGGGTAAAGAGGTATAGAAAGAGGGAACTGGAGTGCAGGAAAAGGCAGGAGAGGTGCAGAAACAGGCAAGAGAAGTGCAGAAACAGGCAGAGAAGTGCTGAAAGAAGCAACAGAGGTGCAGAATGAGTCAAGAGAACTGCAGATAGAGGCAGAAGAGGTGCAAAAAGCATCAAGAGAAGTGTAGAAAGAGGGAAGAGGGGCACAGAAAGAGTCAAGAGGGGTGCAGAAAGAGACGAGAGAAGTGCAGAAAGAAGCAACAGAAATGCAGAAAGAGGCAAGAGAAATGCAGAAAGAAGCAATAGAGGTGCAGGAAGAGGCAGGAGAAGTGTAGAAAGAGGCAAGAGAGGTGCAGAAAAAGGCAAGAGAGGTACAGAAATAGGGGGCATGGGTGCAGACAGAGGCAAGAGAGGTGCAGAAAGAGGGAAGAGGTGTGCAGAAAGAGGCAAGAGGGATGCTGAAAGAAGCAAGAGAGGTGCAGAAAAAAGCAAGAGAAGTGCAGAAAGAAGCAACAGATTGTAGAATGAGGCAAGAGAAGTGCAGAAAGAAGCAACAGAAATGTCAAAAGAGGCAAGAGAAGTGCAGAAAAAAGCAACAGAGATGCAGAAAGATGAAAGTGAAGTGCAGAAAAAGGCAAGATAGGTGCAGAAACAGGGAAGAGATGTGCAGAAAAAGGCAAGAGAGGAGCAGGAAGTGCTAAGAGAAGTGCAGAAAAGGTAAAATAGGTGCAGAAACAGGCAAGAGAGGTGCAGAAAGAGGGAACGGGATGCAGACAGAGGCAAGAGAGGTGCAGGAAGAGGGGTGCAGAAAGAGGCAAGAGGGGTGCAGAAAGAAGAAAGAGAGGTGCAGAAAGAAGCAAGAGAAGTGCAGAAAGAACCAACAGCGTTGCAGAAAGAGGCAATAGAAGTGCAGAAACAGGCAAGAGGGGTACAGAAGCAGGCAAGAGAAGTGCAGAAAGAAGCAACAGAAAAGCAGAAAGAGGCAAGAGAAGTTATGTTATGTTATGTTATGTTATATGGGTTTGTAAAGCGCACTGTTACCCAAGGGTGTCCTGTCGCTGAGCACTGTATGCCTGGGGCAGTAAATACCTGAAGACCTCCCCCCCTGAGCCCAGCTGAGACTAAGCTGAAAACAACCAGGTTTTCAGACCTTTCCTAAACGAAAGGAAATCAGTGCCGGTCCTTAGATATAACGGCAGACCGTTCCAGGCATTGGTGGCTCTAAGGACAAAGCTCTTCCCACCCCAGTTAGCCTTTCTCATTCTTGGAACAACCGCCCGCTTTGCTTCCATTGAGCGCAATGTTCTCCCTGGAACATACCATTGAATGCGCTTTTGTAAGTCTTCAGGGCCCGTTCCAGTCAGGGACTTAAAGACCGTGCAGAGAGCTTTGAATTGGACTCGCTGTAAGATCGGGAGCCAGTGAAGGTGACGTAGGTCATTTCTGACCGACATAAACCTAGGAGTGCCTGTCAGCAACCTAGCTGCCGCGATCTGCACCATCTGCAATCTATTGAGATGTTTTTTGTTAATGGTCAGGTACAGACTATTACAGTAGTCCAGACGGGACAGAATGAGGGCTGAGACGACTGTTCTAAAACTTTCTTCTGTGAGGAAAGGTTTTATTTTCCTTAAGGTCCTCAGAATAAAAAAGCTTGTCGACACCACCCCGCTAACCTGGTCCCCAAATGTGAGGGTGTTATCCATAATCATCCCCAAGTTCTTAACTTTCCGAGAGCGGGTTGGGGGCAGGCCCATAGCGCTAGGCCACCATGCTGGAGTCCAGAGGTTAGGGTTGTTCCCAAAGATAATCACCTCTGTTTTGCCTGCATTCAACTTCAAGCAATTAGCAGACATCCAGCCAGTTATTGCTAGCATGCAGTCATGGCAGCTAGGGGCCTTTTCTGCTTCCTTACCTTTCTGCAGAGACACCACGATTTGGGTGTCATCTGCGTAAGAGGTTAGGAGTAGCACGAAAGATCTTATAAGGGCAGCCAGTGGTCTCACATAAATGTTAAAAAGCGTCGGACTAAGGGATGACCCCTGTGGGACTCCACAGGGGATGGAAAAAGGTTTAGATCTATCCTCACCTAGTTCTACCGTTTGTATTCTATCAGCCAAAAATGATTTTAGTAGGTTCCAGGCCGTACCCTGGACCCCAGCCTCCGATAAACAGCCCATCAGTACTTCATGATGGACCGTATCGAAGGCTGCCGACAGATCCAGCATGATCAAAATGGCGGAGCCTCCCTGGTCCACAACCTCACGCACCTCCTCCGTGGCCTTGATCAGCGCTGACTCCGTACTGTGTCCCGCTCGGAAACCGTATTGAGAGGGATCCAGCATATTGTTTTTCTCAATGAACAGACTCAGTTGCATGTTCATAGCCTTCTCAAGTATTTTAGCTGGTAAGGGGAGACGGGAGATGGGACGGTAGCTATTAGGATCACTGGGATCTAGGTTGGGTTTCTTAATTAGTGGCAAAATTGAAGTAGTTTTCCATGCTATAGGGTAGTGCCCTACCCTCATTATGAGATTCAATAGGGAGGTTAGAGTGTCAGAAATAATTTCCGGGGAAATTTTGATTACTGCAGCTGGACAGGGGTCCATGGGGGAACCTGATCTGCAACCCATCAGCAGACTGGTAACCTCTTTGTTCACCAAAGGGGTGATCCTATTAAACATAGGAGAATTGTCGATTACCATTTTCCCGGCTGCCAGATCACTGGCCTCACCTTGTAGATTGCTGAAGGAGGAAAAGATGACCTCAACTTTATTCAAGAAAAAAGAGGCTAAGACGTCGCAGAAATCTGGACTACAATGAATAATCGGTTTAAGGGGGTTCATAAGAGTGGTGACTGTTCTAAAAAGTTCCCTCGCAGAGGACTTGGCACCGGTGATCTGTTCTGAGAAGTAAGCCTTTTTTGCTTCCTGAAGTGATTTTTTGTATATTGTAAGGCTGGATTTTTAGTCTTCCTTATTGGCCAAATTGTACCCTTTTCTCCAGAGCCGCTCCAGTCTCTTACAGTCTGATTTGTGCTTCTGTAGGTTCTGAGTAAACCAGGGGGCAGAGGGGAGCCCACGTCTGGGGGTACACCATTTGACAGGGGCCAATCTGTGACAGGCGGCATTAATCCAATTCGTATAGGCCGCTGTGGCATCCTCTATATTATTGGAAATATTAGGAACCGAATCTATCAGGGTTTTATCAAAGCTGCACCTATTGATGTTCTTCCAGGCCCGTGTAACTATTTTTTCCCTAGGCTTAGGTTTAGGTGTTTTAAGGGGGGACAGAGTGACAGAAAAAATAATGGCCGAGTGATCTGTCCAAGGAAGTGGCAATATGTCCAGGACAGAGAGGCTGGAGGAATTGGAAAAGATTCCATCCAGCGTATGACCGCTTCATGAGTCGGACCATCTACCCTCTGCGTGAGGTCCCCGCCCGACATAATTTGCATCAGTCTTACGGTGTCTGTATCGATGGGGTCCTCCAGCTGGAAGTTGAAATCCCCAAGAATTGTGAAAGCTTTGGCACAGAACCCCTCCTCCAGTAGTGAGCCGATGGAGTCCAGAAAACCACCTCTGGGGCCAGGGGGCCGGTAAATAAGCATAGCCTTCAGCGTGTATTGGGGCGCAATTCGCACGCTGACTAACAGAGCCTCACAAGTTGTGTTGGAGGCCGTCTCAAAAGAGGGCTCAAGGCTTTTGTGGTAGATAACAGCCAACACCCCTCCTCTCCTTAGTGGTCTATCCAAAGTATGACAGAGGAAATCAGGGATAGAAGCCTTTACAATATCGGGTCCCGAGGCACTATCTGTCCAGGTCTCTGTAATGAAAGCCATCTTGATGTTATGTTCTTCTATAAACAATGCGCATTCCACGCTATGTTTAACCAAAGTTTGAGCGTTTAAAAGGAGACATTTGAGCTCAGGCCTACCCATCTGCTTCCCTGATCCCATTTTGATACTAGAGGTGACTTTACAGGGGAGCCCCAAAATGTAGGGTAGTGAACAGTGGCAGTTTGGACAATATTTTGCCAAGGCCGAAGATTTGGCCGAAGGCAAGAATCTTGGGCAGCACGCTGCACCCCCTAGAGGGTCCAGTCTCATTAGTGTGTCACTGGTATATATTTGGCCACCTTGCATCGGAAGACCAGGGGACCTGGCCCTGAGCCCGGGCCGAGCGCGGACGGGCGCAGACGGGCTTGCCTTAGGCACGCCTTCGGTGTGCCAGCGGCGCGCCCGCTGCGCGGTCGCGTCACCATGCGTGTTATATGGCGCCCCTGAGCCAGCAACTAGCCCGCTAACCTCCCAATGGCCGTCGCTCACCACCCCCAGCCCCGGCCGCAGTGCCGGCCGGCGTAAGGCGGCTTCAGTGATCGAGCAGTTGGGATCGGGCAGAGTAGCCGAACTATCAGTTAGGATTATAAACGGAGTTAAATGCCAGTAGCAGGATTAAATGTGCAAATACGCAACAGTTAAAAAGGTACCAACAAGTTAAAAGATTCTAAAAGCAATTTCTTTAGTGTCCAGCACACACAGCCTCAGACTCATGCTCGCGCTCCTGGAGGGTATTGGACACAACCCTTCCCAGGCATACAATGCTGCGTGGTCGCGTCACCATGCGGGTTATATGGTGCCCCTGAGCCAGCAACTAGCCCGCTAACCTCCCAATGTCCATCGCTCACCACCCCCAGCCCCGGCCACAGTGCCGGCCGGCGTAAGGCGGCTTCAATGATCGAGCAGTTGGGATCGGGCAGAGTAGCCGAACTATCAGGTAGGATTATAAACGGAGTTAAATGCCAGTAGCAGGATTAAATGTGCAAATACGCAACAGTTAAAAAGGTACCAACAAGTTAAAAGATTCTAAAAGCAATTTCTTTAGCGTCCAGTACACACAGCCTCAGACTCATGCTTGCGCTCCTGGAGGGTATTGAACACAACCCTTCCCAGGCATACAGTGCAGAAGAAAGCAACAGAGGTGCAGAAAGATGCAAGAGAATTGCAGAAAGAGGCAAAATAGGTGCAGAAACAAGGAAGAGAGGTGCAGAAAGAAGGAACAGTGGTGCAGAAAAAGGCAAGAGAGGAGCAGAAACAGGCAAGAGAAGTGCAGAAAGAGGCAATAGTAGTGCTGAAAGAAGCAACAGAGGTGTGGAAGGAGGCAAGAGAAGTGCAGAAAGAGGTAGGAGAGGTACAGAAAGACGCAAGAGAAGTGCAGAAAGAGGTAAGAGGGGTGCAGAAATAGGCAAGAGGGTTGCAGAAAGAGGCAAGAGAATTGCAGAAAGAAGCAACAGAAATGCAGAAAGAGGCTAGAGAAGTGCAGAAAGAAGCAACAGAAATGTAGAAAGAGGCAAGAGAAATGCAGAAAAAAGCAATAGAGTTGCAGAAAGAGGCAAGAGAAGTGTAGAAAGAGGCAAGAGAGGTGCAGAAACAGGTAGGAGAGCTACAGAAAGAGGGAACAGGGGTGCAGACAGAGGCAAGAGAGGTGCAGAAAGAGGGAAGAGGCGTGCAGAAAGAGGCAAGAGGGATGTAGAAAGAAGCAAGTGAGGTGCAGAAAGAAGCTAGAGAAGTGCAGAAAGAAGCAACAGAGTTGCAGAAAGAGACAAGAGAAGTGCAGAAAGAGGCAAGACAGGTGTAGAAAGAGGCAAGAGAAGTGCAGAAAGAAGCAACAGAAGTGAATAATGAGGCAGGAGGAGTGCAGAAAGAAGCAACAGAAAAGCAGAAAGAGGCAAGATAAGTGCAGAAAAAAGCAACAGAGGTGCAGAAAGGTGCAAAACAAGAGTACAGAAAGAGGGAAGAGAGGTGCAGAAATAGGGAAGAGAGGTGGTGAAAGAGAGAAGAGGAGTGCAGAAAAAGGCAAGAGAAGTGCAGAAAGAGGGAAGAGGGGTGCAGAAAGAACCAGCAGAGGTGCAGAAAGAGGCAAGAGGGGTGCAGAAAGAGGCAAAAGAAGTGCTGAAAGAAGAAATAGAGGGGCAGAAAGAGGCAAGAGAACTGCAGAAAGAGGCAGGATAGGTGCAGAAAGAGGGAAGAGGGGTGCAGAAAGAGGCTAGAGAAGTGCAGAAAGATGCAACAGAAATGTAGAAAGAGGCAAGAGAAGTGCAGAAAGAAGTAACAGAGGTGCAGAAAGAGACAAGAGAACTGCAGAAAGAGGCAGGAGAGGTGCAATAAGAGGCAAAAGAAGTGCCAGAAAGAAGCAAGAGAAGTGCAGAAAGAAGCAACAAAGGTGCTGAAAGAGGCAAGAGGGATGCAGAAAGAGGCAAGAGAAGTGCACAAAGAAGCAAGAGAAATGTCGATAGAAGCAAGAGAAGTGCAGAAAGTAGCAACAGAAATGCAGAAAGAGGCAAGAGAAGTGCAGAAAGAAGCAACAGATATGCAGAAAGAGGCAACAGAAGTGCAGAAAGAGGCAAGAGAGATGCAGAAACAGGTAAGAGATATGCACAAAGAGGGAACAGGGATGCAGAAAAAGGCAAGAGAGGTTCAGAAAGAGGCAAAAAAGTGCCAGAAAGAAGCAAGAGAAGTGCAGAAAGAAGCAACAAAGGTGCTGAAAGAGGCAAGAGGGATGCAGAAAGAGGCAAGAGAAGTGCAGAAAGATGCAAGAGAAATGTCGATAGAAGCGAGAGAAGTGCAGAAAAAAGCAACAGATATGCAGAAAGAGGCAACAGAAGTACAGAAAGAGGCAAGAGAGATGCAGAAACAGGTAAGAGATGTTCAAAAAGAGGGAACAGGGATGCAGAAAAAGGCAAGAGAGGTGCAGAAAGAGGGAAGAGGGGTGCAGAAAGAACCAACAGAGGTGCAGCAAGAGGCAAGAGGGGTGCAGAAAGAGGCAAGAGAAGTGCAGAAAGAAGCAACAGAGGGGCAGAAAGAGGCAAGAGAGGTGCCGAAAGAGGGAAGAGGGGTGCAGAAAGAGGCTAGAGAAGTTCAGAAAGATGCAACAGAAATGTAGAAAGAGGCAAGAGAAGTTCAAAAAGAAGGAACAGAAATGCAGAAAGTGGCTAGAGAAGTGCAGAAAGCACCAACAGAGGTGCAGAAAGAGGCAAGAGAACTGCAAAAAGGGGCAAGAGAGGTGCAGAAAGAGGCAAGAGAAGGGCAGAAAGAAGCATGAGGTTGCAGAAAGAGGCAAGAGGGTGCAGAAAGAGGCAAGAGAAATACAGAAAGAAGCAACAGAGATGCAGAAAAAGGCTAGAGAAGTGCAGAAAGAGGCAAGAGAAGTGCAGAAAGAAGCAATAGAGGTGCAGAAAGTGCTAAGAGAAGTGCAGAACAGGTAAAAGAGGTGCAGAAACAGGAAAGAGAGGTACAGAAAGAGGGAACGGGGTACAGACAGAGACAAGAGAGGTACAGGAAGAGGGGTGCAGAAAGAGGAAGAGGGGTGCAGAAAGAAGAAAGAGAGGTGCAGAAAGAAGCAAGAGAAGTGCAGAAAGAACCAACAGTGTTGCAGAAAGAGGCAAGAGAAGTGCAGAAACAGGCAAGAGGGGTACAGAAGCAGGCAAGAGAAGTGCAGAAAGAAGCAACAGAAAAGCAGAAAGAGGCAAGAGAAGTGCAGAAGAAAGCAACAGAGGTGCAGAAAGTTGCAAGAGAATTGCAGAAAGAGGCAAGATAAGTGGAGAAACAGGGAAGAGAGGTGCAGAAAGAAGGAACAGTGATGCAGAAAAAGGCAAAAGAGGAGCAGAAACAGGTGCGAGAAGTGCAGAAAGAGGCAATAGAAGCACTGAAAGAAGCAACAGAGGTGTGGAAGGAGGCAAGAGAAGTGCAGAAAGAGGCAGGAGAGGTACAGAAAGAGGCAAGAGAAGTGCAGAAAAGGGAAGAGGGATGCAGAAAGAGGCAAGAGGGTTGCAGAAAGAGGCAAGAGAATTGCAGAAAGAAGCAACAGAAATGCAGAAAGAGGCTAGAGAAGTGCCGAAAGAAGCAACAGAAATGTAGAAAGAGGCAAGAGAAACGCAGAAAAAAGCAATAGAGTTGCAGAAAGAGTCTAGAGAAGTGTAGAAAGAGGCAAGAGAGGTGCAGAAACAGGTAAGAGAGATACAGAAAGAGGGAACAGGGGTGCAGACAGAGGCAAGAGAGGTGCAGGAAGAGGTCAGAGGGGTGCAGAAAGAGGCAAGAGGGATGCAGAAAGAAACAAGAGAGGTGCAGAAATAAGCAAGAAAAGTGCAGAAAGAAGCAACAGAGTTGCAGAAAGAGGCAAAATAAGCGCAGAAAGAGGCAAAAGGGGTGCAGAAAGAGACAAGAGAAGTGCAGAAAGAAGCAACAGAAATGTAGAAAGAGGCAAGAGAAGTGCAGAAAGGAGCAACAGAAAAGCAGAAAGAGGCAAGAGAAGTGCAGAAAATAGCAACAGAGGTGCAGAAAGATGCACGAGAAGTGCAGAGAGAGGCATGAGAGGTGCAGAAACAAGGAAGAGAGGTGCTGAAAGAGGGAAGGGTTTGCAGAAAAAGGAAAGAGAAGTACAGAAAGAGGGAAGAGGGTTGCAGGAATAGGCAAGAGTGGTGCAGAAATAGGCAACGGAGGTGCAGAAAGAGGCAAGACAGTTGCAGAAACAGGCAAGAAAAGTGCAGAAAGAGGCAAGAGACGTGCTGAAAGAAGCAATATGGGTGCAAAAGGAGGCAAGGGAACTGCAGAAAGTGGCAGGAGAGGTGCATTCAGAGGCAAGAGAGGTACAGAAAGAGGGAAGAGGTATGCAGACAGAGGCAAGAGAGGAGCAGAAAGAGGGAAGAGGGGTGCAGAAAGATGCAAGAAGGATGGAAACGAGAAAGACTTTACCTGAGGTTACCACTCAATCAATCAATCAATCAATCACAGAATTTGTAAAGCGCACTACTTACCCGCGAGGGTCTCAAGGCGCTAGGGAAAAAAGGGGGGGGTGCTGCTACTGGTCGAACAGCCAGGTCTTGAGTAGCCTCCTGAAGGTCAGCAGGTCTTGGGTCTGTCGTAGGCTTAGTGGAAGGGTGTTCCAGGTCTTGGCGGCGAGGTGGGAGAAGGATCTGCGGCCGGTGGTAGTTCTTCGAATGCGAGGGACGGTGGTGAGGGAGAGGTAAGCGGAGCGGAGTTGGCGGTTGGGGACGTAGAAGAGGAGTCGTCTGTTGAAGTAGGCTGGGCCAGTCTTGTGGAGTTCCTTGTGTGCGTGGATGAGGAGTTTGAAGGAGATTCTCCTGTCGACGGGGAGCCAGTGCAGGTTCCTCAGGTGGGGGGTGATGTGGCTGTGGCGTGGTACATCGAGGATCAGGCGTGTGGAGGCGTTTTCCACAACACAGACTACCACACCACATAGTTACTCTCCATAACACATAATTCAACTTCACATAATTCCTATACACCAAATACCACATACTTTCTATCCACATAATTTCACTGCACAACATACCACATAATTGCACTACACACAACGTACATCCATTCCACTCCCAAAAACATTAGTAACATTTTTGTACATTTACAATGCCAATAGATCTAACTCTTGCAAATGCGAGACCTATTGCATTGCAAATGCTTCTTTAACTAGTAGTCACGTTTGCAGAGTGGTGGAGAAAGGGGGCTGGGCCTCCAACCAGCGCTCAGGAATTCCGCTGCCTGGAGTTACAGGAGGTACCAGGAGGGCTTCTTGGCCCCAACATCCCTCAGGAGTAAAGTGGACTTCATCCCCCAACCAGTAGTGTGCCAGGAGGTGTGTTTGCAGAGTGGTGGAGAAAGGGGGGCATGGCCTCCCAAGACCTCTTAGCAATCCCACTGTGTGAAAGTTACTGGAGGTAACAGGAGGGGTAGTTGGACCCCAAGGATATCCCTGGGGGCTAACTACCCCTCTTATTACCTCTAGTAAGTCCAACACAGCAGGATTGCTAAGTTCTAGTAGCAGGCCATGCCCCCTTTGCCCACCACTCTGCAAACATCCTCCCTGGCGTGCTCTTAAATGGGGATTCTTCGCTGCTGGGGGTCCTTAGGGGCCAACTAGCCTGCCTGTTACCTCCAGTAAGCCCCACACAGTGGGATTGCTGAGAGGTGGACACAGTCCATGCCCCCTTTCTCCATCACTCTGCAAACACACCTCCTGGCGCGCTCTTGGTTGGGGGTGAAATCCCCTTATTTCCTGATGGTCCCTAGGGGCCAACTAGCCCTCCTGTTACCTCCAGTAAGCCCCACACAGCTGGATTGCTGAGAGTGGTCAGAGGCCACGCCCCCTTTTTACACCACGCTGTGGGACCCCTGAGCAGGCCTGGGGGTCAGGGTGTTTCTACCCTGCCCCCTTTTCTTATTTCTAATCGTTTTTTTTGCCTTTTTTCTTGTGACTCGGTTCAACCGAGTCACAAGGTGGCTGCCAACACTTTCTGGTTTGAAATGTTGGCAGCCAATCTGAAGTCAGCTCGTGATCGGGACAGTTAGCGGATCCACCACGGTCACCAGATACTAATATTTTTTTATATATAATTTTCTCAGGAACTACTGAACAGATTTACACCATTAAAAGCAAAGAGTGCACTCTGTACCAAGAGCTAACTCTCTGCCAAATTTGGTGTAATTCCATCCAGTAGTTTGGGCTGTAGCTGCGACAAACGTTTCCTAAGGAAATTAACATGAAGAAAACACGTTTTGGGACCCGCTTGACAAATCACCATGAAACTTTCAAGACAGGAGCTGACCTGAGCGTGCCATCAGTTTTGAAAATTTCGCAAAGATTCGTTATTCGTCGCCAAAAATATTGACAAAATAAAAAACTCTTTTTGAATAGAAATAAGGTCCTAACTATAACTACCTACTGGCGACCGCCAGTAGGGAGTTATAGTTGACATGTATAGATGTTTAGGTAGTATAGATGAGATGTCATCAGTGATGTCACTGACAATGTCATGAGTGATGTAATATGTGGCGTCATCAGCAGTGCATTGCTGGGGCACAAGTTATAGTTAGCTCGGATAAGAATAACAGCTGAATTTCAGCCTAACTATAACGTCCCTGAAACCTGTGGGTCGCCAGTAGATAGTTATAGTTAGGACCTATTTTCCATAGGAAATCCGCAACATTCTATTTGAAATAACTTTGACGAATCTTTGCAACATTTTCCCCATGCAATTTTCCATAGGAACCTTTCATCGCAGCTAGAGCCCGAACTGCTGAACGGAATTACACCAAATTTGGCAAAAAGGTAGCCCTTGGTTCAGAGTCGTGCCTTTTGGTTAAATGGTGTAAATCCGTTCAGTAGTTCCTGAGAAAATCAAAAGTAAAATCACATATATATCTATGGCCGCGTAGGGTCCGCGCACCCTCCCGATCACGAGCTGCATGCTAATTGGCTGTCAACTGGCTGTCAACACTCCAAATCAGGAAGTGTTGGCAGCCATCTTGTTCCTCGGTAGAACCGAGGCACAAGAAACAAGTGCGCAAAACGCAAAAAGGGGGCAGGGTAGAAACACCCTGACCCCCTAGGCCTGCTTAGGGGGTCAGTCCCACAAGGACCCCCAGGGCCAAAAAAAGCATTTATTTATTTTTTAAATCGGCGGGATGCGTATCCCGCCGTGAAAAAAAAAAAATGAAGCGCGGGCTCCTGCACTTCGAGGGTATTTTGCCCCCGGGTGGGCCAAGTCCCGGGGGCATGCGGGGGTGGGTTTAAATGTTAGTTGGGGGGGCCTCTAAGGCCCTCCAAGCCCTGGGGACCACCACCCCCTGGGGCTTTCAAATTATAATGATGGCAGGGGGCACACGGCCCCCCCGCAGCCCCGGTGACCGCCACCCCCCGGGGCTTCTTTTTTTAATTAAAAAATTACCTGTGTTGGGGGGCTCCAGCCCCCCCACACGCCCCGGGGACTGCCACCTCCCCGGGGCACTAATTAAAGAAATGTGGGGGTCCGTTTCGGACCCCCGAAACCCCGGGGACCACCACCTCCCTGGGGCTTTGTAGATGTTGGGAGGGGGGCCACGCATCCCCCCTCCTGGAGCCTGTGGTGGCCCTGGGGACCACCACCCCCCAGGGCCGGCTCCTGCAGTGTCCCAGGGTGCCTACCTCCGGGACACTGCTGTTTGCAATGACAGGACGGGAGCCGCGCGGCTCCGTCCTGTCATTGCAAACTTGCTTTGCTTCATTGAAGCGAGAGCAGGAAACCTGCTCTCACTTCAATGAAGCAAAGCAGATTGCTTTTCCATAAGGGGAGCTGCATGTCAGCAGCTCCCCTTATGGAAAAGCAATGCTGGCTCCCGCAGGACGCGGGAAGCCGGCGGGACCGTGGGGGGATTGGGGACCCCCCCACGGTTTTCAACGAGTGGCCAGGCCCCGGGGGATGGGGTCCCTGGGGCCATTAGTGGCCCAGGAGGGGGGCCACGCAGCCCCCCTCCCCAACAATTACAAAAAAAAAAAAATGCGCAAATGCCGGCCCCGGGGGATGGGGTCCCCGGGGCCAATAGAGGCCTTAGGAGGGGGGCCACGCAGCCCCCCTCCTCAAAAATTCATAATAAAAGTGGCCATGCCCCGGGGGATGGGGTCCCCGGGGCCGGAATCAGCCACAGGAGGGGGCCACGCGGCCCCCTTCCCGTACTGTTTTTTTTAAATTTATTTTTTAAATAGGATCAGGCCCTGGGGGATGGGGTCCCCAGGTCACCAAAAGTGAAAAGGAAGGGGCCACACAGCCCCCTTCAAAAAAAAAAAAAGCGAACGAGTGTCAGGCCCCGCCCCTCCCTTAACCACTCTGCAAACGCGCCCTGTGGTGCGTTTTAAATTGGGGAAAGAATTCCCCTTCAATACTGGGGGTCCCTGGGGCCAACTAGCCCACCAGGTACCTCCAGTAAGCGCCACAGGGCTGGGTTGCAGAGAGGTGGTCCAGGCCACGCCCCTTATACACCTCTCTGCAACGCAGCTCTGTGGCGCTTACTGGAGGTACCTGGTGGGCTAGTTGGACCCCAGGGACCCTCAGGATTCAAGGGGACTTAATCCCCCAATTTAAAACGCGCCACGGGGTGCGTTTGCACAGTGGTGAAGGGAGGGGGCGAGGCCAAAGGTGACATGTGTGCAAACAGGCCCCGTGGCGCGTTTTAAGTTGGGGAATTAATTCTCCTTCAAACCTGAGGGCCTCTGGGGGCCAACTAGCCCACCAGGTACCTCCAGTATGTGCCAGGGAGCTGCGTTGCAGAGGGGTGTTCAGAGGCCATGCCCCATTTTACATCTCTCTGCAACGCAGCTCTGTGGCGCTTACTGGAAGTACCTGGTGGGCTAGTTGGACCCCAGGGACCCTCAGGATTCAAGGGGACTTAATCTCCCAACTTAAAACGCGCCACGGGGCATGTTTGCACAGAGGTGAAGAGAGGGGGAAGGGCCTGATGTGACAAGTTAGTTTCTTAGTTTTAATCCCCCTGCCCTATTATGTACTAGGGACTTACAGAGGAGGTCATGCTAATCACAGGGGTACCCCAACGCATAGTGTTCCCTAGTGTATGTAGGTGTTTTCACTGTATTCTAAGTGTCTTTTAGCATAGCACTGGCTCTAGGCCTGGTTAGTCAGAGTCCGTTACCACCAGTACCCATCTGAAAAAGTTGTGGGCACAGGATGATTTTGGAACAAGGCCTCTTTCTGCTCCTCTGTTGGTTCTTTCTGCACATGTCTTGCTTCTTCCTGCACTTTTCTTCGTCTTTGTGGACTTCTGTTGCTTCTTTCTGCATTTCTTTTGTTTCTTTCTGTGCGTTTTTTCTTCTTTCTTCACATGTCCTACCTCTGTAGGCATAGTTAGAAACTAGCATTTGAAAAACCTTTGAAATTCACTGAAAAAACCATAGGTTTCAGGCACGTTATAGTTAGAAATTAGCATTTAAAAAACCTTAGAAATTCACTGAAAAAACCATAGATTTTAGGGAAAGTTATAGTTAGTTGGACATTGCACTCGTACAAAACCCGTGAAATTCCCCGTTATAGTTAGTTCAGCTAACTATAACTCGCGCTCCACAATGCACTGCTGATGACGTCACATATTACATCACTCATGACATGGTCAGTGACATCACTGATGACATCACTGATGACATCTCAAATGACATCACTGATGACATCACTGATGACATCATCCATGTGATAATTTGATGCATCTTCTCACACCCTAATATAACCTTTGATACACCCACTCTAAATTACAGACTGCCATTCTCAAAACCATAGACACTCCAACACCAATAACTACATACCCACTCACTGATTCTTAGGTCTACACACACATCCACTCACTCACCCGTACAGTCACTCATACTTATGGTCACTCTGTACAGGACTATCATATGCACTCATACACCTACATAGACACTCACACACCGCCACTCATCCATAGAGGTACTCACACACCTAGTCAGTCATGCAAATAATTAATCACACTGCCATTTACTCACCTATACAGTGATACACACACCAGCTCACTTACTCATACAAATACTAGCACATTCTTACGCTCTTATACAATCACTGATACAAGTACACACTCATCCATACAGCCACTCTCACAATCACACACTCTCACTTATAGCCATTTATATACTCCAACACACATATATACTGCCTTTCACATATGTAGTTACTCACACATGTACCACTGAGATATACATTCACTCACTAACACACCCATACACACACTCACCCACCCATACAGTCCATCACAGATGCACTCTTGAAACCATGCACCCAGTGAATCACCCACTCACACATCTATGCACAGAGTCACACACAACCCACCCACACAAACATTCAGGCACCCATACAGATACTCAGACAACCAATCAATAACTCATATAGACACTCATGTAGCTAGTCACAAACCCATGCAGCCGCTTACACAGCAACAGACAGACGGATACAGACATTCACACAGTTTAGTCACTAACCCATGCATTCAGTAAGCTACGTTTAATCACTCACTTATAGAGTCAGTCACGCACCTACTAAATCATCCATTCAGACACTTATACACCCACTCATTCTTCAATACGCCTTTCCCTATATATATTAAACATATTTAAACTTTACAGAAACACACAGTCACTGGATGATGTCATCAGTGATGTCATTTGAGATGTCATCAGTGATGTCACTGACCATGTCATGAGTGATGTAATATGTGACGTCATCAGCAGTGCATTGCGGGCGCGAGTTATAGTTAGCTGAACTAACTATAACGGGGAATTTCACGGGTTTTGTACGAGTGCAATGTCCAACTAACTATAACTTTCCCTAAAATCTATGGTTTTTTCAGTGAATATATTATATATATATATATATATATATATATATATATATATATATATATATATATATATATATATATATATATATATATGTAACAGCAATCCTTAGCCCTCTGCTGCAGGGCATGCAAGGTACGGTCCGCAAGACATTTAAATGTACAACAAAGTGCTTTATTCAAATCACGGCATATCGTGATACTCAGGCCAGTGCCTGCCATGAGGCGTTTCGACCGTTAGAGACACGGTCTTGATCACATGACACACTGCCCACAATGCCAATGTTAAGTAGTGCAACCTAACTCCACCCACAAATGCAACAACACCTAATAACGTTCATGGACAGTGTAGAAAGACTGTGGGGGAAACTTATTGTGACATAGTTTCAATTGAAAACATGAAAAAATAATAGTAATAATATTCTTCAATTGCCTTGACATATAAATACCTACATATGGAGTAGTCCGAATAATTGATGGCATCATAGATATCAATCTAAAACTAACCGAATTTAGAGATAAATAGTTTACTGGATCAATACACATATAAATTGGATTGGAAAATAGAGTTCTTCCATTATCTAAAAAGTAATATTGGATAAAGTGCAAGTGCAGAATTCTCTAAAATGCAAGTGCAGCGAGAATCCCTAATTAGGAGGTACAATGACCCAACTCTATTCTTATTGCACATTAGTAATAAAAAATATCTCTAATATAATTCTAAAATACATGTGTTTAGATATAATAAAACCATAGCAGACTTCAATGTATCATCAAGTATACATAGCAGCAATTGGTAAAACGCATCCCACAAAGTTAGTCCATGAGTGTATATATAAAGTGCTAGTGCAAGATTACGCCTAAAGTGCATATGGATTAAAGTGCTAAATAGGAAAACATGTAAACATTATGAGCATGAAAGGGGCCCAGATATCCAACAAAACAAGGTTGCCCCTCGTGAAGACACCACTCACGAGGAGTTTTCTCCTCCTTTATTGAAGACCACAGAGAGTCAGTTTCACGCCGCATTCCAAATATAAAAAGCCTGACGCGTTTCGGGCGTCCATCGACCTTGTTCACAGGCAACTAATTCAGGAAACAGCAACCACGTTGTTCAACGTCTGCATATAATATGTAAGTCCCGCCCCAGTGGGCGTAGGCAAAGTTGCCTGCTGGTATTTCCAGTTTTACAACGATCCTTCCCATGTGGGTGCTGCCGGTCCTGGTCAATAAAATAATGTTATTACCCCAGTGGGTTGGTATGTGGCCTGAACACCTGCTAGCTGTCCATAATCCGTCATTTAATAAGCGGACCTCCCGTTCCATCAGCGTGGCCCATCTGGGTCACAGCAGGATCCGCATTCTCAGCAGCGTGGCATCTTCGTGGCTGGGACAGCCGCTACTAATCCAACAAAACAAGGTTGCCCGTTGTGAAGACGCCACTCACGGGGAGTTTTCTCCTCCTTTATTGAAGACCACAGAGAGTCAGTTTCACGCCGTATTCCTAATATAAAAAGCCTGACACGTTTTGGACGTCCATCGTCCTTGTTCACAGGCAACTAATTCAGGAAACAGCAACGGCGTTGTTCAACGTCTGCATATAATATGTAAGTCCCGCCCCAGTGGGCGTAGGCAAAGTTGCCTGCTGGTATTTGCAGTTTTACAACGATCCTTCCCATGTGGGTGCTGCCGGTCCTGGTCAATAAAATAATGTCATTTCCCCAGTGGGTTGGTATGTGGCCTGAACACCTGCTAGCTGTCCATAATCCGTCATTCAAAAACGGAACCCCCATTCCATCAGCATGGCCCATCTGGGTCACAGCAGGATCCGCATTCTCAGCAGCGGGGCATCTTCGTGGCTGGGCCAGCCTCTACTAATCCAATAAAACAAGGTTGCCCCTTGTGAAGACGCCACTCACAGGGAGTTTTCTCCTCCTTTATTGAATACCACAGAGAGTCAGTTTCACGCCGCATTCCAAATATAAAAAGCCTGACGCGTTTTGCATCCCTCTTGCCTCTTTCTGCAGTTCTCTTGTCATTTTCTGCAACTCTCCTACCTCTTTCTGCACCTCTCTTGCATCAGTCTGCCCACCTGTTCCCTCTTTCTGCACCCCTTTTCTCTGTTTCTGCAACTATCTTGCAAATTTATGCACCCCTCGTGCCTCTGTGTGCACCTCTCTTGCCTCTTTCTCCTCCTCTCTTGCCTCTTTCTGCACCCCTCTTGCCTCTTTCTGCACCTCTGTTGGTACTTTCTGTACTTCTCTTTTTTTATTATTATTATTATTATTTGGAGTTTGTAGAGCGCACAGCTACCTCCAGCGGAGGTGTCCCGGCACTAAGGCAATCGAGTAACACATGGCACACGTAGGCTAGTAACGGTTGAATAACCAGGTTTTTAGAGCTCGTCTGAAGGCAGGTTCAGGTTCAGTCAGACGGAGAGGGAGCGGCATGGTATTCCACAGTTTAGCGGTCCTAACTGTGTAAGCTCTACCGCCTACCCTCGCCTTGAGAAAGCGGGGGTGGTGAGGAGCTACAGATGGGCCATTATTTTATTGACCAGGACCGGCAGCACCCACATGGGAAGGATCGTTGTAAAACTGCAAATACCAGCAGGCAACTTTGCCTACGCCCACTGGGGCGGGACTTACATATTATATGCAGACGTTGAACAATAAGGTTGCTGTTTCCTGAATTAGTTGCCAGTGAACAAGAACGATGGACGTCCGAAACGCGTCAGGCTTTTTATATTTGGAATGCGGCGTGAAACTGACTCTCTGTGGTCTTCAATAAAGGAGGAGAAAACTCCCAGTGAGTGGCGTCTTCACGAGGGCAACCTTGTTTTGTTGGATATATATATATATATATATATATATATATATATATATATATATATATATATATATATATATATATATATATATATATATATATATATATATATATATATATACATACATACATATAAAAAATAAACATATATAATAAATATTTTTTAAATGTATTTAATTTGTTTTTTCAATTAGAATATTTTTTAAATTTAAAATATATACTTTTTTATATATCCCCCTAGCTCCGCTCTTCTGCCCAGTAGTATCCGCACTCTTTCATGGGTGCTCACGGTCCTACGGTGGCAGGGCCGCTTTAATCTCATGCTCCCACTCCAAAGGAAAGGACCAGCACTCGCGTTGGGTAAATCATAGTTATGGATATATTTGCGCACAAAAAATAGAACAAACAAATGCGTTTCGGTGCGAGCCTCCATCAGTGTCGACGGGCGCCATTTCGAGAGCCACATTTGTATTCAATTCATTACAATGAAAGCAAAGATGGACAATCAAGATTACAGATTTTACAAGTGCCATCTTGGAATGTGCAAATTCTCCATTAAGTCATTGCGCAATGTATTAATTCATCATCGGGGGCACCTGGTTTTTTGGTCCCGGGCTTGCAGCCATCTAGGGAAACCTACCAAACCCACACATTTCTGAAAACTAGACACCCTGGGGAGTCCAATGAGGTATGACTTGCATGGATCCCCCAATGTTTCCCTACCCAGAATCCCTGCAAACCTCAAAGTTAGCTGAAAAAAATCACTTTTTCTATACATTTTTGCATGGGATCACCGTGCTGGCACAAATGTCCTACCACCCAGCATTCCCCTTGTTCTCCCAAGTAAAATGATACCTCACTTGTGTGGGTGGGCCAAAGTCTTGTGACTGGGATGAGCCAAAAACATAGGGATTAAGGTATAGCACCGAGAGTTCTAAGCACTACATTTAAAAAAAAATAAGTTATTAGCTGATTCTGCATTGGACAGCCACACAAGTGAGGTATCATTTTCCTCGGGAGATCAAGGGGAACGCTAGGTGATAGGACATTTGTGTCGGCACAGTGATCCCACACAAAAATGTGTTCAAAAAGTGATTTTTTTCAGCTGAATTTGAGGTTTGCAGGGGATTCTGGGTAGGGAAACGTTGGGGGATCCACCCAAGCCATAAATTGGACTCCCCAGGGTGTCTAGTCTTCAGAAATGTGTGGGTTTGGTAGGTTACCCTAGATTGCCGCGAGCCCGGGGCCAAAAAACCAGGTGCCCCTCTTGCAAAATCAGGTAGTTTTGTGATAAGTAAGTTTGAAGTCTCCACAGTACGATTTGGGCCATTTCCTGTTGAAACCACTATGCTTACCCACACAAGTGAGGTACCATTTTTATCGGGAGACCTGGGGGATCACTAGGTGGTAGGAAATTTGTCTCAGCCCGGTGATCCCACAACATTCCCACACAAAAAAGTGAGGAAAATGTTATTTTTTCAGCAAAATTTGAGGTTTGCAGGGGATTCTGGGTAGGGAAACGTTAGGGAATTCCACGCAAGTCATACCTCCCTGGACTCCCCAGGGTGTCTAGTTTTCAGAAATGTGTGGGTTTGGTAGGATTCCCTAGATGGCCGCTGGGCCCGGTGCCAAAAACCTAGGTGCCCCTCCCTTACAAAAGCAGGTCGTTTTGTGATAGATAATTTTGATGTCTCCACAATACGTTTTGGGCCCTTGCCTGTCACGGGTACTTGACCCACCCACACGAGGAGGTATCATTTTTATCGGAAGACTTTGGGAAATGCGGGGTGGGTGGAATTTTGTGGATCCCCACAGATTCCAGAGCTTTTCATCACAGAAATGTGAGGAAAATGTGTTTTATTTACAAAGTCTGAGGTTTGCAAGGGATTCTGGGTAAGAGAACCTGGTGAGAGCCACACAAGTCACCCCATCCTGGATTCCCCTGGGTGTCTAGTTTTCAAAAATGTATAGATTTGCTAGGTTTCCCTAGGTGCTGGCAGAGGTAGCGTTAAAAATCTACAGCTAGACACTTTGCAAAAAAAGGTCAGTTTTCACTGTAGAAATGTGGTGTGTCCACATTGTGTTTTGCACTGTTTCCTGTCGTGGCACTAGGCCTACCCAAACAAGTGAGGTACCATTTTTCTCGGAAGACTTTGGGAAATGCAGGGTGGAAGGAATTTTGTGGATCCACGCAGATTCCATAACTTTCCATTACAAAAATGTGAGGAAAGTGTGTTTTTTTTTACAAAGTTTGAGGTTTGCAAGGGATTCTGGGTAAGAGATCCTGGTGAGAGCCACACAAGTCACCCCATCCTAAATTCCCCTGGGTGTCTAGTTTTCAAAAATGTATAGGTTTGCTAGGTTTCCCTATGTGCCGGCAGAGCTAGGGTTCAAAATCTACAGCTAGGCACAAGAAAGGGTCAGTTTTCACTGTAGAAATGTGGTGTGTCCATGTTGCGTTTTGGGCCATTTCCTGTCGCTGACACTAGGCCTACCCACACAAGTGAGGTATCATTTTTATTGAAAGACTTTGGGGAATGCGGCGTGGGTGGAATATTTTGGATCCGCGCAGATTCCAGAACTTTCCATCACAGAATTGTGAGGAAAATGTGTTTTTTTGACAAAGTTTGAGGTTTGCAAGGGATTCGGGTTAACAGAACCTGGTGAGAGCCAGACAAGTCACCCCATCCTGGATTCCCCTGGGTGTCTGGCTTTCAAAAATGTATAGGCTTGCTAGATTTCCTTGGGTGCCAGCTGCGCTAGGACCCAAAATCCACAGGTAGGCACATTCTGAAAAAACAGTCAATGCTTAGTGTGCTTTCTGCTGCCCTGGGGAGGGGGGTAATCGGGGGCTCTTGCCACAAAATGCACCCAAGGGGGGCAAAAAGTCTGTGGCTACTTTATTTGGGGGTGGGGATATTGGGATACCCATTCTGGGCAGCCCCCACCCCTATGTATAAAAATGCCAGCATAATCGCTGGTGCCTGGTGGGCTCTCTGCCCCCCCCGGGGGGAGAATCAGGGGCTACTGCTCCATCTGCCTCCCTCAATCAATCAATCAATCACGTGTTTGTTAAGTGCAACTACTCACCAGTAAGGGTCTCAAGGCGCTGGGGGGGGGTGCAGGTTCCAGTCCATCAAGGAGGGGGTCTGTCGAAGAGCCAAGTTTTGAGGTTTCTCGTGAAGATGGGGAGTGATGTTGTCTGTCTGAGGTGGAGTGGTAGGGCGTTCCAGGCTCTGGCCACGAGGAAGGAGAAGGAGCGGCCTCCCGATCTGATCTTTCTGGTGCGGGGGACCACGGCGTAGGAGAGCTGGGCTGATCATAGGGTCCTATGGGGTGCGTGGAATTTGAGTCGGCTGTTCAGGTATGCTGGTCTGGTGTTGTGGAGGGCCTTGTGTGCGTGGGTGAGATTCTAGCCTCAATGGGGAGCCAGTGGAGTCAGTGGAGTGTGCGCTGGTGCTGGGAGATATGGCAGTGTCTTGGCCAGTTGAGGACCAGTTTTGCGGCGGCAATCTGGATGTTTTGTAACTTGCGGGTGAGGTTTTTGTTTATTCTGGAGTAGAGTGCGTTGCCATAGTCGAGTCTGCTGGTGATGAGGGTGTGAGTGACGGTATTTCTATGCTCGAGGGGATCCATTTGAAGGTCTTACATAGGAGGCGGAGGGTGTGGAAGCAGGAGGATGCGACGGAGTTGATCTGGCGATCCATTTTGAGCTCGGAGTCCAGGATGATTCCAAGGTTGCATGCGTGGTCCGTGGGGGTGGGTGGGCTTCCGAGGGTGGGGGGCCACCAGGTGTCGTTCCAGGCATTGGGGTTTGGGCCCATGATGAGTACTTCTGTTTTGTCGGTGTTGAGTTGTAGGCAGCTGCTTTCATCCATTTGGCGACAGCTTCCATGCCTTCTTTAAAGTTGTGTTTGGCTGTGTTGGGTTCAATGGATAGGGAGAGGATGAGTTGGGTGTCGTCTGCATATGACACAATGTTGAGTCCGTGGGTTCTGACGATGGGGGCGAGCTGAGCCATGTAGATGTTGAAGAGCGTTGGGCTGAGGGAGGACCCCTGGGGGACTCCGCAGGTGGTTGGTGTAGGGTCCGAGAGGAAAGGAGGGAGTCTGACACGCTGCGTTCTGCCACAGAGGAAGGAGTGGATCCAGTCGAGGGCCTTGTCCCGGATCCCTGCGTGGTGGAGTCTGTGTCTTAGGGTGCGGTGGGAGACTGTGTCGAAGGCCGCTGAGAGGTCAAGGAGGATGAGGGCTACTGTTTCTCCTCTGTCCAGTAGGGAGTGGATGCCGTCTGTTGCGGCGAGGAGGGCGGTTTCTGTGCTGTGTTTTTTTCTGAAGCCGGATTGGGAGGAGTCGAGGATGTTGTGCTCTTCGATGAAGGTGGCGAGTTGGTTGTTAATGGTTTTCTCAATGACTTTCACTGGGAACGGGAGCAGGGAGATGGGTCTGTAGTTTTTGAGGTCGGTGGGGTCCGCCGAGGGCTTCTTCAGGAGGGGGTTGATCTCGGCGTGTTTCCAGTCGTCGGGGAAGGAGGCGTTCGCCAGGGAGCGGTTGATGGTGTGGCGGAGCATGGGTGCGATGGTGTCGGCGGCTCTGTTGAAGATGTGGTGGGGGCAGGGGTCTGTGGGGGTCCCGGAGTGGATTGACTTCATTGTCTTCAGTGTGTCTTCGGTGGTGAGGGCTGTCCAGTTGTCAATCGTTGGCTTCTGGGTGTTGGGGGTGGCTGGTGAGGGTTCAGTGTGTTGGCTGTCTTCGTCAAAGTTGTCGTAAATGTTCTTGATTTTGTGGTGGAAGAAGGTGCTGAGTTTGTTGCAGAGGTCTAGTGAGGGAGGAATGTCAGTAGACTCGCTGGAGGGTTGGGTGAACTCCTTGATGATGCTGAAGAGTTCTTTGCTTTTGTGCGCGTGTGTGGAGATTCTGTCTTCGATCGCTTTTTTCCTTGTTTTTCTGATGAGTTGGTGGTGGGCGTTGGTGGCGGCTCTGAAGTTGTTGTGGGCTTCTGTGGATTTGGAGTTCCTCCAGGCCTTTTCGAGGCAGCGGCATGTGCGTCTGGACTCTCAAAGTATGGTAGTAAACCATCTGGCTTTCTTGGCGTGTGTGTTGTTGTTCTTCTTGAGGGGGGCTATGGTGTTGGTGCTGTAGGAGATCCATCTGTGCAGAGTTCGGGCTGCGGTGTTAGGGTTGTCGTCTTCCGTGGTGGTTGGGTTGGAGTTGCTGAGTGAGGAGGTGAGCTGGTCGTCGGTGATTTTGGTCCAGTTTCTTCGTGGGAGCCCCATGGGGGGGCAGAAAGACTGTGGCATCTTTTTGGGGGGGATGTGGGCATTGGCATACCCATTCTGGGCAGCCCTCACCCCTAAATTTTGAAACAATTGTACCCCTGGTACCTAGTGGGTTTTCTGCCCCCGAGGGGGCAGATAAGGGGCTATTGCCCCCTTCTGCCTCTCGGGGGCAGAAAGACTGTGGCAATTTTTTGGTGGTGGTGGTATTGGCATGCCCATTCTGGGCAGCCCCCACCCCTATGTATATAAAAAGACCCTGGTGCCTAGTGGGCTTTCTGCTCCCCCGGGGGCCAGATCAGGGGCTACTGTCCCTATCTGCCTCCTAGGGGGGCAGAAAGACTGTGGCATTTTTTTGAGAGGGTGTGGGCTTTGGCATGCCCATTCTGGGCAGCCCCCACCCCGAACTTTGGGGAAAAAAATCCCTGGTTCCTAGTGGGCTTTCTGCTCCCCCGGGGGGCATATAAGGAGCTATTCCCCCATCAGCCTCCCAGGGGGGCAGAAAGACTGTAGCATTTTTGGGGGGGTTGGGGTCATTGGCATGCCCATTCTGGGCTGCCCCCACCCCTACGTATATGTAAAATAAAATCCCTCGTGCCTTGTAGGCTTTCTATCCACCCGGGGGGGCAGATCAGGGGCTACTGTGCCCATCTGCCTCCTGTGAGGGGCAGAAAGACTGTGGCATTTTTTTTGGGGGGTTGGGGGCTTTGGCATGCCCATTCTGGGCAGCCCCCGCACCGAACTTTTGAAAATAATTCCCTGGTGCCTAGTGGGGTTTCTGCCCCCCCGGGGGGGCAAATAAGGGCCTATTGCCCCATCTGCCTCCCAGTGGGGGGCTGAAAGACTGTAGCATTGTTTCTTTAGGTGGAGCATTGGCATGCCCATTCTGGGTAAGCCTGGGCGTAGTTTGCGGAGTTTTGCTTCTCAGAACACCGCAAAGTTACAAAAAACTCTGCGTAGTTACAAAAAACTCAGCAAAGTTCTGCAAGTGGCAGAGTGTAGTGCGAACTGCTGTTCGGGCTGGTCTTCCTGCCGCTCGGGTAGAAATTCTACCCAAGCGGTAGCTCACGCTCGCAAACTTACCGTTCGCGAGCACGAGCATGGAAAAAACTCAGCTGGCACTACACGAAGTGGAGTTTTCTGCACTCCGCGAGCTCCACGGAGTGCGGAGTGCAGAAAGCTTCGCAAACTCCGTGAACGGAGCGGAGTTCACCGCCTAGGCCTAATTCTGGGCAGCCCCCACCCCTACGTATATAAAAAAAAATCCCTAGTGCCTAGTGGGCTTTCTGCCCCCCCCGGGGTGGATCAGGGGCTATTGCCCCCATCTGCCTCCTGGGGGGGTAAAAAGTATTTTTCCTTCTTTGGGGGGTAGGGTGGGGGCATTGGGATGCCCATTCTGGGCAGCCCCCACCCTGGCCTATAAGAAAATTATCCCTGGCATCTAGGGTGCTTTCTGCCCGCCTGGGGGGCAGATTGGGGGCTACTGCCCCATTGTCCCCACAGGGGGGCAGAAAGACTGTCTGTGGCAATAGTTTATGGGGGAGCAAAGGTCCTTGCCCAAGGGGCTGCTCCCCCCTCCCTGGTGGCTAAAGAATGGATCCTAGCTTGGGGATCGCCCTCTTGGGGCAATCCCCAAGCAGGGATCCACGAGGGAAGGGTACCATTGGAAAGTGGAGATTCTCCCCTTCCCAATGATACCTCTCCCATGTGTTTCGGTGCTCGGGGGGCTGAGATAGCCCCACAAGCACCAAAACTGTGAAACTGAAACTAAGTTTCAGTTTTGTTTTCATTGTAATGACGACAGCGCTCCATGCGCGCAATCGTTATTACAATGCAAACACAAACCATGCTTTGGGAGGTTGGGGAAGCTCTTCCCCTTCTCCCAAATAAAAAAAAAAAGGGAAATCCCTCTGCTGTTTACACAGCATAGGGATTCTTTGCAAGTGTGCTCATGACGGAATGGTTCTGTCATGAGCACACTTGCACTTGTGCTCATGACGGAACCATTCCGTCATGAGCATGGAAGGGGTTGAGTTTGCTAGATCCCATCCTCTTTCTTCTAATTTTGGGTGTGGTTGGCAACAGCCATACTTTTTTAGGAGCTTTCAATTTTGGAACTTTTTTTGGTGTTTTGTAGGATTAACTTTAAAATTTGAAAATGGCAACTGCACAGGATCTGCAAGAGGAGACAGAGATCCTTCAGGAGGAGGAAGAGGACACATGGCACAAAAGAAAGGAGAGTGTGGTATGGGAATTCTTTTCCATACCTGAAGGACAAAAGAAGGTGAATGCACAAAACGTTACGTGCATCACAACATCTGCAAAAATGTGCTGTCCAGAGGATCAGACAAAAAATACTCTTGTGGTACATCGTCGATGTACAAACATCTCTGAACAATGCATGACAAGAGGCTTGCAAGAGCTGAACTCGCAATAGCAAATTAAGGCAGTCAATATCCTCAACCTTCTACTTCTCAAGTTGGTGACAGGTTGCAGTCCATACCACCGACTCTTCCTGAGCTTGCAAAGGCAGGACTTTTTTGTCCATAGTTTATTACTGTGAAGAGCATTGGGGAACAGGTTGTCTGAACAATGTTGGACACAATTAACAATCACCGTTGTTAATTTTTTTCCCCATTTACGCAAGCTGTTATGTGCTTGTTTTTTTAAACATTTTTATTGATAAAATCTTAAAAACAGCAAAAAAATACAAAATTGTTAAAAAAAAAATATATATATATATAAAAAGTTTTTAAAAACAAAAAGTTCTAACGGAACCACCTATTCTGGTTTAAAAAAAAAGCTATATGTAGTATGAATACATGAGTCAATGGATAGTGTCTGTGTGATTGCATGAGTGGGCACGTAGTGTCTGAGTGAATGGATGAGTGCATGGGTAGTGCCTGAGAGAATGGATGAGTGCATGGGTAGTGCCTGAGTGAATGGTTGAGTGAAAGAATAGTGCCTGAGTAAATGCATGAGTGCATGGGTAGTGCCTGGGTGATTGCATGAGTGAAGGAGTAGTGCCTGAGTAAATGGATGAGTGCATGGGTAGTACCTGAGTGAACGGTTGAGTGCAAGAGTAGTGCCTGAGTGACTGCATGAGTGCATGGGTAGTGCCTGGGTGATTGCATGAGTGCATGGGTAGTCCTTGAGGAAATGTATGAGTGCATGGGTAGGGCCTCAGTGAATGGTTGAGTGCAAGAGTTGTGCCTGAGTGATTGTATGAGTGCATGGGTAGTGCTTGGGTGATTGCATAAGTGCAGGGGTACTGCCTGGGTGATTACAGGAGTGCATGGGTAGTGCTCGAGTAACGTCATGAGTGCAAGAGTAATGTCTGGGTGCTTAGATCAGTGCATGGCTAGTGCCTGAGTAAAAGGATGACTGCAAGAGTAATGCCTGAGTCAGTGGATGAGTGTATAGGTTGTGCCTGAGTGAATGGATGAGTGCATGGATACTGCCTGAGTGAATGGTTGAGTGTAAGAATAGTACCTGAGTAAGTGCATAAGTACATAGGCAGTGCCTGGGTGATTGCATAAGTGCAGAGGTACTGTCTAAGTGATTGGAGAAATGCATGGATAGTACCTGAGTGACTTCATGAGTGCAAGAGTAATATCTGGGTGCTTAGATCAGTGCATGGGTAGTGCCTGAATAAAAGGATGACTGCAAGAGTAATGCCTGAGTGATTGCATAAGTACATGGGTAGTGCCTGGGTGGTTGCATGAGTGCAGGGGTAGTGCATGCATGATTGTATGAGTGCATGGGAAGTACCTGAGTGAAAGTATGAGTGCAAGGCTAATGCCTGGGTCACTGGATGAGTGCATAAGTAGTCCTTGAGGGAATGTATGAGTGCATGGGTAGTGCCTGAGTGAATGGTTGAGTGCAAGAGTAGTGCCTGAGTGATTGCATGAGTGCATGGGTAGTGCCTGGGTGATTGCATAAGTGCAGGGGTACTGCCTGGGTGATTGGAGGAGTGCATGGGTAGTGCCTGAGTGACTTCATGAGTGCGAGAGTAATGTATGGGTGATTAGATCAGTGCATGGGTAGTGCCTGAGAGAATGGATGAGTGCATGGGTAGTGCCTGAATGAATGCTTGAGTGAAAGAGTAGTGCCTGAGTGATTGCATGAGTGCATGGGTAGTGCCTGGGTGATTGCATGAGTGCATGGGTAGTCCTTGAGGGAATTTATGAGTGCATGGGTAGTGCCTGAGTGAATGGTTGAGTGCAAGAGTAGTGCCTGAGTGACTTCATGAGTGCAAGGGTAATGTCTGGGTGCTTAGATCAGTACATGGGTAGGGCCTGAGTAAAATGGTGACTGCAAGAGTAATGCCTGGGTCATTGGATGAGTGCATGGGTAGTACCTGAGTGAATGGTTGAGTACAAGAGTAGTGCCTGAGTGATTGCATGAGTACATGCGTAGTGCCTGGATTATTGGATAAGTGCATGGGAAGTACCTGAGTGAAAGTATGAGTGCAAGGCTAATGCTTGGGTCATTGGATGAGTGCATGGGTAGTGTCTGAGGGAATGGATGAGTGCATGGGTAGTGCCTGAGTGAATGTTTGAGTACATAGGTAGTGCCTGGGTGATCATAAGTGCAGGGGTACTACCTGGGTGATTGGAGAAGTGCATGGGTAGTGCTTGAGTGAAAGAAAGAATGTAAGGGTAATGCCTGGGTTATTCTATTAGTGCAAGAGTTGCTCTTGAGAGAATGGATGAGTGCATCGGTAGTGTCTACGTCAAAGGATGACTGCCTGGCTGATAGCATGAGGAACATGATGATCGTTTTCAAATAGTGTAAAGGATCAACATTATTCATATTAGAAACAAATAACATATAAATAAACTTAATTTTTTTTTCATGTTATCATGCACATTATATTATGTATTCTTACCTTTCAAATAATTTAGATACATTACTCTGTAGAAGTATTTTAGAATAGCATTGTCCTAAACAGCATTAAAACTCTTTTCAAACTTTAATAGTAGCTACTAAAAAGAAGAAGAAAAACTGTTATTTAATGATAATATATTACAAAAATTATAATATTATATTTTTAAGGACACAACATAAATTTAGAATTGCATAACATTTTCAGTTTTCCTTTTTGCTGTTCTCAGATTCCACTTAACTTTACCATACACAGTGATTTCAATGTAGTATCATCATTGAACAGCAGAGAAAAAACAATCAAATTGATTGTAGAAAAAAAAAATCAGTGTAGAGCATTATTTTCAATATGTGTATCTATGTGTTTTTCTATCTACACTTTGTTAACTACTTCCTTCATCTACATTAACTCTATTATTTATTTCAAATACATTTGCCAAAATGTAGACTCTCATTTACATCTGGTACAATATAAACAACAAATATATAAACTATGTGGTTTTAAACACAATTTTCCGAATGCAATATCAATTAGCGCCAATAATATTCCAAACACTAATTATAAATACTAGTATTTTGCACTCCTGTCTAATGTCTGTTCACATCTTCCCAATAGGCCAAATGATGTAATCAAAACTTTGGCTTCAAAAATAACAAATATGAATTTGGAAATTCATAAGGCAATCTAGGTTTGAATTCAAAGTGGGCATCATTGCAATGCGTCCATCCTTTATTACACTTTAAATACACAGTATAGTGTCCAGATGTTGTAGTAGGTCCATCATGGAAAGTAATAGCCACTGCTATAAAAGTTGTTCCTGAAATAGATATTTGAATTGCATTAAAATTTTCTTCTATTTGCTCTACAAAGTTGTAGCATTAAAATAAGATGTTTTCCAAATCTTTCTATATGTAATGTAGACAACAACTCTGATCTACAATGCAAACATCTCATGTCCTGATTGGCTGTTTTTATCAATTTGTTAAAATGTACTGATTTGCAGTCTGGTATTGTCAAGTATATGAATCATTCTGTTTGTATTTCAGTGGTAGAAGTAAATGAACACTCTTCACATTGATGATCCCATCTGTAACTTAGTCCAAATAAGTTTTCAATCTGTATTCCTTCATGTTCTAATATTCCAAGCATAAGGATAAGAAATTCTTGTGCATCTTGTTGTACATTATCAGTAAATGTCAAAGAACCACTACATATATCCAAAAGATGCCGCATGCCAGCAGCAGTATGGATTTTACTTCTGTCAGTTACCAACTGTTGAAATACATGATGTAGTGCAGAACAGAGGCTTTGAAAACCAAGGAGAGAGCACCCAATAACTTGAAAGTTCAAAATAAATTTTCCCTTTGGAGAAACCTTACATAATATGTCCTCACTCAGCTTATACACCCACTTTCACACGTCACACAATTAATGCCCCACTCAGGATATTAAATATTAAAGCACTATGCACAAATTTAATAAGTAATGGAAATAAAATCACTATAAAAACATAATAATGTACAATTTAATTTTTTTTTTCCTGTACACTTAAAAACACAATAAATCACAGTAGAATAATTTCATTACACAAAAAGGAGAACCCAAAAAGACAGTAATATTTGTCTTGCAGTTGCGTTTCGGTGGAACAATCACAATTAGGCCACCTTCTTCAGGACACAGATATTTTCTCCTTCATTATATCATATTTGCACGTTAATTACACCGGTGCCAAAGCACCCAGTTGAATGTATCTCCAATTCAATTTTGGATGATGCAAGAATCATTCAATTGCAAGTGTATAAAACCTCTGATGAAGTAGAGTAGAATTTTCAATATTCAATAAATTTTAATGGGGTCACACCCTTTTGGTTAATTCAAGATATGTGCCACTCAATGATTCATAAAAACCGGAACACATCTCAGTAACTCTTATGCATAAAACTGCGGTTCTTAAAATCCCCCGTTTTAGGGACACCCGGAACACGTATCCGTAGCTTTTAAATCTGACGGATTCTGCTTATTCCGGTGCCCTCTCTTGGTTGTGGTTCATTTAGTGCAGTACAGAGGGCCTTATTTATGGGCTTTTGCTGTTGGGCAGCGCTGCAGGCCTCCCCGCCTCACTGCCCTACAGCAAAAGAAAAGGGCAGGAATGCGCTGTATCTACATGATACTGCGCATTCCTGTCCTTTTCCCCTGCGCCGGCGCACAATGGGCTGTCGTTCGCCAATGCAGGCACCTTTGCACGGTGCCTGCATTGCAGGGATGATTTTATTTATGCAGGAAGGGACCCTTCCTGCACAAAATCAATCCATTCAGGTGCTTTCCTTTTTCTATGTGTACTGCAGAATGCAGCTCACTTAGAAAAATGAAAGCACGAGGAGAAATGTTTTCATTTCTCTTCGTTTTACCTCTCAAAATTCGACCCCTGGGGTGGAGTTAGGTTCTGACGCATTCCCAGGTTTACGATTCCTCGTAAATCTGGGAATGTGTCAGGTTCCATTGGTGTTGCGTGGGAACACTCACAGAAACACCCATGGAACACCCGTTTCACGCAGTTTTTTGTGTGAAAGGGGCACATATTTATAAGGCGAAGAAAAGCCACGTAAAGTGGCTTTACATGGCCTTATAAATTTGCAGCAGTACATTGCGCCACGGAACGTCAAAAAAGTGACGTTCCGGGGGCGCAAAAGTACCAGTAGGGCATCATAAATGAGTCCAAGAATCTTTTTTTCATGATTTCCCATGTTTTTATGATGAAGATCTTGTAGATAAAACACAACATTCAGAATCACTTTAGCATAACCGTTGATGCCAACTATTTTCCAACTGGTATCCTTCAATGTCATCAACAGTTTCCATTTTCTTTTTCTTTACACCTTCAAGTTTTTCTTCATTTGTTTTCTTTTTTCAAACCTCAATTGCATCTTTGACATATTTCCGTTTTGGACACAGTACACATTTCTCATATATGGGATATTCACATAAATCAGGAGCATAAAGTCTTCTCAAACTATTGTACTCTCTTACACAATTTGCATCAGCACTAACCTTTTTGTCATCAAAATCTATCAAATGCAAACCAGATAATGTTCTTACTCGAAACAATGCAACGTATGCCATTCCTTCTTTGAACACTGTAGTTCCAATATTACAAAAGCAGTGTCTATACTTAAACCTATGGGATTTATGAATAGTTACAGCATATGCTACAGACAGAGGAAACTGTTGTCTGCGAACATACAAATCTTTTACAAGCAAAAAACGTACAGCACAATGCCAAACCTGTCTTACCTCTTTAATCTGATCAAATTTTATAATCAAAAATTCTATTCCATCTCCATTCTGAAATTTTACAAAATCAACAACTTTTCCCATTACTCCATTTACTAAACCTTCTTCTACATTCAAATTACGCAGTAGAACTGCCCAACAGTTTATACATACATGTAAAGTCTTTTCTAAGCCTGCAGTTTTAGATACAGACTTTCCCAAAGAATCCAATTTAGCCTGTAGTTTCTCTGTAAGAAGAATAGTCACTCCCTGGTGTTCAATTTCATCAATAGCTTCAATTTCCATTATTTTATGTTTTTCCAGTTTGAGAAGTTGTTGATTAAATGTAGAACACTCTTGCAGTGTAGGCATTAGGCAAACTGCAGACTGCTTTTCTCCAAGCATGCTGTACATTACTTCTGCTGCCATGTTTCCAGTTGTAAACAAGTTCCTTAGTAGCCAATTTTCTAAAGCGTGTTTACCATGTTTGTTAAGACACCAATTCTTATGTCTTGTAGAATATTTCCGTAATCTTCATCACTTGCTTGTCGCATATTCTTAACAAGTTCCTTATATTAAAAATGTAACCAAATGTTCACATTTCCAATACTTCCCAAAGATTTCCTAATGTCTTCATGGACAAGTGTTTTAAAAACAGGTTGTCCTTTTACAGGAGTAAGTTGTAGTTGATCTCCAAATACAATTTAATGTTTTCCTCCAAACAGAACCTCATAATCTGTTTTTAAAATCTGTTGCATTCTCAAGTGTACAAAGGCAAGCATTAAGTTTAAGACCATGCTCACCTCATCAATGATTAAAAGTTTCATTTCCTTCAGTACCCTTAAGACTTCAAAACAAGCTTCTCCAGATAGCTTCTGATATTCCAATTTATTATCATGTTCAACAGACAGCATAAGTAATCGATGTAAAGTAATCCCTTTAATGTTGTGTGCTTCTAATCCAGTTGGAGCTGTTACAACACAAGATAAAGTGATTTTATAGTTTTGGATAACTGGTCAAAACTTTAATTAAGAAACGTTTTCCTGTTCCAGCTTGACCACTGATGTACATTAGAATAGGTTTAAATGATAAACATTGGCATTCTTTTTTTTTCGTGCCGCAAACCATGTTGTATCTGTTGTTTGGCTTGTGGATATATTTCTTTCTGTTAAATATTTAATTGTTCTTCCAACTTTTCCCACTGAATAGTATACTGTTGTGCTTGTTGCATTGCAGTTTCTACCTCATTCATGGTTATTGCTGCATCATTTTCGATAATTGGTTGTCCCAGTGGATCTTGACTAACCCTGGGCAAACACTACGCTACGCTCGCGTAGTTTGCAAAGTTTGCGCTACTTCGCACAACGCAAATTGCACGTAGCACAGTGCAAACACGCGTAGCGTAGTGCAGCGGTCATTTTTTGCTTGCTCGCGGTCCTCAACGTCAAGTTGGCGACCGCGAGCAAGCAAAATGACATCCCGGCGAGACTTTTTCCTCATTCGCGATCAGCAACATCAAGTTGCCGATCGCGAGCGTGGAAAATAAACCTCCCGGCAAGATTCTCAACGCGGGGAGGTCAGGTTTCTCATTGCGAGTGGTCGCGTATGCTCGCGACCGCTCGCGATGAGAAACTACCAGTCCGCGTTGAGAAAGCTGCCGCTCGAGTAAAAATCTACTCGAGCGGCAGTAAAAGACAGCTCGCACTGTGCAAGATGCCGTTTTCAATGATTGCACAGTGCGGACAAGCATCCGGCACTGTGCAATCATTGCGAACAGTGCACTACGCAGTTCGCGTAGTGCTACGCGTAGCTCGCGTAGTGCGAACTGCACTTTGCGTAGCTTCGCGTAGCGCTACTTCGCGAACTACGCCCAGGCTTAATCTTGACTCAGTGGACCAGAACTTTGACTATCTTGAGAACTTTCTCTAGCTATTTCCGCTGCAATAGTACTTTCTTGTTCAATCTCATCATTAAATATTTGTAGATATGTAAGGAAAATTGTGCACTGAATACTATCTTTACTTGCATTAAAAGAATCTTAATAACGGTCAAAATCTCCAAGTAGTTCTGTTTCACTACGCAAAGGCTTGAACAGTTGCAGAAGTGCTAAATAGAAAAATTTCCTCTTATCTGGACTTTCGCAACTGAGTTTTCTGTGGTTAATAAGATTTCCTTTGGCATGTTTTACCAAACATTCGTCATATCCAATTACTGCATATTTTTCTTCTTTTATATTTTCTTTAACTTTTCTTTTAAAGATGTAATGTTGAAGTATTTCATACAGACATAGGTTTTCGAGATGTGGACTCCTTTCAGGATAGCATGTATCTAACATATTAGTTTTAACAATATCTGTACTCTTTGGTTCATTCTGTGCTAAGTATTTGATTTCTTGTACAGATTTCAATTCTCTATTTCATGTGGTGGAAAGACCTAGACTTACCCAAATGATTCCTCTTGACTTTGAATATAAACTGGCTGAGCTCAAGCGATCCGAACATTCATAGGATCCAATCTCTCGATGGGAAAGCATTTGCAAGCTGAAGCTGTACAATTTCTTGCTAAGACTTTTCTCTTGTGAAATTTCTTCTCACATTTCTTTCATCTCTATCTTTTCAGATTTGGTTATATATGATGTAACATAGCGAGCTACAGCAATTGAATTATCTGCAACATACTGGATATCCATGTTTGCATTCCACAAGTTGTATGTATTCTTGGGAGATTTCTGAGTTATTGTATGCCTTACTACTGACAAAAAACTATTTACTCTTCCTTTAGAAATTATAGGTCGTGGGAATCCAAAACGACGTTTTGTAAAAATTTCCCTTTACACTTGTATTTTCGTCTGCAGTATTTCCAACAGAGATGACTTTGAAACCGTAAAACTTGTTGTCTCAAGCTCTTTTTCCCTCCATCTCTTGGAATGGCACATGTAACAGACTGTTTGATGAAAGACAAAGCAGTTTCATCAGTATCAGTTCCAAATTTTGGTGCATTCTTTATCCATAATAGCATGTGTATATGAGGAGCACCTCTGGCTTGGTACTCCTTTCTCCCCAAAAAATCTGTTACCTCTCCAAGAAGTGAATTATTTTTATTGCAGATAAATTACATAATAGCTTGAAACCTATAATTAAAATATATGCACACATTCACAGGATCCAAGGAACACAGTTCTCCAGCTGTCTTCAATACAATGTTTTTAACATTTGAATTTGCTTCTCTTAGAAATTCAAGTAAATCTTCCCATGAATATTCAGCACAGCTAAGTTTTACAAACCATGTAGGAGTACCTAAGTTTCTTAACATGCTTTTAAGTTCTACATGACGACGATACCAATACTCATTGGTACCACGTTGGCACGCCATCAAATAATTAACTGAGATTCTAAATTCTCATCTCTTTGTTCAACTTTGTCCATGAACTATTTTGCAGAAAAAAGTTGAAAATGAACTCCTGTTTTTAAAATGTAGTTCACTGCATACAAAAGTGCAGACAAATCACTTTCAAACAGAAGATGAAATATATATGGAATGCACTGCCGAAATCTTGCATCTTCACAAAATATTCTTGTTGATCTGTATTCTGAAGCTGGAATCTGTACATCTCACTCATCAAATCGTCCAACTTCTCCAGTGGGGAATAGCTGGGGAAAACAACAAGCATCTAAAAAGTTTTTCCATAGAGTCATGTGACTTCCCTTTGCTTTTTTCATTTGAAATAATTCAATACTGTTTCCAATTATTTCTTTTGAATGCAGAGGTTAGATTGTATAATGTTCATAAATCTGTTCAGTTCTGCACTTGTCCACTTTTCCAATTTTTCCAGCAGAAATTACTGTTTCATCTTCTAAGCATATTACGTCTTCATCAACATTCACACTCTTATAATAAATGTTATTGTGTCTCAGGTATACTGTAGCCTTTTGAAGTTTACTAACATCTACAAACTCTTGCCAGATTTTTCGACTCTTTGTTGGTACACCATTTACTAGAATAACTACTGGCTCATTTTCTTCTATGTCTACACCAACAGTTTCAATGTTTTTCTTAAAATGTAAAGGTAAGTAGACAACTCTTCCTTTCAGACCTTTATGTAAATCTGTTGGTTGCAGCTTACCTGTTTCAGGCTCCATACGAACTATGGCCTGAAATGGGTGTACAGATTGAATAAGAATAAACTCATATGTATTTAAATCAGTCAGTTCTTGAGGAATAGGTACCGACTCTAAGTTGTTATGTACTGCTCTAGCTGGAATTTTATTTTCTTCAAATTTGTTGTAACAATATTCACAAATAACTTGATCAACACCCAATTCAAACTGACCTACTACCAACAAATAAACACCAAATTGCTGCCATTTATCATTATTTTCTTTTTCACTTTTTAAATATAAATCAACATTCCTAGTTTGACTTCTATAGTGAGTACAACAACAATAAATACAAACAAAGTTTGGTTTTTCAGACGAAACTGTCTTAAACTTTGTAATTTCTTCCTCGAACTCATCAATACTAATCTCTTTCTCCTGTTCTTCAACACCTACACTTGTCAAACTCTCAGTTTCTCTACATTCGTCTTCTGATCCAAAAAAACGAAACTGTATACCATCACACACTTTCTCTATATCTGATACAGAACCATGCAAAAGAGCTGTGTTCATTTCACTTAAACATAACACAGGAACTTTTACATAGTACAGTCTCCTTACCAACTTCCGCATTTCAGAGTGGTGTACAGCTAACATTCTTGAAAAGTACTTTGGCAGACTTTTCTTGAAAGACAAGCTAGAGTATGACCTTGCAAATTTGAATATTTTCTTATTTTACATGGATCTAGTCCTTGTAACATCTTAATCTTCTGTTTAATACTTTGTTTAGCATATTGTCATAAAGAAATTCGTAATATGTCAATGACTCCTGTCGAATACTGCAAATACTGCTATAATCCCACTTAAATACAGGAGCCTGTATACGCCTTCCTTAAACTTCTTCAGCTATTACTTCTTCTGCATTGCTAGGAACAATTTTTTCTCTTGGAATCGGAGAACCATCTTTCATCTCATAGCATCAACCACTAGTATCAACTGCATGTACTAATGTGTTCTGTTGAAAATAGCCTTCATCACTAAAGAAAGGCTCAGTACTAGAAGTGTGCTTCCATTCACCAGTGAAAATTTTACAAAAGTTACTTCTATTAACCAGTCTTTTTCTTTTTCTTTTCTCCTTCATAAACAGCATTGTTTTATTCAATGTTTTTCTTCTCTTCAATATTAATATAAATAATTTTCTTTTTATTTCAAAAGCTTTATCTACTACACTTTCAATCTGTTGATTTTTCTTATAAGCTGCTGATCTTCTTTTATATTTTTACAATCGTTCAATACATTTTGTTGTACTCTACTTCTATACATTCTCTTCCTTACGTATTTATGTTCTTTTAGCCTTCTTTCAACATGCATTGTTTTCCCATAACATGATTTACTTTTATCATCTCCTTTTTTCCTTTCCTTCTGATATGTTGTTGAACTTTTCTTTTTCTATTCAACATTTTCAAATTGCTTTACATTCTGTAAAAGTCTTTTGACAAAATCTTTAGTTCTCTTACAGTACTCTTTTTTTTCAGTGTAACATTTTGCACTTCATCTAATTTCCTATTTTTCTTGTCTTCTCCTTTGATATTTTTTTGCCATTCTCAATGTTTTTACCAATAAATGTATATATCTGAAAAACAAAGAAAAGTTTAAATAGTTTGTTAAATCATTTTATACTTTTAAAATAAATATATATTAATATTCATAACAATAAATAAACAAATAGTTTCAATTACGTTGCAAATGTCTCCATAACACGTAAATATTTAGAATATTGTACTTTATATATTAACAAACCTGTCACAAGAACATGCACCTTTAAACAGTAACATGGTTCAGATTGCTGTTTTAAATTTGGCTAGTCCCAAGATTCTCAGCAGTTGGGAGAAAACTGAAGCTTCAACAGAAAAGTGAGAATACATGTACAAGTAGAGACATACCTCAGTCACAACACCATGAAGTCCTTTAAACTTGACAGACTGCACGTCCCATTTCAAGGAGACACCTTAATTGATGTGTCGTTCTTCAAGTGTACCTTTTCACAGACTCAAACGAAGTAGCCTAATCACTAATCCCTCTGCCAACATGTCTTAAACCTCACTTTTTTGCTGCAGCTTCACTATTGAGCGACTACTCAGAGTGCTGGGCCTAGCCAAATATAAAGGAGCAACCCTTTGCATGTGTGTGTTGTAACTCTCACCATATTCCTGAAAGCATGCATGCATGTATCTGTACCTTTTGCTACTGGCATCATATATAAAACAAACATAAAAATAGATGTATACCTGTGTTTTATACGTCTAGCATCTTCAGATGCATAACACGTGTGAAAACACATGTACAAGTAGAGACATACTTCAGTCTGAAGACCATGCATAACTTTAAACTTCACAGACAGCACAATCTGTACATTTCGTAACATATTTCAAACATCACACTTCTCTAATAATTTCAAAACTATGAAAATAAGGCTTTTCAAATTTAAAAATATCACTACACTAGTACATAATACATAACACACCGTACACATTTAAAACTCACCTTTCAAATAGTATTGCAGAATATGAAATATCAGAAACTCATAAAAGATTTTCCTTTCCACACAATAAATGTAATGCAGCACTCTCAACAAGGTAAAACCAGTAGTGGCAAACTTTCCCTCTCTTTCTGCACACAAATAAATGTAAGTAACAAATAAAATTATTTCCTTCATTATTTCAAATTGTGAAACACATTTCTATTAATTAGACATATTAACCCTTTTTAACTGTCTTCTAAAAGTGCCCAAACTGGTTCTGTAATTTTTTGGAGCTGCGACTCCACCGCGGTGCCGCAGTGTAGCATCGCGATGGAGCTGCGAATCCATACGTGAGTTCAAAAACCTATTTCCAATAATACTAGTATTATTTTTTAAGATCACACCACTTCTAAACATAGTACTGATTTGGGAAATCTTACTTTAGTAGCATATCACTTGTATATAACTTAGCATTTCATATTTTAAAACCACAGTTAAGTTTCAACCCTTCCTCCATTCTGTTTAATACTAGTTTCCATAGTAACACTTTCTGCAACATTCAACTGCACCAAAAGGTCACAAGTTCACCACATTTTGAAATTCAGCACACAAGCTTACAACAAATGCAAATAGCAGGTGTGGTTGACTTTTGAAAAATATTACCTTATCCTATCTACTGTACCTTTCAAACATTTATTAATAACCTATCAGAAACATGCTTCTTCAAGAAAGTAACATGCATCCTATTTTTGAGTGCACAATGTTGATGAACAGCCAATCGCTTTTCAGTTTTCTCAAAAGCAGCATGTTCTCCACCATTTTAGATACCTCTCATTCTACAAACTGACTACCTCAGCTACAGACATCTTTTCATTCCTTCCAGTCATCCCTTCAAAATGCTTACAGTATGAATTGTAGGGCACAGCTATGTTTTCTGGTGCAAAAGGTACGCTGAACACAAAGGTATTGACAAAGACCTAGGTTTGCAAAATGAGGATATTAAATGGATTGCACGTAGAGGATTAAAGTGGCACCAATTGATGCCTTTGGTTAAAATAAACCTTTCTGCATCTCCAACCCCCTGACCTCATGAGTGTGCACTGTGGTGGCAATGACCTAGGCACATTGACTGGGGTAGGGCTGTAAATCCTAATGAAGGATACCTTTTCACAATTGATGTTGCTTTTGCCTCAACCTGTCTTTGTATACGCTAATATATGCCAAAGAAAGAAATGGAAGTGGTCAAATCAATTCTGTCCACAGATTGAGAAAGCTAGGAAGAATGTCAATAAAGCTGTTTCTGCTTACCTCAGAGACCATAGGATGGGCTCCTTCTATAAAAACCATCTACGTTTTGATATGGATGACATTGGAGTTCACTTCACAGATGAAGGGAACATAGTGTTTCTCAACAACCTTAAGTTGTGCATCCGCACTTACATGTACCTGCAACAGTCACAATGAAAACAAGGGCTCTTTTTAGAGCCAACCTATAACCCAACAGTGAATCTTATATTATTTATATTCTATACATTTTTTTATTTAAGATGGTTCCGCGAATCCACCGCGACTTTGCACTGGGGGGAGGGGGCCGCGCTGAGAGCCGCAATAGGGTCGCGACTCCTATCACGAGAGAAAAAAAAATAATGCCCCCCACTTTGCATTACCCGATGTTGGTCCGAGGACCCCAGAGCCCGGCCATTTTTTAATAAGAAATTTTTTTAAAGGGAGAGGGTCCGCTTGGCACCCTCCCTCCCGGGCTATTTTTGGCCCTGGGGACCCCATCCCCCGGGGCTTGACCAATTCTTTTATTTTTTTTAAAATTGTGTCGGGGGGCCTGCACGGCCCCCCTAACTGAGCCATTATGGGCCCCGGGGACCCCATCCCTGAGGCCTGCCCAGCCTTTCTTTTAAAAATAATTTGGAAGGGGGCCGGCAGCCCTGCTCATGAGATCAATTTGCGGCCCCGGCGACCCCATCCCCCAGGGCTTGGCATATTTGCTGGGGACCATGGGGGAGCCGCAAGGCCCCTGCGGTCCAATGCTGGCTCCCCTCCTCCTGTGGGAGCCAGCATTGATTTTGGGCAAAGGGAGCTGCTGACATGTAGCTCCCTTTGCCCAAAAGCAATTCTGCTTCACTTCAGGGAAGCAAGAGCAGTTTTCCTGCTCTCGCTTCCATGAAGCGAAGCAGTAGTTTGCTATGGTATGGTGGAAGCAGTGCTCCTGCCCTGCAATAGCAAACTGCAATGTCCTGGGGGTGGGCACACCAGGACAATGCTGGATCCGGCCCTGGGGTGGCGGTCCCCAGGGCCATGGAGGGCTCCAGGAGGGGGGCCGAGCGGCCCCCCTTCCATCTTCTGTGCAGCCCTGGGGAGATGGTGGTCCCCGGGACCAGGGGTCCACAACGGTCCCCTGCATGTTAATTAATTAATGCCCCAGGGAGGTGGTGGTTCCAGGGACTGCGGGGGGCGCGAGGCCCCTGCATTCAAATATTAATGCCCGTGGAGGTGGCGGTCCCTGGGACAGATGGGGGCAGGCAGGAGTCCCCCCATACATTTTTATTTCAAAGGAAGCCCCGGGGAGGTGGCGGTCCCTGGGGCTGTGGGGCTGCATGGAGGCTGCATGCCCTCGCATATTATAAACAAAGCCCCAGGGAGATGGTGGCCCCCGGGGCTGCAAGGGCCCCGTGGGCCCCCGCACCATGTTTTGACATTGCCCCCGGAACCTGGCCCATACGGGGGCTTAATTAAACGAAGCGAGGGAAACCGCACTTCATTTTTATTTCATTTTTTCAGCGGGATTCGCGGACCCTACACGAATCCCGCCAAAATGTTTTACAAAAATGCTTTGTTTGGGCCCTCGGGGTCCCTGAGGGACCCCCTGAGCAAGCCTATGGGGTCAGAGTGTTCATACCCTGCCCCCTTTTCTTGTTTTTGTACCTTTTTTCTTGTGATTCGGTTCAACCGAGTCACAAGATGGCTGCCAACACTTCCTGGTTTGAAGTGTTGGCAGCCAATCAGAGTCAAGCTCGAGATCGGGAGGGTTCGCGGATCGACTGCGGTCACCAGATACTAATATTTCAAAATATATGAATTTCTAAGGAACTACTGAACAGATTTCCACCATTTAAAATAAAGGTTGCTTTCTGAGCCAAGAGCTACTTTTTTGCCAAATGTGGTGTAATTCCGTTCAGAAGTTCGAGCTGTAGCCTTGTCCAAAGTTTCCTATGGAAATTAGCATGGAGAAAATGCATTTTGGGACACTCCTATTTTCTCTGCCCCAGCTTGACGAATCACCCCGAAACTTTAAAGACAAAGATATTGGCAAAAAAAAATGCTTTTTGAATAGAAACAAGGACCTAACTATAACTATACTATATATATATATAAATATACATATATACATTTATTCTACATGAGACCACCATTCCCAAATAAGCATTGTGCAGTAAGGAGTTGGTTCGTGTATTATTATTGATGCTACGCACTTGCACTTTACTTCTATATTCCAATTTGCATGGAAGCACGTCGCACTTTGAGAAGTAGGGAGAAAGAAATTGAGTACTTTATTTATAATAAACATTGTGTATCAGTATTAAGGGCAATCTGGTTTTCCAGCTGTAAGGAATAGTGTATGACACTTAGTACCTTTTCCATTTGCATATTTGCACAATTTACTGTAATAACAGCTTGACTGTTAAACCTGACTATTAATTAGAGCACTTGCACTTTAAATACAGGACACAAGGCATTTGTAATCTATATTCATTTGAGAGGCTAATACAAACATGGGCAGGTCCTAGTGCGAGGTACATAAAAGATTTGGTATGACACATGAGGTCTCTTCGGACACACATAGATATTAATTTACACACAAATTATAAATTTGCACTTTGAAATAGGGATAGTTAGAACACTCTGGAAATAGAAATATGTAAAAAGCATATAAAAATGGAGAAAAAAAACCAAACAATGAAGGTAAACATATAAAAAACAATGATTTAAAAAGTATGTAGAAAATGAAGACATTATGATGAAAGCAATAATGAAACCTGTCAAAAATGGGAAACATAGCATGTGCATTGCGAAAGTATGTTGTCTATGTCAATAGTACCATGTGAAAAACTGTTTTTTGCATCGAGTTAAAAGCCATTGTAACAAATCAGCTCGCTGTGTGAACAGGGCAGGGGATCCTGCCGAAACGCGTTACAGCCCTGAATTTTGAAAAGTAAAAAGCTTACTGAATCACTGGAATGGCGTTGTCAGAGTCTGGCTCGATGACTTTGTGTGCCGGAAGTATTTGAATATATATATATATATATATATATATATATTTATTTATATATATATGTGTGTGTGTGCGTTTGTATTTAAAATTGTAAACTTATATAATAAATAAACTTTGAAAACATACATAAAATGAAAAAATGTCTTTATTCAATAAAAAATATATTTAATGAATTTATTGCCTACAAACACACAAATAATTTTATTTTTATTATATTTCTAAACACCAGAAATATTAATAAAATAACACAAACTATACATACTCCATAGAAATACAGTTAAAAGAAAGTATTTCAGAATAAAATAATACAATTAAATATTAACACCAATTTTAAAAAAAGGTGGCATTTACTATTCCCACTCCATTCTAACCATATTGGGGGAAAGTGTTGGACACTAAAGGGGTGACTTTTACTATTCTCACTCCAGCCTAACCAAATTGGGGAAGGTATTGGACACTAAAGAGGTGACATTTACTATTCCCACTCCAGTGTAACCATATTGGGGAGGTGTTGGACAGTAAAGGGGTGACATTTACTATTCCTACTCCAGCCTAACCATATCGAGGGAAGGTCTTGCATACTAAAAGGGTGATTTTAATATTCCCAATCCAGTTCAGCCATACTGGGGAAGGTGCTGGATACTAAAGAGGTGACATTTACTATTCTCAATCTAGTCTAACCATATTGGGGGAAGGTGTTGGACAGTAAAGGGGTTACATTTACTATTCCCACTCCAGTCCTACAATATTGGGGAAGGTGTTGGGCAGGAAAGGGGTGACATTTGCTATTCCCACTCTAGCCTAACCATATTAGGGTTAGGTTTTTGTCACTAAAGGGGTTGAAAAATCTATCCAATCTAAACTACTTGAATAAAATAATTTAAAATAACGAGCTAAAATGACCTGCATACACTTCGGTAAAAAACAACTAAATTAAACAAATACAAAATAAATATTTTATATACACAATAAATACTCCATACTCAAACACAATTTCTTAAGTATAAAATACAACAATATTAAATTTAAAACACACAATCCAAAACTACAGACCTATACATGCATATTTAACATCAGAATATTTAAAAAATGTATTACAATTACTAATTAATATAAAACATTCTACAATTCCTAAACTTTGTACCATAAAAAGTGAATAAAAATCATCATTGTAAATTAAAAACCATATTTGGGGTAGGTTTTGGACACTAAAGGGGTTGCAATAACTATTCCCACTCCAATCTAAACTACTTGAATGTCCCTAAAGTCCATGGCTTAGTCTTTAAGATTGAAGGATTTTCAGTGATTGTGAAGGTGTTTGCAGTGGTAGAGGATTGACTATAATAGGGTTGTGCATTGTAATTGTCTATGTTGAGCTTAAGGTGTTGTGATAATGTTGAATGTTTTAGGTACTTGTGATATATGTGATTTAGTTCTATAAATATGCATACGCTTTTGATGCTGAGCTGTTGAAGTCCAAGATTCTGGGAGAGATCAGAAAATATTGAGGTTTTACTTGTCTGCTAAGTTTTATGCTGTTGGTGAGTGAGATGCCATTGACCACAAGGTTGAGATAGGGACTCGTAACTGATTGTTGTGAGTACACTAATAGTGATTGGTGCAAGTAGACCCTATTGCGCAAAGGGAAAGCTACATCAACCAGGGTGATTTCCACTGGTCGAGATTTCATCTGTGTGTGTGTGTGTGGAAGTTGGAAAGTGCTATTTCTGGCTAATTCTTGTTTCAGTGATGACTTTGAATTTCTTAGTGGAGCAGACTTGCTTACAGTTTGTGGAGCTTGATGTATGAGAAAATTGTAAAGGATGGTAAATAGCTGCGAGGAGTGAGAATTGCATCAGCGAGTACCACGCTGGAATAGGTCAACTGGTGCGAAGTGCCACACTGAGATTGGTTTGTGAGTCATCAGGTGTTGTGCTGTTATAGGTCTATGAAGAATAGGGTTGAATTGAGACTGGGATACAAGTATTGATCTGTCTTGAATTGTGATTCAGAAAAAAAATTGAATATATTTTTAAATTAATTTAGCTCCTTTCCATATTTGAACTAGTGTAATCATTAAATGCTTCAGAGCACTTAGAGATTTAATGAGGGGTGATGTACGAGTTCCTGTCCATGAGGGCAAGGAAGCTCCATTGGAAGGTAAACCAAGTCATTTTATGGTAACAAGCATAGGGCTTCATAAGTGTTTGTGGCTTCGACAATGGTACAACATCACTGAAAAGGAGGGTGTATTAAGGTTTCCACAATATGGCATATTTGACCTAAGGGTTATTGAGAATTTGAGGTAAATATTATATGATATAAAACCACCACCTAGACCTGCACAATATGAAGCTCTAAATGCTTGGTAGCATGCAGTACATGCAAAAGAAAAAGAAAAATATTAGAATAGAGCAAAGAGAGTAGTGCCTAATTATGCTGATTGTAAATGGGATGAAGAACAGCATAGGTGGAGGAAATGTATAGTTGAGGGAGCTAGAATGTACCCTGCATTGACAACAGAGAAGTCTAAAAAGAACCAGAAATAAGGAAATGAAAAGGCAGATGCTGCACAAATGTCTAGTACTGATAGTGACTCTGCTGATGATCTCATATGCTTTGTTGTCCTCACTTCCACCTCCTTATGTTGCTACACCATCAGATTAACATGGTACTACAACATCTAGTGGTACTCTTGCCATAGGCCCTGTTGACCGAATGTAGCTCAGATTGGGGGACCACTTAAAACTCTTTCAATTGCAGCTGCACCTACTGAGAAAGCTACTACTTTAAATGCCCCTGAGGGTTCAGGTTCTATTATGACTGCTCCTGCACCAATGATTAAAGGCATATCAGCCCAGACTTTAGCAATTCCTGTTGTATCTACTCTAGCAACCATTGCCCCGATTCCTGTTGTTCCAGGAGCTGTAGGTGGGGACCCTCAACAGTTTTTATCCTGACATTGCAGAATTTACAGATTGTTACCTGGAGACCACCAAAAAATGTCGAATCTCTGAGAGAAGGGAGAAAACTTGTATTCATGACTCCCATTAGCCAAAGGAGAATAGGATAGTTCGATAATGAGATTTTGACCCAAGGTTTAAGGAGACTTCGGAGAGTAGAGGAATAGGAGAGACTGAGGCACCATCCATGAGTCAAAGAAGAATTAGACTCCTAGATGTATCAAAATAAAAAAATGGAATCGGAAGAAATCATTAGGGGATCTGAATAAATACCACAAAAATGAGTTGATATATCTAAGTAAAGAGATTACTTGGTGTGCAGCTACAACACATGAGAAATTAATGAAGTTGGCAGGTAAATATGGGGTGACCTCTCTAAGAGTCTTCCTTTGCAAAAATGTTTCAGACTACAACTAGATGATGAAGCGATCATCACCATGCAATCTTCAGGGGTGAAGTTAAACATTGCTGAATTGGTTAAATGCATTTGGAAATGGAGTGATTTTGACAGATTGGAGAGCAAATGGGCAAAAAAGCTTGGAAATAAAAAGAAGGAAACAGACAACATAGAGGTAAATGGCAAACTGCCTCTAGCACCCCCAAATGAAGATGAGGCTCTGACATTCCCTATGAGAGAGATACCAGGTGGAGGTTATGTTCATGTGCCAATGAGTAAAGTGATCTTGTGACATTCATGAACAATTCCCTTAAACTGAGAGAGAATCCTGCACAATGGTACACCTAGTTTGACAGATATGTGCTGTGGTCAGATTTGAATACGTTTTACGACATTGTGATACAAAGTGATTTATGGGCTGAGGTTAGATAGCTCTACAGTGGCTACGTACAGAACCCCATACTTGTGCACCATCTCCTACTGTGATGACAAAATCTGATAAGGTGATTGCTTTCCAGAAAGGAAAGATCCTGGCAAGGGATGTTGATTGGCTAAAGACTGATAGAATGACTCAGGAAGCTAAAGAATCAGTGCATGCCTACTATGAAAGATTATTGTAGGTTTTTTAAACAGCAGAGTGGTGAAAGAAATCCTGAGAGGGGAGATATGAGAAGCCTTGCATCACAGTCTGTTTTTCGGCTGTGTCTAGAAATCAGTATGCATATACAACAGAATGAGTTTTTCATGCAGACTTAACTGTTAGATGAAATCTTGAAGTATGCTATGTACTGTGGAAAAGGCTTAAAGAAAAGTTAATGCATGGCTGAGTTGGCTGAGAATGGGTTTCACAATCAACCATATGTAGGAAATTTTGGTGGATTGCAAAGCATTGGTAATTGCTGGACCTGGCCCTCTCTGCAGGGTCACCCCAAACCTTTTGCCTTTTACCCTCCATTTTGCTGAACTTACTTTTGTTGGCCTTAGGACTCTGCGCACCTTACCACTGATAACCAGTCCTAAAGTGCTTGTGCTCACTCCCCTAAAACATGGTTAAATTGGCTTATGCCCAATTGGCATAATCAATTTTCTTGTATGTCCCTTGTAGAGTCGTATCCCATACACCCAGGGCCTGTAAATTAAATGCTACCAGTTGGCCTGCAGCACTCATTGTGCCACAGAACTTAAGTAGCAAGTTAAAACATGTCCCAGGCCTGCCACTTCAGCCAGAGTACAGTTTTAAACTGTCAGGTTGACTTGGCAATCCAGAATCCGGAATCGATTGATCCGGAGCTGCTCCCCCCCCCAGCGCCTTGAGACCCTCACGGGTGAGTAGTGCGCTTTACAAACCCCTGATTGATTGATTGATTGAACCCCCTTGCTAAGCCGTAAACATCCCTTTCATTACATATAAGTCACCCCTAAGGTAGGCCCTAAGTAGGCCTGGGCGGTGAACTCCGCTCCGCTCGCGGAGTTTGCGGAGTTTCCTGCACTCCGTGTTACGCGGAGATCGCGGAGTTCCGAAAAACTCCGCTTCGCGGTGCGTAGCGGAGTTTTTTTCCTCACTCGCGTTCATCAACGTCAAGTTGGCGACCGCAAGCGAGGAAAATCAACCTCCCGGCGAGATTTTTCCTTGTTTGCGATCGTCAACATCAAGCTGGCGAGCTCAAGCGTGGAAAATCAACATCCCGGCGAGATTTCTCAATGCGGGGGGGGTCAGGTTTCTCATTGCGAGTGGTCGCGTATGCTCGTGACCGCTCGCGCTAAGAAACTGCCTGTTCGCGTTGAGAAACCTGCCTCTCGAGTAAAAATCTACTCGAGTGGCAGAAAAGGAAAGCTTGCGCTGTGCATGGTGCCGTTCGCAATTATTGCACAGTGCGGACAAGCATCCGGCACTGTGCAATCACCGCGAACGGCATTTTTCTATCATACTCCGCCGCTGGCGGAGCTCTGCGTAGTGCGACAGAGTTTTTTATGCACTTCACGGTGTTCCGCGTAGTGCAACTCCGCGAACTCCGCCCAGGGTTAGCCCTAAGTAGCCCGTAGGGCAGGGTGCCTTGTAATCGAAAGGTTGGGCATGTACTATTTAGTTTTATATGTCCTTGTAGTGAAAAACTGCTACATTTGTTTTACACTACTGTGAGGCCTATCCCTTTCACAGGATAACATATTAGATTTAATATGTTGTAATTTCCAATTGGGAGCAGGTAGCTATGTCATGTTTGGTACCTTTGGAAATGCAATGAAAAACCTTATTTAATGGTAAAGTCGGTGTTTTGCACTTTTGTAAATGCTACTTTTAGAATGTTGGCATTTCTTTGCCCTTAGCCCATTTGTGCCTGTAGCCTTTCTTAGGTCACATGACTGGGTGTAACTGACAGACTTTGTGAATTCCTTCCAGAGAGTCACACAATAGAGGAAATAGGTGTGCCTTAATGGGCAATCTGCTGGCAGAATGAGGGGGCAGAGCTGAGCACAGCCTGACTTACAACTGAATAGGGAGTTCTCTGTCCTCACACAAAGGACCTATCACCTCCACATTGTCACTGCAGCCAACTTAGAGCCAGGGCAGGGAAGTCAGGAAATGCTATGAACACCAAAGCCACTGTCTTGAAGCTTCTCCCACCTTCCAGAAGGAGGACACTTGGCTATATAAAGGGGGCCTCAGACACCAACTCTTCAGTACACTTCTGGACCTGTGGATTCTGCCAGGAAGAAGGAAGGCTGTGCTGCTGAAAGGATTGCTGCTCTACTGAACTGCTGCCCTGCTGGACTGCTGCTTTGCTGAACTGCTGCCCTGCTGTCCCCTTGCCTGGGAGAGGAGAACTGGACCTGCAACTTCATCTTAAGCCCAGAACTACTAGAGGGACTCCAACGGGTTGCTATCTGACTTTCTGATCTGAGCCTCAGGGACCTAAAAGGCTCCCCAACATCCTGCACCAGCACCTGGACCCAGCTAAATTGAGTTTCCAACCCCAAAGTGGTGCCCTTCAAGTCCTGGACCATTGGTGTGGCCTCAGAAAGCTGCATTGAAGTTTGGGCTCTTCGCAACTTGAAGCTCCAGCAACACCCGTCTGCGATGCCTGGCCTGCTCTTTGTGCTACTCAGCTAGCCTCCCAAGATGCTCTCCCTGCTCCTTGCAGCCCCCTCTACTGTGAATGAGACTCTTGACACTGATTTGAGAAGGTAAAATTTCAGCAGGACTAAGAAGGTGATTATAGCCGACATGTGATCCATTGCAGTTGGCCTGAACTTGTGACTTTTACCCAGTCCAGCACGACCAGATATCCATAGTTGGTGCTTTGAGCTTTTTGGCTCTATTTTCACTAAAATGCATAACTCCAGTTCTACTGATTTGATTTTTGTCATTTTGTTGTCCCGCAAGGTGGACAGAAGGCGGGAAACCTCAAGTTTAATGTGAATCAAGTTCCAAGAGATAACCCAAATCCTTTCCAAAATCATAATTCATTTCAACAATTCCCCATGTTTGCGAATGAGAGTATTGACTCCTTTGACTTCGAAAAATCACAGTGACGGTGAAGAAAAAGAAGAGTATGTACTTGGCACAGTCTTTGAGGTACACCAGAGTGGTCCATTTGTAGAAGGTGAGGTGAATAGCCACCAAGTGCTGTTTTTAATTTACACTGGTGCCACCTGTTCCGCTGTTAGAACAATGGAAGTCCCTGACCTACCCCTCTCAGAAAAGAAGGTTCAAGTTGTAGGTGTTACAAATAAACAAATAACTAACCTTGTTTCAAAGAAAGTCCCTGTAAAAATAGGTACATTTGAAGAGGATCACCAGTTTGTTGTATGTGATTTGAGTCTTGTAAATCTGTTAGGGATGGATCTTTTGTGCAAATGAAATTGCACTATTCACTGTACATAGGATGGTGTTGAGTTTCAAATGCATAATGAGGATGTTTAATTTAAAATGTCCAGACTAGGGACAGCAGTTGGACTGTTCCCTGTCAGAACGGCAGAGGACTTACCTCGTGATATATTAGATACTGTGAAATCCGAAGTATGAGCTTTTTTCTTGCAAAGAAATCTGACTTCTTAAAGGTGTAGAACCTTTCTGAATAATGATAAAATCTAATGCTGAGTTTCCAACAACATCACCATACAATCTCACACCGGAGAAAGTGGCTGGAATCATTTCACTGATTGAATCAATGCTACGACAAGGAATTCTGTGAGAGATAGTTGGAAGTCCATGCAACTCGCTGATCATGGGCTTGTAGTAGACTTATGAAAAATGAATAGTATAGTCATTCCATGCTATAGAATTCAGCTACAATATAGTTTCAGATCCCCAGTGATGCCAAATGATTCACAGTGGTTGATCTTTGCCAGGCCTTTTCTCAATCTCATTGCATGAGGAAAGCCAGTTTCTGTTCTCTTTTAGATTTCAAAATAGAGTTTTGGCATGGTGCCGAGTCCCATAAGGGCATACAGAGAGCCCATCAATCTTTAATCAGATCTTGAAAAAGAGTCTCAAGTCTTTACAAATGCTCTGTAATTCAGTTCTTGTGCACTATATTGATGACCTACTTGTGGCGTCAAGTACACAAGAAGCTTGTAAACACGGCACAATTGCCCTACAAATTCATGTGGCTGAGAATGGAAATAAGATGTCCTTGAGGAATTTGCAATACTGTCAAAAACAGGTCCTGTACCACGATCATCTTATTGATAATGGAGCAAGGAAGGAGTCACAACAGAGGATTACAGTAATTTTGGAAACAAATCCACCTAAAACGCAGAGAGAAGTCAAAATGTTTCTGGAAATGGTAGATTACTGTAGACAGTGGATAGCCATATTTTCACTAATGGCCATGATCTGCTTCCATGGGACAGCAATTGCTTAAAAGCATTCCTAGAGCTGAGAGAAAATCTATGTTGTGTTTCAGCACTGGGAATGCCTGATTACAGTAAAATGTTTACTTTTTTGCATTGAGAGGGAGGGCTCCACTCTCTCAGTTCTTACTCAGTTGAATGGAGACTCTCCAAGACCTTTCATACTTTTTGACTACCTTTGACCCTGTAGCCACAGGTCTGCCCAAATGCCTTAAAGCATTTACAGGGGTTGGTGTCAGTTTTGAGAGAAGCAAGAGCATAGTCATTGGACATTCTCTTACAGTGATGGTCCCACATTCAGTGGAAATTTTGCTTACACGAAGCAACACTCAACATATGACAAATAGCAGATTCACAAAGTACGAACAATTGGCTTTTTCTGCTGACAATGTAATTTTAAAAATATGTCAGACTACAGTGCAGCTAGAGTACTACAATTACCTGAAAATGAAATTGAGGGGGAAGAAGTTGAGCATGACTGTCTCGATGTCATGAATTTGTGAACCATGCCAAGGCCTGATATTAAGGATGAATCCCTTGATAAGCCTTACTATGTAATGTTTGTGGACCGTTCATGTTTAAGAGATAATGAGGGACATTTGAAAGCAGCCTACGCTGTCTGTACAGTGCAGGAAGTTGTAGGAGCTTCCTAGCTTCAAGGTGTCACCTCAATTTAAGTAGCAGAATTGGTCGCCCTTACCAGAACTTGTTATCTTTCAGACAAATTGAGGGTGGCAATATTTACCTACAGTCAATTTGACTTTGGTGTAGTCCATGACTTTGGATAGTTATGGTTGCAAAGGGTGATTCATGATTTCGTCGGGGTCGCTTATCCAGAATGGAAACTATGTGATGAGACTGATGGAAGCTTTACAGTAGGAGTGGGAGGAATTGGCAGAGTTTCGTTCCACGGAGCTCCACAGAATTACATTAACATTGCACGGAATACAGCGGGCAGAGTGGGCACAGCTATGTGCAGTGCATACCCCTTGGTGCCTTTAAATAAAAATGCAAGGGTACGGATGGGTATCCACTCCAGTGCATACCCCTCGGTGCCCTTGCATACTTATGTAAGGGCACCAATGGGTATACACTTCACATTGCGGTGTCCATTCTTCCCCTTGGCAGAATGTAAGGGCACCGAGGAGTATGCAATCCACTACAGTGCACTGCATACCAACCGTTGCCCTTACATACATATATAAAGGCTCCAAGATTGCAGTGCACAACCCTTGGTGCCCTTACATACTTATGTAAGGGCAATGAGGGGTATGCAGTAGACTACAGTGCAGTGCTTACCCCTTGGTGTCCTTACATAAGCATGTAAGGTCACCAAGGGATATGGATACATATATAGATATATTACCTACTGGCAGTAGGTAGTTATAGTTTGGACCTAGTTTCCATAGGAAAAGCATTTTTTGATTTGCCAATATCTTTGGCGCCGTTTGACAAATCTTTGCGAAATTTTCAAAACGAATGCCCTGCTCCGGTCAGCTCCTGTCTTGAAAAACCGGGGTGATTCGTCAAGGGGGACCCGAGAACCAAGGGGGGTCCCAAAACGCGTTTTCTCCATGTTAATTTCCAAAGGAAAATTTAGACAAAGCTACAGCCCGAACTGCTGAACGGAATTACACCAAATTTGGCAAAAGGGTAGCTCTTGGTTCAGAAAGCGAAGTTTTTTTGAATGGTGTAAATCCGTTCAGTAGTTTCTGAGAAATACATACATAAAAAAATATAAGTATCTGGTGACCGCGGTGGATCCGCGAACACTCCCAAGCACGAGCTTAACTCTAATTGGCTGTCAACACTTCAAACCAGGAAGTGTTGGCAGCCATCTTGCGACTTGGTTGAACCGAGTCACAAGAAAAAATGTAAAAAACAAGATAAGGGGGCAGGGTAGAAACACCCTGACCCCCTAGGTCTGCTCAGGGGGTCCCACAGGGACCCCCAGCACCAAAAAAAGCATTTTTATTTTAAATTTTTGTGGGATTTGCTACAATACGAATTCGGCAGAATTGTTTTTTAAAAAATGAAGCGCTGGTTCCTGCGCTTTATTTGTTTTAAGCCCTCGGGTGGGCCAGGTCCCAGGGGCAATCCATAATTGCGTAGCGGGGGCCTATGGGGGCCCCACAGCCCCGGGGGCCGCCACCTCCCAGGGGCTTTGCTAATAATGCACAGGGGGCATGCGGCCCCCCTGCAGCCCCAGGGACTGCCACCTCCCTGGGGCTTCTTGAAAAAAGTGTGTGGGGAGGGCTCCTTCCCCCCTACACTGCACCGGGGACTGCCACCTCGCCGGTGCTTGAATTTAATATGGGCGGGGGGGCCTTGCGGGTCAATAAGTGTAGGGGGGCTCCAGTCCCCCCACACTCCCCCAGGGACCACCACCTCCCCGGGGCACACTTCATTTAAATATGGGGGTCCAAATATGGGGACTACCACTTCCCTGGGGCTTCAAATCAGTTGGGAGGAGGACCGTGAAGCCCCATCATAGAGCCCTCCTTGGCCCTGGGACCACCACCCCCCAGGGCCGGCTCCAGCAATGTCTCGGGGTGCCCAACCCCCGAGAAATTGCAGTTTGCAATGGCAGAGTGGGAGCACTGCTCCCGTCCTGCCATTGCCAACTTCTGCTTCACTACATGGAAGCAAGGGCAGGAAAACTGCTCTAGTTTCCATGAAGCGAAGCAGATTTGCTTTTGGGCAATGGGAGCTGCATGTCTGCAGCTCCCTTTGTCCAAGAGCAATGCCGGCTCCCACAGGAGGCGGGGAGCCACCAGGGACCGCTGGGGCATTGGGGCTCCCCCGCGGTCCCCAACGTTAAGGCCAAGATCCCCTCCCGTAAAGTTATTAAATAAAAAAAGAGGCAAAGACCTAGGGGCTGGGGTCCCCGGGGCCAAAAATGGCCAGGGAGGGGGGTTACACGGCCCCTCTCCCTTTTGTTTGTAATTAAAATTGGCCTGGCCTCGGGGATGGGGTCTTTGTGGCTGATATCGGGTAATGGAACTGGGGGGGCATTAATTATAATTTTTTCTCTTGTCATAGGAGTCGCAACCCCATGCTGCTCTCAGCGTGACCCCCTAGTGTAACGTCGCAGTGGATTCGCGGATCTACCTTAAATAAATAATTTAATAGTATGTAATTTAGAAGGTAGTGTTGCATTTGTGAACTTTTTTTATAGAGATAGTGAGATTGAAGTTAATAATTATATTAAATTTGATAGACTTAGTAATAATATAAAAAATAAAAAAAAGTTAAACTTGGAAAGTGTAGTGTGTTATAGTACATTGAATTTGTGCAATTCATGAGAAGGTTACAAAAAATCAGATCAAAAGTATTTCAAGAAAATTGTATTAAGTGTTGGAGTTGTTTATAAGTAGGTTCATGCCTTCATCATTTACTAAAGTGTTAGTTGCACATAGAGAAGTGTCGAAATAAACAGATGGTACAGTGTACCCATGGGTGTGGCACTATAAAAAGTATAAAAATATAAACTGAATAAATACATTGTACTGATTAGTTTTTGTTTTGTCTTTGACAGTATATGTCAGTGTCATATCTGGTATGAGGTCCTGAATTTTAAAGCTTAATACATGACTGCACATAAGTGCGGATGGGGATAGAATTTGTGTGCAATTCTCTGAAAATAAATGAAGACACTTCTCTGGTTTAGCCACCCTCGTTACAACACAATGCTGCTTACCCAGGGTCAAGAATATCATGCAAATGGGATCAGTAAGAGTCAAAATACCATTGCCACCATTAGTTTAATTCATGTCATTAGCCACAAATATCAGTAAAATTGCGACATATTTTGCTTGAAAGTGACATTTGCACCCAAGGCTGCCTGTGCCTTATTGTTGGAGGTCCACACAGAAGGCAGGGATATTGATGTATGCTGAATAGCAGTGGAACATTTTCCACATAAATACTTCCTTTCACCTTTGACAGTTAAACATTTGCCTCTACCTCTGGAGTCTGCTGAGAGAACACCGTTCCAGTCTATGTGACCCATCACTGACATCCCTTCGCATGTGCAGCACAGATTCTTCTCCATGCATAAGCTGCATCTGTGACAACCTGTACAAACTGTCATGGTGACATGCATGTGTTGTGGTTTGATAGTAAAATCAAACACACATGGCGAATGATCCTATTTTTGAAAAGGTGAGGAAGATTGCCATGGAGGGGTACCCCATTCTATTGAATGGACAGATACAGATATACCACCACCAGTGTCATGTGTAGTAAGGCTTCTATATGTAAAAGTACATAAGATACATTTGTCTGGGCGGGGTTAGAAACACGGACCAGTTGCCAAAAAAGTGCTGAAACACGGAGTTCCACTGACATGCATACTGTGAAAAACAAATACAACTATGTTGTTACACATTTTGTTTTAAATTAGATAGCATGTTAGACTACTGAGATATGGATGTCTTAAAAATATTTTTGGCTCTCATCTAACCTGTACCGTAATTTGGTTAAAAATTGTTGAGTTGTTATAGTATTTACAGGTATTCAAATGCACCTGATTTGCTCTTAGTGTATAATAAATATTCATGCAATGTAAATTGACAGCTAGTGCGTGTGCATAATGATTTTGGGGTACGGTGCTGGGATCTGTATATTTCACCTGTAGATGAGAAATTCTCTGAGATGGTTGTCTGACACCTAACACTCACGAAGGACAACTCAAAAAGGGGACAGGGGTGAGAGACACATGCTAGTTCTTTTTTACAAGAACGTCACAGTTTCCCTTTGACTCCAAAATATTTAGGGGAAACACCACACCAGAGCACATTGCTGAAGGGTGTGAAGAACACAAACGTTTTTGTATGCTTGGTGGAATGCGATCGAACATGGGACTTTGCGCTGATGATGGTGATGCAATTGTCACCATTCCAGCAGATCTTCAACTCGCCTGTCCTTCTACCATGACCCAAGCCTGTGACAACCCATTGTGATATCTTTGTACATTTTCTCAATGCCGTTTACTCCAGTTAATCTCCATTCTTAGTATGCATATGGCGTGATTTTCAAAGATTCACTTATTCAAGGACGTTGACCCCTCAGAGATAAAATTTACATCTCTTTCTTCTCCTTATACATGGTTTCCTAATGTGGATGGATACATTGGCATATGGATGGAAGAGGAATGAGTAGGGATTACTACCATGGTGACTACCCTGGTGACTTCTGCCGATTTGCACTTCTGTCATGCACTGTAAGTGAAAGCTGTGCACATGTTCCAGAAGTTCAGTGTACCAAACTGTTGCTCAAATGTGAATTTACCTTGAAAAAACAAAATACAAGAGGCATTTGGTAAAACAAGATCAGTTGGTATAATTGAAGGATGCGGCCGGAGTACACAGAGAGAAGCGGGTCTGAGGACTGTCTCAAAGTACAATCAGTTTTGGGTATCATTAAAATACTTTCGGTGATCCTTGTTTAGTAAAAGAAAACAGGCATTGCCTGTAGTCATAAATAAGGCCCCTGAGAACAAATGAAGGTAGGCCTCGACCTTTTCGTGACACAATGTAGGCCAGTGGGTAATGTGTCTAGATGTCAAGCATGAGGGGCACCTGATCACTGCATGTACTGTGTATGCTGCGTCCTGATTGGCTATGTGTCCCCAACTTCACGTGGCATCTGATTTTATGATGTTTTGAGAATGTGTGCACTTCTGGCCATGTGTGCTTTATTGGGACCAATTTCCCTGGACCACTGTGGTATTGCTGCGCTTATCTGGGGGATGGATCAGAGTTTCCTGTTCGGGCATTTGTCTACCGGCTATGTGCCATCACATCTGTGACCTGGCAATCAGTTACTGCAGGCTTTGGTTGCAGAGTCTGCCTGACCATGTATTTCTGAGTCAGGGTTGATAGAGAGTTCATATAGGGTGAATTTGATAATAGTGATGCAATTTTGTTCGTATATGCAAGTGTATCATTATGTGTTCGCATTACTTTATTAAGTGAGACGTGATCGATAATGCTGCCAGTATATATTTATAGTCTGTGGTAGTCACTGCAAGATAGAAGTTTGTTTAGTGTTATGACTGTATTGTAGCATGACAGCCCAGTTCATAAGGCTGGTGTACGAAATATACTAAAGTATAAAACTGCTGTGACTCCCATTGCTTAGCCTTCACAGCATGGTGATATATATCTGCATGTGGTTTTTGAGACACTGAAAGACTTGACCCAGACATAAAAGATGTCTATTTTGTTAGATCCCCTTTGTGATGACAGTTTCTCTAAAATAAGTTGGTGGTCAGTATATACAATACACCTTATACCTTGACATGGACAGGGGTGGTATGAAAGTGGACAGGTGGCAAGGCATGCTCACACTCCCAGTCTCGAACCATGTGCAGGATCTATTGTGGTTTAAAGCAATACTTTCCAAACAACTTAGCATCTGCCATACCACATTTAGGGGTCCTTTGACTGAATTTATGATCGACTTTTTCTATCCTTTTTCTTATCCAAAGAGCTGGAGCGATCCCAATACCATCTTTTTCTTGAGATAAAGAGATCCAGGAGTTGATGCTCTTCTGTGGTCATGTTGTCATACAATGAAGTTCAGTGAGTGGCTCAGAATTCCCTCCATTGCACTCATGTGAGTTATTTTTCACATTGATATCATATTTTCATCAATCATTAGGAGGTGTGAAGCACATCTTAGTACTATTGGTGACAATACTTTGCTATTGCCACTAAAACAGGACAAATCTCGAATTTTTGCACGTGCATTTTATTTTTTATTCATACATTGCTCAGATAACTAAAGTAACACGTTCTTTGTGAAATTGCAAAGTTTACCATTTTTACATCAGTAAAGATTTTGGTCTTGGCTATAAATTGTTGCAAGAGGATGCCCTATTTCACGACCAAACTGATCAGTACGCTATTTGCAGTTCTCAATTGAAGTAAAAAGTTTATAAGCACGTTATACTGTCTAGAAAAAACAAATGTGTCTCAGTCAATCCCTGCCAGTTAACAACTACTTAAGCAGATGTGTCCTTACACAGGTCTTTACATGGTTATACAGAATAATTTCTCTAGGCAACTAATTTGGTTTCTTGTCATAGATTTGTGAAAATCGAGGGCCTTGTTTATGAGGGTTTGCCTCAGGGCAGCACTGTAGGCCTTCCTGCTGCGCTGCCCTGGGGCAAAAGAAAAGGGCAGGAATGCACCATATCTATCAGATAGGGCACATTCCTGTAATTTTCCCCTGCGCTGGTGCTCAATGGACTGCCGTGCACCAATGCAGGCACCTTTGCACCATGGTGCAAGGGTGCCTGCGTTGCGGGGATGATTATTTTTGTGCAAGAAGGGAAAGCTTCCTGCACAAAAACATTCGCAAGTGGCTTTTTCCTCTTTCTAAGTGTGCTGCAGAATGCAGCACACATAGAAAAAGTAAAAAAGAGGAGAAATAAAGATATTTCTCTCTTTATTTCTCCTCACTGTGCCTCCCGCACGCATCCCCTAGAGAGGCTTAGGTTTTTGGCACTGCCTCAGATTTACGATTTCTTGTAAATCTGGGGCAGCATCAAAAAGCCATTGATGTTGCTAGGAACGCCCCCAGCAACACCCATTGCACGCCCCTTTAACGCAGAAACTGCGTTAAAGGGAACAATATTTAAGAGGCAGCATTAAGCCCAAAAAGTGCCTTAGTCCTGCCTCGTAAACATGAAACATGCTCTTGTGCCACGGAAGTCACAAAAAGTCATAAATGAGGCCCTTTGTTTTGATTGGAAACAACTCAGGTTAATTTAGGTACTCATCGTGAAGTTGTAGCAACCCTTTGTGCTGCAAACCCTCACTAGATGTCTCAAATGACAAGAGAGTTCAGGTTATTTTCAGTTTTTTTATTGCCCAGTCAGGTAATTTAGCATTCTTTATGAAGTTTTAAAATGTGGATTGTAAATTAGCATTAGACAGACTATCATAGCACAAGATAATGAATATGTCAGGGGTCAGACATTTACAGGGGAATTGGGGATGGGATAAGTGCAGCAAATGTAGCGAAATAGCTCCCACTTTCTAATCATACCCCATTTTTTGTTTCTCCCTCTGTACCTTTCTTTAGCATGATGTGTTAACGCCACTTCATTTCTGTTGTATCTGCTGGGCCCTTTCGATTTAACTCTTCAGGAAACTTGCAGTTCTGCTAAATACATCCACTAACTGAGCCACCACGAGGAGGAGAGGTATTTTTCTGTGGCGCTGTTCCTGATTTTTTCAATGAGTACCATATCATTTTCCTTCTAGCTCCTCTGTACCATATGCAGACGCACAGCATGTGTTGTAGTTTCTTTCAAATTGTAGATACATTTGGACACTACTGATATTTGCCACCATTTGCACCTTTCTAGCTCTTAAAGAAGTTAAAGTCTGGCCAATGTCGACAATCTTCTTCTCTCTGGATTCTTGATGATGAATACCTGTTCGACAAACTGCTGTGAGATCCTGATTTTTTTAATTTGACACTCTAAGGGCTGGACAACTCTCTACTGTACATGGTCTTGCATTTGGAGGGACATGGAAGAGTTAAATCAATTCATCCTCCCAACAAGCAGTAAGGGAAAATATGTTCTAAAATAAGCACAGATTTGAAATAAAGCAACTGTAATTATATCAGGGGGAATATCTCCAAACCTATAAGTTCCAATCATGTGCTAATTAAATGAAGACAAGACAGCTGACACCTAGCAGTGGTAACTGCACCTGTTTAGGTCAGCAGTGCTCTTGAGGTGCAGCCAACTATCTGCCATGATGCCCTTATAATTGTTGGGAGTGTGCATCTGTTGAGGAATGCTGTGCTATGGCAAATATGGTGGATTTGGTCCTTTCTGCAGGGTCATCCCCAGACTTTTTGCCTTCACCTGCCTGTTTTCTGAAGCCAATTTTGTTGGCTTTTAGAACTATGCATACTATACCACTGATAACTAAACATGGTGAAACTGACTTACACCCAAGAGGCACATTTAATTTACTTGTATGTCCCTACTAAAATGGTGCTACATGTACCCAGGGACTGTAAATTAAATGCTATTAGCGGGCCTGCAGCATTCATTGTGCCACCCACCTAAGTAGCCCTTTAAAACATGTCTCAGGCCTGCCATTGCAGCCTGTGTGTGCAGCATTAAACTGCCATTTTGACCTGGCAAAATAAACCTTTTACCAGGCCTAAACCTTTTGCCACACCTAGGGTAGGCCCTAAACAGCCCACGGGCAGGGCACAGTATATTAAAAAGCTGAACATGTACTTTTAACACTTACATGTCTTGGTATTAAAAAACTCTTAAGTTCATTTTTCACTGCTGTGAGGCCTACCTCTCCAATAGGATAACTTACGGTTGCCTTATTACATTTAATAAGTGATAGCTTTCAGTTGGGAGCAGGTAGGAATACCGAGTTCAGAGCCTCAGGGACAGAAAAGGCTCAAACAACCATGTACCAAGCACCTGTACTTTGTCTGCTGTGAGTTCAAAGCCCCAAGTGGTACCACCCCAGTCCTGGACCCTTGGAAGTGGGTCTGACGGTGCTCCACCAGCCCAGCTGTGGTCCAGAACTGTTGCAGCATGACAGATCCCTTCGCAGACGCATTGGAACCACCACAGCGCAATGCATCCCCGATGCCAGACCTCACATTGGAGTCTCCTCAGCACCGCCAGTGCACGACGCATCATCAATACAGGCTTTTGCATCACAAGCCCCTCATCTACAGAATCCTCGATCATGATGCAGGACTCCACATAGCTGCCTCGCAGCTCCTCAGAACCACGGCTACATGATGCAATCTTAACGCAGGATCCCACAACACTCCGCAAACCAGGATTTAAAGTACTTTGTTCAGTGAGTCTAACTGGGTCCCTGTATCCAGCCCGCACTCAATCGTAGTAGGCTTGAACATGTGCATTTATGTCAGTCTGGAGTGACCAGATAATTACAGTTGACGGTTTGTGCTTCTAGGCAGTGTTTTTACCTAACGCTTTGAAATTGCATATCTCCTGTTCTACTGATCGGATTTTTGTCAGTTTGGTGTCAAATAACTTGTTATTTGTTACTCTATTATTCTAAATTGTTGTGGGATTTTACTTGTGTTGTGTTTTCACTTTGTCATTGTTTGAAGTGCTGCATACATTTTTTACGCATTGCTCTAAATTAAGCCTGGCTGCTTTTGCTAAGATACCAGAGAGTTAAGCACAGGTTAATTAGGGATTTGCTTGTGACTTCACTCTGACAAGGATTGTGGTTGCTGCTTAAGTAGAGTTTCACCTCCCCTCAACCGGAAACCCAATTTCCCAAAAATCCCTCTGCGTGTTCTTCACAGCTCCATGGTGGATATGCCCCAGTGACAGATGCATCTGTTCTAGAGCTTTGATGTGTGCATCTCAAGTATATTAAGGGGTAAGGTCCTGAAAATGTCCACCTGTCTGCATAGGCCGAGCAGGCACCCACATCTTAAGTCTGTTCTCTGGGTTGCCAAGTGAGAAGCCTGTTGGTATGGACCAAGAGCCAGAATGTATCTTCTATTCTGTTGGCTTGTGGTGGCTTCCTGGTAGGCAAAGATCCTCATCCTCTTTGGATGTGGTACCCACACATCCATCTTGGTGTGGGTGATATCCATTGATTTTGTATTTGAATTAGGATGAAATGTTCAGTATTTGATTAAGGTATGCAGAAGGTAATTTAAAACAATTCAATAACATTGATCATATTTGAAAAGGTATTAATTGGGTGAAACAAATTGGTTGGCAGAGGTATGCACTCTGTCGAAGCAGGAATCACAATCCTAGTCAGGGTAAGTGTAGTACACACTAAAAGTTTGCCTGTGCTCACCCTCTGGTAGCTTGGCATCAAGCAGTAAGGCTAAATTAAAAGGGCAATTTGTAAATTATTTGTGCACACACACACACACACACACACACACACTGTAACACAGTGAAAACATCACAAAAGTACTCCACACCAGTTTAGAAAAATGGCCATCTTTTATCTGAGTAGAACAAGGCTAAAATGATAATAAGCTAACATACACAAGTCAAGATACCAATTTTGCAAGATGGAATCAAAATGCAGTACTTAGAAATCAATAGCTCCAAATGGGGTTGGCTGGTCGCGCTTGAACGAGACAAATCCAAAAGTTCAGTCTGACTACGATGAAGCACGGGCCTGGGACAGGAGTCAAGCAAACCTGCTGTCAATACCTTGGATGCATTGAAGTTCGGGGACAATGCATTGAGCGGAGATGGGGATGCATCACTGTCGAAGGTGACGTGTCGCTTCCGAAGTTGGGCAATGTCTTTGTGGCATTGATGTCAAGAAGCAATGTGTATCTGGCCAATGAACCGATGTGGACCTGCTGGGCTGCATCGAGGTCCAGGGTCGGTGCGTGGCAGACATCGGTGATGTGGTGTCCAGGGCCTGGGCAGCAGCGATAATTCGGAAGCGCTGCATCTGCAAAGTCAGGCTGCATTGTAAGTCGAGGTCATTGTGTTGTTCAGTCGGCGAGTGATGTTCACGACTTAGCTGCAGTCAGTAGCGATGCATCGAGATCACAGAGAAATGCACTGGTTCCAATCTATGCTTCAGGGTCGCTGCGTTGGTTTCTTGGGTTGCAGCACCAAATACTCACTTCTAAGGACCCAGGCCTGGATTTGGCATCACTTGGCAGAGCAGGATTCACAGCAGAGGAGTCCAGGTGCTGGTAACAAGATGCAGGTGAAGTCTTTGATCTCCCTAAAACTCCAGAAATAGGAGGCAAGCCCAATAAGCCCTTGGAGAACCTTTAAATATGCAGAATGTAGAGGGTCAAGTCAAGTCCTATCACTCCCAGGCAAGAAGTAGCAGGACAACACAGCAAAGTAAGCAGCAAAGTGACAGTCCCTCCTGCCAGCACAATAGCTCTTTTTCCTGGTAGAATGTCCGCAGTTCCAGAAGTGTTCTGCGTTTATGGAGTCAGAGATCCAGTACTTATACCAATTTTAGTCTTTGAGGTAGGGAGACTTCAAAGAAAGATCTTTGTAGTGCACAAGACCCTGCCCTTTTCTGCCCTGGCTCCAGACACACTACAGCATGACATGCAACTCTTTATGTGGGGACAGGCACAGCCCTATTTAGGTGCAAGTGTCAGCTCCTCACTGTAACTCAAGAAGACCCATTAGCCTGGTGATGGGCTGTAAGGATATACAGGGCACATCTCAGCTCCCTTTGTGTTTGACTGTCTAGAGGAAATGCACCAAGCCCAGCTGTTGCCTAACCCAGACATGTATTCCAGAGACAGACAGAAGGCACAGAGGCCAGATGTATGACGTTTTTTGCAGTCGCAAATGGGAAATCGACCCATTTGAGACCGCAAAATAGGTCTGTGCAATGTACAAACCCAATTTTGTGAGTCTGTAACCTATTACCAACTTGCAAAATAGGGTTAGCGACTCGCTATTCGGAAGGGGTGTGCCAAGGGCGTCCCATCCTAATAGCGAGTCGCACTTCCATGTACTAATAGCGAGTCACACTTCCATGTACTCGCAGTTTACCACCTATTTCAAAAAGGTTGTAAGCCAATCGCAAACGGGCAGGGGGCCCCAGGGGACCCCTTCCCCTTTGTGACTGGCAGCGAAAATATTTTTGTGAGCAGGCAGTGGTGCCACAGACCACTGCCTACTCTTAAAAAATGAAACAGAAATGTTTCCTTTTTCTTTTTTAAATGCATCCCATATTCCATTAAGGAGAATGGGCTGCATTTAAAAAAAAACTGCTTCATTTCAAAAGAACTCACAGACATGATGGTCTGCTGACCCCAGCAGGCCACCATCCCTGTGAGTGCCGGCCATTCCCAATGGGGTTGCAAATGGCGACCTGCCTCAAGAATATTAATGAGGCAGGTCATTTGCGACCCCATTGGGAATCGCAAACAGCGTCTGAGACACTGTTGTACATTCCATTTTGTGAGTTGCAAATTGCGAGTTGCAAATTGCAAGTCGCAATACAATGCAATTTGCGACTCGCAAAATGGAAGGGTCGTACATCTGGCCAAGAATGGTTAAAGTAAGAAAATGCCAACCTTCTAGAAGTAGAAAAAACAGAAAAAACAGGTTGAGTATGCACTCCTTCTCTTACAAAAGACACCATGTTTAAGGAACTTAGTTTAAAGAGTGCGTGCGAACAGTAAGGTGGATCGCCCCAATCCACAAATTGAAACTGCAATGATGAAAAACCGAGCTCTATCCTTGCGCTCTTTTACTGTCGCACTGCGATAAGCGGGAACAACTCCCTCCAAAATATCATATTCATCCTGGTATTCAGCATAAAGTCTGGAATGGCGTACAGCAAGTATTAGAAATGTCAAATAAAGAATACAGAAGTTATCCTTCTGTCTCCGTTGTGGTGAAGATTACTAAGAACAAGATTGAAAATCTGAAGGCAAATAAAAAGTTGGTTTAAAAGGAGTACTGCTGAATACCAGGATGAATATGATATTTTGGAGGGAGTTGAACCTTCTAGAAGTGGCATTTTCAGACCTGCAATTTAAAAACCAACTTCACTAAAAAATGTGTTTTTAAATTGTGAGTCCAGAGACACCAAACTTACTCTTCTTATGTTTTCCCAATGGGAAGTTACACTTGTAAAATGTTACATGGCAGCTCCAATGTTAACCCATGTAAGAGAGATAGGCCTTGCAGAAATGAAATACGAATTTAAGAGTATTTCAGTACCAGGACATGTAACATTGAAAAGTACATGTCCTTCCATTTTAAGTACACTGCACCGGCCCTTGTGCTGGCCAGGGCCTACTTTAGGAGGGACCTATGTGTAATAGAAATGAAGGTTTGGGCCTGACACTTAGGATAACTTGTCAGGTCGCGATGACAGTTTTAACTGAACACACAGACTCCTCAGTGGCAGGCCTGAGACATGTTTGAAGGGGCACTCCTGTGGGTGGCACAGTCAGTGCTGCAGGCCCACTAGTAGCATTTGATATACAGGCCCTGGACACATGTAGTGCACTCTACTAGGGACTTATCAGTAAATCTGATATGCCAGTCATGGAGAAACCAAATGCTGTTACATTTTAGACACAGAGCACATGCCTTTAGCACTGGTCAGCAGTGAAAAAGTGCATTGAGTCCTAAAGCCAACAAAAAACGAAGTTCAGCACAGAGTCAAAACAGGAGGTCAGAAAGCAAATAGTCAGGGGAAACCAGCCAAAAGAGTCCAGGTCTAACAGTTATCAGTAAAGTGATTTCTCATAAGCGACCATAATGATTTTGTCCGAAAAGATACCTTAAGCAATGTGAAGTCATACCACAGCTATCAGTTTGATAGTATCTCACAACTTGCTTTGATACACAATTGTACAGTTACTAGTGGGGAGGAAACATCCCATTGCCAAAAGATCTTGGAGAGGCTTTAAAAACTCAATTACAGCTTACCAGTAAGGAGAACTACTCAGTGGCCATGTATGCAGGTTATTGAGCAATCATTTGGGTACCAAAGTAGAGGACGTCTTCAGTACAACTATGGAAGAGTGAGATTTCCTCATTTTAATGAACATAACTATACATGCTCGTCGGACGATTCTCCATGAGTAAGGCTGCTTTTGGAAAGGAAAAAGGGGAGGAAAGAGAAGTAACAGACACACCTACAAACATATAGAACATTATGGACATTCATAAGTGTTTTTCATGGAGTTTCTTAGCCTGAAAACTACTCCTACAAATGGCAGGATTATGTGTCGTTCCAGGATATAAAGAAAGCAGAGCGCCCCCAAGCTTAATTGGGATTTTGGGAAAGGGACATCTTTACTGGGAAAATTACTTTTCCTTTGTTTAAAGTAATGGATTTCGCTAAGAGCAATTCTGTTAAAAAATCTTAGGGTTCATTTTAGGAGGCATTGGAGGCTAGGGGCTTATGCCTCATAATACACCAATGCTGTAGATATCCCAGAGCAATCTTCAGAAATTATGCAAACTCCCCCAAAATATTAAATATAAGCAAAACATGCACTAGTCTACTCACCTAGATCAACTAATTATGAATGAACTTGTGAGATTTTTCTTGAATATTTGTGAATTGGGTTCTGAAAGATTATTCTGTGTCTAAAATGGAATCCATTCAGTCCGTTCAGTCTTTTTAAATATTGCTGTCATTCTTGTTTATTTTTTCCTTGACGATCCATTAATTTTTAAAAGAATGCAATGGTTCACATTGTTCCACTACCAGGATTGCCAGGAATGGCTTTGCTACCATCAGAGAAGTTCACACTGAAGTGCACTGCCAATCATGTCAGAATCTCATTGATCATGAAAAAGGATGAAGTCGAGATGTTTTGATTCTTCTAAGCACTATTTACACTATCCTTTGTTGTTAATCTCCTTGCCTCGACTCTTGATATGTATATTGAAAAAATAGAAATGTATAACATTCACCAAGTGGTATACTTTATAATGAAAAGTTTCCGTATAAGCTGTACTATTCCTTGATCCGAAGCGTGTCTGATAGTGAGTCATACATATTTAGAGTATTGGTAGAGTCATCGTTGTATGTCACAATATGTTTTGTAGATATTGAGGTACTTTTTGAGACCTATGAGAGAGTAGAAAGTAGAACTTTCTGTTCACAGTTATCCCTCTTTTTTGCATTTTTTAGACATCTAGGTTTTGGACTTGGGCCAGTTTGTGCCTTGTGTAAAATTGTCTTTCCTTCTCTCATTGTATAGACATTACTACTGTAGGACTACATTGTCATGAATTCGAGATCCCTGACTTACAATGGGGGATGTAAAATACTAGTAATATGGCGTATTGTACAATACGTAGAGAAGAACTTTCTGTCTTGTCTAGTTACATATTAGGTTTAGTTATAGGAATTAGAAAGGTCTTCCAATCCAATAATGTTTTCCAAGCATCCAAGTGTGGATGTTCAACACATACCTGAAACTGAGCTCAACTAAGATGGAATGTCTTCTCATTGTCAATAACACAAAGAAGGTGTGTATGCGTGAGACTGTGATATGAAGAGAGACTGTCTCACTCTGCATCTTGCAACAGTGTCTATATCACTCGATTTTTCCTGGATAGTAAACTCTACATCTGGACACATGCTCATGCGAATATCCTAATAGAGTAACCAGCTGCCACTGCTTTGAAGATCAAACCTTGCACCACAAAGCAAGAGTTCAGGGGCACTGCCCTGGCCTGCCAGCTTTTTAACTGGAGTCCAGATAGGTGCCAACTTGCAATTATTGACGTGCACTGTCAGTCTCTACAGCCCTGCATCATCCTTAAGACATGTAGCACCCTATACAGGGCAGAAAGTACCTGACCGAGAAACTGGCAATCAATGTATTGTTTTATGCTTCTGGATGTTTTATGGATCTTAGGAACAGAATGTGGGTGCAGAGTGTACAGCTTTAGAAAAGATAAACATATGATGGTTGCCCTTTCTAAGGATCTGACATTTCCTGGTACGCTTTTTTTTGGGAACATATGTACAGGTTTTTTTTCTTCAATTTCGAAACCCTTATTGTAGAAGACTGGTATTTGAGTGCCCAATAAAAGGGGAAGTGTTGCTACTTAAATGTGGCTGCAAGGAGTACCAGAGATATGCTCTTGGTGTTGTGAGTGAGTTTTGGCTTGTGTTGAGAGGTGTGGTGTGGCTTGAGTTTATCTTGTGCGAGAAGGTGCCAGGCATATCTCTACAATTGAATATTTGTGACGCATTGGGTAGGGTAGGTGTATCCAATTATATGCAGCTTTATCACATGACTGAATTCCAAGGTCATGTTGAGGAGCTCGAGATATAGTTACCTCGGGCACAAGTTATAGCTTGTTGAGATAAGTATAACTATATTTGCTCAATTTCTATGAGTTTGTGTATGTAAAATCTGAACCTAACAATAACATCCCTGTGACTTTTGCTTTTTAAGTGAATTTCTAAAGATTTTTAAAAAATCTATTGCCTAACTACAACGTCCCTGTAAACTTTGATTTTTTTCAGTGGCTAGCGCCACTGGGAAATTATAGTTAGGATCATGTTTCCAGCGGAAAGGCATACTTGTGTTACTAATAACTTTAGCCCGGTTTGATAAATATCTATTAAACTTTCCAAAAAGTGGCTACATTTTGATGAGTTTGTGCATGAAAAGTTTAGGGGTGATCTATCAAGCATGGGCCAAGAAAGAGTGGGGGGTTCCAAAATGCTTTTCCTCCATTAATTGTTTCATAGATACTTTAAGGAAAAGCTTCAGTCCAAACCACTGAACATATTTACACCAGATGTGGTATAAAGCTAGATCTTGGTCCAGATTGTGAGGATATTTTGTTTTTGGATCACTTGGTTTTGGACTTTTTACTGTGGGTAAATTTCAATACATGTATCTCACCCCAGGTAATCACATGGAAAATGAACTGAGATTGTTTACTCTCAGGGTTCGCCTTATAAGATAAGGCTGATGCAATGTAGCTAGTGTAAGAGGCACTCAGCTGGTTACACATGAAACCATGTTCACATGCATGTGCAAACATATGCGGGCTGCTTGTAGGAGACTACTGCTTAGCGCAGATCGATCACTCCACATATGTAGCCTGGTGCAGAGGGGACTCTGCAGGATTAGATATTGATCTGCGGTAGGCCTTATAATGTTAGTGTACACTAATAGAGAAAGTCAGTGTGATTTACTGTTTTGTCTGTAGGGACACTATTATTCACATGGGGAAAAGTGCAGTTTTGCTTCCCATTAGCCTACAAAGTCCGGTGACATATCAAAATGGACTGGAACCCGTGGAAGTAAATCAGATCTGTAAGTTCTAAAAAGATATCTGTAGAACCTATGGGTCATCGTGGATTGTTATATTTCCCTGGCTCAGCTCAGGATCAGAGCCCGGGCCTTTTGTCACTCTGCTGTGCCAAGTTAATTACATTTCGCTCCAGCAGTAGGAACACAAGCCTACCCACAAAAATGGAACAATTAGCAGTGCTTCACTCAGCTCCTGAGGAGGAAAAGAGTTGGGATGAAGTACCTTCACCAATAAATCAGCTGTCACACTGTACCAGGAGGAAGCCCAGACCACTGGAGCCAATACAGGAGGGGGCTCCCCTTTGAAGATTTGGTGGGAAAGGCCATGGCAGTGATGTCAGTGAGTGGTGGAGTTGAGGCCCCCAGATAAGATGTGACTAGTGACTCCTGGATGACGCCACTTCATCTGTCCCAGCATGCTGAGCAGGAGGGTTAAGACAGGGATGCAGAGGTGACATGACACCCTACAATTGTCCAGGAGTGCCTGGTTTCTATAACCTTCCACCCCCCTTTAAAAACTCTTGCACAAGGGGGAGACTCTCTCTTGGTTGGTGTTTTTCTGCTCCTTGCAGCTGGACCCTGGGGCTGCCATGGATAACTGGAAGGGGGAACTCCCTGATGCCCAAAAAAGGACTTAGGACTCTTCCCCAGTTAACCCCGGGACCAATGGGTCTCCCCAAGGGCCAGTGAGGATGGCCGCCTTAAACCCACTGAGAACCAGTTGGGGGAAAGCCCGGACTTCTGAGCCAAGAGACAAAGATAAAGAGAAAGAGGAAGAGGAAGGCTGGTGCAGGAAGCCAGGAGAACATTCTCCCTGTAGATTACACAACATTGGAGGGGAAGAGGTCTGCTGACACTGCTTCTGGTGGCAAGAGCTCACCAACTGGAGTACACTGAGCCCATGATTGTCCAGATTGGCCCAATGGGGCTCGAGTTATGGCATTTTGAAGATTATCAACCTTTGACCTTTTTCACCAAAAGGACCATGTGGGGTGCCGTTGTCTTTACTGAAATTAACACAGGGGTGGGCCAGGGCTGGGGGGGTCACATCAGGATGGTTTTGCTAGTTTTTCCAGGGAGGGGCATCTGTGGGGCCTCCTCCCTAGACTCTCCATTGGCCCGGGGACACTACTTGTGGATCCCCCGGGCCATATGTGCAAGTCAAGGTGGCCGGGACCCCTTCATTGGAAGACCAGGATACAGGGGCAGCACCATTGCAACCCCACGCTGCCAGTTAGGGTGTGCCTGCCCATGCTCCCCATGTCTGGGGGAACGGTAAGGCCACCAAGAAGCAATACCCTGTTGCAGGGGAGAACAGAATGACCGGCTCCTGCGTTTTATACATAAGCCTTAGACAGGAACTCTATGGGGTCATTGAATTAATCGATGACTTGCAATATCCTTATAATGTTTGGTTACGAGTACTTTCGCCCAGATATATATTCAGGAAAGTTGAATTGCAATCAGAGCAGATTTTCAACTGTACCTGGGTGGCGGTAGCTTAGCCTTCTATGAATTCTTCAGCCAGAATGTACTTTTTTCAATAATGCAAAGCCTGTTTTAGCAGAAACCCTGTATTCTCAACTAAAAAATTCATCATCTTTTTACTTCAATTAGTCCAGTATTTTATTTACTGTTTCATTAAATCAGTGCATATTTAAAAGGTTTGTCTTGAGGCTAATAGCACCAAAATGAACATGTTCTAATCCCTGGGTTTCGATGGCATTTAGGAACAACAGGGCTTCAGACACATTACACGCTTACCCACTTACACATTAATTATGAGCAAAGTGGTTTGGTCAAGTAAGAACTGAAACTCCCTCCTCCGGTTTATATAGAGCCCTGGATAAAATCCACACAATAACGATTCAATTGGACAGTCATTGAAAGAAATGTTTAAAAACAGCCTCAATAAAATGAGACACATTTTCATATCTACAGTACCATACAGTACAGTGGATGAGGTGAAATACCTGGAGAACTTTTACTGATTGTTGTTAAAATGGAGGCTCTCTCTGGCAATTTGGGGAAGGACACTTTCATCTATTGTCATCCTGGTTCTAAGAAAGACTTCAGCCACAGGCTGGTAGAACGTCTAGCGCTGCATTTACTTGTCATAGACAATTTACTCTTGATGGGTGATTTCAATTATGCAGGAAATGCCTCCGACATGGATGTAACTCAAGTGTTCACTGATCTTGGAATGTTAGGGTTACACCAGAAGGTCGCTGGCCTCACACAAATAGCTGGCCACACCTTAGAATCATTGTTCACCAACTTCCAGCACCTACACATTGACTCTCCTCAGCCCATACTATGGACTGATCTCTATTTGATCATCTTTCAATTCCTGAGCACAGTCAGGTGCCGTAGACATAAGAGGGAGGGTAGAAAAACTGCAAGGACGGGAAACGGGTATCCCAGCCCCTCTCCTTTGAATCCGTTTTGTACGCTCCGGAGGTAAAGAAGAGTGATGATACAAACAATATTTTTTTTATAATCTCTAGATGTAGTGCCTCTCTTAAACAGGGCTCTTCCAACCCCATTCAACGCCATGCAACATGGTCTTGTGAGCAACTAAGATTTGAGAAAACGACCTGTAGAAGAATGGAAAGGAAATGGCTTATCACAGAATCCGCTTCAGAAAAAAAGCTTACAAACTAGCCCTAGGGGTTTACCATAGACAGATCAGAGAAACTGTAGACTACACATGATTAATAGAATTGGCCAATCCAGCAATTCTGCCAAATAATTCTTCAGGGTGCTAAATGAATTCAATGAGACCCATGCCTGCAAATCTCCTATTCCTGCCTCACAAACTTTATGTGATTCACTTGTGGACCACTTTGAGGAGAAAATCATGAAAATATATCAGAATTCCCATGACGCCATCGGGAGTATGGTTTCACCTAATTATAATTCTCCATCCCCTAACTCACCTGCATTGCAATAGAAAGCTGGTGCCCATTTGTTAGACCTGTCATCCTTAAAGTGGTCTTTCCTTAGACTTTTGCCTTTTGCTTCCCAGTTTTACTGATTGTTTTCATTGGCCTTAGGGCTTTGAGCACGTTACCGCTGCTAACCAGTGCTAAAGTGCATGTGCTTCTCCCCTAAAACATGATGACATTGGTTTATACCTGATTGGCTTATTTGTTGTATTGGTAAATTCCTTTTTAAAAGTGGCATACTATATACCCAGGGCCTGTACCTCAAATGGCACTAGTGATCTGCAGCAATGATTGAGCCACCCATAGAAATATCCTTTCAAACCTGTCTCAGGACTGCCACTGCAGTGGCTGTGTGTGCAGTTTACTGTCACTTGGACTTGGCATTGACAACTCCTTGCCAGGCCTTAAACTCCCATTTTATTACATATAAGTCACTCCTGAGGTAGGCCTGAAGTAGCCCGAAGGGCAGGGTGCCATGCACATAAAAGGAAGGACATGTACCAGTCTATTTTGTGTTTCACTACTGTAAGGCCTACCCCTCTCATAGGCCAGCATTAAGAATTCTGTAATACACTGCTATGTGGGATAAATTAACTGGAAAGTGTGAGCAAATTTCAACCAATCACTGAGAAGTGGCTGCATGTACCCGGGCTGATCAATCTCACAACTGTTATAACATTTAGCCAAGTATGTGCATAATGTGATGATGTGATATCACATGTCTGTCTCCAGTTACTTACGACAACAGGCCCCCCAACCTGACCCGACCACATAATAGAGGAGGTTGAAATTTCAGCCAGTACACACACTCAACAGCATTGCATTTCCCAAATTTAACGCATCTCTCACCAGTCCAATGAGCTGAGTAGGCCTCTTAGAGTCATCATCATGTTGGTTTCCCTGAAGTTGATAACTTCCTTCTTCTGGCTGTTGTTGAGGTAGTCCCTCCCTGATTCCTTCCATCATCCTCCTGACTCCGAGTAACGAAACTGATCAACTCTGTTCCGACTCCCAACCCAAATGAGAGAGATTGACCTGTAGTGCACTGCTGTTGATGAACAAGAAGAGAAACATTGAGTAATTGTTTTGTGTAGATTTGTGTTTGTTAATGAAACAGACTGGTCTGGTCTTTGAAGATTAATTTGTGAACCAGAAAAAAAAGACAAACAAATCTCGCTAAGTGTGAAAGTGGAAGGGACAATCACCTTCAGGAAAAATGTTCACTCATCATGCCACAAACGTTGCAAATCATCACAATCAAGCATACAAATTATAGTTGAATACCCTTCCTCACTGTCTGCCACCACATGAATCATCACTCACAATCACTCATATATAAATTATTGGTGTGATATATTTACATGTTCCAAACCAAGTGCAGTGGTACACAATTGTCAATCCTCTTTGATGCATGCAACACACATTGGGGCAGTCTTTGTGAATGAAATGTTCTTGGGCAGTCCTGCTAGGTGATGAAAAAAAGGAGAGGCAAGGGACAGAGGAAGGCATTGTGTCTCCACTATCCTTCAAGAAAATGGGAGAGGGGGTTTCTTCACTGCACACTGGTCCAACTCCAATCCAACCATACATGTCCCTAAGCAGTGGTGCTGCATAAGTCAGTCAGACACAAACATACAAAATTAATATAATGTTCCTCTACATTTATCCATTTCGTTTGGGCAAAGCTAATCAGCAGTAAAAGTTCTATGATGGCCTGCTCACTCAGGGAAGGAGAGTTCGTCCTCAAACTAAGGTGGGTCATCCAAAGTTGGTCAGCTAACATACTCTGATCTGAGTCCGACCAATCACCCTCATCGTCCTCCTGTGGTATTTTTTGGGACAGTGTAATTTGGTGGTATAAAATGTTGGTTCATTTTGATCCCAGTCAATCTCTACACGTTTTGAGGCAAGAGACTGCTCCTTCTCACTGCGACGACTGCACTAGCTGCACTGAACACAAGCTCAGCAGATACACTGGCACCGGACAGGCCAGATACTTTAATGTGAGCCTGCTGAGCTGTGGCCATTGGTTCATCTTCGCATTCCAATTCACTAATGTGTTTTGATCTACATAGACCTCTCTTGGGTCATCTTGATACTCATTGAATATCCTCTCAATGGGCATTGGTACTGTCACTTGCTTGACCTGTTTTGCGTTCACCTCTGCACTGGACTTAAGCCCTGTCATTCGATACCAAGTCAATGCAGAGGCTGTGGACGATTCTTGTGTTCCTAATGTTTCTGCCACTGCTGTTCTTGTTGCTGGTGTTGGCTGCTGTGAGACAGGACTGCCCTGTCTGGAAGTGAAAGTGACATTGCAGTATTTCGTTCTTCCGTGAGTGGGACTCTAGGTTTCAGCCGTTTTCTTACAGGACAATTGATTTCTTGTGTTCTGAAACACCCCCTTCTGAAAAGAGAATGAAAGTGGCCAGTATTTTTTTGTAATGTGAATCCAGTATTGTGGCACAAATATACTCTTTGGATGACACAATGTCTCTTTGCAGCCTTGTATTCTCAGTCAAGCAAAGGATTAAGCTATGACCCAAGATATACGCATATTCATATTCATCGCCCACAGCTGTGATCCTGCCAGACATGCTTTTTAACTGCTCCTTCAGCAGATGCAACAACATGATAGCTTGGCCCATTGTACTGTCCTCCTTGCTTACTTCCTGTGTGAATACCTCAAAAGGAAGTAGCATCTCTGTCAGGCATTTGAATAGTTTCCATTTGTCCATCCCAATGGTCATGCTTTTGGTTACATCCCCTCCTGTTTGCATGACATACTCATTGATCGGGTTGTACTGCTCAAACAGATGATGTAACATGTAATAGGGTGAGTTCCAACTTATTGGCCCTCCTGTATGAGAGCTTTAACTGGTACACTATTAGCACACTGAATGATCCTCAACTGCTTCCGGGCTTTAAAAGAATGGCTGAAATGAGTTAAGATTTTTCTGCAGGTGTTCAGCAATTTTCTGACTAGGTATTCTTTTTTTTAGAAAGTCCTGCACAATGATGTTGACGCAATCCACCAAAAATAGGACCCTGAAATAGCCACCATCTGCAATGGCCTTAACTATATTACTGCCATTGTCTGTGACAAGAAAATCCGATTCTGAGACCTCTGGGTCACAGCCATTCAAGGACCTTGCTGTTAAAGTTGTCCAAGATGTTTGCAGCTATATGGGATTTCTCCATGTCAAACATGGCTACTGTTGCATGCTGCCAAACGCTTTTAAAAGTTTCTTTAGTGCTGAGACAATAGGCTTTGCCTAACCCCCACAAAAAAGAGATCCAGTGTGCAGTGATACACATGTACTGGTTCACGTGTCTGTCATTAGGTGGATAGTCTAAACAGCACTCTGCTGCAAAGCTTTTCCAACCAATTCCAACACATCATGATGGAGCACTAGAACAGGCACTCTGGCAAAGTAGGTCCTGCTGGGAACCTTCCATTTTGGACAGATGGCCATCAAAGACTCTACAAAACTCACTCCTTCCACAAAAGAAAAAGGGAGGAGGACCAGCGCTAACATATTAGCCAGATTCCCACTAAACAAACGTGTCATTGGGTGGTTGAGTTTGTAGGGCCCATCCTGCCTAAACATACTCATGATAGTTGCCTGGATTGTATTTTGTTGGTGATGCCACTGATGCAGGAGACTTCTGGAGAGGACTAGGAGGTGGCAGACTCAATGTGTGTCTTGGGGCAGTCACCATATGGTGTTGCTGTTTAGTCTCCATCTGCCAATTCCCGAAGAACTGGTGGTAGGCGGGTGTGTCTATGATTGGCTCTATGCATTGCATCTTCTACAGAGCTAGTGGTGAATGCAGGTAGCGTGGAGTTTACAAATATGGGGGCTGGCACAGGCAGGGGTGGTGGTGCCACATCTCTTGGAGCAGGTTGAATCAGAGGGGTAATGTCGGTCTCCTCAGTGCCAGCTTCCACAATGCCAGGCTCATTGTCACCATCATCGACAACCCCATCTCATAATTGTAAGGCTTTGAGGAACTTTCCTTTTCCTGAGCCTCTCCTGGCATGTCTCGGACTCAGCCGGGGTTCAATCAGTGGCAAGACTATCAGAAGGGGGTTTGGAGAAGATGGGGGAGTACCCTTCCTTTTTCTTGGTGGAGATCTGGAAGCCAATGGTTGTAAAAGAGGAGGATCTTGCTCAGCAGGAAGCTCAACCTCCTGTAATGCTCCTACTTCAGTAAGATCCATTGCAGGCTGTGACTGTTGTCCACATTCCTTCAACGATTGGGTACTACTTTGTGAAAGAGACAAATCAGATTCAATGTCACTGCTCGTTGGCGTCAACATGATTCCAGTGGCTTCCTTGCTGAGAGATATGGCTTGGGCTTAGGTTGGGGTGCTGCCGTTGATGCAGGAGGGCTGCTCCCAGCTTGCTCCCCGGAGTTCGGTGCAGCAGGCACACGTTTTCTGAAAAAGTTTCTGGCTGGCACACCAGTGGCAGAAATCTTCTACTTCTCACCCCACTGGCTACTTTCTTGGCAGCACCTTTCTTTGGGGCCGTCTTGAAGCTGTCAATTGGCATTGGCACGTAGCTGCACAAGCAGCAGAGATTGGAGTACTCACGTGACTGTCTGGCAGTACTGTGGGTGATGTCTCTTGTGCACCTAAAAGCAAACAAGTAAGAAAAACATATTGTGAAACGTAGTGTTGTTGCAGTTTGAATTAGTACAGACAATATAATTTAGTGTTGGTACTTAAGTTATCATTTTTACCCTAAATAATTAACAACAACAGTGCTTTTTAAAAGTCAAACCACACCACCAGAACATAACATTTAATTTCCAATCAGGATAACAACATACACATGTAACTGTTTGCTTTGTGTGCAAATGAATGCGGTGTGCGTTTACACTAAGCAGGCAGGAGGTCCAGGAGAAAATGGAATAATCCTTAAAAAATGAATGCTGGTGTGTGTTGTGCACCTACGGCAGGCAGGGGGTCCAGGGGAAATTTTTTATAATCCTTAAAAAATTAATGCTGCTGTGCGGATGTGTGCCTATGGGAGGTTGGTGGTGAATGGATGGTGGAAAAATATTTTTAAACATTTAAAATAAAAAAACATTAAATTACAAAAATGTTTTTTATTTTAAGCAAGCATATTATGTCAGCCTTTAGAAATGCATATCTAGGGTGACCCTCTGCCTTTTTAACTGATTATTTAAACCATGTATGTTTACTGTTTACGATTCATATTTTGCTCATAAAATATACTTAGCAGGAAAATGTACCACAGCACATCAACTATATAATTATATGACATTCCAACCAAAATGCTGCAAAAGAATAAAAAAAATCCACTTGAGTTGCCCTACCCTTGCCTTCACCCCCACCAATGAGCAAACAGGTCACAGATAACCCTGGTGATGCCACCCACTAACACTCCCACTCCTCACCCTTTCCACCTCCAAACATTACAGAAAAAGAAACATAACACTGATAGTAGAAAGAGCATACAGATGATTTAGTCAAAAAATACTGCAATGCCCTTAAAAGAATCCTTCAGTCCCCCTAACAGAAGACAGAATTTATACAGTCAAGGAAAAACATGTCATATCCAGAGAATGAGAATCATTATGAACCAAACGATTCTAGTTCAGAGCCCTGGGCCCAGCACTGCCCCACCAGAAAGCTCCTTTAGAAATTTTTGAGCCTTTATTTCAGAAGTAAATGTCTGACTCTCCCTTTACAGATAACCTTGAAGCGGGCTAGATCATGAGGAACACTTTACATCTGAGACCCTGAAAGGGCTTAAACTGCTGTCTTAAGTGCTACCTTGTCTGCACTGTATCGTGGCAAAAATCAGGTTGGGCAAAAAAGGGATGGCCGTCATATGACCTCTTGGCCTCAGGTTGTGCTTTGTCGAATATCGCTTGCCGATGAAAAAAATCACCAAAGTACACTAAGACAGCTGTAGGTTACTCCGCTTCCTCAGCCTGCCGTTTTTTTCTGAGCATCAATGGAAATTGGTGGACTTGTTGCACTTCAGATTCCCAGTCCCACTGGCAAAGATCAGGAAATGCCCCTTTAAGCAGACCAAGCATAAAGGACCTAATGTCATTCACCTCAATGTTTTCAGCTAGGCCAAGAAAGCTCAATTTATTTCTACACTGATAATTTTTGAAATCCTCTAATTTTCAAATAACATCAACCAACTGGGAATCGTGTATTTTTATGGCTTTTTAATGACCTTTTGTTTAACTCCAAGGCAGCAGTTCATTCTTCACCTGAAGCAATTCTATCCGCTATTTCAGAGCAGGTTTTATTAACCTTGCAGATTGACCCTTGCAATTTTTTGGTAGCCCATTGGACCCACCTATTCTCATTACCAGCTTCCCCTGCATCTGTTTTCAAACAGCATAGATAAGACTGGTAGAGGGTTCATCTGAGTTTCCAAGACTGCCCGTTGTCACTGCTTGCGAAGGTATACCATGACCAGCTTTATTCTCTACCTAGACCTGTTGGGTAGCTGAATAATCCCACTTCAACTTGTGAGCACTACTAACATCTGATTCATGCCCTTTCCCCCATATCTGGTCTTCTATTTGTGTTTTTATGTGACCCCACACGTTTAGCAGTCATAATTGATTCACCCAGACTACTGCGGAGACTGACCTCGGAGGCACCTGAGGCTGAATCCTCATCTGTTGCCCCATTGCTTGTAACTGAGAGAACAGAATCATCTGTGAGAGATAAAAAGTTCTGGGGAGCCAACATTACATAGAAGGGGTGGGTACCAGCGGTATGGGGGAAACCATTCATATTAGCCTCAGTGTCCTCCAAGACTGCCAAAAGTCTCCCATCTGCCAGACTGACAGGGACAGGTTCATCCGCCGTACCCTTGAGGCTCCGACAGGGGCCCCTGCAGAGTCTGTCCCCGCCACCAGACTGCCCCAGCTTTTACCAAAAGATTATCCCCCAAAGCTTGCCCTTTTTGCACTAAAGAAGGGGAGCATTTACTTCTGAGGGATTGCTGATCTTGCTGTTGACACTGCTGCCAGATCTTGTGTTGCAGATAGACTTGCAGTTAACTCCATTCTCTTATGTGGCATCCTCATGCCTGCCGCAGCTGCCACAAACATCTCCAGAATTGAAGATTGAGTCTGCCTGGCTAGACCTGAGAGGGACGGTTCCTCCTTTTGCACCATCAGTTTCTTGTGAGTGGCCCTAGGTCCCAGTTTCTCCGCTTCAATACTAGCTGGGTCCTTGCCTTTTTTCCCTGAAATGTTCTGCTGTGTCTGTGCCGATATGCGCGCCAGTGCCACAGTATCAGCCCACTACTTGATTTGTTTAAGAATTTTCAGTGGCATATTCCACTTTATCCACTAGCTAATCTTGCGGATAGGATTGCAGAGGACACAGCAAGCTAATTTTAACACAACTGCCACAATCCACAAAGTGCCACAAGGCATGCTACTGTGCTTTGTATGCAGACTTGCTTCTCCTGCAGACGTGCAGAGGGCCCCCACATGCTGCAATTCCACTAACCTATACCACCAGTGCTCTATTCTGTTCTCTTCACCTTTGCCCAAACCATCAGGCGGATGGAGCTGGAAGGACCAGCCGACGTGCCACGATATGCAGATGCCATCTTCCTCCCTCTGTCCGATATCAGGCCAACCCTATGCTCTGTATATGGGTCAGTAGTTGACGATCCTGCAGTATTTGATCGGCTAAATAATGAGCTGGCATTGTGGCCCCTCCCATTCATTATATGTGGAGACTTTAATATAAATGTAACCAGGGATTCTTGTGTACTGGCATTAAACATTATCTGGGACGGAAGCCCAAAGTCTTTAGATCTCTGTTTAATTTGGTATTGCCGCATGGTTTGGCAGATGTCTGGGTAGAGCAATGTGCCCCTGAGCCAGGGTTTACATATTTTTCACCACCATATAGGGTACATACATGCTTAGATTATTTCTTTATATCATGTAGTTTGCTTCAGGACTGCCAAATCAGGAAATATCCAAGGGTAATGTCAGATCACAATTCACTGCTGCTGAAAACGGCAGCTAGTGGCCATCTTGTCCCACTGCGAGCACATAAATGATTGGATCCCAGTTTTTATGGGTGATAATATTGGGACTGCCTCCGTTGGGGTGATATGAGACGCCTTTAATGTTGGTGTCTATAGGGAGACAATTCGGTTGAGTCAGTCCCTGCAAAAAAAGAAAAACAACAATTGTTAGAACTATACCGTTTTCTGTTTTTAGCTGAGACAAATTTACTTGCTGAAGTAGCACATGGAGATGATAAAGAGGGCATGCAACACAAGGTAGCTGTCTCTAAAGCAGCAATTGCGAATATCGCTGCATAAAATGCTGCGGATAAATATACATCTTGGAAACAAAACTTTCATGTGTATAGTGAATGGGTGGGGTATCTACTAGCATTTTGTTCCAGACAAAATGCGCCATAGGGCCTGGTAAGGGAAGTTCGGGAGCCTCTTACTGGTGTGGTATCTGACCCGGACGGTAGACGGGCTGCCTTTGAAAGTTTTTATCAGCAGATGTAAACAGAAGATGTGTGGTCGGTAGCGGGGGATATGTTCCGGTATTTAGACTCCGTTCTTACAAGAAATTGGATGAGGAAGATCATGATTATTTAGATAAACCCCTTTTGTGCTCTGAAATTATAATGGCTATCACAAATTTACCCTCAGGGAAAGCAGTTGGACCTGTTATGATCTCCACTAAGTTTCATAGGGTGTTTTCTGCTAGTTTACAAGTATAGTTACTTGATGCTTTTTCGCAGATTCAGAAAGGCTCGGACCCACCAAGGGCAAAGATCTCGCTGATGGGTGGGCAATCCAGGTCGGTTATGATACAGCAGGGGACAAGGCAGGGATGCTCATGTTCTCCATTATTATTTGCTTTATATATTGATCCCCTGATTAGGAAGATTGAGAACAACCCATTAGTCTCACCAATAAGTTATGAGGGATGGGATACTAAAATATTGGCATATGCTGATGATGTGACAGTTGTTACTCTCAATCCGGGGGCTTCGCTAGGTGAGATAAAAAATGAGATCAACATTTTCGGTACCTTTTCTGGATATTTATTAAATGAAGATAAGACTCAGGTAGTTGTCAATGGCAATAAACAGTTTAGGGATAGGCATGTGGTAGACAGTGCGGTGTATCTCGGAGTCAATATAACTGCAGATGTGGAGAAACTTGTGGAGATTAATCTTGATCCTTTAATTAGGAAGGTGGATTTTGGAAGGATGAATACATTACGTTTATCAATAATAGGTAGAATTAATATTGTTAAAATGATTTGATTTTTTTACCTAAAATGTTATATTTTTAGGGCCATTCCTCTAGATGTGGGGATTCATTGGTTTAAAGCAATAAATGGCATGGTCTTGAGATTCTTATGGGCATATTCTAGGTCCAGAAGGGCAATGATATTTTTGATTTTTCTGAGAGATCGAGGTGGATAGACCGTCCTGAACTTTAAATTATATTACTGGACAGCTACACTCCAACAGATGACTATTTGTTTCAAATTAAAGAAGGTGTTGGGGTGGTACTTAATGACTTTCCCTCTCCTTAGAGTTGTAAGTAGAAGAAGGGGCGAGAGGGTGTCTTCTACGGCAAAATGAATTTGGATACTTTAAAAGAGTTCGATTGAAGGCCCTCCAATATGGATAGAAAATATGATACGCAGTGTAGAAAAAAACAGGGATTGGTTGATTAAATTCTTCTACCTCATTGCAAAAAAATTCCTATCCTTCAGGATATCTTTTGGAATCTTTACATGAGTTGGTGGAAAGAGCTTGGTCCTTTTAGGACGAGGTGACTTTTTTGTTGATAAATGTAGAATTACTTTTGAGGTTATCAAGACAGAGTTTAGCCTTGCTCAAAATACATTTTTTAAATACTTACAAACCTGGAATTCTTTAGGTAAAAACGGAGGAGACTCATCTGGGTTCTCTAGGGTGGAATTGTTAGACATGGTTATCGGAAGTCAGTGCTCGATAGGTCAATTATATGATGTCATGAATAGTCTAATGCTGGATGATCTAGAAAAGCTTTCAGGACGGTGGCAGGAGAAACTGCAGTCAGAGAACACTGTCTTTTGGATTCTATTGATCTTGCTCAGTGTATATTATTGTCTGCTAATCTTCAAGTTCAGCATTTTAAAACTTGTTTTGACTAATATTATAACCCTAGGAAAATTGCCAGATGGGGCGGGATGGTAGGTACGGGCTGTCCCTATGTCAACTATATGGGGCTGATCTGACTCATATGTTCGTGGTATGTCCATCTTTAGAAGGACTGAAGAAGGAGGATAATGATTTTTTGAGGTAAAACTTGGAGTAAAAATTGCTGTAACTCCCAACTCATCTTGTTAAGTCTACATTAATGAAGTGGTACCTAGCCATGCTCAATTATTTACTTTTGTGCCAATGACAGTATTTAGATTGTGCTTAGCTTCAGTCTGGTTGGACCCCACCCCTCCCTCTTTTCATCAATGGTGAGCGTGGCTTCTGGCAATTTATAATTTGGAATGTTCATTATATGCGCGGAAAGGTAAAAATGCTAGGGGAAAAAAAGGCACGTTTGGGCGCCTATTACAAACTGGATCTCTAACCAGCCAGATAGCTTATATTAGAGGGGGAATAGGGTGGAGGGTGATTTATTCCTGTAGAGAATGCACCTACCTTGGGGGATTGCTGGTTTATCAATAGTACAGTGTTTACTGATTCTTGTTTATTTAACATGAGCAACACTTTATTGCACAATAACAGTAGAGTTTTGGTGCATTGATGAATTGTTTAGTATTATAGCATGTTTCTGCTGCTTTATATGAAATGTATATTACAAATTGTTTGCTTGGGTTGGGGGAGAAAAGATTTAAATTTACTAAAACTTCTTTTAAAAAAGAGAAACCCATTGGGAGGCAAGAGGGTGCAGGTGAAAAATGCAAAAAGCATACAATATACAACTGTTAAGAAATATACAAATACTACAATGATCCTCAAGTACAATATTAAACTGATATCAGGGAAAAGTAAAAATAAAATGAACAAATACAAAAAGACACAGCCCTCTTCTATCAATCTCTCTTTACAAACTGGAAAAAAGGGTGGCTGTATAAAATGGCCGTAGGTCACATGGTTAAACAATAGCAACCAGCAAGGAGGCATGGCCACAGCAAAAAACACATACAGGGCAACGTGGAAAGCACGCTGGCTGGCTACACAAAATGGCCTATGGCCACATGGTAATACAACAGCAAGAAGCAAGGAGACCTGGAAAACAAAGAACAAATGCAGGCCTATGGACACTGGCTATACAAAATGGCCACATGGCATTGGGAACAAAGACAAATGGTGGCCTATGGCAAACACACTCACACGCTGGCAAGACAAAGGAGGCAGGGCAACACTGAAGAAAACAGCATTAATTCAGCAGTGCCAAAAATGAAAATTAAATTAGCTGTAAAATTTTACAACAATACACATGCGCCAAAGGCATCCGATATATATTTCCATGCATATACACGTTTTGCAGACAAAAAAGGGAAATATCCAAAACAAACACATTTTTTTATTTAATCCAATGACATCCCAGAAAAAGTTGTTTCATGCATCCATTACTAGTACTGTGCCTACTGGCTGGATGGCCTATTGGCAGACTAGACCACATAGTAAAATAAATGAATATTGCACATTTATTAAAAACCTGGAGAAAATGTACTGAACTGTGCAACATTTTTCCTTTACAAAAGAAGAAAAATTAAATGCAAAAAAATAACTAGGCCGCCCACTATAATAAATTTTAAAAATTTAATAAAAGTACAAATAAATCCTGGTGGATGCCCTCTATCACACAAACAACACCCTTAGACAACAGTTTTTGATTTACTTGTGATATCACAAAAACAAAGCCCTTAAATCCAATGGTATATATGTAGCAGACAAAGAGTGTGATCCATTCAGCTCCAAATCCAAAGGAAAAGTGACCAGGAGATGGACAAAGCACTGGGATGAGCCTGCTGGACAGGAACAGGAAGTTGGATTCTCTGGGGCACTTTCTACTTATTGAAAAAAAGGAAAATAAAAAAAGGCTCCTAGCACTAAAAACAACTTAAACAGTTCATTTGCAAAGAATATTAACTCGAAAACATATTTTCGTATTGATTTAGCGGCTTCTCGAGGAGAAAATCTGCTTCAGGATGCATCTGCGGTTGCTGGCACTCTCTCGCGCTCTGTATCATCAGAAAAAAGGTGCCAGATGTCACTGGCATCCTAAAGCCCTGCTAAGGGCGTAAAATCTCGTGAACACTCACAGGCAGTCGGCAAGTCTCATGGGCAGTCGGGGGCGATTGGCAAATCTCGCCGGCACTCACGAGTGCCCAGCAAGACTAATCGCAGTTGCCAGCATGCTCAAAAAACGCAGCTCAAGCGCGCCAACCGAAAAAGTTCTGCCACAAGTAGGAAAGCGAAACTTATCGGGAACTCCACATTTTCCACAGAGTTCCCAAATTCTGCAAACTCCATGAGCGGAGCGGACCTTTACGCCCAGGCCTTGTCTGAAGGACTGCTGTGCTGCTTAAAGGACTCAGCTTGACTGCTTATCTGAATAAACTGCATTTCTGCTTGTTACCCTGCTGCTCCCTGACTCTGCTGAAGAATAGCTGGCCTCTGCCTTCCTACCAAGTGATCTCCTAGGGCTTGCTGGCTTTCTGAAGTCTTAGGGACACAAAACATTTCCTGCAATTCTGCTGGTGCTACTAGATTCTGCCTTCTGTGAGTCCTACCCTTGCCTGAGGTGCCCTCTCCAAGTTCTTGTTCTTAAAAGTGGGTTCTGCAGCTGTTTGCTACAAAATTGATGCATCGTCCCCACTGCGCCGGTCGGAACCCACGCATCACCATTCGATGCTGGTGCAGAGGCTGTTTGACGATAGAGGTTCTACAGCATGCACAGCTGACAACGATGCTCTGTGTGGCTCGATGACGGTGCATTGCCTTCATCTTAGTGAAGCTCAATGACGGCGCAGGGACCCGACTGCATGGTAAAGATTGATTCATCGTGCCCTCAGCATCACCGCTTTGCTCCCTCCAAGGTACTTTCTCAGCAGGCCCTGCATGGGTCCTGTAGCAGGCTTGCCTTTCATCATGGTCAGCCTGAACATTGGATTTGCACCGGTCCCTCGGGACCTCAAGCAATCTTTTGACCGCCAGTGACTTCTAAGCATTGTTTTTGCATTTATTCTTTCAAAATTCATATCCCGACTTCTACTGATTGGAATTTTTTTCATTTTGGTCTTATTTTGTTCAGACACATATTAACCATTTTGCTAAACCTGTGCGGAGTCTTTTTGTGGCGTATTTATTGTGTTACTGTGGGTGTGCTGCACAAATACTTTACACATTGCCTCTTTAGATAAGCCTGACTGCTTTGTGCCAAGCTATCAGAGGGTGAGCACAGGTTATCTTTTAGCGTGTATCTAGCTTACGCTGACTAGAGTGGTGGTTCCTGCCTGACCTGGGTGCACACCTCAGTCAAACAGGGATCCCATTTCTAACACCATTTCTCAAGTGCAAGTGCAAGTGTTGGATATGCTTGTCAAAGCTAAATCAGGCTTCCCTTCAGATCCCTGCCCCCCAGTCCCCTGCCGTCACATGGTCGCCACTTGGTCAACTTTACTAATGCCTTCCATCACGTCTCTATTTAACCTACCGCTCAACTCAGTGAAAATGCTACTGGAATGGAAATCTGCATGTGTTACTCCTATCTTAAAGAAAACTAACACTGATGATAACGAGCTTGCCAACTATCATCCCATCTCACTTCTTGCCCTTTCAAGCAAGGTTTTGGAGGGTTTTGTGAATAAACAACTCTCCTCTTATCTGGAGGACCTCCACTTATTGGATCCCAAGCAAACTGGCTTTAGAAGTTTTCACAGCATGAGAACCGCATTGGTGGCAGTAGTCGATTCCATCAAACCCTTATAAGATTACTTCACTACAGCTATGCTGGTTCCGCTAGACCTGCCAGTATTTATTTATTTATATATTTATATAGCGCACTACTACCCGAGGGCGTCTAGGCGCTTGCAGTTCCACACATATGCCAGTCACTTTTGATACAATTTCACACTCTATCCTTGACCATAGGCTCTATGAGATATGTATCCATGGGAAGGTCCTAGACTGGCTTAAAGTGTTTTGGGAAAATAGGACCCAGATAGTCTCACTCAATCCTTTTAAATCTAGGACCATGTTTTTGAATATGGGAGTCCCACAGGGCTCCTCCTTGAGCCCTACTCTTTTTAACATCTATGTGGTGCCCCTTGCCCAGATTGTCAAGTCCTGTGTTTTTGACTTTATATCCTATGCAGGTGATAACCAATTCATCATCTCATTTTGGCATGATCTATAAAATGTGAAAATCTTATTTATTGACTGCATGAGGAAGATCGCTACTTGGAAGACTCACAGCTGTCTACAGCTCTGTTAGGTTTGGGGTTCTCTAGTTGGCAATAGTTTGCACCTTTGTCCAAATAGGGAACCTTGCGTCTAGTCAGGGTAAGGGGCTACACTCCTAAATAACCCCTGCTCACCCCCTTGGTAGCTTGGCATGAGCAGGCAGGCTTATCTCAGAGGCAGTGTGTCAAGCATTTGTGAACACATACAGTAATACAGTGAAAACACTACAAATGGACACTACACCAGTTTAGAAAAATAAGTAATCTTTATTAGACTTAACACAAGGTCAAACGACAAAAATCCACAATACTGTAATCAAAAATTAGTCTTTAAAATGGTAGAAATAGCTTAGTTCAATGTAGATGATAAATGCGACACTTTACTCTCAAAGTACCTTAGATGCGTCACGCAATACAAACAAAAGGGTTGCAGGGAAGGTGATGCGCTGTTCCTTACACTCAGGGGAGTGGATGCGTCCGTTCCTTACTGCTGTGCAGGGGAGTTGAGGCTCGCTTCCTTACTGTGTGGGGAGTTGATGCGTCGGTTTCTTACTGTGATCCGGTGCGATGCGACAAGATGGCGCCTCGATGCGATGACGATCCGGTGCGATGCAACAAAATGGCGTCTTGGTTACGGTGCGACAACGTAGATGCGATGCGTGCACGCCCAACGGCCGTGCGGCGAACTCGGTAACTTCTGAGCCGTGACAGGCCCTGCGAAAAGCTTCTCCGGTGAGGTGACGGTGACCTCTGCGGCGGCAACACGCTTGTCCGGTGATGCGACACGCTTCGTCGGTGATGCGACGGCGAACAGCTGCGAGGGCGGCAGGCTTCTTCGGCAATGCGACGGCAACTGCTGCGGTGGCTACACGCTTCTCCTTGTTGCATCGCGCTTCCAGCTCACAGCGACACGCAGTCTTCAAAAGGGCCCAACACAACAGCAGGCACCTCTTTGCAGGTAGAATTCCCAGCAAGGGAATTCAGGGGAGCTGGTTGGTGAAGTCTTGTATCCCTGAGACTTCAAGCAGGAGGCAAGCTCAATCTTCAAGCCCTTGGAGATCTTCTTCAAGATGATGAAAGTACACACAAAGTTCCTTTCTCCTTTCTTTGGCAATAAAGTAACCACTGCAGGCCAACCCCAACAGCACACAGCACAGGTGCAGTCTCCTCTTTCAGTTTCCTGGTTCTTCTCCTCAGCAAAGGTTCGTCTTGGTTCCCAGAAGTGATCTAAAATCTTGGGGTCTGGGCCCCAATATTTATACTCAAAAAGTATTTGTTCTCTGAAGGCAGAGAGTGTCTGTATCTAGTCAAAACCAGTTCTGTCCACACTGGTGCAGCTTCCTGGCAGGAGGTGGAGACAGCATTGTTGAAAGCAGACCTGGCCCAGGTAGCTGAAAGGAAATCTCCTCCCCTACTCTCTATTCTATGAGGGCTCAGGGAGTGAAAGGAAATCCCCACCCCTACTCTCTATTCAGCCATGGTCCTATTCAGCCCAGCCCTGACCCATCAGACTGCTGGAGCCCAAGCCCTCCTGTCACTCACAAACCAGACAGTCAATACACAACCTAGCAGAGGCAAGCTGGATGGTTAGGCAAGAAAATACCTACTTTCTAAAAGTAGTATTTTCAAACACAGAATGTAAAAATCACCCACACTAAAAGATGTATTTTAACATTCTGAGTTTAGGCATACCAAACTCGAATTTCTACCTTGTTCCCTGGGTCAGTTAGGATTATAAGGTGTTATAATCAAACTGCCCATTCTGGCCTATGGGAGCAGGTAGCCTTGCAATAGTGAAAAACGAAATTGTCTGTAATTCACTATCAGGACTTGCCACACACATCAGGGCATGTCCTACCTTTCACATACAATGCACCCTGCCCTAGGGCCTACCTTAGGGGTGACTAACATGTAGAAAAGGGAAGGTTTGGGGACTGGCAAGTGGGTGCACTTGCCAAGTCGACATGGCAGTCCCAGACTGCACACAGGCTCTGCAATGGCAGGCCTGAGCCATAGTTTACAAGCTGCTTCTGTGGGTGGCACAACCAGTGCTGCAAGCCCACCAGCAGCATTTGATTTACAGGTCCTGGGCACACACGGTGCACTGTACTAGGGTCTGACAAGTAAATCAAATAATACAATCATGGAATCACTAATCCATAACAACAATTTATAATAGGGAGCACTTGCACTTTGGCACTGAATAGCAGTGGCAAAGTGCCCAAAGCATCTAGACCAGCAAAAACATAGCAAAACACAGGAGGCAACAGCAAAAAAATGGAAGGGAGACCCACGCCAATGGTGCCAGGTCTAACATGTGTCCCCTCCAGCTGAAATGTGGGGAGAACTACCCTACCTCTTGGGAGTTCTCTTCACTAAGGCGGAAAAATCTGGACAGACCATCAGCATTGGCGTGTTCTGTACCAGGGCGGTGTTCCACCGTAAAGTCCATCCCCTGTAGGGAAATGGACCACCTCAACAGCTTGGGATTCTCACCCCTCATCTGCATCAACCATCTGAGGGGCCTGTGGTCTGTCTGAACCCGGAAGTGAGTCCCAAAGAAGTATGGTCTCAACTTCTTCAGTGCCCAGACCACAGCAAATGCCTCACGCTCAATTGCACTCCACCTCTGTTCCTGTGGAAGTAACCTCCTCCTGATGAAGGCTACAGGTTGGTCTAGGCCCTCCTCATTCATCTGTGCAAGAACAGCCCCTACACCATGCTCTAAAGCATCTGTTTGAACAATGAACTCTTTTGAGAAGTTGGGTGCCTGGAGCACGAGCGCCGTGCACATGGCAGTCTTCAGGGCATCAAAAGCTTTCTGACAGGTGGAAGTCCAGTTCACTTTCTTGGGCTGCTTCCTGGAAGTCAGCTCTGTCAAGGGTGCAACTATGCTGCCATACCCCTTGACAAACCTCCTGTAATACCCAGTGAGTCCTAAAAAGGCTCTCACCTCTGTCTGGGTCTTGGGGGGTTCCCAAGCCAGGATGGTATCAATTTTGGGCTGTAGGGGCGCCACCTGGCCGCTCCCAACCTGGGGGCCAATTCCGATTCGGGCCGGAAAATATACCGACCGACTCGGTACGGGAATGTAGTCCGACCGACACGTACCGGCGCTGCCCGATCCGCGTAGTACGATGCAATGCATGTGAATTACGACCGACTCGTATGGAACACAAGCCGAACGACTGAACTGCACGGAAACCAGCTATCCGGACGGAAAACTACACGAATAGAACCGACCGACACGCACCAGGAATGAACCCGACAGAAACGTACCCGCGAACTCCGACCCGCGCAGAACGATGCAAAGCGTGTAAAACCAGACCGAGTCGCACGGAGCTCAAGCTGTACTACCGACACGCATACAAAACCGAGCCGAAGCAACCCAATACTCCGTGACCGACACGTACGCTGCACATGAAACCCATCAGAAACACAGCTTGAAAGACTCGGAGAAGCCTGCACGAGCCAACTGCAGCGTCCTTCTCGGTCAGAAGAACGTCTCCTACATGCCTAAAACCTACAAAGGAAAAAATACAAAAAAAGGGCCAAACAAGCAATGACAAAGTCAATAAATACAGGGGGAAAAAACATGGAACAAAGACACACCCACAACTCCACCCATATAAAGGCCACAAATCCCTACCATGATCCTTTGCAAATTCAACTGACCTGCCAGCACAGAACACCATCACACATCAACCACAGACACACTCACAACTCATCCATCACACAAGCCACACACCATTAGCACCTCACAAATAGCACCCTCACATACAACCAGCAAAACCTACACACACCCACCCTCACTTGCACACTCACACACACATCAATACCCATCACCATGCCCCCAAAGAAGAATCCAGAAGCCTGACGCCGATGTAGAAGGAAGCGGACCTCGGGGCTCCTCCGTGGCCTCCCTTCGTTTACAGTCATCCTGAAGGTCTGAGGGGGCCCTTCTTTGGCCACATTACGTCGGAATGCCTGGTGCCCTAGTGGATGTGCTGGCGACGGCCCGGGAGGCGATCCGGCGGAGAAATCTCCGCTTTTCTGTGAGTCTCGTCTCCTGACTGCGGGGACCTAAGATGGCGGTGGCGGCGATCGGATGCGGACTTCGCCGAGCACGGCGCTGACCTGAGCCCAGCCTCCTGCCTTCATATCCCGGAGCGGAGTTTGTGCCCGGTGGTGGTGGAGAATCCTGCGGTCGCCCTCGCATGTAAGCAGTTGATGGAGGGGCGATTGCGGCTGGCCTGACTGCTGTAGGGGGAGGCTAAAATGGCAGCCCTGTCACCGGATGGCGTTGATGCAGGGCGGTGAGAGGGGCTGGAACCCGCGCGGACGGGCCGATGCCCGCTGATCCTGTGGTGCAGCGCGGGAGGCTCTGGAGGGCTCTCGGGCTCTGCTACGCCCCGGCACGGGGTGAACTTGGCCTACCATTGGCGGCGGTGTGGGGAGATCGTCCCCGGTTGGCTCCCGCCGGTCCAGTGCCCGGTACAGAGTGTGGGGCAGTCGTGCTCTGGTGGGTCGACGTTGGGGTCCCGAACGACGCATGAGACCCGCCTGTGCAGCGGAGCTTCCTGGGACTGGCCGAGAGGTGTCAGATCGGCGCAGTCCATTGGAGGTGCGGGAGTCACCCCAGACTGCCGGCTGCTGTGCATGTGCCTCGGTCTGCCTGGGGACGGGCCTGAGAGGAGCTAGATCGGCGTAGACTTCTGGAACCACGGTGATAGCCCTGAGCTGCTGGATGCGGTGAGTGTGCCGCGGGCTGCTTACTGGCGGAGCGCCTGGTCTGTTTCTCTTCGGGGAGTTCGTGCCTAGTTGATCCTTTCCCTGCTGAGTGATCTGTGCGGCCCGAGACACTGAGCAGGAGGCATCCGACTCACTTACCTTCCTGATTGCTGGGGTGGTGGCTGCCCCCCGGTGGGTCTTCAGGGCTGGACATCATCGTGCCTGGCTCGCCCTGCCCTGGGCCCATACCAGTGGCTGGGGCCCCTTGCAGTGGTGGTGATCTGGGAGAGAGGCGGGGCTCCGCCGGAGAGTCCCTGGTGCCAGAACCGGAGGGATCCTGACCTCGGTGGGGCACTGCAGGGCCTCTTGTGGCCCCCTGGCTTGCGGTGAGTGGGTCGACGGTGCTGCGCATTGGGGACCGGCGAAGGAGTGTTGTGTTCCACCCTGGCTGGGGGCCCTGAGACTCAAGCTTGGTCCTGAACAAGGGGCCTGGAGGCCCCATCTTGCTGTGGAGATTTGACGTCGAGAGGAGTTCTCCCCGGCCGGGAACGAATACTGGTGCCCAGGCGGTTGGTGGGATACTGTGCCGCCTTTCGTGGCCCGCCGAGATGGGGCGGGTCTCTAAGAAGAAGGGATATGCGGTCCTCCAGGTGGAGGGGCCGGGGCAGCAGACCGATGACGAAGATGATGTGTCGGATCGCGCCGGGGCTGATGGCCGGGGGGGCCCCACGCTGACCGATATCATGCAGGCCATCACCTCGACTAGAGAGGCCCTTGAGTCGAAGATTGATACTATTGGGGTGGACCTATCCCTGCTCAAGGATGACCACAGGAAATTGAAGGAGCGGGTGAAAGTGACGGAGAAGACACTGGAGGGTGTCCCTGAGGCGGTGGTTACACTGCAGCACGCCTTAAAGCAAGTGGAGGACAAGGTTCGGGTCCTGGAGATGAGAGCGGAGGACAGCGAGGGGCGCTCCCGCCGCAACAACCTTCGCATAGTAGGGGTTCCTGAGCGAGCGGAGGGAGATGACGCTGTTCGTTACTTGGAGGAATGGCTTCGGAGGGAGGTTGCTCCGGAGGGGCTATCCCAGTTCTTTGCCCTTGAGAGAGCCCATAGGGTCCCAGCTAGGCCTCCCAAGCCGGGAGCGCCTCCGCGACCGTTGGTGGTACGACTCTTACACTACCGGGACAGGGACCACCTCCTGCAGCAGGCCCGGGGGAAACCACAGCTGCAGATTGAGAACTCTAGGGTGATGGTCTTTCCGGATTATACGCGGGAGGTCCAGAGACAGCGAACGTCCTTCCTTGCGCTTAAGCGGAAATTGCGCCAACTTCATATCTCGTATGCCCTGTTCTTCCCAGCGCGCCTGCGAGTGGTGGATGACGCTGATACCCTCTTCTTTGCCACTCCGCAGGAGAGGGTGGCAGTGGCTGGAGATGCGCCGCGCGAGATCCAGGCGAGGCTCTACAGTGAGTAGTGGAGAGAAAAGGTCGCCGGAGTGCGAGAGTCCGCAGAAGGCACTTTCATTACCGGATCGGCGATTGGAACGCGACAGAGCTGTGCAGGAGGTGGTGGAGATCAGCCGGGGGGGCCAGCCCGAGCTCTGCCTCCACTAATCGGGCGCTGGGCAGCCCAGAGACATCGTTGCCTGGAAGTACAACTGGGGACTCGGATTCTGAGCTGCCGGTGGTCACTCCGCACACGGCGGACCTGTTAGGCTGATTTGACACTTGGTGATGGGGGAGATAGATCTGTGGCGAGCTTTGGACTGAGATGAAGTGGGGTACTTGGTTCCTGTAGCGAGCAGAGTGGCACCAAATGTTCGAAGATGGGGGGGCCCTCCTGTTGGTGCAGAGTAACCCTGGGCATAATACTTTGCTACGCTCACGGAGCATGCAGAGCCCACAGAGTCCCAGCCAGACCTCCCCAGCCGGGTGCACCTCCGCGCCCGATAGTGGCGAGACTTTTGCACTATCGTGACAGGGACCACCTATTACAACGGGCCAGGGGGAACCAGCACCTGTAGATCGAGAACTCTAAGTTAATGATCTTCCCGGATTATACCAGGGAGGTTCAGAAGCAGCGTGCCTCTTTTCTTGCCCTTAAAAGAAAATTGCGCCAACTTCACATCTCTTATGCCATGTTCTTCCCGGCGCGCCTACGGGTGGAGGACGGCACAGGGACGCTCTTCTTTACCACCCCGCAAGATGCATGGCGCTGGCTGGAGATGCGCCAAGCGGGGGCCAGACGGAGTCCCGTGGGGTGCGCTGCGGGGAGAGGATCCCCTGGCCCTGCGAGCCCGCAGAGGGCCGTTACATCGCCGCATCATCGCCTCGAGAGAGATAGAGCAGTGCAGGCGGTTGTAGAGATCAGTCGAGGAACAGTCAGTCTGCCCTCCGTGCCTGCTGGCCGGGCATTAGGTGGATCTGAGACTTCCCTAACTGGGAGCGCGACTGGTGACTCTGACACTGAGCTGCCGGTGGTTACTCCGCAGACGGTGGACCTGTTCGGCTGAACTGAACATTGGCGACAGGGTGTGCTGGGTCTGTACCAAGGGTCAAGACTACCTGTTGGGGAAGCTGGGAAACGACTACGGACGGGAGGGGGCACCATTAGATTGTTAAGGAGGGGACCCTCCATGTTGCTGCGGAATGGGGGGGCCGGGAGGGGCTTTGGGTCCCATGGGTCGGCACACGTCTCTCTATCTTTTTTGTATCTGATTGCTGGTTTTCTTTGTTTGGATGGGAACTAGTTTCAGGGAACCTGTCCGGGGGAGGGGAGTTGGGGAGTTTGGGGGAAGGGAGGGGTGGGATTGCAGGGACCAAGCATGCCGCTGGGGAAGATGTGGAGGATAGTGTACGTACACCCACACTATGGGAACCGCAGTAGGCTTTAAGTGTCTCTCCTGGAACATTAGGGGGATGCATACTATGACACGACGCCACAAGATCCATGCCTATCTAAGAAGAAGGGGGGTGCAAATCGCGCTGCTGCTGGAGACACATTTAACTAAACAAGAGGGGGTGGCTTTGCAGCGGAGATGGCGGGGCCAGGTGTACTGCACCACTTACTCTGCTTTCGCTCGGGGCGCGCTGGTTTGGGTGCGGTCAGGGGTCCCGTTTCAGAGTACTGGGCAGTTGATCGATCCAGAGGGTCGGTATGTTGTGGTAACAGGGCGCTTAGATGGGAAGGACATTGTGCTGGGGAGTATCTATGCCCCTAACTCCGATCAAGTCTCATTTTTTGCGCACCTATCAGGGAAATTGGCGCCCCTGCTCACAGGTTCTGTTCTATTGGGGGTGACTTTAACTGCATCACCGACGTCTCCCTAGACCGCTCACACCCTCCTCTGCCAGATGCCCCAGTACATAGATTGGCTGCGGCGCGGCGAGCTTGGCAGCAGCAATGGGGGCTGACTGATACGTGGAGGGCCCATCATCCCACAGACAGGGATTACTCCTACTTCTCATCCCTACATGATCTGCATGTTAGATTAGACTCGATCCTCTGCTCTCCAGATGTACATGGGGGAATGGTGCATAGCGAATACCTAACTAGGACAACATCCGACCATAACCCGTTACTGGTGATGCTCCATTGGGTGCGCGACCGTCCTGCTATTCCCACATGGCGACTTAGGCCAGATACACTAGAAGATCCGGTGTTCCGGGATACTGTAGGGTCGGCCATAGAAAATTATTTTGAGGTTAATGCTAACACAGCGTCTTCTTTGCTGGTTGAATGGGATGCTTTGAAGTCAGTGATTAGGGGGCGCTGCATGGGAGAAATAGTTGGAGTGCGTAAAATACTGGAGCGGGACGTACCGGAGGCAGAACAGAAAGTGCGTGCTGAGGAGAGGGAACGCCCGGAACATCCGGATAGGCAAGCTGCATTGCTTGGGGCCCGGGAGGCACTGGCGGTCCAATTGGAAAGATTACGCTGTTTTGACTATAAGGCTTACACGGACAAGGCACACGCGGAGCGCGATAAATCGGGGGCGTTGCTGGCCTGGCTCGCCAATCCTGCGCGGAGAGGGACAGCGATACTGGAACTGAGAGGCCAGAATGATGAGGTGTTTTATACCCAGCGAGCTATTAATGATCAGTTCTTACAATACTACACGGTGCTATACCAGAGTAGGCTGGATCCTGGTCTCCCTGGTGACGAGGGATTCCTGTTGGGAGCGGAGCTTCCTACCGTTGAGGTCGAGGAGGCAGAAACCCTGGGCAGAGACGTGGAGACGGGAGAAGTGTGCAGCGCTATAAAACACATGGCCAGGAACAAAACGCCGGGCACGGATGGGCTACCTGTGGAATTTTATGCGACCTATGCCGATACCTTGGTTCCCTGCCTGGTGGCAATGTACAATAGAGCGCTTCAAGAGGGTGTTCTCCCTGCCACCACACGCGAAGCCATCATAGTCCCCCTTCTCAAACCAGGCAAACCTGCCTGGGACCGCTCCTCATATAGGCCCCTCGCGATGCTTAATTTAGACTATAAGATCTTAGGTCGGGTATTAGCTAGTCGTTTGCTGCCTCATATGACGACATTGGTTCACGGTGATCAGGCCGGATTCATACCATCGCGGAATACAGCGATGAACGTTCGCAGACTCATGCGAATCTTGGGGTCCGACTCCTATGATGTGGATCGGGCCTGCATTTTTGCAGTCGATATTGAAAAGGCCTTTGATAGTCTGGAGTGGCCTTACCTTTTCAATGTATTGCGAGCATTCGGCCTAGGGGAAAGCTTTGTCTGATGGACGGCGCTGTTGTACAGTGCTTCCACAGCTAGAGTCCGGACGGGGGGGCCTGATTTCTGCCACCTGTGGAGTTGCCCGGGGGACGAGACAAGGGTGTCCGCTGTCCCCTCTATTATTTGCCCTGGCGATGGAGCCTATGGCTGCCCATGCTAGGACGGGAAGATATTACTCGGGTCTATTGGTGGGGGGACACCTCCAGTATATAGCGCTGTATGCAGATGATTTACTCATGTTCTTGCGAGACTCCGGGGAGGCACTGCGGGGAGCGAGGAATTGTTAGAGACCCTGGGGAGATTGGCGGAGCTGCGGGTGAATTGGGCCAAGTCGTGTTTGTTTCCCGTCAAGGCGGACAGAGTGGACCCGCAAAATGAGGGGGGGGTTTCCTGGGAACCTCGCTGCTTGTCATACCTGGGGACCCGGATTTATCACGATCCTACCGATCTCGTAGAGGGTAATGTGGGACGGGCGCTGCGCAGCACTAAAACCTGCTTCGACTTCTGGGGAACTCTTCCATTATCTGTGGCGGGTAGAGTGGCAATGGTGAAGATGGTCACTCTGCCCAGGTTCCTCTATTATTTTGGGACGCTCCCCATTTGGATCCCCAGTAGGTTTTTCACCCAGCTTAACTCCTTAATTACCGGTTTCTTGTGGGGGACTGGGAGACGGAGGGTCGCCCTGACCACTATGCAACGGCCCAGGGCAGAGGGGGCCTTGCGTTGCCAGATTTTGAGGCCTATTACCACGCTGCGCAACTCCAATGGATTACAAAATGGGTGGCGGGCCATATCCGACACCCGGAGGCTTTGGATGGGTCTGATCCGAGTTGGCGACTGTTGTCCTATGTTCTCCTGCGTGTACCAATAAGGGGTGGGCTGATGCCGCCGGATCTGCGAGTGGTGCGACAGTGCTGGACGCGCATGGCCAGGAGGGTGCGCGTTAAGATCCCGTACGCACCTGAGATCCCGCTGGGGATGTGCGAGGTGCTGCCCCATGGGGGCGACTGGAGTAAACTGCAGTCCTGGGGGGAGGCAGGAGTCCTCACACTGGGAGACCTTTACGAGGATGGCAATCTCCTCCCATTCAACGATTTCCGAGAGCGCCACGCCTTACCGCGAGGAGATTTTCTATTCCATGCGGCCCTGACAGCGGCAATCAGAAGGCATTGGCAGCGGGGCCTGGAGGAGCCCGACACGTCTCTTGCCTGTCAATATGTGGTGCTAGCAGCGGGTACCCTTAAAGCGGTAACTTGTCTTTATCAGCGGATTACCCAGGACTTGCGTCAACCCTTAACGGCGCTGCGACTCAAATGGGAGGAGGATCTGGGGGAACCTATTGGGGAAAAACCTTGGGCGGCAGTTGTCGAGCGGGCGTGGAAGAGCTCCCGGAATGTGCGCTTCCATTTGATCCAATTTTATGTCTTACATAGGGCATACCTGACACCTGGCAAAATTAACGACTATTATGGGGCATCATCTACCTGTCCCCGTTGTAATGTTGAGGGGGCAAGGTTTCTACACATGTTTTGGGACTGCCCAGTACTGGGGGACTATTGGCGTGGGGTGACGGCTGCGCTGGCAACTGTGACGGAGAGGGACATAGATATGACGCCTCGGGCTTGCTTATTGCACTGGTTTCCGCACACTGCCAAGACCAAAATCACCAGTAAGTTCATTGATTTGGGGCTGGTCCTTGCAAAAAGGGAACTTACTGCGCACTGGATGGGGAGGCAGGGGCCCGTCTTGGCGCGCTGGCGCACGGAACTAGTGAAATGGGTGGAGAGTGAAGGGAACTGTAGGCTGGGCATGGCCAGGCGCACTGGGAACGAGAAGACCATGGAGATGGCTAGGGCGTGGGTGGCGCTCGTACACCTGCTTAAACACCCAACTATAGATGGCGAGACTCTACTAGATGAGATGGAGGGCACTCAGGCGGATGGTGTGACCGCCCCTTGATGGCAGGGAGGCATGGGACGAACGTTGGGGCTCCCGCAGGGCCTTTTCCTCGATGTGCCCGGGCTACCCTAGGTTAGGACCTACGAAGCAAGGATTCTGGTGGGCGGTGTAGGAGATCTGATTGATTCCCTGGGTATTTCAATGGTCAGCGGCATGCTTGGGGGGTGGATGGGGGGGTCTTACTTGGGGGTTTTGGGACTGAGTGGGGAGGGAGGGCGTTGGGGGTTTCTTATGTGGCTCTACACTAGAGGAATACATCCTGCCTGGAGATGGGCCGAACTGCGTGCTGGGATAACTGTGGGAGGAGGGCCGAAACTTGCTTGAATACTCTCGAAACCCTGTAGGACTTATTGGGGTGCAGTTAGTGCTGGAGTGGGTGCAAGCCTACCACCATTTATAATTGTAATGTACGTCCATATTTCAGTTATTGTCCTATGTTGCTCATGGAATAATATGTATGGCATTTTCAGAAAACCAATAAAAACTTGTTTGAAAAAAAAATTGGTCCAACAGACCCCCATGTCGCAGAAAACCAAGATGTGGGAGAGGATCGTCGACAGGGTGAACGCACAATCACCATGTTTGTGCACAAAGGAAGACATCCAGAACAGGTGGTATGATGTGCGCAGGAGGGTCAAGGACCTACTCAAGAAGGATTACGCCTTGAGTCATCGCACTGGCAGTGGCCCTCCTGCCAAACCAGTATACCTCAGGCCCTGGGAGGAGAAGGTGCGGGCCATCCTACCACCAGAGAGCGTACATGGACTATCAAACATCCCAGAGCCTGGTGAGTCCACAACCAATATACCCAATATTGTGTGACAATACACACACATCACTGTCAAGGGGATAGTCAAACCATGCACCCTTAGCAAAGCCACAGTAACCAAAAGATAATCATCCCAAGATGTGTATGTTAGTTAGATAAACACAATACATGCCATCTCATAGTGATATGTAACTGTGTCATGACATGTACAAACCTAACAACAAATAGAGCAAGGCAGTGGCACAAATATAACCAACAAACACTGTCAGATATTTTGCCACCACTAGAACACCACCTCACAGGGAAGCTCACTGAAAGGAAGGAATTGTGTGTATGCTGGTGACGTGAGTGTAGCCAATAGCATGATGGGAGTTGTAGTCACAGATATTGGTCACCCTCACAATTGGCCCATCAACACCACTCTGAACCATGCTCACATCACAGGGAGTGGAAAAGAACTGACAATATGGCTGACACTGGGTACTGCTGTGGGGAGCACAAGGCCCTGCTGGGAACTGTGCACCAAACAACAGCAGGACACCACTGACTGACATCCTGAAAGCCAACTTGCACTCCCTGCAATGGAAGCACGTTCCATGGTGGGATATCTGGCTGGGTGGGAAGGAGGACTGACAGCTCTGACCATAGTTACAAGCAGCTTTTCTCACACACCCCCTTAACACAAACTCCACACAACTCGCCTGGGAGAATGCAATGCCTCACACTCTAATTAAACATCCCACAAAGAACAACCACACTGGGTTATGCTGTGTGAAGCACAGGGACACTTTTGGGACTTGTAGCCAAACAAACGCCAGGACAACACTGTCAGCCATCCTGTCAGCACAGGCACACTACCCCACAGGGAGGCAGAGTCAAAAGGAAGGAAGTATGGGCATGCTGGGAAGGGGAGTGTAGGCAATCGCATGATGGGAGTGGTACTCACAGCTCAACATCCCCCACCCACATGGCCCAGCAAGCTCACACTGAAGCATGCACACCTCACAGGCAGTGAAAAGCCACTTCAAAGATGTCTGACACTGGCCTCAGCTGTGGGGAGCACAAGGCCCTGGTGTGAACTGTGCACCAACAAACAACAGGACCACACTGTCAGCCATCTTGCCTTTGCTGTCACACTCACACACAGTGAAGTCGACTCAAAAGGAAGGAAGTATGGGCATGCTGGGAAGGGTGGTGTAAGCAATAGCATGATGGGAGTTGTAGTCACAGATATTGGTCACTCTCACAATTGGCCCATCAACACCACTCTGAACCATGCTCACATCACAGGGAGTGGAATAGAACTGACAAGATGGCTGACACTGGGTACTGCTGTGGGGAGCACAAGGCCCTGCTGGGAACTGTGCACCAAACAACAGCAGGACACCACTGCCTAACATCCTCTAAGCCAACTTGCACTCCCTGCAATGGAAGCATGTTCCATGGTGGGATATCTGGCTGGGTGGGAAGGAGGACTGACAGCTCTGACCATAGTTACCAGCAGCTTTTCTCACACACCCCCTTAACACAAACTCCACACAACTCACCTGGGAGAATGCAATGCCTCACACTCTAATTAAATATCCCACAAAGAACAACCACACTGGGTTATGCTGTGTGAAGCACAGGGACACTTTTGGGACTTGTAGCCAAACAAACGCCAGGACAACACTGTCAGCCATCCTGTCAGCACAGGCACACTACCCCACAGGGAAGCAGAGTCAAAAGGAAGGAAGTATGGGCATGCTGGGAAGGGGGGTGTAGGCAATAGCATGATGGGAGTGGTAGTCACAGCTCAACATCCCCCACCCACATGGCCCAGCAAGCTATCACTGAAGCATGCACACCTCACAGGCAGTGAAAAGCCACTTCTAAGATGTCTGACAATGGTGCTCTGTTGTGGGGAGTACCAGGCCCTGCTGGGAACTGGGCACCAACCAACAGCAGGACACCACTGACTGACATCCTGAGAGTTAACCTGCACCCACTGCAAGGGTGGCATGCTTCATGGTGGGATAACTGGGCTGGGGGGAGAAGGAGGTCCAGATGTCAACCAAATACCACCAATGCTAGTCATGCACACACCTCAACATCCACATTGAAATGCTTCAGGTTGGCAGGACAATGAGCCACACCAATATCAACCTCTGACTGTGACAACTTAGGACAATGCAATGTACAGGCCTGCATCCAGAGGTACAGTCACAACTGTCATGTGTTTGAACCATTGATGCCTGTAGAAACATAACATACATTGTGTGTCTCTTCCAAAAACAGGTGATGATGGGGACACAGCAGCAGATGATGAGGAGTCCCTGTCCCAGGCTCCGGTGGCCCCTGAGCTCTCTGGTGTGGAACAGCCTCTGCCCTCCTCGGATGGCGAAGACCAACCTGGCACCTCCGGTGTGAGTCATCATGCAGCACCAGCAGGACCACCATCTGCACCCCCTGCACCCATTCCTCCAACTTCTGGCAACACACAGACCACCCCGCCGACACGGACAGACCAAGGACACTGAATGACAACAGCACAGGGACCCCATCCCACCGTGAAGCAACGGACAACAACCCCAGTGCCAACCCCCAAGGGTGCCTAGGGTCACCTGTGCGTGCCACCGCAGGTCCCTCACGTGTGGCCAGGGGTGGTGGGAGGGGTGGTAGGCAGAGGTCACTGTTTGCAGAGGGGTCTGGACTGCATGATGACCCACAACTGGTACGCATTGCTGATGCATACCAGAATAGCACCGGAGAGGTCAGCCAGGTAGTGGGCATCCTCAAGGACATTCAACAGCAGCAGGCTGCCCATCATGCCCGCTTGGACTCCCACATGTCCCGTGTGGAGACACACATGTCTGGCATGGAGTCCAAGTGGGACACATTGGAAGAACTGACAGCGGTGCAGAGGGTCATATTGACATGCCTCCGCCAGATTAGCACCAACATGTCCACACCTCCCTGTGTGCCCACAACATCTGGTGCCGCAACAACTGCAACTGCCACAGGGAGGGAGGATGACTCTGGTGGAGAGTCCTCTGCACCACAGCGGCCTGCACGTGAGGGTCCCCCCAGAAAGAAGAGGGGTCGTCCGAGGAAGGACAACTGAGAGGCCGATGGCCATGTACATCACCCAGGAACCCAACACCTGTTCTGGAAATTCTCCTTTGTGTGCAAACTGTTCACCCTGACGAATGCAACCCAACTCTCCCACATGACATGGGGAGTTTAAGTTGGACTAATGTATCAGATGACTGTGGACTTTACTCAGGACATTTCTGCTACCAACACTTCCAACTCATCTGGGAACTTTGGATTCCAATCCCAATGTACAGCACCCACCATCCTGTGCACTATCCTCACACATGTATGTAAATAAACTCACTAATACACCATACTTGCCTCTGTTGTGATTCCAACGTTGTTTTTGTCATGGAGATGATGATCTGCTAAATGACACTGTGCATGCTAACTGCTACAGCAAGTTCAACACCGTCATGTGAGTCATGGCGACGTGACACATATGAGGGAGACACACCACTAGGGCTACACAACACATACACACCAGGGCCATCTGACTCATCGCCTACACTGATGTTGCCAGGAAATACAGTGGAATGCACAGACACCACACCTATTCAGAGTCTGTGTTAACTAGCCCACAGGTGCAGTAAGCAAATGTCAGTCAGATGTGTGACCACAGACAACGCACATCCCAAAGTGAAGCACAGGTTTATTACACATTTGCAACATGTTGTTTCCACTACAGATGCAAGGTAATCCCACGTGGCAGTGGCCACACAGTCAACAAGTGTAGAAGAAATAAAGTCCAGGGGTTTGTGGCACATCACCTGTAGGGAAACGACTGCTTCCACCCTGGAAGTTGAATCATGGTGTCGGGGGATCCGAGTTGACCAAACAACTCTGAAAGTACCCTGTGAAGGACAGACATGACACACAGTCAAAAGCACTGAAGAACAGGACAGAACTGCAATACTCATGCCCAATACATGTCACAAGATACCTACACAAAACCAAGTTAGCATGTCAACACTGTTGGGGAGTACAGACTACCTGTAAGGACACATCGCTGCACGCATCCAGTTAAGTAGCACATGGCCACACTCAAACAGCAACAGAGCACCACCAACACATATCATGCAAACTCAAATCATTGACATAACATCTCTGTATACTCACATTCAGCTGAAGAAGTTGGTGATGAGCTGTGTGTGGACATCACCCTCATCATCATCATCATCACTGGCATCGTGGCCCAGGCCAGGATCCTCCACAGGTGGCGGATGTTGGTCATCGTCATCCAGGATGAGAGGAAAACTCCTTCTGCACTGCCAGGTTGTGTAGCATGCAGCAGACGATGAAAATCTTGCACACCTTTGCAGGGGCATATGGGAGGGCCCCTCCTGTCTTGTCCAGGCAGCGAAAGCGGCTCTTCAGGAGACCAAAGATCCGCTCGATCACTCTCCTGGTCCGACCATGTGCCTCATTGTAGCGCATCTGTGCTGGTGTCACAGGGTTCCTGAGGGGTGTCAGCAACCACGGCATGTTGGGGTATTCGGAGTCACCTACATACAGACAATTGCACATTAGCTGAGTTGGAAAAGAGGGTGTAATACAACATTGCAGAACACACACAATGGTACAAAGTCAGTACACACCGACAAGCCAGGCACGCTGGTTCTGCATCTGTGACATCATCCTCGGGATGCGACTACTCCTCATTACGTAGGCATCGTGTGCAGAACCGGGGAAATGGCACACACATGTGAGATGCTCATATCTGCAAGACATACCACCAGAGCATTGATAGAATGGTAATGTTTCATGTTCCTGTATGCCTGCTCATGTGCCTGTGGTGGTACCAAAGCCACATGTGTCCCATCAATGGAGCCGATGACATGTGGCATCCTCCCCAGGGCATAGAAGTCACTCTTGACGTCAGTGAGTTGTTGACGTTTAGGGAAATAGATGTACTGGTTCAGGTATCTCAACATCGCCTCCAAAACATCGCGTAGCACACTGCTGAACATGGTCTGTGACATTCCACTAGCAGACGCCACAGTGTGTTGAAAGGTACCGGTGGCAAAGAAGTGTAGGGCTGCCATCACCTTCACCTTGGGGGTCAGCGCTGTAGGGTATGTCCGGCCAGGTTGCAAATGTGGGGCCAACCGCACCGCCAATTCCTCAATCAGCGGCCTGTTGAAGCGGTACCGTCGGATGTAGTCACGTTCAACCATGGTTGCAAGGTCAGGGAATGGTCTATGGACAGCTGGTGCCCTGCAGTGCATAGGTGAACAAAGAAAGATTGTCAGTCACCCCACATATGTGGCATTGACCATACTCAATATCACATGATACATCATTACGAGACACAAGTACTTGATGTGTGTGCCGTTCTGTATGGACATATATGGCACCTACATGGCCAACATCTAACATCTCAGTTCAACATGTGTTGACAACAAGTTCCAGGTTGTGATATGGGAAATCATTAGGCTGAGTCACAGTACCCATGTACTGCTGTCACGTTCCAAACACACACCACAGTGACAAGTGAGGACAGATGTGCCACAGGCATCACAGCTCTTTGACAGGTAGATTCCCAGGGACCCTGTATTGCCACATGGACACTGGCATGACATGGCGTATCATGTACACGTCAGCAAAACAACCATGACTCCCACAGGTAGTGGCCCCTGTTGCCTCTGCAGGACAGACATGGACATCTGTGACACACACACGCACAACATCAAAGTAGATGCACAAACAACGTGGATGTGGAGACTGTCTCCCATTGTGCACATGGAATCAGAGACATCTGAAACACAACATGCACACACACTGTGGAGGGCCATCACAATTGTGGCAATGGGTCACCCTGTGACGTACATATCATCCCACATGGGACTCAGGGTGTATGTGACATGACATACACATGCACAGCCTGGAAATGTGACCATGCCACATGCTCTGAACTGAACAGTTGCACATCACAGTGGTCATGTGCACAACACACAAAGGATTCTGTCCCCATGAACACGTGCACAGCCTGGGAGTGGCTGCCCCCAAGTGGCACCCAAAAAACCACATGTTGACCCCCATACACACACATGTAATGCAGCCTTACATGCCTTAGGATACAGTGTGGACAGGCTGTGGTGTTGTAGGTGTGCCCCTGAGTCCCTGGCAAGTAATTGTGGCTGGTATACGTTCACCTGTGACAACCATGGTGACATATGCGAGTGACTTGTACAGGGACGCGTCGTACAGCAATGGACCGATCGGTGCGCACGCATTGGCCATTGCATATGATGTGGACGGATGCGTGTTGTGCTCCGAAATACGTGTCGTACAGCAATGGACCGATCGGTGCGCACGCATTGGCCATTGCATATGATGTGGATGGATGCGTGTTGTGCTCCGAAATACGCGTCGTACAGCAATGGACCGATCGGTGCGCACGCATTGGCCATTGCATATGATGTGGACGGATGCGTGTTGTGCTCCGAAATACACGTCGTACAGCAATGGACCGATCGGTGCGCACGCATTGGCCATTGCATATGATGTGGACAGATGTGTGTTGTGCTACGAAATACGCGTCGTACAGCAATGGACCGATCGGTGCGCACGCATTGGCCATTGCATATGATGTGGACGGATGCGTGTTGTGCTCCGAAATACGCATCGTACAGCAATGGACCTATCGGTGCGCACGCATTGGCCATTGCATATGATGTGGACGGATGCGTGTTGTTTTTCGAAATATGCGTCGTACAGTAATGGACCGATCGGTGCGCATGCATTGGCCATTGCATATGATGTGGACGGATGCGTGTTGTGTTTCGAAATACGCGTTGTACAGCAATGGACCGATCGGTGCGCACGCATTGGCCTTTGCATATGATGTGGACGGATCCGTGTTGTTTTTCGAAATACGCGTCGTACAGCAATGGTCCGATCGGTGCGCACGCATTGGCTATGGCCTGACATGGTAACGGACGCGTTTTCGAAGCTTTTACGAGTCGGATGCAGTGAATTCAGTTGGCCACCCACAACAATGTTGCAAATTCATGGGTGTCATGAAGTTTAACTTTTGAAGGATGCCGTGGGCGTGTATAAGTGGTGCAATTCCATGGATTGGCCAGATTCAGAAGATGCAAACGACTTGGCCCTATCACTTTGGACACATGGGACAGTATCTGCCTCTGCAGCACACATATAATGCTGGCTGTTCCCCTGAGAGCTCACTTGCCTGCACTACATGCTCCAGGACGACATCTGCCACTACCACTGCTGCTGTCTCTGCATCCTCTGACTACTGCAATGGCACGTACTGTGGATAGAGCCCCAGCCTTCAGCACTGAGGAGAACCAGGCCCTGCTGGACAGCCTCCTTCCACAGAACAGCAAGCTGTATGGGAAACCAGGGGAGCAGGTGAGTGTGCTGTCCACTGCCTTACTAATTGTGCATGTTGTCTGACTAGCAAGACTTACAGTGTGTACACCAGTGGCTAGCATGCTCACTGAGTAGTTGTCACCCCCCAAAGTGTGTAGTCACATGCACTGAACAGGTATAGTGCAGTAACAGTGCATTCCAACAAGGTTTGACTTCCCAGGCAATGATACCATTTAGTAACTGCTGGTCAACTGTTCATAGCCATAGTTGCACTACCTGTGTACATCATATGCCCCTGTGATTGAGACATGTATATCCAATTGTGTGATGCACGGATATGTTGCATGTGTAATAATGGCCTTTTCACTTTGTCATCCTCACTGGTTGATGCCCACCAGAAGCAGGAGATCTGGCTGACCAATGTCCGGGCAGTACGATCTGTGGGGGTCTACAGGCGCAGGATCCGCAACTGCCAGAAGAGGTGGCAGGACCTTCGGGGCTGGACCCGGAGGATCGCAAGGGTCCAGCTGAAGCTGTAGCCTCCTCGCAGGAGGGGCGGACACTGGACCCTGACCCCCCACATGCTCCGGATTCTGGCGGTGGTCTTCCCTGACCTGGATGGGCAGCTGAAGGCCAGACGGCAGCAAGGAGGGGTAAGTGCTAGCCTTTACTGTGTACTATGACTAACATGCTCTATGCACTCCTTTAGCCTGGTTCCACTTCCACAGTACAACTGTCTTGTCGTCCTGGACTCATGTCCCTCACTTGTGTCATGCCCCCTCCTCATCTGATACACAGGTGTGGCCCTTACAGTCTGTGACTTAGGTCACTTGGGTACTGTGTACTTGCAGTTACCTGTGGTTCAAGTTGGGGACAGCATCAGTTACAGGAACTTTGTGGTGGGCTGCATGGGTGGTACAATTGCTCACACAATGCCTGTGATCTGACATGTACTCTGGGTATGGCTTTAATATGTGTTCCAATTGCTGCTCTGACTCACCACATGTCTGGGGTATGTGCCACACACCCATGCTGCAGCAGAGACCAAGGTAGGAGCCTCAGAAGTATGTACATCATGTGTGTGACACATGCATAGCCACCTGCCTAGTGTTCAGGGTAATACCATGTTGCACATGGACCAGGACTGTAATGCCTACTCCATACATCGAAGGCACTCTGTTCTTCCACTCCCGTGTGTCAGCATACATATTGGGCATTGTGAAGAGTGCACTCAGGTGTATGCCTCTGTGTCACCATGGTGTGGCCTTGCTTTTTGGACTCCTGGAGTGTTTAACAATTTGGAGTGGCCAGCCATCTGAGTTGTGACTATGGGATCTGCACATTCGTTAATGCATAGGTCTCTGATCCCTTGACTGTGCACAATGTTGTATGAAACATTGAGGTGCAGGCAGCTTTGGTTCATTCTCATCAGACGGTGAAGTGCTCATGTGTATGGATTTGTGTTTGCAGTCACTCAAATATCTCATTTGATTGATGTGGGATCATCTTAGTCCTCATGATGTGGGTGGCCAGGGGTGCACATGTGCACCTGTCAGCTACAGGGCTTGCATTCCCAAAACTTCCATTATTGTGACACAGTGTAGACTGGTGTTGTGTGTATGCACTGCCCCTGTGACAGGAGACAGTTATGACTGACTTGCCAGACAGGCCTGTGCCATGACATGCAACTCGCAAAGGGTGATCCAGCAATAGTGTGATATGTCCTGCATGCACACCATTGTCGCATTGTCTATCAGGACATGAGGACCTCATTGTGTCTGGTGATGGAAGCAAAACCCGCATATCAACAGAGACTCTGCCCATCACTTTTCCTGACACATGTACTGAGTCAGTGGCAGGAGATGGCATGTGTTTGGAGTGACACATTTCCATATGTTCTCTTGGATGTCCAACAACTGTGTATGTGGTGCATGTGTGCACATATGATTAGTCGCATACAACAGGCAGCAGACAGATGGGTTCATGGACAGGTAGGATATGTGTGGCATAAATGACTGTCAGGCAGACAATGGGCTTCTTCAAATCAGTGTCAGCACTTATTGCAATGTCTAGAAAATGATGGCAGGGCTTGCTCTGTGATGTGCTGTACTTACTGTGGTGTGTGTGGTCAGTACAGGTGACTAATGTTGCTCTGTTTATCCTGATTGTTTGCAGATACATCCACGGCCACAGGAGGAGACAGCTCCATGGACCAAGAGGAGCGGCAGAGCCAGACTGGGTCCACTGCAGGGGAGACCGAGGGACCCAGTGGCACGGAGGGTGAGGGGAGCCACACTGAGGAGACCTCAGCTACGACCACCTCGGCTGGGGAAAACAGCACTTCCAGTGAGGACTCCCTTGTGGAGGCGGGTGTCAGCAGACCAGAGGCAACATCAAGCAAGTCTGTCCCCGCCACCACCACCATCTCCACCCTCCCATCTGCTCCCATCCCACATGTCTGTGGAGGCTCCCGTGTAGGGGAGCGTGTCTCCTTCGTGCCAGGCTCGCACCCCCTGCCTCTGTCTCCCCTGCTGCCCTGAGTGTGGAGTCTGTGGACTTGCTGAAACAGATCCATGTAGGGCAGACATCAATGCTGAGTGTCCTCCATGCACACACGGGTCTGTTGACACAACTGGTGTCATTCATGGAGGGCATGTCATCTGGCATGTCTGCCCTACATCGGTCCAATCAGTCCATGGCCTCCTCACTGACGGCAGCAGTGTCCCTCCTGCAACAGTCCCTCACCCCTCCTACCTCTGCCCCATCCACAATCCCCAGCACCCTACCTGTCCCAAGCACACACACACCGGCACCGGCACGCACCAGCACAGACACAAGCAGCACACACACACACAAGCCAAAATCCAGATGCACACGCACGCACAGTCAGGGGACTGATATCTCACTCACAGGGGATGGGGCCCAGACACACACACACGCATCCACGAGCACTCCGCAGTCCTCAGATACCTCTCTCTCCAAAACCCCTTCCCTTGCCTCACCTGCAACCCCCCCTCCCAGAAGCTCTTCCTCTGTGAGCTTGGCCTCTTCCCCACAGATCCATCTGACACAATGTCCAGGCGAAGAGGCGACCACCACACACAGAAGGAAGTGCCCCTCACACCCGGACACCCTCCCCCAGGCACAGGCAGACTGAGGACCCCATTAGAAAGTCCCCCCGGACCAGGAAGGGCAAGACCCCACCACCACCACCACGCAGCTCCACCACACAGTCTCTCTCCTCCATCCCCCAGGCCACCACTCCACAGGTTCCCCCGCCACACCCTGCCCCAGGTTCCCCCACACACCAATACCGCATCCCCAAACTGCTTAGGCCCTTTCCCCCCCTACCACTTGCTCTTCCACCCCCAAACCAGACGATCTGCCTGTTTGTGCCACTGGTGTGGAGACCGGGTCCCCCCCTCTGTCCTGCCCATCTCATCTGACCCCCCTTCCACTCCCTTGGAGTTATGCACTGCAGTGGAGTCCACAACCACCCCGTCTGACTCGGGCACTGCAGTGGGGACCCAGTCCACTCCATCTGACCGGCCCACTGCAGTGGTTGCAGCACCCACACCATCTGACTTGTGCCCTACAGTGGTGCCGGCCCCCACTGAGTCAGACACCTCCACTGCAGTTGCCGGTGACACTCCTGCACCCACCACCCCTTCACTGCCTCCTTCTGGCATCCCCTGATCCTGTCCCTGCGGTGCATGGCCTGCCCCTTGTATGCCCCTCCGAGGGGGATGTCCCCTGTCCGTACCAGTGCAGGCAAGCAATGGGTGACAAGTTGTCACACCTGTTGGGACTGTGTATTTGGACTGGCCATTGGCCTTAGTTTCTTTTGGACTTAAAATTTTAGTTTCACATTTGCTGAATAAAGCCTCTTTTTGTTTACTTGTGGTTTTTCTTTTGATGTACATGATGTAGATGAGTGTCATCATGCATTTGCAGTTGTAATAGTGTTCAGATCAGGAAAATAAAGTGTTGCTGTGATGGACCCCATGTGGTCCATGGGATATGTGGCCTAATGTAGTCTGGATCTATAGCATCCTTTGCTGCAGTCTGAAGGTGTAATGTTCAGCATTTGACACAGGGATGTACGTTTTGCATTTGTAAATTAACATCTTTGGCTTACACTGATGCACATCTGGTGGGCTTACCACTGTTCAATGTTTCTATTTCCCTGACTGTGTGCCCATCTCCACTGGACATGCAGTTTACCACATCAATGTCGAAGGACTCATCTGTGTATACAGTGCAACTTGCTTGACACGTGTTTTGGGTGTATGCAGATGACTGACGTGACACTCCTTACCCACGCTGATGTGAGCAGAGCCTTCAGTGTGTTGTAGTTGTTGACTCACTGACCGAGTGTTCTGCTGACATGTTTGAGTCGTGCACAGACAAGGTTTGGCACAGAGGACCTTCCACAGGAGTGGAGTGCCCTCATGGCAGTGTGTAATCCAGTGACATTGCCTGGGCCCGTGTTGTGTGTTGTGTGAGCATGTCTGTGTGTGTTCCCTTCCCTTTTCCTACACAGGCTGTGTCCCTACGGATGTTCCTGTTTGTGATGCTTGCTGAGTAGTCCTGTGTTCATCCAGCATCTTGGACCTGGTTTCTCCGTGATATGGGTGCATGTCAAACTAATGTTCATCAGGTTGTCATCCCTAGTTGTCTTTGTTGTCAGGGCTGGGGATGTGGGCAAACGCAGATGGGACACAGTCAGGATTCCCCTTGGCACTTGTTGGTTACACAAGTCATGTAATTTACAGTTTTTGGTAGCTTTCAGTGATTGTGACACGTTGTGTGTGTGACTGCTGCCACTCCTCAGGGTCAGAGATGCAATGCTGGAAGTTGTCTATGTGTGTTCTTTGTGGGTCACCTTGGCTTCTTCATTGGTGTGTGACTGTGGCTGGGATCCCATTGATTGGGGTGGATTTCACGTCATGCCCATGTACCGCGTACTGTGCAGTGTGTCAGACATTCACGAGTCTTGTTGACTGGCCATGTGTGATGGGTTTCTGCACCTTAGTTCCCACCACCACCCCTGGGATTGTCATGGGTGCATGTGCAATGTCACCAGTCCATGTGAGCTTCACTGCTGCACATTGGTGGAGATCAAGGTGTGTGGTGTTGAGTGTGTGCAAATGTGAGTTGTTGCACGGCTGCACCCCTACCTCCATATTGGCCTTGGCTGACAGGCCGTGCTGATTGATTTGTGCTTGTGTAGGTGTGATGGTAGTTGGTTGCTCAGGACACATGGCTGTGGTTCACAGTGTGAACAACATCTAGCTTTGTCATCACAGTGGGATTATCATGCAGGCTAGTGTCACCACAGTGTGGGGTCCCTGGGGGTAGTGCTGTGGTGGGTATGTCTCTTGCTGTGTTAGTTGCTGTTCCTACAAGCTTGTGTGACATGTGTAATTTGGGCTCCCTCTCATCTAACAATGCCTGATTGCCCACATAGGGGAATCCGATCCATGAGTTACTTTTGTATGGCACTGTATACACATCTGTGTAATTGGAATTCAGGCCTCCTCATGTGTTGTGTGGTTGCCTGGGGACACTGGCACACCCCCCCCCCCATCACCTGTTGTGTTTGATATGCAGTGTGAGGCTGCCTGTTTGTGTTTGTGCATCTGCACCACTGCATTGGCATATCTTTAGTGTGCCATTGGCTGTATGTTGTTTGGAGGATTTCCCCTGCTGTCCCTGGGACTCCTAGGTCATCAGTCAGAACAATAATCATGGTTTGTATGTCCCATTGCTGCCATGGTATGGTATTTGTTCACCTCACATCTACAGTCTCCACAGGATATCTACATTTGTGTGTCCATTGGTGCAGATATGTGGGTCTGCATTATGATGGTCACTTCTGTCATTGTGTAATTGATAAATGTTGACAATGTCAGCCCCCATGGGTGATGTTTGTGTGCACATAGCCAAAGGTATGTTTTATTTGCACTGCACTGTTTGCCTCACCCAATCTATGTTGCTATGGGACACAACCACTACTTTGCCACTGATGTGTTTGTTGTTGTGTGACCAGGAATCATCCATGCTGTTTGGCAGTTGCAGCTTTTTCCATGACAACTCTTACCTTTTGGTCACTGTGATGATGGGGGTTTAGACCCCATTGCCACAATGTTCAATATGTGCTTCAGCTATGGACCCCACACTTACCTTTTGGTCACTGTGATGATGGGGGTTTAGACCCCATTGCCACAATGTTCAATATGTGCTTCAGCTATGGACCCCACACTTACCTTTTGGTCACTGTGATGATGGGGGTTTAGACCCCATTGCCACAATGTTCAATATGTGCTTCAGCTATGGACCCCACACTTACCTTTTGGTCACTGTGATGATGGGGGTTTAGACCCCATTGCCACAATGTTCAAAATGTGCTTCAGTTATGGACCCCACACTTACCTTTTGGTCACTGTGATGATGGAGGTTTAGACCCCATTGCCACAATGTTCAAAATGTGCTTCAGCTATGGACCCCACACTTACATTTTGGTCGCTGTGATGATGGGGGTTTAGACCCCATTCCCACAGTGGTCATGGTCTGCTTGCATTGTGGAGGCCACACACATTTATGTGTGACACATGTGATAGGGGGTCACATTGTATGTTCAATGTCATGTTCAGTGTTGTAGGCATTTGACACAGACTACACACTCTTGTCATGATGTTGGGGGGATGTCTTTTTCTGACATTCCTTATGTTGGAGTATGCTGGTTGTGTCATGCATTACCCGTCCTATGAGTGGGGATGGTAGTAGTGGTAGGCATCCAGCCCCCTATGAGTGGGGATGGTAGTAGTGGTAGGCATCCAGGCCCCCATGAGTAGGGGTGGTGGTAGTGGTAGGCATCCATCCCCCCTATGAGTGGGGATGGTAGTAGTGACAGGCATCCAGGCCCCCATGTGTAGGGGTGGTGGTAGTGGTAGGCATCGAGGCCCCCATGAGTAGGGGTGGTGATAGTGGTAGGCATCCATCCCCCTATGAGTGGGGATGGTAGTAGTGGTAGGCATCCAGGCCCCCATGAGTAGGGGTGGTGGTAGTGGTAGGCATCCAGGCCCCCATGAGTAGGGGTGGTGGCAGTGGTAGGCATCCAGGCCCCCATGAGTAGGGGTGGTGGTAGTGGTAGGCATCCAGGCCCCCATGGGTAGGGGTGGTGGTAGTGGTAGGCATCCATCCCCCTATGAGTGGGGATGGTAGTAGTGACAGGCATCCATCCCCCTATGAGTGGGGATGGTAGTAGTGACAGGCATCCAGGCCCACATGAGTTGGGGTGGTGGTAGTGGTAGGCATCCAGGCCCCCATGAGAAGGGGTGGTGGTAGTGGTAGGCATCCATCCCCCTATGAGTGGGGATGGTAGTAGTGGTAGGCATCCAGGCCCACATGAGTAGGGGTGGTGGTAGTGGTAGGAATCCAGGCCCCCGTGGGTAGGGGTGGTGGTAGTGGTAGGCATCCATCCCCCTATGAGTGGGGATGGTAGTAGTGACAGGCATCCATCCCCCTATGAGTGGGGATGGTAGTAGTGACAGGCATCCAGGCCCACATGAGTTGGGGTGGTGGTAGTGGTAGGCATCCAGGCCCCCATGAGTAGGGGTGGTGGTAGTGGTGGGCACCATCCCCCTATGAGTGGGGATGGTAGTAGTGACAGGCATCCAGGCCCCCATGAGTAGGGGTGGTGGTAGTGGTAGGCATCCAGGCCCCCATGAGTAGGGGTGGTGGTAGTGGTAGGCATCCATCCCCCTATGAGTGGGGATGGTAGTAGTGGTAGACATCCAGGCCCACATGAGTAGGGGTGGTGTTAGTGGTAGGCATCCATCCCCCTAGGAGTGGGGATGGTAGTAGTGACAGGCATCCAGGCCCACATGAGTAGAGGTGGTGGTAGTGGTAGACATCAGGCCCCTATGGGTGTGTATGGTATTGGTGATAGCCATCTCGCCCCTATGGTTCGGCTGTTGCTAGTGTACGTCATTTCTGCATCCCTATGTGTGTATGACATATGTCGGGTACGTGTCGTTTGTTTGTGTAGTGGGTGTCTGGCTTACCGTCTGCGCCGTACGCGTCCGTACCAGTTCCGGTAATAGATGTAGAGTATTGGTAGGACCTGCGCGATGGGATTCATGGTTGGGTCGTCTCGTTCAGGTTTCTCGTGGCTTCGACTCGTACTCGTCGCTGGCTTGTTCGTCTCGTAGCTGTGGATCGTCTTGTGGCGCGAATCGGAGCTTATGTGCAGCTCTCCCGGATGCTCTGACGTGCCGGATGTAGCGACGGGTTCGGCGCGTACGGAAGGCACATCGTACTAGTCCGGCCGGAAGGTGATGTATATTTACTTCCGTGCGACTCGAATCGGTGTTTACGGATCCGGCTCGGGCGGGGAACAGGAGCTGGAATGGGTACGTACGGCTCGCTCGGAATCTGAGCAGTTATGCGCATCGTACTTGCTCGTTCGGACGGGAAACACGCGTTCGGCTTGTTTTTTTTCCGGACGAATAGTGTTAGGTGCGCTTCCGGCCGAGATCGGAATTAGCCCCCTGGTGTCCCAAATGCACCACGGAACCCTGCCGATCTGGCACTTACTCGCCTTGATCACGAGGCCTGCCCTCTGCAGCGACATCAACACTTCCCAGAGGTGGCGCAGATGTTCTTCCCAACTGGCGCTGAACACTGCTATGTCATCCAGGTAGGCGGCACTGAAATCCTCCAGTCCAGCCAACACCTGGTTGACCAACCTCTGAAAGGTGGCAGGGGCATTCTTCATCCCAAAGGGCATAACCCGGAATTGGTAGTGCCCATCTGGTGTGGAGAATGCTGACCTCTCTTTTGCCCCATCAGTTAAGGCGATCTGCCAGTACCCAGACATTAAATCAAGCGTGCTGAGGTACCGGGCAGCCCCTAACCAATCAATGAGCTCATCAGTTCTGGGGATGGGGTGCGCGTCAGTCCTGGTGACTGAATTGAGTCTTCGGTAGTCCACACAGAACCGCAGTTCGGGTGTGGCACCAGGCGCAGCAGCCTTTGGGACCAAGACCACTAGGCTGGCCCAAGGGCTGTTAGAAGACTCAATCACCCCAATGCGAACATCCTGGAGACCTCCTCCTTGATGCAAGCTCTCACCCTGTCAGTCACTCTGCTATTTGGCAAGTTGCAGGCCTACTGGCCGGAAGATTGGTGGCCTTCAGAGCTGGACTTGCCCCTTCATCCTAAGAGGGCAGTCAAGAATCTTGGTGTTGTGTTGTGGTTGATGAGAATTTCTCCAAGAGAGAATAGGTTATGTCCGTCTGTGGTACCTGTTTTGGTACAATGAGTCTGCTTAAAAAAGTGCTCCAGCATCTCCAGTTGAGTTCAAAGAGAACTCTTATTCAGGCTCTCATAATGAATATGAAAGTGATTTATAAAGCACAAACTCTTGCCCTAGGGTGTCTTGGCGCTGTAGAAATGGGTATAACTCCAGAGCTAGTAGTTCTTACAAATACTCTGATATTTCCTAGTCCCGAGAGAAGTGCCAGGTTTTCAAGGCCTTTCTAAAGGCAAGTAGCGAGGGTGCAGCTTTTAATTCCAATAGTAGGCTATTCCAAAGCAGGGCTGTGGTCCTGAAGAAGCTCTTCCCACCCCAGGTTGTCCTCCTAAAAGGGGGGACTGCAAGGTTCCTCGCTGAGCCAGAGCGAAGCGTCCTCCCTGGGTTATACCATTTGAGCTTATCCTTGAACCGGGCTGGCCCCAGTCCCTGCAGTGATTTGTAGGCCAGGCAGAGAACCTTGAACCTAACACGTTGTTTGACTGGGAGCCAGTGGAGTTTTCTGATAGCTCCTCTAGTTGATTCATATTTAGGGGTTTTAAAGAGAAATCGTGCAGCTACATTCTGCAGAGGCTGAAGCTTATTGAAAGAGCCAAGGGCAAGATTAGGATATAGGCTATTGCAGTAATCGATCCTTGAAAGTACCAGTGCAATGATTACTGCCTTCAAAAGCTCTGATGGCAAGAATTTTCAATCTTTTTTACAAGCCTCAGAGAGCAAAATGAGGCAGATGTAATTTTATTCACTTGGTCTTTAAGCTTCAGCTCTTCTGTCCAGCAAAAAACCTAGATTTTTTACTTTATTGGCTGGTTCAGGAAGAGGGCCTAACTCAGGTGGCCACCATTCCGGCATCCAGAATGAAGGGTTATTGCCAAAGGTGATGGCCTCAGTTTTAGCAGCGTTGAATTTAAGACAATTGTTGTCCATCCAATTGCTTACATTGCTCATGCAAGTTCTAAATGCAGAACCTGAGTTTCGCTAGTGACACCACGATTTGAGTGTCATCTGCATATGATGCTAAAGAGAAGCCACATCTTTTGATAAGTGAAGCCAGCGGCGTGACATAAAGACTGAACAATGTCGGGCTCAGTGCCGAGCCTTGAGGAACTCCACAGGGCAGGAAAAAGGCCTGGATATAAATTTGCTCAACGCCAAGCTTTGTTGTTAATTGGCTAGAAAGGATTGGAGGAGACCTAGTGCTGAATCCTCTATCCCCAGACTCCTCATACGATCAACCAGGTTCTCATGGTTGACCATATCAAACGCCGTGGAGAGGTCCAGCAAAATCAGAGCCACAGTCTCCCCCTTATCAAGCGTTTCATGGATATCTTCGGTGGCTACCATCAAGGCGGATTCTGTGCTATGGTTTTTCCTGAACCCGTATTGGGTATCATCCAGTAGACATTTTTCTTCAATGTACTCTGATAGCTGTTCATTCATTACTTTTTCAACTTGCTTGGCGACAAAGGGAAGTCTAGGAATAGGGCGATAGTTATTCAAATCCAAAGCATTAAGATTGTCCTTTTTAGCAGAGGCAGGACAGAGGCAGATTTCCAATGTGCAGGAAAACACCCACCACAAACATTATATTGAAAATTTGCCCCAGATGTTGTGCCACTTGTGCTGGAATCATATGCATTATTTTTGGAGGGCAAGGGTCTTGTGGAGCACCAGATTTGATTAATGGAATTAGATTCATAAGTTGTTCTTCAGAAGGAACCTTGAAGGTAGAGAATCTGGCTTGACCTGATGCCGCATTCAATGTTTGTCATTCCGGTTGTGTGACTGTCCTCACTGTGGCAAATTATTTGAAAATGTTACCTACTTTTTATTGAAAGAAATTGGCCAGGGCATCACAAAATTTTTGATTAATTACTGCTGGATTGGGAGTGGCTGGTACTACCAATTTTTTTATGACTTGAAAGAGGGTTTTATTTGCATTGCATTCTAATTTTATCTGCTCAGAGTAATAGGACGTTTTAGCAGCTAGAATACATTTTTTATGTTCGGATAGTTTCTTTTTGTAGATAGTTCACTCTTCGATCTCATAGTTTTGAAATACTTTTATTACAGTAATGCCTTGCTGGTAGTGGCTATTGAATCACTCCTTTGAAACCTGCAGGTATGCCAAAACACTGCTGCGTGCCTGCTCTGTAAGCTACCCCCTGGCTCCCTGTCGGCCCCAATGCTAAAAGCTCTTCACTGGCTCCCGGCGAAAAAATGGTCCCTGTTCAAGTTTCTTTATCTCGCTCACAAATCCTTGGTTGGCAAGGGCCCGGCATACCTTCAGGAAAAAACTCACTCAGTACTGCCACAGCAGAAACCTTAGCTCAAAGGGCGAACTGCTGTTATGTCCCTGCCGTATTCTTACTTTGAGATATGGCGGACGGTGTTTTTCCTACTTTGCCTCTCACCATTTGAACAAGCTCCCTTTTCCTATTCACTCCTGATCAGATTTTGGTAGGTTTAAAAAACTGTTGAAGGATTTGTTATTTTGATGGGTCATCTTGTTATGATTCGGTGGAGCGCCAGGATACCCCTTCGGAGTGAGTCATTTGCGCTATACAAAGTTCAAGTGAGAATAACAACAATTGGAGGTCAGAGCATTGACAGATACTAGTGAAGAGTGCACCCATGCACACCTAGCTCTAGTCCCACCTTTACAACTCGAGACCTTACTTTTATCACTAGATGCACACCAGTCAGCGACCCCTGACCTTGACTGGTAGGTCGCTCCCCCACCACACAGCTCCGTCTGTGTGCCCTGCTGCTGCCCCTGATTGTGCTCGTTTTTTCCTTTCTGTGCCCCCTTGCTGCCCCTGATTGTGATCGTTTTTCCTTTCTGTGCCCCCTTGCTGCCCCTGATTGTGATCGTTTTTTCCTTTCTGTGCCCCCTTGCTGCCCCTGATTGTGATCGTTTTTTCCTTTCTGTGCCCCCTTGCTGCCCCTGATTGTGAACGTTTCTTCCTTTCTGTGCCCCCTTGCTGCCCCTGATTGTGATCGTTTTTTCCTTTCTGTGCCCCCTTGCTGCCCCTGATTGTGATCGTTTTTCCTTTCTGTGCCTGTTTCCCGCCGCTGCGCCCTGCGGCCCCGCCCCCTCACTGCCCATTCGCTGCCCCATTCCCTGCTCCTCCCTCCCACCTCCCCATTTATGGCGGCCGCTGCGTGGTGAAGAGAGCGACCCCTGACCTTGACTGGTAGGTCGCTCCCCCACCACACAGCTCCGTCTGTGTGTCCTGCTGCTGCCCCTGATTGTGCTCGTTTTTCCTTTCTGTGCCCCCTTGCTGCCCCTGATTGTGATCGTTTTTCCTTTCTGTGCCCCCTTGCTGCCCCTGATTGTGCTCGTTTTTCCTTTCTGTGCCCCCTTGCTGCCCCTGATTGTGCTCGTTTTTCCTTTCTGTGCCCCCTTGCTGCCCCTGATTGTGATCGTTTTTCCTTTCTGTGCCCCCTTGCTGCCCCTGATTGTGATCGTTTTTTCCTTTCTGTGCCCCCTTGCTGCCCCTGATTGTGATCGTTTTTTCCTTTCTGTGCCCCCTTGCTGCCCCTGATTGTGATCGTTTCTTCCTTTCTGTGCCCCCTTGCTGCCCCTGATTGTGATCGTTTTTTCCTTTCTGTACCCCCTTGCTGCCCCTGATTGTGATCGTTTTTTCCTTTCTGTGCCTGTTTCCCGCCGCTGCGCCTCTGCGGCCCCGCCCCTCACTGCCCATTCGCTGCCCCATTCCCTGCTCCTCCCTCCCACCTCCCCATTTATGGCGGCCGCTGCGTGGTGAAGAGAGCGACCCCTGACCTTGACTGGTAGGTCGCTCCCCACCACACAGCTCCGTCTGTGTGCCCTGCTGCTGCCCCTGATTGTGCTCGTTTTTTCCTTTCTGTGCCCCCTTGCTGCCCCTGATTGTGATCGTTTTTCCTTTCTGTGCCCCCTTGCTGCCCCTGATTGTGATCGTTTTTTCCTTTCTGTGCCCCCTTGCTGCCCCTGATAGTAATCGTTTCTTCCTTTCTGTGCCCCCTTGCAGCCCCTGATTGTGATCGTTTTTTCCTTTCTGTGCCTGTTTCCCGCCGCTGCGCCCCTGCGGCCCCGCCCCCTCACTGCCCATTCGCTGCCCCATTCCCTGCTCCTCCCTCCCACCTCCCCATTTATGGCGGCCGCTGGTGCGCCGAAGGCGCGCCTAAGGCAAGCCCGTCTGCGCCCGTCTGCGCTGTGACCGCGCCCAGCGCCAGACCCCCTGGTCCGGGCATCCCCCGCGCCCGCCACATCAACAGACGCCGATACGACGCCAGCACCCTCCACGCACTCAACCCCGGAAAAGATCACGCCTGCTACCAGGCCACCCCGAAGCGCACCCAAGGGCCCTTCACCTGCCGGAACTGCAGCTTCGCCAGCACCCGCCCCGCCAAACCACCGCCCAGGAAAGAACCCAACTACCTCAGATGCATCCTCCTCAACACCCGCTCCGCCCGCAAACACGCCATCGAACTCTGGGACCTTCTCGACTCAACCTCCCCAGACGTCGCATTCCTGACGGAGACCTGGCTGAATCCCGCTTCAGCCCCCGACATCGCCATTGCCATCCCGGACGGATACAAGATCACCCGCAGGGACCGCACCAACGGAGTCGGAGGAGGCATCGCCATCGTCCACAGGAACACCCTCAGAGTCTCAACCAACACCGACGACACCCTCAGCACCTCCGAACACATGCACTTCCAGATCCACACCGATCCCAACACCACCCTCAGAGGAACCCTCATCTACAGACCCCCGGACCCCGACCACAGTTCAGCGATTCCATCGCTGACTTCGTCAGCACACACGACATCGCCTCCACGGACTACATCCTCCTCGGGGACCTGAACTTCCACCTCGAGAACAACAAGGACACCAACTCCACCACCCTGATCGACAACCTCGCCACCCTCGGACTCAGACAGCTCGTGACTACACCCACCCACGCCGCCAGCCACACGCTAGACTCCATCTTTTCCGCAAGCCCACACGTCTCCTTCAACCACACCTCCGAACCCCACTGGACTGACCACCACTGCATCCACTTCACCTACAGGAAGCCCACCACGCACCACCGCACCGAACAAATGCCTCGCCGCTGCTGGAGCAGAGTCACGGAAGACCAGCTAACCACAACCCTCGCCCTGAGCCCACCCGCTGAACCCTCCGACCCCAACACCGCCGCCCGCAACCTCAGACAGTGGATCGACGACTGCGCCAACACCCTCGCCCCGCTCAAGAATCCGCCCAACAGCCACACCAGCAAGAAAGCCACCTGGTTCACCAAAGACCTCCAGGCCTCCAAACGAACATGCCGAAAACTGGAGAAGATCTGGCTCCATGAACGGACAGCGGACAGCTACGCCGCCCACAAGAGCGCCACCCGCAATCACCATCACCTCATCAGATCCGCCAAAAGGGCCTCACTCAAAGACCGCCTAGACAACAACACACACAACAGCAAAGAGCTCTTCAACATCGTGAAGGAACTCTCCAACCCCAGCTCCAACACCAACGACATCCAGCCGTCGCAAGACCTGTGCGACTCACTGGCCACCTCCTTCCACCGCAAAATCGCTGACATCCACGACAGCTTCAACACCACGACTGCCCCGGCAACCACCGAGACCACTGCCCCCACAACCACCAACCGCCTGCTCTCCTGGACCAACATCAACGACGAGGACACCAGCGAGATCATGAACACCATCCACTCCGGTTCACCGCTAGACCCGTGCCCTCACCACATATTCAACAAAGCCAGTACAGCCATCGCGCCCCATCTCCGGAAAATAATCAACATCTCCTTCGAGACAGCAACCTTCCCGGAAAGCTGGAAGCACGCCGAGATCACCGCCTTACTCAAGAAACCCAAGGCAGACCCCAAGGACCTCAAGAACTTCCGACCCATCTCTCTGCTCCCGTTCCCCGCGAAGGTCACCGAGAAAATCGTCCAACAAACAACTGACCCGCTACCTCGAGGAGAACAACATCCTGGACCCTTCCCAGTCCGGCTTCCGCAGCAACCACAGCACCGAAACCGCCCTCATCACCGCCACCGATGACATCAGGACCCTGCTAGACAACGGAGAAACAGCAGCCCTCATCCTCCTGGACCTATCAGCCGCCTTCGACACGGTCTGCCACCACACACTACGAACACGCCTTCACGACGCCGGGATCCAAGAGAAGGCCCTGGACTGGACCACATCCTTCCTTTCCGGCAGAACACAAAGCGTCCGCCTCGCCCCCTTCCGATCCAAGGCCTCCAAGATCATCTGCGGCGTACCCCAAGGCTCCTCCCTCAGCCCAACGCTGTTCAACATCTACATGGCACCCCTCGCCCACGTCGCCCGACAGCACAACCTCAACATCATCTCCTACGCCGACGACACCCAGCTGATCCTCTCCCTCACCAAAGACCCTCACACCGCCAAAGCCCACCTCCACGAAGGAATGAAGGCCGTCGCCGAATGGATGAGGACCAGCCGCCTGAAGCTGAACTCGGACAAGACGGAGGTCCTCATCCTTGGTTCCAACCCTTCAGCCTGGGACGACTCCTGGTGGCCAACATCACTGGGAACAGCCCCGCCACCCACCGACCACGTACGCAACCTAGGGGTCATCCTCGACCCCACCCTCTCCATGACTAAGCAGGTCAACGCCGTTTCCTCATCCTGCTTCAACATCCTCCGAATGCTCCGCAGGATCTTCAAGTGGATCCCCACCGAAACAAGAAAAACAGTCACCCAGGCCCTCGTCACCAGCAGGCTGGACTACGGAAACGCCCTCTACGCAGGAACGACGGCTAAGCTCCTGAGACGGCTGCAACGCATCCAGAACGCCTCTGCACGTCTTATCCTCGACATCCCCCGACGCAGCCACATCACACCCCACCTGAGAGACCTGCACTGGCTCCCTGTCAACAAGAGGATAACCTTCAAGCTCCTCACCCACGCACACAAAGCACTCCACAACTCCGGACCAGCCTACCTCAACAGACGACTCAGCTTCTACACCCCCACCCGCCAGCTCCGCTCGACCAGCCTCGCCCTCGCCACAGTCCCCCGCATCCGGAAAACGACCGCCGGCGGCAGATCCTTCTCCCACCTCGCCGCCAAGACCTGGAACACCCTCCCCACCAACCTCCGACAGACCCAAGACCTACTGGCCTTCAGAAGACTCCTCAAGACCTGGCTCTTCGATCAGTAGCAGCACCACCCCCCTCTTCCCCCAGCGCCTTGAGACCCTCGCGGGTATGTAGTGCGCTTTATAAGTGACATGATTGATTGATTGATTGATTGATTGATTTTGTATGTAACTGTTGTGCCAGCAGTAATGTGACATTCTTCTCTAAGTCCTAAATGATTCCCATGATGGTCCACTGACATCATAGCGGCATAACATTGTTTTAAAGTTAACGCATACATAAACTTATACATACACTTTCTATTGCACACAGGAAGTTCATGCTGGTTCTACAGTAATATGTTTTTTTCCTCGTCCCTGGCGATAAATAGGTTTTGATTCAGGCATAATATTTTTCGAGCCTGCAGGGAACGCTCCCACTCCAGATGGCTGATAAACATCCTCCCTCTAATGACTGCGCTGTGTTCCATGTGACCAAACCTCTAACTTAGTTAACTTGCAGCTTAAGACGTGCTGTAGCTGCCAAACAACCTATCTAGCACACTGCGAATGCACACTTTATTGACAGTACACCTACTTTCTGAACATAATACTGATTTATATTGTAATCTATATCATTTTTACAGCAGTAAATTCGACCAAACATCGAAAACCTATGCCTGCAGGAAGCACACTGTCAAGCGCAAAGCGAGAAATTAGACAGACGTAGGTTGTCCTGCCCCAGGCTTCAAATGGCTGGTCATGCTGGCAAGGAATCATCTCCGTCTTCATTTCAGTGTAGAAGCAGCTGATGCACCGCAGTGACATAATCTATTAACTAGACAGAGTGTCTCGCTGGCGTCAGCCCTGCCACCGAGACGGATGAATTTCCAGTCCCTCCTGAAAGAAAATGACCCACGATGCTGCCAGTTAGTAATGGCTGCGATAGCCGTATTTCTAAATTGGAGGACAGAGACTGGCAGGTGGTCGTGAAATCTAAATTAACTCTCAAATTAAAATTAGAATTGCTATAAAATACAAAAGGAGCATTGGAACTCGCTTCTGTACATCTCATGAAATAGAATTATTTTTATAAACGTGCTTTAAAAATGTGATGGAACAAGAAGTGTGTTCAAGGAGGTAGAGGGCAAAGGTTGAAAGGATATTGAGAGGCATACAAAGTTTTTGTACTGTGGAAAGGCTTTTTTATATCTCTCCTGTTTTTGTTAAAAAATGAAAGAATAAAATGTAGCCCATGGTTCTGCGTGCGATCGTTCCGTAGATTCTGGCTCTGAAATCATGGAATGAATCGCACACTTTTAGTCCTTCTTTACGAGAGGCCCGTTAATTCGGGCTATCGGAATTATAAATTCGGCAGGAGCACCGCCGGTAAATGTTAATCTACCCAGAGATTTCACGTACTTCAAGCAGGCGAAGCCCTGACTGGAATACCGGAGACAACATCTGCAATCTTCACTGGTGAGCTGCTGGATGTCATGCGCCATAAGGCAGGAGGCCATGCATGTGTCAGCTACAATGAGCTGTTTGAAAGTTTAGAACTATGAGGGGAATTAATATTTTTCATAAATTGTAACAATTTGTAATATTTAATTTAATGTGTGAAAAAGCATGTTGTTTGGTCAGAAATAGGCCCGTCAGACGTGTTTATACACAAAGACTATACCACAAGGTTCATACCACAAAAACAACACTAAACCCCTCTTACTTCCTTGCCCTAGAAATACTGTTACTTGATGTCCTGATAATTTCTTTTTTTATTTTTATATATTTTTTATTTCATCATGAAGAAAAATACAGCTGAAGCTTAAAATCTCCATACTTATAATACAATGAATATATGTGTGTATATAGCGAATAAAAACCATTATCAGCTAAGACCATATACCAAAAACCCCAGAACAACATGAAATCTATATACAGGCAATAAAATATTTTTAAAGATATACGACATTTACGATTGACTCTTCGGATAAACAGAACTACATACGATAAAAAGATAAAAGGCAGACACAGAAGCAGCATTTCATAACAGTACATTTCATTCTGACCGGATAAATGGAGTAATCCAATTTGTGAACAAGCCCCAGATCTTTTTCCCTTTTATCCTACCCTTTCTCCCTCTACGTTCATAAAGAGCTTTTTCTAAGTTATAGATATGTAAAAAACGGCTTTTCCACTGTTGAAAAGTCGGAGGTAGCGGATCCAACCAGGCAGAGGCAACACAATGGGGCTGATTCCGATTCGGGCCGGAAATCACTCCGACCGAGCCGGACCCGGAGAGATTTCCGACCGAATCGAACCCTAGCAGTCCGACTGAACGAGTACGATGCGCACGCATGCAATCGGACTCGAGTCGGTCGGACTCCCATTGAAGTCAATGGGAGCTGGTCGTACAACGCGTACGTGGGCTCCCATTGACTCAATGGGTGCGAGCCGAACAAGGGCGCCCCCTACAGCGGGTACGCGTCGATGCGACTCGCGGCGTACATGCACAGGTAGGGGGGACCCATGGGTCCCCCCTGTGTGTGACTCGTGCGGCTACGCGTACAGGGGGGTCCGACACGGACCCCCAAAGTGCGGCTCCGACTGCTCTTTCGAGCCGGACGGTGCGAGTCGGTCGGACTGCTCGAGGCGCGCATCGTACTTGCCCGGCCGGGGAACGTCTCCATTGCGCCGTGCGAGTCGTGTCTGTGCGAGTCGGTCGGAGCGTTTGGACTCGCGAACGAGTCGGTCGGCGATTTCGCGTGCGCTCGCATCGTACTCGCTCGCCCGGACGCACGTACGAATCGGTTGGGAAAGAGGGCTCCGAATCGGATCCGGTTAAGCCAAATCCGATTCGGTGCCCTACCGGCCGAGATCGGAATCGGCCCCATAGTCTTAAAACTGCCATCGCAATATAAATCAGCTCTTCTCCCTTCTTCCCTGTTGATTCGTTCACCCCCAGTAACATAAGAAGTGGTGAAAGGGGAACATCCTCTTTTAAAACAAGCTGCAAAAACCAGATATTTCTTGACCAAGTGGCTCGATGCAGGGGCATGTGGAAAAAATGTGTATTATATCTGCAGCATATGCCTTACACCTAAAACAATGGATTCCTTCCACACCTCCCCATTTCGCGATTTTCGCTGGCGTAATATATAGGTCAAACAGGGTCTTAAAATGTTGTGATTTCAGATTAGCTGCACACAGCACAGAGTTCCCCAATTCAATTGACTCAAGGAAACAGGAGTCCAAAACCCCCAATTTATCCTGCCATCTTCGCCTGTGTTTATCTAAATCGTCTTGCAGCCCCTCCAGCAGGCAGCTATAGAGTTGTGAAATAGAGGAACCGGAACTGCGAGTCAGCAATTCAACTAATGCCACATGTCCAAAGCCTGCAGCGCCACCCGCTTTTTTAAGAAGGAAATCCCTTAGCTGTAGATATTTAAAAAAATCACGGGGACCTATACTGAATCGTTCACGAATTATATCAAAGAGAGCTATGTGATCTCCTTCCAAAAAATCTGCAATCCTATAGAAGCCACTCCTGCCCCATCTTGCCAAACACTCATCTTGTAGGTCAATAGGGAGCTGATCATTCCCGATCAGGGGGTATACCTGTTAAATCTGCCTACTCCTACTTTTTTCCTTATACCAGCCCAATTGCGAAAGGCAGCAATTAAAACCTTAAATCGTTTTTTTTTAAAGTAGCTGGCTTCATAAAATTTTAGTAGGCATCCATTAGCCCGAGTATCAATCAAGATTTCAAATATTGAGGGGACATAACTAGGATCGTTTCTCTCCCTAGCCTTGACTCCAAGGAGAGACCCATAATATTACAGAACTGCAGCTAAATAATATAGTTTAAAATGTGGAAGTCCCCATCCCCCTCTCTCCCTTGGAAGGGGTAGGAATGCATTAGCTTTCCTTGTTCTGGCATACAACCAAATAAATCTCGCTACTTCCCTCTCTATTAAGTGAAACCAAAAATTGTGTATTTCCAGAGGAATTGTGCAGAAGATATACAACAACTTTGGGAGGATAATCATTTTGATAATATTGCATCTCCCCATTATTGACAGCTTCAGATTGTCCCAGCACTGGAGATCATTTTTAATTTTCCCCAATATAGGAGCCATATTTGACTATACAATATCCTCGCCCTTTGCTGTAATACAGACCCCTAAATAAACCGCTTTCTCAACAATTCGAGCATCCGAAGCTGTGGCAAATCTATTTGTCAAGAACTGAGTTTTAGCTCTATTCAGCAGATAGCCCGAATGGATCCCAAAGTCTTCTGCTATATTTGCGACGGCTCGCATTGCTCCATCGGGATCAGAAGTGATTATAGCCACATCGTCAGCATAAGCCAGGAGCTTAGTGTCCCAACCATGTAAGCTTACCGGAATAATGCGTGACGAGGCCTCCAGCCGTCTAAGAAAGGGGTCTATATATAATGCAAACAGCAAGGGGGAGGACGGGCATCCCTGCCTGGTCCCCCTACTAATTAAAAAAGCTGCCGAATCCTCCCCCATTATTCTTAGTAGTGCAATGGGGTTTATGTTCAAAACCCGTAATGCATTAATAAATTAAACTCCCAGGCCGTTAAACTCCAAAACCTTCCATAGATAGTCCCATGCCACACGATCGAACTCCTTCTCGGCGTCCAAGAAGGCAAACCCCATAGGCTTGGAGAGAACTTCAGTAGCATCAAAGAGTGAAATTACTCTTCTGACGTGATCTTCCGTCCCCTTTCCCTGTATAAATCCGTGTTGCCAAACTGAGACTAATTGATGCATCACAGAGTTCAGCGGCTAAAATCTTCGAGTACAGTTTGGCATCACTGTTGAGCAGCGTAATGGGCCTATATGAACCCAGACTAATAGGATCTTTACCCTTCTTTAAGAAGATGACAATATTAGCTGTGCCCCAAGAGCCAGGTGGTAGAGCTCCCTCCCTAACCTCCTTAAATACGCCAAGCAAAGCCTGGCAGATCTCTCTAAAAAAACCTTATAAAACTCTATAGGGATACAATCGGTGCCGGTGGCCTTACCAGCAGGTAAGGCTTGAATTACACAATATAGCTCCTCTTGCGAGATAGCCAGCCCCAATTGTATACCCTCCTCCTGTGATATCTTTCCACTCGGGCAGAATTCCGATAGATCCTCCTTCAGAAGAGTAACAGAGGGAGAAGCACTATATAGATCCTCATAAAACTAGCTAAAAGCCTCTCTAATATCCCACGGGTCTGTAACTACCACCCCCCTCATATTCTTACCCTGTTCAATGTGACCTGATGCGACCTGTTGCCTAGCCCTAACTGCCAATAAGCGACCGACATTTTTGCTGAATTCGTAACAGTCTTGTCTTTTGGCCAGGTACTTCCCTGCTGTCTTTTTTCAATGTTGAAGTCAGATAAGCAAGCTTTAATAACCGTGATAGAATTTAGAGTTACGGTAAGATCTTCTCCCTTAGCCACTTTGCTTATTAATTCTGTTTCAAGATCTGCAAGCTTCTGATAAAACAATTTAATCTGTGCAGCCCCTTTTTTCTGCTTGGTCAGGCTATATTGCAGTGTCTCCCCTCTCATTGCTGCCTTAAACGCATTCCACATCATCCCGGGAGGGACGCTACCGATATTGTTCTTAAAAAACTCTCTGATCCAACGTCTCATATACTCAACATATTCATCCTCTGATAGCAGTGCCCTCTCAAATGTCCAGCCTGTATGCTCCTTTCGTATCCCGCTGAGTGGTAACTCCAAAACAATAGGGTTGTGATCTGACATAACTCTGGGAAAGAGCTCCACCCTAGCCTTCTGCATGAGATTTGGGGAGACTAAAAAATAATCAAGCCGAGCAAATTTACCATGGGGGGCCGAATAATAAGTATAACCAGGATCATCGGGTTTTAATTTAGCCCACACATCTACCAGACCCATATCTTTTAATAAATTATTATAAGCCCTCATAGAACGCGGTTTACGCCCTTTACTAGATACTCCAGTATCACCTGGGGTTCCTCTTGAACCATTAATATTTAAATCTCCACAAACCACATACGGTGCCGGCCAGGAAGGCAGTTCATTAGCTAGAAAATGCAATACATCCGGATCATCTGACACTGGAGCATATACTGAACATAGTGTAAAAGAACCAGCACCATTCTTGCACTCCATTATAACCCATCTACCATTCCTGTCCACCATCTTTTTTCCCCCACAAAGAAATAGAACTGCTCTTCGAAAGAATGGCAACCCCCTTAGTCTTAACATCTTGCGAAGTGTATGCTAAAACCTTCAGCCCTAAGGATTTATACAGATCACAGTCTTTCCGTGCAATATGAGTTTCCTGGAGAGAATACAGATCGGCCTTGAGGACTTTAAGATCTTCTTGAACCTTTCTCCTTTTGGTACTATCATTAAGCCCACAAATGTTGATAGTGGCGATTCTTAATTTAGCCATTATATCTTTTAGAAATTTTCAAACTGTAACACCACATTTCTTTATCTTGAATATTAAATTGCCTGTCAAATCCACTAATCCTAACATCCATCACGAATAGTCCCTGATTTTTAATACTATCCAAAAAAACACAGATCCACAAAAATACACTTCAGCTGTTGTTCACCCTTCACCATTTTAGCCTGTGCCCCCCTTGCCTCAACCCACCCCCACCCCCACCCCAAGCCTTCCCTCCTCCCACCCCCTCCCTACCCTCCCTTTGAAAGCAGCTGGACCCATAGGGTCCGAGTGATGGAGTTAGCAAGAGCACCACAGCCCCCCCAGCCCCTTCTGCACCCCTCTGTTCTTCCGGCCAAAAAGCCCAAAAGCCGTCCATGAGGCCCCTTAGGAAGAGAAAAGGCCTGATCTAGTTCTCATCTATTTTTTTATTTCCCACAGACTTGTTCCAGGTACTCTCTCACCTGAATTTCAGAGGTAAAGAACTTAAAAGTGCCTCTAACAACAGTCTTCAATCTGGCCGGAGCCAGTAAGTATGCCTCAAAGCCTGCATCTTGGTAAGGTTTGATCACTTGTCGCAGTCGCCATCTACGTTCCACCGTGATGTGGCAGAAATTGGGGCGAACAAAAAAGGAAGAATCCTTATACTGTCTTCTAGCTTCGGGACGAGCTTTTTCAAAAATAGCCTGTCTAAGCAGGAAGTTACCAAAAAAGACTAAGATGGCCCTCGGCTGGTTAGTGTCTCTGCCAGAGGATTTACGGAGGACAGTTGGGAACCGGTGTACCCGCTGTATTTCTCGGTCCCAGTCCCAGCCCCCTAGCTCCGGGAAGGCTGACTTGAGTAAGTCAAGTATAAAAGCACGAATATCCTCCCCCTCCAGTCCTTCCTTGATCCCAAGAAAGCGGAGATTATTCCTCCTCTGGCGGTTTTCCATATCTTCTAGCTTCCACATTGCATCTTTTAATTGAGCTTCATGGGATGTGGAGCTTTCCCTTACAACAGATAGTTCTTTTTCAATCGCTTCGGTTCTTTCTTCAATGGCATTCATCCGTTCCCCGATCTCTGCGCAGGCTTTGCCAACTTTCCGAACTGCGCCTTCTAACTTTTTTGTGGCTTGTCTAGCTTTCTTACCATCCACTCTAGTCTCTGCACGATGTTCCTTAATTGATTCTAGAGTCATACTTAACGCAGAATTCACATCGGCTGTCTCTTTGTGTTGCTCCTCCGAGGGGCCTGCAACCAGAACCAGCGCCAATTCCGTAGGACCAGTAATCCTTGTGTGAGAATAGTCCCATTTTAGACCAGTGCCGGTGAACCGCTTTCCCTGGTTTTTTTGCATCTCGACAGGCCCCTTGTTCCCCTTAGAGCACCTTCGTTGTTTTTGGTGCTTTAGGGCAGTCTCTGGTGCCTCAAGAGTACTAGAATCCGAAGTCAAGATGCTATCCCCACTTCCACTGTGGTCGGAATCTGAAAGACCTGACAGTGAATCCTCGGCAAGTGAGAAGAACTTATCTGTATAATCCGGTATGATGTCGTCAGTAGCACCTTCTTGTATAGTTATGGACATACCAGCAGAGGGATCAGCTATAGTGCAAGAGCCACTAACAGTGGCATCCTGCGCCATCTCACTTGGTGTGCTGACCCCATCTTCTTCCAGGACTTCAAGCTGCGTCGTCAAGAGCTCGCCCAAGGTATCCCCCCGAAGTTCACTAAAAGGCTGGGCCGGAGATTCTAGGTTCATGTCCTGCATGAGATCAGAAGTACATAAGTTTTGTATACCTTCCTTAGTTTAAAAAAAGTCCGTAATAGCCGGTTGGGGCGGTGCAGAATTTGGGGCAAGATCATCCCCATCCGGGGTTGCCCCTCCTTCTTCCATCGTCTTTGAAACAGTTGCTTTCCGCCCCCCAGTTTGTAGGCGCTCAGCAGGGGTCTTCCGTTTTCCAGCTCCTCCGCTGTCCGCTTGTTTCTTCAGGTTGCGTGGTTCGTTAGGCTTAGCTACCTGGCTCGATGAGAGCTCCGGTTTGAAGCCTTGAATTTGCACAGGATTTCTTCCCACAGTTTCTTTTCCTACTCTTGAAGTCTTTGGAGGCATATTTCTAGGCTCTTCTGTACATCTGAAGCTAAACACTGTTCTCTGAACTCTCTGTGCCAATTTGTGTCCAAAGGCCAGTGCAAAATCCAGCCAGAACCTCCAGGTAGAACGAAATGACAGGGAACTGGTGATCAAAGGTTTACACCGCCTCCTCGCAGTAGCAGCCGGCTCACAGCCCGGCCCCGCCTCCGTCCTACCTCGCCCGGAGGCCCCGCCCGGTGTTCTCCCAGACGTTCTGCTGCTCAGCTGGAGCTCTGCGGCCGCTCAAGAAACACGACCCATCCGCCAGGCGCCAGTCCACAACAGCAACCGCCGCACTTGATCCACGGCCAGAGGTGAGCAATATTCTTCTAGCGAGGGCCTGCCTAGGGGCACATTCAGGCTGAGGAAGGGGAGCTACCACGGCGAACTACACTGCTGCAGCCATCTTGCTTTCCAATGTCTTGATAATTTCTAAATTAGCAAAACAACAGTAGCCTATGTTTTGGGGTGAATAACATACAGGTAAAGGAGACACAGCCATGTGAGCAAGGGGAATCATAGGGGAAGGGGATTGAGGAAGCAAATCGTATGGAACTGAACCTGCGTCATCACGCAAAAAATTCCCAGTAAACACACCACGGGCTGTATCATGGTGAGCTGCTCTCCTCACATCAAAACCTGTTTCTGTCTTAAAAAAAATACATAAAAAAACAGGCACTTGACTCTGCAGTGAGCCAGTGTACCTGATTGATCTTGATGTGGCTGCAAGACTCTCAGCTAAGCCCCATGACTAGCTATGTATCTACGTCTCCTTCTTCAGTATGAGACGTTGTATAATTGAAAACACGTACAGTATTTACTTGCTGTGTTCTTATGTCCCTTTATTATCTGATAAAGTCTGTTGCTTGCAGGATTTTTATATTTTCACCTTCTGACAATTTTGGTGTGTTTTTTAATAGTATTTGACACACTGTTCATTTGCTTGGAAAGGGTGATACAAAATCACTTGCAAAGTAAAAAGGATAAGTATCTAAATGAATATTCATAAAATAGGAGAGAGTACTAGACTGTAGGTATAAAATGGAAAAAAGAAGCACGATAGGGATAAATGCGTTATCCTTCATATGTAATTCTGTAAAATGAGGAAGGTTACATGTCTTTTCATGATTTCAATTGGCCTAGGTTAGAAGTAATTTTTTTGCACCAAGTTCAGTTATAATGAGTGTGTATTAATTTGGAGACAGCTGGGATGAAGATACACTACATGACACCCTTATGTTGTACTTGAAAATAAGACCCCCTAAATTGCAAAGCAAACTCAAGGCGAATAAAAGGTTTGTAGTTATACTCTCCTGCAGGGGGCGTGTCTGTGGGAGTCTATTGGACCTCTCTCTAAAAAGGAACCATTAGGGGGCGCGCTAACTGCACCACTTTAATGTGGCACACAGTCAGAGTGTTTCCTGGCCACTTATTTTACTCTTCACCAGTGTCTGTAATACCGGGTGGGCACAGAGGGTGCAGCACCAACTAGGGAAAAACCCCTGAGATAACTCTAGTGCACATGTCGTGTCAGCAAATTCTGCATTACAGACGGGATGTCGAGGACCTGCTTCTACTTCTGTAACACCAAGGTGTCCCGGGTGGAACAGAAAACGGGCGCACACGCCTGTTGCACTGCTAAGGCACTTGGTATAAATCGGAATGTGAAGGCTGTAATTTATGGGAGCCTGATTAGGACCATTTTTCCGTAGCTAGGGATAAAATATCCTATGTGAATTTTGAGATTTTGAGTAGGTTGGTGAAGTCAGGAAAGGAGTCCAGCAGGTATATTTAATGCTTATTAATTTTAATGTGCTTATCAGTAACATTGACAAAACCCTTGCAATTCCTAATTGTGACTGTCCTTCTGATAATTGTGTCCAAGTTACTTGTCTTCTATATGCAAATGGGCCAGTATTACTGGCTAGGCTGGATATCACCCTGGTTATCTCTTGAAAGCATTTGAAAATTGCACTGAGAAACTGGTTTCAGGACAATAGCAATAGACTCCAACTTGCTGACATTCTATTACCTTGGTCTTCTATAACCTTCTTCTGAGCATACATGAAAGCTAGGCTCCAAAAACCTGTTTTTTGTAACTGGTAAATCTCACTTTTTACCTGCATTAAACAAAACAAAAGATGGGTAAAGGATCTTCCTTCTGAGAAGATTTAGAACCAAAAGGGGAATCAGGAGCTATTTGTGGAGCTGAACTGTGGGGTTACTCTAACTAATATCCATTACTAGCAGCACTAAATGAATTTCTTTGTAGAATAAAAGGCCTCCCATGCTGGAATTCTTCTACAACTTCTCTGAATAATGCTTGGGGTGAAAAGTGTGACCCATAGCACTGTTTAAGCCTGTCTTATTCTGAGCAAGACCATGAGCTAATCCAGAAGCACTAGTCTACAGATAGGCGTGGCGAGGAATGTTGATGTTTAAAAATGTTTATTGCTTGCATTTGGCAACCCTTCTGCTATTTATATTTGCAGGATCATAGGGTTGCACTTGAAGCTAGTTTCTTACAATTTCCAGCCAGCCTGGCTATTAAGGCTGATTGTCTTGATTGATAGCTATGGCAACCTGGGAAATGTGAAAGAAGATGCACAAGGGAAAGCAAAGAAGGGTATGAAGTCAATACCATTTCGATATATAATAGGGAGGCTAAATGCAGATAAAAGAATATGGAGGAGAGGAGAGAAGATGTGGCCAAACTGTCTGAGCAGCCAGAATTGAACTGAGGAAACCAGGTTCGAGTCTTGGTGTCACCTCAACGTTCTGTGATTCTGAGCAAATCACTTAATCTCCTGATGTTTAAAAAGCAAAAAAATATGACCTTGTGTAATGTAATCTGGTGCTCATGTAAAGCACTCTGATGCCTTAGGGCCAAGTTCTGTTTGAGTCGGAACGCGGATTGCTGATGCCTTCACGAACAATCGACAACGCGAGTGTCAACTCGCTAAATATTAAACGGCGAGAATTCTACAAAGACAGCCATAAGTAACCAATATCGTTCCTTGGCAACAATTGTGCTGAGCTTTTCATCTGGACTAAGTATTCAAAAGTCCATAGCCATTTTTATATTGAGGGTCTTCAGTCTACATATGAACTCTCTGTCCTGAAGATGGTCTTCTAGATGTTACACAAGATTAGACTGAAACGTCGACATTTGTACCCAATTTTCATTTAAATTGTTACATAGGAGTTAATCATTGTATTTTTGATGATAATTCCATTTGTAAATAAGTGATAGTAATAGGTTTTCGCAAAAGTGATCATGAGATAAGATTATTGTGAAGATTATCGATCTCAGTCATTTTTGTTTATGTGACCTGTGTTTTGTACCCTTTTGTAACATTATTTATTCACATAAATTTGTATAGAAAAAGTATACACTCGCTTGTTTTGTTCTTTTTGATATACTCTTTTGTGATTTTTGCAATTGATTTCAATAATTAATATATTGGAGGCCACTAATTTGGCTCTCATAATTTGTTTGTATAAAATCAAGCCGGATTGTGTTTAAAATAAATTCCTTGAAGGCATTGTTACCTGATACCTAATTATTCATAATTAGGCAAAGGCAGAACCACATTTGACATCATATTTTAGTGCAAAATATATCCTTGCATCCATTTTGTACTTAAACTCATATACTTATGCCACACAGGGTAAAGAAAAATATGCTGAGTTAAAGGAGAAAAAATCAGCACCAAATTTACCATTTAACCCCTTCGCTGCTAGGCCTTTTCCCCTCCTGTGCTAAGCCTTTTTTTTGCTATTTAGGGGAAGTCCGCGCTTAGGCCCCTGTAACTTTTTGACCACATAAGGTATCCATGCCAAATTTGCGTCCTTTTTTTCCAACATCATGGGGATTCTAAAGGTACCCAGGGTTTGTGGATTCCCCTGGAGGGGACCCAGAAATTAGCCAAAATACTGCTAAATTTTGGGGGTTTTGGGAAAAATGCGAAAAAAGGGCTACAGATGAAAGCATCTGGTTTTTCCCCTGCAAATGGCATAAAAAAAGGGGTTATGGTGCTGAAATCACCATCTTCCCAGCTTTCAGGGACAAGCAGACTTTTGTCAGAAAACCAAAATTTTGTACACAGTTTTGGCATTTTTCTGGGACATAGCCTATTTTTGCTATTTTTTGTGCTTTCAACCTCCTTCCAGTTAATGGTAGAAATGGTTATGAAAGCAATAATGGATACTGGAAATCCATACATTTCTGAAAAGTAGACAAAATTCTGAATTCAGCAAGGGGTCATTTGTGTAGATCCTTCAAGTTGTCTTTATAGAAACAAACAGTTAAATATAGGAAAAATTGAAAATTAGTTGAAAAAAACAGCCATTTGTGTCAACGTTTTCACCTGTAACTTCTTCTAATTATGACAGCTATTTAAAAGCAATATACCATTACATCCGCGGTACCTTTCTGGTTGTGGTGATATATAGGACTTGTAGGTTCACCAAGAACCAGACGAACCCAAAGCCAATAACTGAGCAGCGTCTTGCAATGGTTTTTTATTATGTCCCGGGTATATAGCAATTATTCTGGGAAAATTTATACATGGAAAAATCGGTATGAAAGACACCTATGTATTTCTGAAATGGGAACAAAATATAGAGTTTAGAAACAGTAGATATTTGCACATTTCCGAAATTTGGAGTACCCATACTAGTATGAGAATTATAGGTCATTTTTCAAAATGACTTCTTTTTTACACATTGTCTTTCATTTGGAAGGCAGAAATGCATCGAAAGTCAATAGATAATAACAGTTGCTCTACAACTTTGTGTTACCCTAAGTCTCCTGATAAAAATGGTACCTCACTTGTGTGGGTAGGCCTAGTGCCCGCGACAGGAAACGGCCCAAAACGCAACATGGACACACCACATTTTCACAGTGAAAAATGACCCTTTTTTTGCAAAGTGCCTAGCTGTAGTTTTTTAACCCTAGCTCTGCCGGCACCTAGGGAAACCTAGCAAACCTATACATTTTTGAAAACTAGACACCCAGGGGAATCCAGGATGGGGTGACATGACTGGCTCTCTCCTGGTTCTGTTACCCAGAATCCCTTGCAAACCTAAAAAATTGTCAAAAAAACACATTTTCCTCACTTTTCTGTGGTGGAAAGTTCTGGAATCTGCGTGGATCCACAAAATTCCACACACCCCGTCTTCCCCAAAGTCTTTTGAGAAAAACGGTACCCCACTTGTGTGGGTAGGCCTAGTGCCCGCGACAGGAAACGGCCCAAAACGCAACGTGGACACACCACATTTTCACAGTGAAAAATGACCCTTTTTTTGCAAAGTGCCTAGCTATAGTTTTTTAACCCTAGCTCTGCCGGCACCTAGGGAAACCTAGCAAACCTATATATTTTTGAAAACTAGACACCCAGGGGAATCCAGGATGGGGTGACTTGTTTGGCTCACACTAGGTTCTGGTACCCAGAATCCCTTGCAAACATAAACAATTGTCCAAAAAAAAAACATTTTCCTCACTTTTCTGTGGTGGAAAGTTCTGGAATCTGCGTGGATTCACAAAATTCCACACACACCGCGTTCCCCAAAGTCTTACAAAAAAAATGGTACCTCACTTGTGTGGGTAGGCCTAGTGCCCGCGACAGGAAACAGCGCAAAACGCAACGTGGACACACCACATTTTCACAGTGAGAAATGACCCTTTTTTTGCAAAGTGCCTAGCTGTAGTTTTTGAACCCTAGCTCTGCCGGCACCTAGGGAAACCTAGCAAACCTATACATTTTTGAAAACTAGACACCCAGGAGAATCCAGGATGGGGTGACTTTACTGGCTCTCTCCAGGTTCTGGTAACCAGAATTCCTTGCAAACCTAAAAAATTGTCCAAAAAACCACATTTTCCTCACTTTTCTGTGGTGGAAAGATCTGGAATCTGCGTGGATCCACAAAATTCCACCCACCCCGCGTTCCGCAAACTCTTCCGAGAAAAATGGTACCTCACTTGTGTGGGTAAGCCTAGTGCCTGCGACAGGAAAAATCGCAAAACGCAACGTGGACACACCACATTTTCACAGTGAAAAATGACCCTTTTTTTGCAAAGTGCCTAGCTGTAGTTTTTTAACCCTAGCTCTGCCGGCACCTACGGAAACCTAGCAAACCTATGCATTTTTGAAAACTAGACACCCAGGGGAATCCAGGAGGGGGTGACTTGACTGGCTCTCACCAGGTTCTGGTACCCAGAATCCTTTGCAAACCTAAAAATTGTGAAAACAAACACATTTTCCTCAATTTTCTGTGGTGGAAAGTTCTGGAATCTGCGTGGATCCACAAAATTCCACCCACCCCGCGTTTCCCAAAGTCTTCCAAGAAAAATGGTACCTCTCTTGTGTGGGTAGGCCTAGTGCCCGCGACAGGAAACAGCGCAAAACGCAACGTGGACACACCACATTTTCACAGTGAAAAATGACCCTTTTTTTGCAAAGTGCCTAGCGGTAGTTTTTGAACCCTAGCTCTGCCGGCACCAAGGGAAACCAAGCAAACCTATACATTTTTGAAAACTAGATACCCAGGGGAATCCAGGATGGGGTCACTTGACTGGCTCTCACCAGGTTCTGGTACCCAGAATCTCTTGCAAACCTAAAAAATTGTCAAAAAAATCACATTTTCCTCACTTCTCTGTGGTGGAAAGTTCTGGAATCTGCGTGGATCCACAAAATTCCACCCACCCCGCGTTCCCCAAAGTCTTCCAAGAAAAATGGAACCTCACTTGTGTGGGTAGGCCTAGTGCCCGCGACAGGAAACAGCGCAAAACCCAACGTGGACACACCACATTTTCACAGTGAAAAATGACCCTTTTTTTGCAAAGTGCCTAGCTGTAGTTTTTGAACCCTAGCTCTGCCGGCACCAAGGGAAACCAAGCAAACCTATACATTTTTGAAAACTAGACACCCAGGGGAATCCAGGATGGGGTCACTTGACTGGCTCTCACCAGGTTCTGGTACCCAGAATCCCTTGCAAACCTAAAAAATTGTCAAAAAAACCACATTTTCCTCACTTTTCTGTGGTGGAAAGTTCTGGAATCTGCGTGGATCCACAAAATTCCACCCACCCCGCGTTCCCCAAACTCTTCCGAGAAAAATGGTACCTCACTTGTGTGGGTAAGCCTAGTGCCCGCGACAGGAAAAATCGCAAAACACAACGTGGACACACCACATTTTCACAGTGAAAAATGACCCTTTTTTTGCAAAGTGCCTAGCTGTAGTTTTTGAACCCTAGCTCTGCCGGCACCTAGGGAAACCTAGCAAACCTATGCATTTTTGAAAACTAGACACCTAGGGGAATCCAGGATGGGGTGACTTGACTGGCTCTCACCAGGTTCTGATACCCAGAATCCCTTGCAAACCTAAAAAATTGTGAAAACAAAAACATTTTCCTCAATTTTCTGTGGTGGAAAGTTCTGGAATCTGCGTGGATCCACAAAATTCCACCCATCCCGCGTTTCCCAAAGTCTTCCGAGAAAAATGGTACCTCTCTTGTGTGGGTAGGCCTAGTGCCCGCGACAGGAAACAGCGCAAAACGCAACGTGGACACACCACATTTTCACAGTGAAAAATGACCCTTTTTTTGCAAAGTGCACAGTTGTAGTTTTTGAACCCTAGCTCTGCCGGCACCTAGGGAAACCAAGCAAACCTATACATTTTTGAAAACTAGACACCCAGGGGAATCCAGGATGGGGTCACTTGACTGGCTCTCACCAGGTTCTGGTACCCAGAATCTCTTGCAAACCTAAAAAACTGTCAAAAAAATCGATTTTCTTCACTTCTCTGTGGTGGAAAGTTCTGGAATCTGCGTGGATCCACAAAATTCCACCCACCCCGCGTTCCCCAAAGTCTTCCAAGAAAAATGGTACCTCACTTGTGTGGGTAGGCCTAGTGCCCGCGACAGAAAACAGCGCAAAACGCAACGTGGACACACCACATTTTCACAGTGAGAAATGACCCTTTTTTTGCAAAGTGCCTAGCTGTAGTTTTTGAACCCTAGCTCTGCCGGCACCTAGGGAAACCAAGCAAACCTATACATTTTTGAAAACTAGACACCCAGTAGAATCCAGGATGGGGTCACTTGACTGGCTCTCACCAGGTTCTGGTACCCAGAATCCCTTGCAAACCTAAACAATTGTCAAAAAAACACATTTTACTCACTTTTCTGTGGTGGAAAGTTCTGGAATCTGCGTGGATCCACAAAATTCCACACACCCTGTTGTCCCCAAAGTCTTTTGAGAAAAACGGTACCCCACTTGTGTGGGTAGGCCAAGTGCCCGCGACAGTAAACGGCCCAAAACTCAACGTGGACACACCACATTTTCACAGTGAAAAATGACCCTTTTTTTGCAAAGTGCCTAGCTATAGTTTTTGAACCCTAGCTCTGCCGGCACCTAGGGAAACCTAGCAAACCTATACATTTTTTAAAACTAGACACCCAGGGCAATCCAGGATGGGGTGACTTGACTGGCTCTCTCTAGGTTCTGGTACCCAGAATCCCTTGCAAACGTAAACAATTGTCCCAAAAAAAACCATTTTCCTCACTTTTCTGTGGTGGAAAGTTCTGGAATCTGCGTGGATCTACAAAATTCCACACACACCGCGTTCCCCAAAGTCTTACAAAAAAAAAGGTACCTCACTTGTGTGGGTAGGCCTAGTGCCCGCGACAGGAAACAGCGCAAAACGCAACGTGGACACACCACATTTTCACAGTGAAAAATGACCCATTTTTTGCAAAGTGCCTAGCTGTAGTTTTTGAACCCTAGCTCTGCCGGCACCTAGGGAAACCTAGCAAACCTATACATTTTTTAAAACTAGACACCCAGGGGAATCCAGGATGGGGTGACTTTACTGGCTCTCTCCAGGTTCTGGTACCCAGAATTCCTTACAAACCTAAATTTTGTTTAAAAAAAACCCCATTTTCCTCACTTTTCTGTGGTGGAAAGTTCTGGAATCTGCGTGGATCCACAAAATTCCACACACCCCACGTTCCCCAAAGTCTTCCAAGAAAAATGGTACCTCACTTGTGTGGGTAAGCCTAGTGCCCGCGACAGGAAAAATCGCAAAACGCAACATGGACACACCACATTTTCACAGTGAAAAATGACCCTTTTTTTGCAAAGTGCCTAGCTGTAGTTTTTGAACCCTAGCTCTGCCGGCACCTAGGGAAACCTAGCAAACCTATGCATTTTTGAAAACTAGACACCCAGGGGAATCCAGGATGGGGTGACTTGACTGGCTCTCACCAGGTTCTGGTACCCAGAATCCCATGCAAACCTAAAAAATTGTCAAAAAAAACACATTTTCCTCACTTTTCTGTGGTGGAAAGTTCTGGAATCTGCGTGGATCCACAAAATTCCACCCACCCCGCGTTCCCCAAAGTCTTTTGAGAAAAATGGTACCCCACTTGTGTGGGTAGGCCTAGTGCCCGCGACAGGAAACGGCCCAAAACGCAACGTGGACACACCACATTTTCACAGTGAAAAATGACCCTTTTTTTGCAAAGTGCCTAGCCATAGTTTTTGAACCCTAGCTCTGCCGGCACCTAAGGAAACCTAGCAAACCTATACATTTTTGAAAACTAGACACTCAGGGGAATCCAGGATGGGGTGACTTGACTGGCTCACACCAGGTTCTGGTACCCAGAATCCCTTGCAAACCTAAAAAATTGTCAAAAAAAACACATTTTCCTCACTTTTCTGTGGTGGAAAGTTCTGGAATCTGCGTGGATCCACAAAATTCCACCCACCCCGCGTTCCCCAAAGTTTTTCAAGAAAAATGGTACCTCACTTGTGTGGGTAGGCCTAGTGCCCGCGACAGGAAACAGCACAAAACGCAACGTGGACACACCACATTTTCACAGTGAGCAATGACCCTTTTTTGCAAAGTGCCTAGCTGTAGTTTTTGAACCCTAGCTCTGCCGGCACCCATGGAAACCTAGCAAACCTATACATTTTTGAAAACTAGACACCCAGGAGAATCCAGGATGGGGTGACTTGACTGGCTCTCACTAGGTTCTGGTACCCAGAATCCCTTGCAAACGTAAAAAATTGTCAAAAAACCCCCCATTTTCCTCACTTTTCTGTGGTGGAAAGTTCTGGAATCTGCGTGGATCCACAAAATTCCACCCACCCCGCGTTCCCCAAAGTCTTCCAAGAAAAATGGTACCTCACTTGTGTGGGTAGGCCTAGTGCCCGCGACAGGAAACTGCGCAAAACGCAACGTAGACACACCACATTTTCACAGTGAGAAATGACCCTTTTTTTGCAAAGTGCCTAGCTGTAGTTTTTGAACCCTAGCTCTGCCGGCACCTAGGGAAACCTAGCAAACCTATACATTTTTGAAAACTAGACACACAGGGGAATCCAGGATGGGGTGACTTGACTGGCTCTCTCCTGGTTCTGTTACCCAGAATCCCTTGCAAACCTAAACAATTGTCAAAAAAACACATTTTCCTCACTTTTCTGTGGTGGAAAGTTCTGGAATCTGCGTGGATCCACAAAATTCCACACACCCTGTGTTCCCCAAAGTCTTTTGAGAAAAATGGTACCCCACTTGTGTGGGTAGGCCTAGTGCCCGCGACAGGAAACGGCCCAAAACGCAACGTGGACACACCACATTTTCACAGTGAAAAATGACCCTTTTTTTGCAAAGTGCCTAGCTATAGTTTTTGAACCCTAGCTCTGCCGGCACCTAAGGAAACCTAGCAAACCTATACATTTTTGAAAACTAGACACCCAGGGGAATCCAGGATGGGGTGACTTTACTGGCTCTCTCCAGGTTCTGGTACCCAGAATTCCTTGCAAACCTAAAAAATTGTCAAATAAACCACATTTTCCTCACTTTTCTGTGGTGGAAAGTTCTGGAATCTACGTGGATCCACAAAATTCCACCCACCCCACATTCCCCAAAGTCTTCCAAGAAAAATGGTACCTCACTTGTGTGGGTAGGCCTAGTGCCCGCGACAGGAAACAGCGCAAAACGCAACATGGACACACCACATTTTCACAGTGAAAAATGACCCTTTTTTTGCAAAGTGCCTAGCTGTAGTTTTTGAACCCTAGCTCTGCCGGCACCTAGGGAAACCTAGCAAACCTATGCATTTTTGAAAACTAGACACCCAGGGGAATCCAGGATGGGGTGACTTGACTGGCTCACACCAGGTTCTGGTACCCAGAATCCCTTGCAAACCTAAAAAATTGTCAAAAAAAACACATTTTCCTCACTTTTCTGTGGTGGAAAGTTCTGGAATCTGTGTGGATCCACAAAATTCCACCCACCCCGCGTTCCCCAAAGTCTTCCAAGAAAAATGGTACCTCACTTGTGTGGGTAGGCCTAGTGCCCGCGACAGGAAACAGCACAAAACGCAACGTGGACACACCACATTTTCACAGTGAGCAATGACCCTTTTTTTGCAAAGTGCCTAGCTGTAGTTTTTGAACCCTAGCTCTGCCGGCACCCATGGAAACCTAGCAAACCTATACATTTTTGAAAACTAGACACCCAGGAGAATCCAGGATGGGGTGACTTGACTGGCTCTCACTAGGTTCTGGTACCCAGAATCCCTTGCAAACGTAAAAAATTGTCAAAAAACCCCCCATTTTCCTCACTTTTCTGTGGTGGAAAGTTCTGGAATCTGCGTGGATCCACAAAGTTCCACACACACCGAGTTCCCCAAAGTCTTACAAAAAAAATGGTACCTCACTTGTGTGGGTAGGCCTAGTGCCCGCGACAGGAAACAGCGCAAAACGCAACGTGGACACACCACATTTTCACAGTGAAAAGTGACCCATTTTTTGCAAAGTGCCTAGCTGTAGTTTTTGAACCCTAGCTCTGCCGGCACCTAGGGAAACCTAGCAAACCTATACATTTTTGAAAACTAGACACCCAGGGGAATCCAGGATGGGGTGACTTTACTGGCTCTCTCCAGGTTCTGGTACCCAGAATTCCTTGCAAACCTAAAAAATTGTCAAAAAAAACATTTTCCTCACTTTTCTGTGGTGGAAAGTTCTGGAATCTGCGTGGATCCACAAAATTCCACCCACCCCGCGTTCCCCAAAGTCTTCAGAGAAAAATGGTACCTCACTTGTGTGGGTAAGCCTAGTGCCCGCGACAGGAAAAATCACAAAACGCAACGTGGACACACCACATTTTCACAGTGAAAAATGACCCTTTTTTTGCAAAGTGCCTAGCTGTAGTTTTTTAACCCTAGCTCTGCCGGCACCTAGGGAAACCTAGCAAACCTATGCATTTTTGAAAACTAGACACCCAGGGGAATCCAGGATGGGGTGACTTGACTGGCTCTCACCAGGTTCTGGTAGCCAGAATCCCTTGCAAACCTAAAAAATTGTGAAAACAAACACATTTTCCTCAATTTTCTGTGGTGGAAAGTTCTGGAATCTGCGTGGATCCACAAAATTCCACTCACCGCGCGTTCCCCAAAGTCTTCCGAGAAAAATGGTACCTCACTTGTGTGGGTAAGCCTAGTGCCCGCAGCAGGAAAAATTGCAAAACGCAACGTGGACACACCACATTTTCACAGTGAAAAATGACCCTTTTTTTGCAAAGTGCCTAGCTGTAGTTTTTTAACCCTAGCTCTGCCGGCACCTAGGGAAACCTAGCAAACCTATGCATTTTTGAAAACTAGACACCCAGGGGAATCCAGGATGGGGTGACTTGACTGGCTCTCACCAGGTTCTGGTACCCAGAATCCTTGCAAACCTAAAAAATTGTCAAAAAACCCACATTTTCCTACATTTTCTGTGGTGGAAACTTCTGGAATCTGCGTGGATCCACAAAATCCCACCCACCCCACGTTCCGCAAAGTCTTCCAAGAAAAATGGTACCTCACTTGTGTGGGTAGGACTAGTGCCCGCGACAGGAAACAGCGCAAAACGCAACGTGGACACACCACATTTTCACAGTGAAAAATGACTCTTTTTTTGCAAAGTGCCTAGCTGTAGTTTTTGAACCCTAGCTCTGCCGGCACCTAGGGAAACCTAGGAAACCTATACATTTCTGAAAACTAGACACCCAGGGGAATCCATGAGGGTGTGACTTGACTGGCTCTCACCAGGTTCTGGTACCCAGAATCCCTTGCAAACGTAAAAAAGTGTAAAAAAAAAACATTTTCCTCACTTTTCTGTGGTGGAAAGTTCTGGAATCTGTGTGGATCCACAAAATTCCACACACCCCGCATTCCCCAAAGTCTTACAAAAAAATGGTACCTCACTTGTGTGGGTAGGCCTAGTGCCCGCGACAGGAAACAGCGCAAAACGCAACGTGGACACACCACATCTTCACAGTGAAAAATGACCCTTTTTTTGCAAAGTGCCAAGCTGTAGTTTTTGAACCCTAGCTCTGCCGGCACCTAGGGAAACCTAGAAAACCTATACATTTTTGAAAACTAGACACCCAGGGGAATACAGGATGGGGTGACTTGACTGGCTCTCACCAGGTTCTGGTACCCGGAATCCCTTGCAAACATAAAAAATTGTCCAAAAAACCCCATTTTCCTCACTTTTCTGTGGTGGAAAGTTCTGGAATATGCTTGGATCCACAAAATTCCACACACCCCGCGTTCCCCAAAGTCTTACAAAAAAAATGGTACCTCACTTGTGTGGGTAGGCCTAGTGCCCGCGACAGGAAACAGCACAAAACGCAACATGGACACACCACATTTTCACAGTGAAAAATGATCAATTTTTTGCAAAGTGCCTAGCTGTAGTTTTTGAACCCTAGCTCTGCCGGCACCTAGGGAAACCTAGCAAACCTATACATTTTTGAAAACTAGACACCCAGGGAATCCAGGATGGGGTGACTTTACTGGATCTCTCCAGGTTCTGGTACCCAGAACTCCTTGCAAACCAAATTAATTGTAAAAAAAACACATTTTCCTCACTTTTCTGTGGTGGAAAGTTCTGGAATATGCGTGGATCCACAAAATTCCACCCACCCCGCGTTTCCCAAAGTCTTCCGAGAAAAATGGTACCTCACTTGTGTGGGTAAGCCTAGTGCCCGCGACAGGAAAAATCGCAAAACGCAACATGGACCCACCACATTTTCACAGTGAAAAATGACCCTTTTTTTGCAAAGTGCCTAGCTGTAGTTTTTGAACCCTAGCTCTGCCGGCACCTAGGGAAACCTAGCAAACCTATACATTTTTGAAAACTAGACACCCAGGGGAATCCAGGATGGGGTGACTTGACTGGCTCTCAACAGGTTCTGGTAGCCAGAATCCCTTGCAAACCTAAAAAATTGTGAAAACAAACACATTTTCCTCAATTTTCTGTGGTGGAAAGTTCTGGAATCTGCGTGGATCCACAAAATTCCACCCACCCCGCGTTCCCCAAAGTCTTCCGAGAAAAATGGTACCTCACTTGTGTGGGTAAGCCTTGTGCCCGCGGCAGGAAAAATTGCAAAACGCAACGTGGACACACCACATTTTCACAGTGAAAAATGACCCTTTTTTTGCAAAGTGCCTAGCTGTAGTTTTTGAACCCTAGCTCTGCCGGCACCTAGGGAAACCAAGCAAACCTATACATTTTTGAAAACTAGACACCCAGGGGAATCCAGGATGGGGTGACTTGACTGGCTCTCACCAGGTTCTGGTACCTAGAATCCCTTGTAAACCTAACAAATTGTCAAAAAACCCACATTTTCCTAACTTTTCTGTGGTGGAAACTTCTGGAATCTGCGTGGATCCACAAAATCCCACCCACCCCGCATTCCCCAAAGTCTTCCGAGAAAAATGGTACCTCACTTGTGTGGGTAGGCCTAGTGCCCGCGACAGGAAACCGCGCAAAACGCAACATGGACACACCACAATTTCACAGTGAAAAATGACCCATTTTTTGCAAAGTGCCTAGCTGTAGTTTTTTAACCCTAGCTCTGCCGGCACCTAGGGAAACCTAGCAAACCTATACATTTTTGCAAACTAGACACCCAGGGGAATCCAGGATGGGGTGACTTGACTGGCTCTCACCAGGTTCTGGTACCCAGAATCCCTTGCAAACGTAAAACATTGTAAAAAAAAAACACATTTTCCTCACTTTTCTGTGGTGGAAAGTTCTGTATTCTGCGTGGATCCACAAAATCCCACCCACCCCGCGTTCCCCAAAGTCTTCTGAGAAAAATGGTACCTCACTTGTGTGGGTAGGCCTAGTGCCCGCGACAGGAAACAGCGCAAAACGCAACGTGGACACACCACATTTTCACAGTTAAAAATTACCCTTTTTTTGCAGAGTGCCTAGCTGTAGTTCTTGAACCCTAGCTCTGCCGGCACTTAGGGAAATCTAGCAAACCTATACATTTTTGAAAACTAGACACCCAGGGGAATCCAGGATGGGGGTCACTTGACTGGCTCTCACCAGGTTCTGGTACCCAGAATCCCTTGCAAACCTAAAACATTGTCAAAAAAACCACAATTTCCTCACTTTTCTGTGGTGGAAAGTTCTGGAATCTGCGTGGATCCACAAAATTCCACCCACCCCACGTTCCCCAAAGTCTTCCAAGAAAAATGGTACCTCACTTGTGTGGGTAGGCCTAGTGCCTGCGACAGGAAACAGCGCAAAACACAACATGGACACACCACAATTTCACAGTGAGAAATGACCCTTTTTTTGCAAAGTGCCTAGCTGGTGTTTTTGAACCCTAGCTCTGCCGGCACCTAAGGAAACCTAGCAAACCTATACATTTTTGAAAACTAGACACCCAGGGGACTCCAGGATGGGGTCACTTGACTGGCTCCTACCAGGTTCTGGTACCCAGAATCTCTTGCAAACCTAAAACATTGTGAAAACAAACACATTTTCCTCACTTTTCTGTGGTGGAAAGTTCTGGAATCTGCGTGGATCCACAAAATTCCACCCACCCCGCGTTTCCCACAGTCTTCCGAGAAAAATGGTACCTCACTTGTGTGGGTAGGCCTAGTGCCCGCGACAGGAAACAGCGCAAAACGCAATGTGGACACACCACATCTTCACAGTGAAAAATGACCCTTTTTTTGCAAAGTGCCAAGCTGTAGTTTTTTAACCCTAGCTCTGCCGGCACCTAGGGAAACCTAGGAAACCTATACATTTCTGAAAACTAGACACCCAGGGGAATCCATGAGGGTGTGACTTGACTGGCTCTCACCAGGTTCTGGTACCCAGAATCCCTTGCAAACGTAAAAAAGTGTAAAAAAAAAAAACATTTTCCTCACTTTTCTGTGGTGGAAAGTTCTGGAATCTGTGTGGATCCACAAAATTCCACACACCCCGCATTCCCCAAAGTCTTACAAAAAAAATGGTACCTCACTTGTGTGGGTAGGCCTAGTGCCCGCGACAGGAAACAGCGCAAAACGCAACGTGGACACACCACATCTTCACAGTGAAAAATGACCCTTTTTTTGCAAAGTGCCAAGCTGTAGTTTTTGAACCCTAGCTCTGCCGGCACCTAGGGAAACCTAGAAAACCTATACATTTTTGAAAACTAGACACCCAGGGGAATCCAGGATGGGGTGACTTGACTGGCTCTCACCAGGTTCTGGTACCCGGAATCCCTTGCAAACATAAAAAATTGTCCAAAAACCCCCATTTTCCTCACTTTTCTGTGGTGGAAACCTATGGAATCTGCGTGGATCCACAAAATCCCACCCACCCGCGTTCCCCAAAGTCTTCTGAGAAAAATGGTACCTCACTTGTGTGGGTAGGCCTAGTGCCCGCGACAGGAAACAGCGCAAAACGCAACGTGGACACACCACATTTTCACAGTGAAAAATTACCCTTTTTTTGCAAAGTGCCTAGCTGTACTTTTTGAACCCTAGCTCTGCCGGCACCTAAGGAAACCTAGCAAACCTATACATTTCTGAAAACTAGACACCCAGGGGAATCCAGGAGGGGGTGACTTGACTGCCTCTCACCAGGTTCTGGTACCCAGAATCCCTTGCAAACGTTAACAATTGTCAAAAAAAAAAACATTTTCCTCACTTTTCTGTGGTGGAAAGTTCTGGAATATGCGTGGATCCACAAAATTCCACACACCCCGCGTTCCCCAAAGTCTTACAAAAAAAATGGTACCTCACTTGTGTGGGTAGGCCTAGTGCCCGCGACAGGAAAAATCGCAAAACGCAACGTGGACCCACCACATTTTCACAGTGAAAAATGACCCTTTTTTTGCAAAGTGCCTAGCTGTAGTTTTTGAACCCTAGCTCTGCCGGCACCTAGGGAAACCAAGCAAACCTATACATTTTTGAAAACTAGACACCCAGGGGAATCCAGGATTGGGTGACTTGACTGGCTCTCACCAGGTTCTGGTACATAGAATCCCTTGTAAACCTAACAAATTGTCAAAAAACCCACATTTTCCTAACTTTTCTGTGGTGGAAAGTTCTGGAATCTGCGTGGATCCACAAAATTCCACCCACCCCACGTTCCCCAAAGTCTTCCAAGAAAAATGGTACCTCACTTGTGTGGGTAGGCCTAGTGCCCGCGACAGGAAACAGCGCAAAACGCAACATGGACACACCACAATTTCACAGTGAAAAATTACCCATTTTTTGCAAAGTGCCTAGCTGTAGTTTTTTAACCCTAGCTCTGCCGGCACCTAGGGAAACGTAGCAAACCTATACATTTTTGCAAACTAGACACCCAGGGGAATCCAGGATGGGGTGACTTGACTGGCTCTCACCAGGTTCTGGTACCCAGAATCCCTTGCAAACGTAAAAAATTGTAAAAAGAAACCACATTTACCTCACTTTTCTGTGGTGGAAAGTTCTGTATTCTGCGTGGATCCACAAAATTCCACACACCCCGCATTCCCCAAAGTCTTACAAAAAAAATGGTACCTCACTTGTGTGGGTAGGCCTAGTGCCCGCGACAGGAAACAGCGCAAAACGCAACGTGGACACACCACATTTTCACAGTGAAAAATGACCCTTTTTTTGCAAAGTGCCTAGCTGTAGTTTTTGAACCCTAGCTCTGCCGGCACCTAGGGAAACCTAGCAAACCTATGCATTTTTGAAAACTAGACACCCAGGGGAATCCAGGATGGGGTGACTTGACTGGCTCTCCCCAGGTTCTGGTACCCAGAATCCCTTGCAAACCTAAAAAATTGTGAAAACAAACACATTTTCCTCACTTTTCTGTGGTGGAAACTTCTGGAATCTGCGTGGATCCACAAAATCCCACCCACCCCGCGTTCCCCAAAGTCTTCTGAGAAAAATGGTACCTCACTTGTGTGGGTAGGCCTAGTGCCCGCGACAGGAAACAGCGCAAAACGCAACGTGGACACACCACATTTTCACAGTTAAAAATTACCCTTTTTTTGCAGAGTGCCTAGCTGTAGTTCTTGAACCCTAGCTCTGCCGGCACTTAGGAAATCTAGCAAACCTATACATTTTTGAAAACTAGACACCCAGGGAATCCAGGATGGGGGTCACTTGACTGGCTCTCACCAGGTTCTGGTACCCAGAATCCCTTGCAAACCTAAAACATTGTCAAAAAAACCACAATTTCCTCACTTTTCTGTGGTGGAAAGTTCTGGAATCTGCGTCGATCCACAAAATTCCACCCACTCCACGTTCCCCAAAGTCTTCCAAGAAAAATGGTACCTCACTTGTGTGGGTAGGCCTAGTGCCCGCGACAGGAAACAGCGCAAAACGCAACATGGACACACCACAATTTCACAGTGAGAAATGACCCTTTTTTTGCAAAGTGCCTAGCTGTAGTTTTTGAACCCTAGCTCTGCCGGCACCTAAGGAAACCTAGCAAACCTATACATTTTTGAAAACTAGACACCCAGGGGACTCCAGGATGGGGTCACTTGACTGGCTCCTACCAGGTTCTGGTACCCAGAATCTCTTACAAACCTAAAAAATTGTGAAAACAAACACATTTTCCTCACTTTTCTGTGGTGGAAAGTTCTGGAATCTGCGTGGATCCACAAAATTCCACCCACCCCGCATTTCCCACAGTCTTCCGAGAAAAATGGTACCTCACTTGTGTGGGTAGGCCTAGTGCCCGCGACAGGAAACAGCGCCAAATGCAACGTGTACACACCACATCTTCACAGTGAAAAATGACCCTTTTTTTGCAAAGTGCCAAGCTGTAGTTTTTGAACCCTAGCTCTGCCGGAACCTAGGGAAACCTAGAAAACCTACACATTTTTGAAAACTAGACACCCAGGGGAATCCAGGATGGGGTGACTTGACTGGCTCGCACCAGGTTCTGGTACCCGGAATCCCTTGCAAACATAAAAAATTGTCCAAAAACCCCCATTTTCCTCAATTTTCTGCGGTGGAAACTTATGGAATCTGCGTGGATCCACAAAATCCCACCCACCCCGTGTTCCCCAAAGTCTTCTGAGAAAAATGGTACCTCACTTGTGTGGGTAGGCCTAGTGCCCGCGACAGGAAACAGCGCAAAACGCGACGTGGACACACCACATTTTCACAGTGAAAAATGACCCTTTTTTTGCAAAGTGCCTAGCTGTACTTTTTGAACCCTAGCTCTGCCGGCACCTAGGGAAACCTAGCAAACCTATACATTTCTGAAAACTAGACACCCAGGGGAATCCAGGAGGGGGTGACTTGACTGCCTCTCACCAGGTTCTGGTACCCAGAATCCCTTGCAAACGTTAACAATTGTCAAAAAAAAAACATTTTCCTCACTTTTCTGTGGTGGAAAGTTCTGGAATATGCGTGGATCCACAAAATTCCACACACCCCACGTTCCCCAAAGTCTTACCAAAAACATGGTACCTCACTTGTGTGGGTAGGCCTAGTGCCCGCGACAGGAAACAGCACAAAACGCAACATGGACACACCACATTTTCACAGTGAAAAATGATCAATTTTTTGCAAAGTGCCTAGCTGTAGTTTTTGAACCCTAGCTCTGCCGGCACCTAGGGAAACCTAGCAAACCTATACATTTTTGAAAACTAGACACCCAGGGGAATCCAGGATGGGGTGACTTTACTGGCTCTCTCCAGGTTCTGGTACCCAGAACTCCTTGCAAACCAAATTAATTGTAAAAAAAAAGCACATTTTCCTCACTTTTCTGTGGTGGAAAGTTCTGGAATCTGCGTGGATCCACAAAATCCCACCCACCCCGCGTTTCCCAAAGTCTTCCGAGAAAAATGGTACCTCACTTGTGTGGGTAAGCCTAGTGCCCGCCACAGGAAAAATCGCAAAGCACAACGTGGACCCACCACATTTTCACAGTGAAAAATGACCCTTTTTTTGCAAAGTGCCTAGCTGTAGTTTTTGAACCCTAGCTCTGCCGGCACCTAGGGAAACCTAGCAAACCTATACATTTTTGAAAACTAGACACCCAGGGAATCCAGGATGGGGTGACTTGACTGGCTCTCAACAGGTTCTGGTAGCCAGAATCCCTTGCAAACCTAAAAATTGTGAAAACAAACACATTTTCCTCAATTTTCTCTGGTGGAAAGTTCTGGAATCTGCGTGGATCCACAAAATTCCACCCACCCCGCGTTCCCCAAAGTCTTCCGAGAAAAATGGTACCTCACTTGTGTGGGTAAGCCTTGTGCCCGCGGCAGGAAAAATTGCAAAATGCAACGTGGACACACCACATTTTCACAGTGAAAAATGACCCTTTTTTTGCAAAGTGCCTAGCTGTAGTTTTTGAACCCTAGCTCTGCCGGCACCTAGGGAAACCAAGCAAACCTATACATTTTTGAAAACTAGACACCCAGGGGAATCCAGGATGGGGTGACTTGACTGGCTCTCACCAGGTTCTGGTACCTAGAATCCCTTGTAAACCTAAATTTTTTTTTTAAAAAACACATTTTCCTCACTTTTCTGTGGTGGAAAGTTCTGGAATCTGCGTGGATCCACAAAATCCCACCCACCCCGCGTTTCCCAAAGTCTTCCGAGAAAAATGGTACCTCACTTGTGTGGGTAAGCCTAGTGCCCGCCACAGGAAAAATCGCAAAACGCAACGTGGACCCACCACATTTTCACAGTGAAAAATGACCCTTTTTTTGCAAAGTGCCTAGCTGTAGTTTTTGAACCCTAGCTCTGCCGGCACCTAGGAAACCTAGCAAACCTATACATTTTTAAAACTAGACACCCAGGGAATCCAGGATGGGGTGACTTGACTGGCTCTCAACAGGTTCTGGTAGCCAGAATCCCTTGCAAACCTAAAAAATTGTGAAAACAAACACATTTTCCTCAATTTTCTGTGGTGGAAAGTTCTGGAATCTGCGTGGATCCACAAAATTCCACCCACCCCGCGTTCCCCAAAGTCTTCCGAGAAAAATGGTACCTCACTTGTGTGGGTAAGCCTTGTGCCCGCGGCAGGAAAAATTGCAAAACGCAACGTGGACACACCACATTTTCACAGTGAAAAATGACCCTTTTTTTGCAAAGTGCCTAGCTGTAGTTTTTGAACCCTAGCTCTGCCGGCACTTAGGGAAACCAAGCAAACCTATACATTTTTGAAAACTAGACACCCAGGGGAATCCAGGATGGGGTGACTTGACTGGCTCTCACCAGGTTCTGGTACCTAGAATCCCTTGTAAACCTAAACAATTGTCAAAAAACCCACATTTTCCTAACTTTTCTGTGGTGGAAACTTCTGGAATCTGCGTGGATCCACAAAATCCCACCCACCCCGCATTCCCCAAAGTCTTCCGAGAAAAATGGTACCTCACTTGTGTGGGTAGGCCTAGTGCCCGCGACAGGAAACAGCGCAAAACGCAACGTGGACACACCACATTTTCACAGTGAAAAATGACCCTTTTTTTGCAAAGTGCCTAGCTGTAGTTTTTGAACCCTAGCTCTGCCGGCACCTAGGGAAACCAAGAAAACCTATACATTTTTGAAAACTAGACACCCAGGGGAATCCAGGATGGGGTCACTTGACCTTCTCTCACCAGGTTCTGGTACCCAGAATCCCTTGCAAACCTAAAAAATTGTCCAAAAAAACACATTTTCCTCACTTCTCTGTGGTGGAAAGTTCTGGAATCTGCGTGGATCCACAAAATTCCACCCACCCCACGTTACCCAAAGTCTTCCAAGAAAATTGGTACCTCACTTGTGTGGGTAGGCCTAGTGCCCGCGACAGGAAACAGCGCAAAACGCAACATGGACACACCACAATTTCACAGTGAAAAATGACCCATTTTTTGCAAAGTGCCTAGCTGTAGTTTTTTAACCCTAGCTCTGCCGGCACCTAGGGAAACCTAGCAAACCTATACATTTTTGCAAACTAGACACCCAGGGGAATCCAGGATGGGGTGACTTGACTGGCTCTCACCAGGTTCTGGTACCAAGAATCCCTTGCAAACGTAAACAATTGTCAAAAAAAAACACATTTTCCTCACTTTTCTGTGGTGGAAAGTTCTGTATTCTGCGTGGATCCACAAAATTCCACACACCCCGCATTCCCCAAAGTCTTACAAAAAAAATGGTACCTCACTTGTGTGGGTAGGCCTAGTGCCCGCGACAGGAAACAGCGCAAAACGCAACGTGGACACACCGCATTTTCACAGTGAAAAATGACCCTTTTTTTGCAAAGTGCCTAGCTGTAGTTCTTGAACCCTAGCTCTGCCGGCACTAGGGAAACCAAGCAAACCTATACATTTTTGAAAACTACACACCCAGGGGAATCCAGGATGGGGTGACTTGACTGGCTCTCACCAGGTTCTGGTACCCAGAATCCCTTGCAAACCTAACCTAAAAAATTGTCAAAAAACCCACATTTTACTAACTTTTCTGTGGTGGAAACTTCTGGAATCTGCGTGGATCCACAAAATCCCACCCACCCCGCGTTCCCCAAAGTCTTCCGAGAAAAATGGTACCTCACTTGTGTGGGTAGGCCTAGTGCCCGCGACAGGAAACAGCGCAAAACGCAACGTGGACACACCACATTTTCACAGTGAAAAATGACCCTTTTTTTGCAAAGTGCCTAGCTGTAGTTTTTTAACCCTAGCTCTGCCGGCACCTAGGGAAACCTAGCAAACCTATGCATTTTTGAAAACTAGACACCCAGGGAATCCAGGATGGGGTGACTTCACTGGCTCTCACCAGGTTCTGGTACCCAGAATCCCTTGCAAACCTAAAAATTGTGAAAACAAACACATTTTCCTCACTTTTCTGTGGTGGAAACTTCTGGAATCTGCGTGGATCCACAAAATCCCACCCACCCCGCGTTCCCCAAAGTCTTCTGAGAAAAATGGTACCTCACTTGTGTGGGTAGGCATAGTGCCCGTGACAGGAAACAGCGCAAAACGCAACGTGGACATACCACATTTTCACAGTTAAAAATTACCCTTTTTTTGCAAAGTGCCTAGCTGTAGTTCTTGAACCCTAGCTCTGCCGGCACTTAGGGAAATCTAGCAAACCTATACATTTTTGAAAACTAGACACCCAGGGGAATCCAGGATGGGGGTCACTTGACTGGCTCTCACCAGGTTCTGGTACCCAGAATCCCTTGCAAACCTAAAACATTGTCAAAAAAACCACATTTTCCTCACTTTTCTGTGGTGGAAAGTTCTGGAATCTGCGTGGATCCACAAAATTCCACCCACCCCACGTTCCCCAAAGTCTTCCAAGAAAAATGGTACCTCACTTGTGTGTGGGTAGGCCTAGTGCCCACGACAGGAAACAGCGCAAAACGCAACATGGACACACCACAATTTCACAGTGAGAAATGACCCTTTTTTGCAAAGTGCCTAGCTGTAGTTTTTGAACCCTAGCTCTGCCGGCACCTAAGGAAACCTAGCAAACCTATACATTTTTGAAAACTAGACACCCAGGGGACTCCAGGATGGGGTCACTTGACTGGCTCCTACCAGGTTCTGGTACCCAGAATTCCTTGCAAACCTAAAACCTAAAAAATTGTCAGAAAAAACACATTTTCTTCACTTTTCTGTGGTGGAAAGTTCTGAAATCTGCGTGGATCCACAAAATTCCACACACCCCGCATTCCCCAAAGTCTTCCGAGAAAAATGGTGCCTCACTTGTGTGGGTAAGCCTAGTGCCCGCGACAGGAAACAGCGCAAAACGCAACGTGGACACAGCACATTTTCACAGTGAAAAATGACCCTTTTTTTGCAAAGTGCCTAGCTGTAGTTTTTGAACCCTAGCTCTGCCGGCACCTAGGGAAACCAAGCAAACCTATACATTTTTGAAAACTAGACACCCAGGGGAATCCAGGATGGGGTGACTTGACTGGCTCTCACCAGGTTGTGGTACCCAGAATCTCTTGCAAACCTAACAAATTGTGAAAACAAACACATTTTCCTCAATTTTCTGTGGTGGAAAGTTGTGGAATCTGCGTGGATCCACAAAATTCTACACACCCCGCATTCCCCAAAGTCTTACAAAAAAAAGGTACCTCACTTGTGTGGGTAGGCCTAGTGCCCGCGACAAGAAACAGCGCAAAACGCAACGTGGACACACCACATTTTCACAGTGAGAAATGACCCTTTTTTTGCAAAGTGCCTAGCTGTAGTTTTTAAACCCTAGCTCTGCCGGCACCTAGGGAAACCTAGCAAACCTATACATTTTTGAAAACTAGACACCCAGGGGAATCCAGGATGGGGTGACTTGACTGGCTCTCACCAGGTTCTGGTACCCAGAATCTCTTGCAAACCTAACAAATTGTGAAAACAAAACCATTTTACTCACTTTTCTGTGGTGGAAAGTTCTGGAATCTGCGTGGATCCACAAAATTCCACCCACCCCGCGTTTCCCACAGTCTTCCGAGAAAAATGGTACCTCACTTGTGTGGGTAGGCCTAGTGCCCGCAACAGGAAACAGCGCAAAACGCAACGTGGACACACCACATTTTCACAGTGAAAAATGACCCATTTTTTGCAAAGTGCCTAACTGTAGTTTTTGAACCCTAGCTCTGCCGGCACCTAGGGAAACCTAGCAAACCTATACATTTTTGCAAACTAGACACCCAGGGAATCCACGATGGGGTGACTTGACTGGCTCCTACCAGGTTCTGGTACCCAGAATTCCTTGCAAACCTAAAACCTAAGAAATTGTCAGAAAAAACACATTTTCCTCACTTTTCTGTGGTGGAAAGTTCTGGAATCTGCGTGGATCCACAAAATTCTACCCACCCCGCGTGACCCAAAGTCTTCCGAGAAAAATGGTACCTCACTTGTGTGGGTAGGCCTAGTGCCCGCGACAGGAAACAGCGCAAAACGCAAGGTGGACACACCACATTTTCACAGTGAAAAATGACCCTTTTTTTGCAAAGTGCATAGCTGTAGTTTTTGAACCCTAGCTCTGCCGGCACCTAGGGAAACCTAGCAAACCTATACATTTTTGAAAACTAGACACCCAGGGAATCCAGAATGGGGTGACTTGACTGGCTCTCACCAGGTTCTGGTACCCAGAATCCCTTGCAAACCTAAAAAACTGTGAAAACAAACACATTTTCCTCACTTTTCTGTGGTGGAAACTTCTGGAATCTGCGTGGATCCACAAAATCCCACCCACCCCGCGTTCCCCAAAGTCTTCTGAGAAAAATGGTACCTCACTTGTGTGGGTAGGCCTAGTGCCCGCGACAGGAAACAGCGCAAAACGTAACGTGGACATACCACATTTTCACAGTTAAAAATTACCCTTTTTTTGCAAAGTGCCTAGCTGTAGTTCTTGAACCCTAGCTCTGCCGGCACTTAGGGAAATCTAGCAAACCTATACATTTTTGAAAACTAGACACCCAGGGGAATCCAGGATGGGGGTCACTTGACTGGCTCTCACCAGGTTCTGGTACCCAGAATCCCTTGCAAACCTAAAACATTGTCAAAAAAACCACATTTTCCTCACTTTTCTGTGGTGGAAAGTTCTGGAATCTGCGTGGATCCACAAAATTCCACCCACCCCACGTTCCCCAAAGTCTTCCAAGAAAAATGGTACCTCACTTGTGTGGGTAGGCCTAGTGCCCACGACAGGAAACAGCGCAAAACGCAACATGGACACACCACAATTTCACAGTGAGAAATGACCCTTTTTTTGCAAAGTGCCTAGCTGTAGTTTTTGAACCCTAGCTCTGCCGGCACCTAAGGAAACCTAGCAAAACTATACATTTTTGAAAACTAGACACCCAGGGGACTCCAGGATGGGGTCACTTGACTGGCTCCTACCAGGTTCTGGTACCCAGAATTCCTTGCAAACCTAAAACCTAAAAAATTGTCAGAAAAAACACATTTTCCTCACTTTTCTGTGGTGGAAAGTTCTGGAATCTGCGTGGATCCACAAAATTCCACACACCCCGCATTCCCCAAAGTCTTCCGAGAAAAATGGTACCTCACTTGTGTGGGTAAGTCTAGTGCCCGCGACAGGAAACAGCGCAAAACGCAACGTGGACACAGCACATTTTCACAGTGAAAAATGACCCTTTTTTTGCAAAGTGCCTAGCTGTAGTTTTTGAACCCTAGCTCTGCCGGCACCTAGGGAAACCAAGCAAACCTATACATTTTTGAAAACTAGACACCCAGGGGAATCCAGGATGGGGTGACTTGACTGGCTCTCACCAGGTTGTGGTACCCAGAATCTCTTGCAAACCTAAAAATTGTGAAAACAAACACATTTTCCTCAATTTTCTGTGGTGGAAAGTTCTGGAATCTGCGTGGATCCACAAAATTCCACACACCCCGCATTCCCCAAAGTCTTACAAAAAAAATGGTACCTCACTTGTGTGGGTAGGCCTAGTGCCCGCGACAAGAAACAGCGCAAAACGCAACGTGGACACACCACATTTTCACAGTGAAAAATGACCCTTTTTTTGCAAAGTGCCTAGCTGTAGTTTTTAAACCCTAGCTCTGCCGGCACCTAGGGAAACCTAGCAAACCTATACATTTTTGAAAACTAGACATCCAGAGGAATCCAGGATGGGGTGACTTGATTGGCTCTCACCAGGTTCTGGTACCCAGAATCTCTTGCAAACCTAACAAATTGTGAAAACAAACACATTTTCCTCACTTTTCTGTGGTGGAAAGTTCTGGAATCTGCGTGGATCCACAAAATTCCACCCACCCCGCGTTTCCCACAGTCTTCCGAGAAAAATGGTACCTCACTTGTGTGGGTAGGCCTAGTGCCCGCAACAGGAAACAGCGCAAAACGCAACGTGGACACACCACATTTTCACAGTGAAAAATGACCCATTTTTTGCAAAGTGCCTAACTGTAGTTTTTGAACCCTAGCTCTGCCGGCACCTAGGGAAACCTAGCAAACCTATACATTTTTGCAAACTAGACACCCAGGGAATCCAGGATGGGGTGACTTGACTGGCTCCTACCAGGTTCTGGTACCCAGAATTCCTTGCAAACCTAAAACCTAAGAAATTGTCAGAAAAAACACATTTTCCTCACTTTTCTGTGGTGGAAAGTTCTGGAATCTGCGTGGATCCACAAAATTCTACCCACCCCGCGTGACCCAAAGTCTTCCAAGAAAAATGGTACCTCACTTGTGTGGGTAGGCCTAGTGCCCGCGACAGGAAACAGCGCAAAACGCAAGGTGGACACACCACATTTTCACAGTGAAAAATGACCCTTTTTTTGCAAAGTGAATAGCTGTAGTTTTTGAACCCTAGCTCTGCCGGCACCTAGGGAAACCTAGCAAACCTATACATTTTTGAAAACTAGACACCCAGGGGAATCCAGAATGGGGTGACTTGACTGGCTCTCACCAGGTTCTGGTACCCAGAATCCCTTGCAAACCTAAAAAATTGTCAAAAAACCCACATTTTCCTAAATTTTCTGTGGTGGAAACTTCTGGAATCTGCGTGGATCCACAAAATTCCACCCACCCCGTGTTCCCCAAAGTCTTCCAAGAAAAATGGTACCTCACTTGTGTGGGTAGGCCTAGTGCCCGCGACAGGAAACAGCGCAAAACGCAACGTGGACACACCACATTTTCACAGTGAAAAATGACCCTTTTTTTGCAAAGTGCCTAGCTGTAGTTTTTGAACCCTAGCTCTGCCGGCACCTAGGGAAACCTAGCAAACCTATACATTTTTGAAAACTAGACACCCAGGGGAATCCAGAATGGGGTGACTTGACTGGCTCTCACCAGGTTCTGGTACCCAGAATCCCTTGCAAACCTAAAAAACTGTGAAAACAAACACATTTTCCTCACTTTTCTGTGGTGGAAACTTCTGGAATCTGCGTGGATCCACAAAATCCCACCCACCCCGCGTTCCCCAAAGTCTTCTGAGAAAAATGGTACCTCACTTGTGTGGGTAGGCCTAGTGCCCGCGACAGGAAACAGCGCAAAACGCAACGTGGACATACCACATTTTCACAGTTAAAAATGACCCTTTTTTTGCAAAGTGCCTAGCTGTAGTTCTTGAACCCTAGCTCTGCCGGCACTTAGGGAAATCTAGCAAACCTATACATTTTTGAAAACTAGACACCCAGGGGAATCCAGGATGGGGGTCACTTGACTGGCTCTCACCAGGTTCTGGTACCCAGAATCCCTTGCAAACCTAAAACATTGTCAAAAAAAACACATTTTCCTCACTTTTCTGTGGTGGAAAGTTCTGGAATCTGCGTGGATCCACAAAATTCCACCCACCCCACGTTCCCCAAAGTCTTCCAAGAAAAATGGTACCTCACTTGTGTGGGTAGGCCTAGTGCCCACGACAGGAAACAGCGCAAAACGCAACATGGACACACCACAATTTCACAGTGAGAAATGACCCTTTTTGCAAAGTGCCTAGCTGTAGTTTTTGAACCCTAGCTCTGCCGGCACCTAAGGAAACCTAGCAAAACTATACATTTTTGAAAACTAGACACCCAGGGGACTCCAGGATGGGGTCACTTGACTGGCTCCTACCAGGTTCTGGTACCCAGAATTCCTTGCAAACCTAAAACCTAAAAAATTGTCAGAAAAAACACATTTTCCTCACTTTTCTGTGGTGGAAAGTTCTGGAATCTGCGTGGATCCACAAAATTCCACACACCCCGCATTCCCCAAAGTCTTCCGAGAAAAATGGTACCTCACTTGTGTGGGTAAGCCTAGTGCCCGCGACAGGAAACAGCGCAAAACGCAACGTGGATACAGCACATTTTCACAGTGAAAAATGACCCTTTTTTTGCAAAGTGCCTAGCTGTAGTTTTTGAACCCTAGCTCTGCCGGCACCTAGGGAAACCAAGCAAACCTATACATTTTTGAAAACTAGACACCCAGGGGAATCCAGGATGGGGTGACTTGACTGGCTCTCACCAGGTTGTGGTACCCAGAATCTCTTGCAAACCTAAAAAATTGTGAAAACAAACACATTTTCCTCAATTTTCTGTGGTGGAAAGTTCTGGAATCTGCGTGGATCCACAAAATTCCACACACCCCGCATTCCCCAAAGTCTTACAAAAAAAATGGTACCTCACTTGTGTGGGTAGGCCTAGTGCCCGCGACAAGAAACAGCGCAAAACGCAACGTGGACACACCACATTTTCACAGTGAAAAATGACCCTTTTTTGCAAAGTGCCTAGCTGTAGTTTTTAAACCCTAGCTCTGCCGGCACCTAGGGAAACCTAGCAAACCTATACATTTTTGAAAACTAGACATCCAGAGGAATCCAGGATGGGGTGACTTGACTGGCTCTCACCAGGTTCTGGTACCCAGAATCTCTTGCAAACCTAACAAATTGTGAAAACAAACACATTTTCCTCACTTTTCTGTGGTGGAAAGTTCTGGAATCTGCGTGGATCCACAAAATTCCACCCACCCCGCGTTTCCCACAGTCTTCCGAGAAAAATGGTACCTCACTTGTGTGGGTAGGCCTAGTGCCCGCAACAGGAAACAGCGCAAAACGCAACGTGGACACACCACATTTTCACAGTGAAAAATGACCCATTTTTTGCAAAGTGCCTAACTGTAGTTTTTGAACCCTAGCTCTGCCGGCACCTAGGGAAACCTAGCAAACCTATACATTTTTGCAAACTAGACACCCAGGGGAATCCACGATGGGGTGACTTGACTGGCTCCTACCAGGTTCTGGTACCCAGAATTCCTTGCAAACCTAAAACCTAAGAAATTGTCAGAAAAAACACATTTTCCTCACTTTTCTGTGGTGGAAAGTTCTGGAATCTGCGTGGATCCACAAAATTCTACCCACCCCGCGTGACCCAAAGTCTTCCGAGAAAAATGGTACCTCACTTGTGTGGGTAGGCCTAGTGCCCGCGACAGGAAACAGCGCAAAACGCAAGGTGGACACACCACATTTTCACAGTGAAAAATGACCCTTTTTTGCAAAGTGCATAGCTGTAGTTTTTGAACCCTAGCTCTGCCGGCACCTAGGGAAACCTAGCAAACCTATACATTTTTGAAAACTAGACACCCAGGGAATCCAGAATGGGGTGACTTGACTGGCTCTCACCAGGTTCTGGTACCCAGAATCCCTTGCAAACCTAAAAAATTGTCAAAAAACCCACATTTTCCTAAATTTTCTGTGGTGGAAACTTCTGGAATCTGCGTGGATCCACAAAATTCCACCCACCCCGTGTTCCCCAAAGTCTTCCAAGAAAAATGGTACCTCACTTGTGTGGGTAGGCCTAGTGCCCGCGACAGGAAACAGCGCAAAACGCAACGTGGACACACCACATTTTCACAGTGAAAAATGACCCTTTTTTGCAAAGTGCCTAGCTGTAGTTTTTGAACCCTAGCTCTGCCGGCACATAGGGAAACCTAGCAAACCTATGCATTTTTGAAAACTAGACACCCAGGGGAATCCAGGATGGGGTGACTTGACTGGCTCTCACCAGGTTCTGGTACCCAGAATCTCTTGCAAACCTATAAAATTGTGAAAACAAACACATTTTCCTCAATTTTCTGTGGTGGAAAGTTCTGGAATCTGCGTGGATCCACAAAATTCCACCCACCCCGCGTTTCCCAAAGTCTTCTGAGAAAAATGGTACCTCACTTGTGTGGGTAGGCCTAGTGCCCGCGACAGGAAACAGCGCAAAACGCAATGTGGACACACCACATTTTCACAGTGAAAAATGACCCATTTTTTGCAAAGTGCCTAACTGTAGTTTTTGAACCCTAACTCTGCCGGCACCTAGGGAAATCTAGCAAACCTATACATTTTTGCAAAATAGACACCCAGGGGAATCCAGGATGGGGTGACTTTACTGGCTCTCACCAGGTTCTAGTACCCAGAATCCCTTGCAAACGTAAAAAATTGTCCAAAAAAACACATTTTCCTCACTTCTCTGTGGTGGAAAGTTCTGGAATCTGCATGGATCCACAAAATTCTACCCACCCCACGTTCCCCAAAGTCTTCCGAGAAAAATGGTACCTCACTTGTGTGGGTAGGCCTAGTGCCCGCAACAGGAAACAGCGCAAAACGCAACGTGGACACACCACATTTTCACAGTGAGAAATGACCCTTTTTTTGCAAAGTGCCTAGCTGTAGTTTTTAAACCCTAGCTCTGCCGGCACCTAGGGAAACCTAGCAAACCTATACATTTTTGAAAACTAGACACCCAGGGGAATCCAGGATGGGGTGACTTGACTGGCTCTCACCAGGTTCTGGTACCCAGAATCTCTTGCAAACATAACAAATTGTGAAAACAAACACATTTTCCTCACTTTTCTGTGGTGGAAACTTCTGGAATCTGCGTGGATCCACAAAATCCCACCCACCCCGCGTTCCCCAAAGTCTTCTGAGAAAAATTGTACCTCACTTGTGTGGGTAGGCCTAGTGCTCGCGACAGGAAACAGCGCAAAACGCAACGTGGACATACCACATTTTCACAGTTAAAAATTACCCTTTTTTGCAAAGTGCCTAGCTGTAGTTCTTGAACCCTAGCTCTGCCGGCACTTAGGAAATCTAGCAAACCTATACATTTTTGAAAACTAGACACCCAGGGAATCCAGGATGGGGGTCACTTGACTGGCTCTCACCAGGTTCTGGTACCCAGAATCCCTTGCAAACCTAAAACATTGTCAAAAAAAACACATTTTCCTCACTTTTCTGTGGTGGAAAGTTCTGGAATCTGCGTGGATCCACAAAATTCCACCCACCCCATGTTCCCCAAAGTCTTCCAAGAAAAATGGTACCTCACTTGTGTGGGTAGGCCTAGTGCCCACGACAGGAAACAGCGCAAAACGCAACATGGACACACCACAATTTCACAGTGAGAAATGACCCTTTTTTTGCAAAGTGCCTAGCTGTAGTTTTTGAACCCTAGCTCTGCCGGCACCTAAGGAAACCTAGCAAACCTATACATTTTTGAAAACTAGACACCCAGGGGACTCCAGGATGGGGTCACTTGACTGGCTCCTACCAGGTTCTGGTACCCAGAATTCCTTGCAAACCTAAAACCTAAAAAATTGTCAGAAAAAACACATTTTCCTCACTTTTCTGTGGTGGAAAGTTCTGGAATCTGCGTGGATCCACAAAATTCCACACACCCCGCATTCCCCAAAGTCTTCCGAGAAAAATGGTACCTCACTTGTGTGGGTAAGCCTAGTGCCCGTGACAGGAAACAGCGCAAAACGCAACGTGGACACAGCACATTTTCACAGTAAAAAATGACCCTTTTTTTGCAAAGTGCCTAGCTGTAGTTTTTGAACCCTAGCTCTGCCGGCACCTAGGGAAACCAAGCAAACCTATACATTTTTGAAAACTAGACACCCAGGGGAATCCAGGATGGGGTCACTTGACTGGCTCCTACCAGGTTCTGGTACCCAGAATTCCTTGCAAACCTAAAACCTAAAAATTGTCAGAAAAAACACATTTTCCTCACTTTTCTGTGGTGGAAAGTTCTGGAATCTGCGTGGATCCACAAAATTCCACACACCCCGCATTCCCCAAAGTCTTCCGAGAAAAATGGTACCTCACTTGTGTGGGTAAGCCTAGTGCCCGTGACAGGAAACAGCGCAAAACGCAACGTGGACACAGCACATTTTCACAGTAAAAAATGACCCTTTTTTGCAAAGTGCCTAGCTGTAGTTTTTGAACCCTAGCTCTGCCGGCACCTAGGGAAACCAAGCAAACCTATACATTTTTGAAAACTAGACACCCAGGGAATCCAGGATGGGGTGACTTGACTGGCTCTCACCAGGTTGTGGTACCCAGAATCTCTTGCAAACCTAAAAATTGTGAAAACAAACACATTTTCCTCAATTTTCTGTGGTGGAAAGTTCTGGAATCTGCGTGGATCCACAAAATTCCACCCACCCCGCGTTTCCCACAGTCTTCCGAGAAAAATGGTACCTCACTTGTGTGGGTAGGCCTAGTGCCCGCAACAGGAAACAGCGCAAAACGCAACGTGGACACACCACATTTTCACAGTGAAAAATGACCCATTTTTTGCAAAGTGCCTAACTGTAGTTTTTTAACCCTAGCTCTGCCGGCACCTAGGGAAACCTAGCAAACCTATACATTTTTGCAAACTATACACCCAGGGGAATCCAGGATGGGGTGACTTGACTGGCTCCTACCAGGTTCTGGTACCCAGAATTCCTTGCAAACCTAAAACCTAAGAAATTGTCTGAAAAAACACATTTTCCTCACTTTTCTGTGGTGGAAAGTTCTGGAATCTGCGTGGATCCACAAAATTCTACCCACCCCGCGTGACCCAAAGTCTTCCGAGAAAAATGGTACCTCACTTGTGTGGGTAGGCCTAGTGCCCGCGACAGGAAACAGCGCAAAACGCAAGGTGGACACACCACATTTTCACAGTGCAAAATGACCCTTTTTTTGCAAAGTGCATAGCTGTAGTTTTTGAACCCTAGCTCTGCCGGCACCTAGGGAAACCTAGCAAACCTATACATTTTTGAAAACTAGACACCCAGGGAAATCCAGAATGGGGTGACTTGACTGGCTCTCACCAGGTTCTGGTACCCAGAATCCCTTGCAAACCTAAAAAAGTGTCAAAAAACCCACATTTTCCTAAATTTTCTGTGGTGGAAACTTCTGGAATCTGCGTGGATCCACAAAATCCCACCCACCCCGTGTTCCCCAAAGTCTTCCAAGAAAAATGGTGCCTCACTTGTGTGGGTAGGCCTAGTGTCCGCGACAGGAAACAGCGCAAAACGCAACGTGGACACACCACATTTTCACAGTGAAAAATGACCCTTTTTTGCAAAGTGCCTAGCTGTAGTTTTTGAACCCTAGCTCTGCCGGCAGCTAGGGAAACCTAGCAAACCTATACATTTTTAAAAACTAGACACCCAGGGGAATCCAGGATGGGGTGACTTGACTGGCTCTCACCAGGTTCTGGTACCCAGAATCCCTTGCAAAGCTAAAAAATTGCCCAAAAACCCACATTTTCCTCACTTTTCTGTGGTGGAAACTTATGGAATCTGCGTGGATCCACAAAATCCCACCCACCCCGCGTTCCCCAAAGTCTTCCGAGAAAAATGGTAACTCACTTGTGTGGGTAGGCCTAGTGCCCGCAACAGGAAACAGCGCAAAACGCAACGTGGACACAGCACATTTTTACAGTGAAAAATGACCCTTTATTTGCAAAGTGATTAGCTGTAGTTGTTTAACCCTAGCTCTGCCGGCACCTAGGGAAACCTAGCAAACCTATGCATTTTTGAAAATTAGACACCCAGGGGAATCCAGGATGGGGTGACTTGACTGGCTCTCACCAGGTTCTGGTACCCAGAATCTCTTGCAAACCTAAAAAATTGTGAAAACAAACACATTTTCCTCACTTTTCTGTGGTGGAAAGTTCTGGAATCTGCGTGGATCCACAAAATTCCACCCACCCCGCATTTCCCAAAGTCTTCCGAGAAAAATGGCACCTCACTTGTGTGGGTAGGCCTAGTGCCCGCGACAGGAAACAGCGCAAAACGCAACGTGGACACACCACATTTTCACAGTGAAAAATGACCCATTTTTGCAAAGTGCCTAGCTGTAGTTTTGAACCCTAGCTCTGCCGGCACCTAGGGAAACCTAGCAAACCTATGCATTTTTGAAAACTAGACACCCAGGGGAATCCAGGATGGGGTGACTTGACTGGCTCTCACCAGGTTCTGGTACCCAGAATCCCTTGCAAACCTAAAAATTGTGAAAACAAACACATTTTCCTCACTTTTCTGTGGTGGAAACTTCTGGAATCTGCGTGGATCCACAAAATCCCACCCACCCCGCGTTCCCCAAAGTCTTCTGAGAAAAATGGTACCTCACTTGTGTGGGTAGGCCTAGTGCCCGCGACAGGAAACAGCGCAAAACGCAACGTGGACACACCACATTTTCACAGTTAAAAATTACCCTTTTTTTGCAAAGTGTCTAGCTGTAGTTCTTGAACCCTAGCTCTGCCGGCACCTAGGGAAATCTAGCAAACCTATACATTTTTGAAAACTAGACACCCAGGGGAATCCAGGATGGGGGTCACTTGACTGGCTCTCACCAGGTTCTGGTACCCAGAATCCCTTGCAAACCTAAATATTGTCAAAAAAACCACATTTTCCTCACTTTTCTGTGGTGGAAAGTTCTGGAATCTGCGTGGATCCACAAAATTCCACCCACCCAGTGTTCCCCAAAGTCTTCCGAGAAAAATGGTACCTCACTTGTGTGGGTAGGCCTTGTGCCCGCGACAGGAAACAGCACAAAACGCAACGTGGACACACCACACTTTCATAGTGAAAAATGACCCTTTTTTTGCAAAGTGCCTAGCTGTAGTTTTTTAACCCTAGCTCTGCCGGAACCTAAGGAAACCTAGCAAACCTATACATTTTTTAAAACTAGACACCCAGGGGATTCCAGGATGGGGTGACGTGACTGGCTCTCACCAGGTTCTGGTACCCAGAATCCCTTGCAAACCTAAAAAATTGTCAAAAAACCCACATTTTCCTCACTTTTCTGTGGTGGAAACTTCTGGAATCTGCGTGGATCCACAAAATCCCACCCACCCCGCGTTCCCCAAAGTCATCTGAGAAAAATGGTACCTCACTTGTGTGGGTAGGCCTAGTGCCCGTGACAGGAAACAGCGCAAAACGCAACGTGGACACACCACATTTTCACAGTGAAAAATTACCCTTTTTTTGCAAAGTGCCTAGCTGTAGTTCTTGAACCCTAGCTCTGCCGGCACCTAGGGAAACCTAGCAAACCTATACATTTTTGAAAACTAGACACCCAGGGGAATCCAGGATGGGGTCACTTGACTGGCTCTCACCAGGTTCTGGTACCCAGAATCCCTTGCAAACCAAAAATATTGTCAAAAAAACCACATTTTCCTCACTTTTCTGTGGTGGAAAGTTCTGGAATCTGCGTGGATCCACAAAATTCCACCCACCCAGTGTTCCCCAAAGTCTTCCAAGAAAAATGGTACCTCACTTGTGTGGGTAGGCCTTGTGCCCGCGACAGGAAACAGCACAAAACGCAACGTGGACACACCACACTTTCATAGTGAAAAATGACCCTTTATTTGCAAAATGCCTAGCTGTAGTTTTTTAACCCTAGCTCTGCCGGCACCTAAGGAAACCTAGCAAACCTATACATCTTTTAAAACTAGACACCCAGGGGATTCCAGGATGGGGTGACTTGACTGGGTCTCACCAGGTTCTGGTACCCAGAATCCCTTGCAAACCTAAAAAATTGTCCAAAAAACCACATTTTCCTCACTTTTCTGTGGTGGAAACTTCTGGAATCTGCGTGGATCCACAAAATCCCACCCACCCCGCGTTCCCCAAAGTCTTCTGAGAAAAATGGTACCTCACTTGTGTGGGTAGGCCTAGTGCCCGTGACAGGAAACAGCGCAAAACGCAACGTGGACACACTACATTTTCACAGTGAAAAATGACCCTTTTTTTTGCAAAGTGCCTAGCTATAGTTTTTGAACCCTAGCTCTGCCGGAACCAAGGGAAACCTAGCAAACCTATACATTTTTGAAAACTAGACACCCAGGGGAATCCAGGATGGGGTGACTTGACTGGCTCTCACTAGGTTATGGTACCCAGAATCCCTTGCAAACATAAAAAATTGTCCAAAAAAAAACACATTTTCCTCACTTTTCTGTGGTGGAAAGTTCTGGAATCTGCGTGGATCCACAAAATTCCACCCACCCCGCATTCCCCTAAGTCTTACAAAAAAAATGGTACCTCACTTGTGTGGGTATGCCTAGTGCCCGCGACAGGAAACAGCGCAAAACACAACGTGGACACACCACATTTTCACAGTGAAAAATTACCCTTTTTTTGCAAAGTGCCTAGCTGTAGTTTTTGAACCCTAGCTCTGCCAGCACCTAGGGAAACCTACCAAACCCACACATTTCTGAAAAGTAGACACCCAGGGGATTCCAGGGAGGTATGGCTTGCTTGGATCCCCCTACGTTTTCTTACCCAGAATCCACTGCAAACCTGAAATTGTGCTGAAAAAAATCACTTTTTTCACACATTTGTGTGTGGGAAAGTTGTGGCATCACCGGGCTGACACAAATTTCCTACCACCCAGCGTTCGCCCAGCTCTCCCGATAAAAATGGTCCCTCACTTGGGTGGGAGGCCCAAGTACCCGCGACAGGCAAGGGCCCAAAACGTATTGAGGCGACATCAAAATTGCCTATCACAAAACAACCTGGTTTTGCAAGGGGGGTCCAATGACTTTTTGGCCCGGGGCTCAGCGGCCACCAAGGTAAACCTACCAAACCCACACATTTCTGAAAACTAGACACCCGGGGGATTCCAGGGAGGTATGGCTTGCATGGATACCCCAACGTTTTCTTACCCAGAATCCCCTGCAAACCTGAACTTTTGCTGAAAAAATCACTTTTTTCACACATTTGTGTGTGGGAAAGTTGTGGCATCACCGGGCTGACACAAATTTCCTACCACCCAGAGTTCCCCCAGGTCTCTAGATAAAAATGGTGCCTCACTCGGGTGGGAGGCCCAAGTACCCGCAACAGGCAAGGGCCCAAAACGTATTGAGGCGACATCAAAATTGCCTATCACAAAACGACCTGGTTTTGCAAGGGGGGTCCCATGACTTTTCGGCCCGGGGCTCGGTGGCCACCTAGGGAAACCTACCAAACCCACACATTTATGAAAACTAGACACCCGGGGGATTCCAGGGAGGTATGGCTTGCGTGGATCCCCCAACATTTTCTTACCCATAATCCCCTAAAAACCTGAACTTTTGCTGAAAAAATTACTTTTTTCACACATTTGTGTGTGGGAAAGTTGTGGCATCACTGGGCTGACACAAATTTCCTACCACCCTGTGTTCCCCCAGATCTCCTGATAAAAATGGTGCCTCACTCGGGTGGGAGGCCCAAGTACCCATGACAGGCAAGGGCCCAAAACATTTTGTGATAGGCAATTTTGATGTCGCCTCAATACATTTTGGGCCCTTGCCTGTCGCGGGTTCTTGGGCCTCCCACCCGAGTGAGGCACCATTTTTATTGGGAGACCTGGGCGAACGCTGGGTGGTAGGAAATTTGTGTTTGCCCGGTGATGCCACAACTTTCCCACACACAAATGTGTGAAAAAAGTGATTTTTTTTTCAGCACAATTTCAGCTTTGCAGGGGATTCTGGGTAAAAAAACATTGGGGGATTCACGCAAGCCATACCTCCCTGGAATCCCCCGGGTGTCTACTTTTCAGAAATGTGTGGGTTTGGTAGTTTTCCCTAGGTGGCCAGCCCGGGCCAAAAGTCATGGGGACCTCCTTGCAAAACCAGGTCGTTTTGTGATAGGCAATTTGATGTCGCCTCAATACGCTTTGAGCCCTTGCCTGTCGTGGTACTTGGGCCTCCCTCGAGTGAGGCACCATTTTATCGGGAGACCAGGGGGAACGCTGGCTGGTAGGAGATTTGTGTCAGCCCGATGATGCTACAACTTCCCACCCACAAATGTGTGAAAAAAGTGATTGTTTCAGCAAAATTTCAGGTTTGCAGGGATTCTGGGTAGAGAAACGTTGGGGATCCACGCAAGCCATACCTCCTGGAATCCCAGTGTCTAGTTTTCAGAAATGTGGGGTTTGTAGGTTTCCCTAGATGGCCGCCGACCCGGGGCCAAAACCCAGGTAACCCGGTGCAAAACCAGGTTGGTTTGTGATAGGTAATTTTGATGTTGCATCACTAGGTTTTGGGCCATTGCCTATCGCGAGTTCTTGACCCACCCACACAAGTGAAGTACCATTTTCTCGGAAGACTTTGGGGAATGCGGGGTGAGTGGAATTTTGTGGATCTACACAGATTCCAGAACTTTCCACCACAGAAATGTGAGGAACATGTGTTTTTTTAATACACATTTTGAGGTTTGCAAGGGATTCTGGGTAACAGAACCTGGTGAGAGCCAGTCAAGTTACCCCATCCTGGATTTCCCTGGGTGTCTAGTTTTCAAAAATGTACAGGTTTGCTAGGTTTCCCTATGTGCCGGCTGCGCTAGGGTCCAAAATCCAGAGGTAGGCATATTGCTAAAAACAAATCTGTGCATAGTCGGCTTTCTGCCGCCCTGGGGGGGATATCGGGGGGTGGGGTTGCCCCGATATGCCCCAAGGGTGGCAGAAACACTGTGGCTATTTTTTGGGGCTAGGGGCATTGGTATGCCCATTCTGGGCAGCCCCACCCCCACACATAAAAAGCCAGCGTAATCGTTGGCTTCTAGTGGGCTTTTGCCCCGGGGGCAGATTGGGGGCTACTGCCCCCATATTCCCCCAGGGGGCAGAAAGGCTGTAATTGTTGCGGTGGGGGTGGGGGCATTGACATGCCCGTTTTGGGCAGCCCCACCCTAATTAAAATTTGCCCAAAAAAATCCCTGGCGTCTAGTGGGCTTTTTGCCCCCCGGCGGGGCAGATTGGGGTCTAATACCCCCATCTGCCCCCAGGGAGGGCAGAAAGTCCACTAGACGCCAGGAGCTTGGGCAAATTCTAATTAGGGTGAGGGCTGCCAAAACGGGCACGCTAATGCCCCCACCCTAATTAAAATTTGCCCAAAAAATCCCTGGTGTCTAGTGGGCTTTTTGCCCCCATGGGGGCAGATTAGGAGCTACTGCCCCATCTGCCCCCAGGGGGCAGGAAGGCTGTTATTTTTGTGGGGGAGGGGGTGGGGGCATGGGCATGCCCGTTTTGGGAGCCCCCATCCTAATTCAAATTTGCCCCAAAAAATCCCTGGCATCTAGTGGGCTTTTGCCCCCCGCGGGGCAGATTGGGGGCTAATGCCCCATCTGCCCCCAGGGGGCTAAAATCCCACTAGACGCCAGGGAGTTTTGGGCAAATTTTAATTAGGGTGGGGGCTGCCCAAAATGGGCATGCCAATGCCCCAACCCTAATTAAAATTTGCCCATAAAATCCCTGGCGTCTACTGGGCTTTTTGCCCCCCCCGTGGGGGCAGATTTGGGGCTAATGCCCCCAGCTGCCCCCCAGGGGGGGCAGAAAGACTGTCATTTTTGCGGGGGGCGGGTAGGGGCATGGGCATGCCCGTACTGGGCAGCCCCCACTACAAATTATAATTTTAAAAAAATCCCTGGCGTATAGTGGGCTTTTTGCCCACTGGGGGGGCAGAAAGGCTGTAAATTTTGCGGGGTGGGGTCATGGACATGCCCTTTATGGGCAGCCCCCACCCTAATAAATTATGCCACCCAAAAAAATATCCCTGGGGTCTAGTGGGCTTTTTACCCCCCCCCGGGGGGGCAGATTGGGGGCTACTGCCCCCATCTGCCCCCCAGGGGGGGCAAAAAAACTAAATCACACCCCAAAAAATTGGGGGGAGCAAAAGCCCTTGCCCAAGGGGGCGCTCCCCCCTTCCTGGTGTCTTGTGGATGGATCCCTGCTTGGGGATCGCCCTCCTGGGGCGATCCCCAAGCAGGGATCCACTGGGGAGGGGTACCATTGGACAGGGGAGATTCTCCCCTTTCCAATGATATCTCTCCCGTCTTTATACGTGCCCGGGGGGCTGAGATAGCCTCCTGAGCACATAGAAAGTGAAACTGAAATGAGCCTAAAGGCTCATTTCAGTTTCGGTTTCTGTGCAATGAGGACAGCGGGACGTGCGCGCTGATCCTCATGGCACAGAAACTAGGGAGGGGGCCTCGGGAGCTGGGAAGCTCTTCCCCAGCTCCCAAGGTCACAGGGGTGAAATAGAAATCCCTCTGCTGTCTGCAGCAGAGGATTTCGTGCCCCTGGACTCATGACGGAATGGTTCCGTCGTGAGCACAGGGGCACCGATGCTCATGACGGAACCATTCCGTCATGAGCATCGAAGGGATTAAAGAATGTCATATCTGGAAAATAAATTATTTGTGTACACGTTATTCATTTGCAGGCCAGGCAAATTTAGAAGGACTGATATTCAGTTTAAAATATATAGGGGGATATTCTCAAGAACGGGCGATAATTATCACCAACCTAGGTTAACGCAATTTTACATATCGCCGTCTATCGCGGGAAATGAACGCTGTGTTAACGCGTATTCTCAACACGCCGGCAACAGGCGATAGTATCCCGATAACACGTCAAATATCTGCGTTAAAATTACCGGGACGCCGATAAAAAAGGAAACCCGAACGTTAAAAAAGTGGCGGTGAGCTCAACAGCAATCAAAATATCAGTGATAAGCAGCGCCTGGCTTGCGATTCCCAAGTCAGGCGGGAAAAATCACCATAAAAGCTGCAAAAAAAAACAAAAACAAACAACTGAGAAGCACCATGGAGGAAGCTGGAGCATCTACAGAGGCCAACCAGAACCCCACAAACCCCCCGGAGGACCAGCCAGGGACCTCGGGGAAGGAGAAGGGCAAGGAGAAGAAGAAGAGGAACCCGTGATTCAGTCAGCAGGAAAACAAGATCCTGATTACAGAGGTGATAGAACACCACCAACAACTGTTCATCACCTCCACTGTGCCATTGGCAACTAAAAATGCAATATGGCAGTCCATCTTGGCCAAGGTGAATGCAGTCGGAGTGAAGAGAAGGGAAGTGGACGACTGCAAGAAGAGCTGGAATGATGTGAAGCGCAAAACCAAGCTGAAACTCGCTAACAACCGGAAAGCAGCAATGCAGACTGGAGGTGGGAGTGGTCCTGGGGGTGGTGGCGGTGGTTGTTGTGGTCCTCTTGGGTCTCCAAGCTGCATGATTAGTAGATCCATGGCATCTGTTGGTCTTCAGATGTGGCTCTGGGCTGGGCTCCCTTTATACTGCAGGTTTTCGTCCTACTTAAGACCAAAAAAAAAGCAGGTCTTAAGTCCCTGCTGCTAACGTGCCTTATCGCCAGTTTTTGGACCACATCGCCGATCTAGCTGGTCGTTGAGAATATCGCGAATTGGTGTTATCATGAGTTTTTGCACGGGAATGCCTACTCTGCATATGATTAGCGTTAGTTGTCGCTGTCAGCCTTGGCGATGTTTTTATGGCAGCTATCGCAGGTAAACTGACGATGTCGGCTGTTAGCGCAGGCTTGTGAATAGGGCGATGAATCTATCACCACTTTTGTGGCGGAAAAGTGCCGCTAATTCGGCGATGAGTCCTTGAGAATATGCGAGATAGTTGGAAGGCATTATATTTGTAGTCATTAAACTGCAGAATTAGAATGATTAGGAAATTATGCAAGAGCAGAAGCACTCACCGTTTATCCTTCAATCTATATTCTTTCTTTTTTTATTATTAATATTTTGAATTATCTATAGCAAGAGCAAGGTTATTAGAGTGCTTCACAACAGAGCTCAAGAAAAAAAAAAACGGTGTGACCTAGGGTCGGGACAAAATAGACATAAGTTACAATCATAGGGGTGTGCGAAATTAGCATAGTTTGCTTTCACGCAGTTAAGCGAAATTTCAGCACAATTACATATAACTACATAAAATGCAAAATGTATCACTGTAAAACTTTTTTGCACAAGGATGCATTTCCACAAAGCACACAAACAAGTCACTTGCATTCAGTTCTTTGTGTGTACCTGTGAATGGTGAACTCACTGTAAATGTTTACTCCGGATGGCATATAAATATGCAAACTGGCATAATTGTGTGATTCCAGGAGTTTCACATAAAAACAGAATTATGCCAGCATAATTTAAATTTCACCCAGACCAAGTTACAAATAAAAACAAACGTTGAGACAATTCCAGGGCAAGAACCAAACACAACCAATATAGGAGGCCTGAGAAGCTGGCAACAAGGACCGGAAAGAATTCTAAGACCCCAAGATCATTCAGTCACAATCACAATGTGTATGGACAGATGTATGGTAAGCTCCTTTTTAAAGTTGCAAGTCAAAGAGTGCTATCGTAGAAGGGAATTTCGGATTCTTGCAGTGCTTCCGAAGAAGGATTGTTTCATACATCATTAGTGTTCAAATGTGCGAGTCTCAAAGAAAAGGGTTGTGTATGTCTTGACCACCACTGGCCACAAGAGACTTTCAATTTCCCCATCAAATAAAAAGGAGTAGATGTGAGAAAAAAATTGTAAGTGAGGCAGACCATTTTCAATGGTGCTCTTAATTCAGTGGGATACCAGTATAATAATATTAGGACTGAGGTAACTTGATCAAATGACTTGTATCCTAAAACAAAACAAGCAGCAGCATCTAACACTGCTCTAAGGGGGAGGGAAGACTAGAGGAATGTTAGGAAGGTCAGTGAGTAGTGATGGTTGAAATTCTCATTTTCTTATCCATGGTTAGCAGATTGAAAACTGCAGGCAGTTCTTCCACATCTGCATCTGCCTGACACTGCGCAACGTACACTAAGTGCAGCATCGGAGGATTGAGCATCGCCATCAGAGCTCCGATTGCAGCTACCCGATCTGCCCGACCCTCTTGACCATCCTCCTGTCCGCCATGCAATACCTGCAGTATTTTTGATGGCAGCAAACTACCATCACTCGAACTCCAACCTCGCCTACAGGTAGCATTGCTTGAAGCACTTGGAGAGCTCTATGGTTAGGCAAGGAAAGAAAAGCGAGACGCGCCAAGTGGGAGCCCTATTCTTCCCACAACACTGCCCCTTCACAGTTTCCACTGATGCTCGCCCCCTAATTCATCCTGGTCACCACCACCGATTGATAGTCACCAGTGGGGGGGCCTAGAGAGAGGCATATAGGAATGACTAGCTCAGCAGTAGGCAAATCGTGATCACTAGGAGAGGTCGAGAAGGGAGGGGAAGACAGTTGACAACAAAAGTGACTGGCCAATGGCTCACTGGCAGTACAAGAGATCTCAGCAAGCAGTGAGAAGTTAGTCCTGTGGAGCAGGGTTGAGTCCCGCCAGGTGCAGAAACAGCAACAGCTGCAGCCCCTGCAGGTAAGAGCGGTGGGGTGGTGGGGCCGGGTGGGGGGAATTTCGACAGACAATGACGAGGGACAATTAAATAAAAAAATAATTTTCACTCGTCATCATCCGTCGAAATCCCCCCTCTCGGCCCAACACCCCACCACTTTTACCTTCACGGGCCGTGTCGGGTGTCCGGTGCGGTTTACACAGATGTGAACTCCCGCCGCGCTGCACTGTCTGCCAGCCTAACCTGAAACAGTCACCCGACTCTCTGTAAGTCAGCAGGATCCTGAGCACCTCGTACTTTACCGTACTCAATTTCGGTCTTGTTAGGCCACCCATGCTCAAAAGCAGAATCTAATATTATTATAGGATCGTCGCCAGCCTATACAGTCTAGACTGCCCCTCTAGTCTCCAAGAGAAATGACAAAGGATTGGTCGCTGTCATGGAAGGGCAAAAGTCCTGTGACTCACTATCCAAAGCTGGAGGCTGGAGGATGTAAGGCCCGGCTGACCAATCAAGCCATCAAGCTATTAAGACATAAAGTACGAAGCCATTTAAGCATGGCTTCTTCCTGCTCAACAGGTTGAGTCTTCATCAGCCACCTCCAATGCCTTCAGTTCACTTGAGTTGAGAAGGAGCAGGGTTGGAACAGCAGAGGGGCCATTTTTAGGGGTCAGATCTCCATGGAATACTTGTAATTCTTCACCCCCCATCCAAATCAACACCCTTTGTCTTTGTGATCCTTCACAACACCGACTACTCCCCAACAACACTCAGAGAGACTGCAGGCTTTCGAGCAAGTTAGTCCTAGACAATGAGTTTGGGGAAAATCAAGCATAAAGTCCCCTCAGATAACTGCCCGCAGGAAGAGGAAGCAACAGTTGGAGCTCTCTACTTACTAGAAATGGCAAGTTGAAAACAGCAGAGGATACCTGCAATCTGATGTCCCCAAGATCATTGATGTTTGCTAAAAACACAGAAAAATTGAACAAGTTAATATTTCTTAAAGACCCCCGCAGCTGCCATATTTTTTAGTACAAGTGATTTACCAGGTCTCCCAGAACCTATCATCCCTATCTCAGATCAGGAGCACTCAAAGCAGAATAAAAGTGTCTTAGTTTGTGAAACCCATGATAATTTCCAACAACAGCTGGCACCATCTATATAGTGATATACCAGGCACAGAATTGTAGGCACAACCCCAGTGCTGTCTCACATTGGGTAAGAAGGTGTCCCTGAACACAGTTCATTACTGCCCCTTCAGTGCCTAACCAGCGACCCATCCATTCAGAAACTAAAACTGAGCCATTCAAGTAATAATATGGGGAAGATTTTCTGAAACTTACTGTGCATTGCACAAGTTCACTTCAAGCACATCCCAACAAATCTGTGAGGCCCAATTGCAGATTCTGTGGCGACAGCAAGTACCGCAAAACAAACAAGGGCATTCGGCTCTTCACAGACAGCAGATCAAAGTGTGTCATATCTGCTAGCCAAACAATACTGAGCTATTTCATGCTCTTAATCATAACCATGAGCACCATGCTAGCCCACACACACAACATGGTTCCCGTCACAAAAAGATCATACCCTGCCAAAATACACGATGCAACAACCTTCTCTAGCACCTCAATGTGGAAGTCACATCTGAAAGAAGGGTGCAAAAAAGGACTAAATGACAGCAATGATCCATACAGTCCACTCATCCGAAGTCAAGATTATGTACCAAAGAACACGTGGTCTATTTTACTAACCTCTCTCCAAGCTTTGGTAGATGCCCTGAATCACAAGTTGAAGAAACTGGAAGCTCAAGTTGACTAGCCTTTATATCATACATAGACAAAAAACTGGCAGACCTAAACAATTCAACCATTCGTGCTCAGGCCGCGTATCCTCTCTCACAAGTAAAATGTACTTGTGGACCAATGATTGATATGTTAAGCACATTGCCAAATACTTTGGTAACGTTGGTGGGTGACATAAACGCAAGCATACTAGCATCTGTCTCTAAAGCCATTAGCCCAACAAACAAACTGCTGAACAAGGGGGATACTGATCCCAAGCCGAGCCAAGATACAACCTCGGCCTCTGTCATCAGGACACCTTCATCAATGGACAAAACCTCAAGTAAAATAAAGGAGCCGCCGATTAGATGATTTATACCAAATGAATAGGTGTCAGGCAACAACACGGCAAAGAAGCAAGGGGAAAGCCAGAGACACCAATTATGCAAGAAGATCTCCAACATGAGGGTGACCTAAAAACAGCACTCGTACAAAAGGGTCTTCCTCAAACTAAAATGCAAAAGAAGACTAAGAATTGGAAGAAACAAAAGAATGAATCATGCCTCTGTGAGAGAAAATCCACACAGCATATAATCAACAAGCATTTGCAATGCAATAGGTCTCACATTTACGCAAGTTTGAGCTATTGGCATCGTAAATGACAATGCCTTTTATTGATGTTTTGGTTTTTAAAACATGAATAAAAGGCATTGTCATTTACAATGCCAATAGCTTAAACTTGTGTTAATGTGAGACCTATTGCATTGTAAATGCATCTCACCTAAAGTTCCATCAACCTCGAACATCCAAACTCCCACTGTGGACTATCACGCTGAGCTGCCCCACTAGACACTCTACATTAACATGGGTTAAATTGGAAAGTTGCAAGGCCCAGACTGTCTTTCTTTATGAAACACCTTTGTAAAGTTAACCTACAGCCTCAAACCATTCTCTCTGAATAAATATGGTTTGGATACATTCTCCCAAATAAGAAACCTATGCTGGACGAATCACAACTACAGATCAGACGTAGGGCAAATACTTAGAAATCTGAAACCTCCCTCCTAAACAGGGACAATTGATTGGCACATCATTTATCCCTAACCAACTTCCATTCAATAAAATATCGTATTGTAACATGGGTGGATGTACAGGTATTTCCATGGCTTAGTTGGTTACAAAATGATTTTGAACGTAAGATATAATTTAGACACCACTTACCTGTGTTTTAACAGGAGAGGTACTCTGAGGCACTGGGTACCTTCAATTGTTTAACCTGAATGGGAATCTACCAGCACTTCTAGACAGTCATACGCGTCCCCCCTCAGTCCAGGACACTTCTAACTTGACTCTGTCACTTAGTTGTCTCCTCACCTCTTTCCGTTGGAGCAACGTTCCCTTCAAAGCCTGAGCGCCGCCATGTTCCGGCAACAACTGCTAAGCATGCTGGGAAATGAGTGTCGCCCCGCCTGGCACAGCAAGGGCAGCCGCGAATAACAGACTACTACTCTCACCATGCAACAGGACTACTTCCTTGGAACATGCTGGGAATAGTAGTTCCACCGTGCAATTTAACCGACACAAAAATAGGACTACACGCTACTGAAACATGGCGATATCTTGCAAAATATCGGGACGGAAATGCACAATAATGCAGTAAAGCTTGCGACCATTTTCTAAGAGGCTGGAAAGTAGTAACTACTGCGGGTGTCTTTGAATGGAGAATAAAAAAAAAACTAGTGTAGTATAGTTCGCGATATCAAAATACAACACAGTATTGCTTCATTGACAAGAAAACTATACATGTTTTACTAAAGATTGGTTAAGTATGGCGGCCATCTTACGAGTAGGGAGAATGAATGAGGAATAAAACGGACCTCGTTATGGTTGGAGGAACATACCTGTTGTGAAAGCCAATAGTTTTGGTAGTAATTGTAATTGTATTTATATTAGGGTGACCAGAATTGTAAATCACAGCGCCCAATCAGAGAGCCGGACTGGCGCGTGCAAGGCAGCGTGACGAAGCTTCTGATAAGAAACTTCGTCACGACAGCCGTAATGCAGGCGAGCCAGTCCGGGTGGGCCGGCCCAAAAAGACAAAGGGAGGCAACACAGATAGCTCATTTCCACTGGTAGGCCACCGTTTAGCATAAACGGTGACGCCAGCCAATGGAAATGAGGGGCGGGGCTTAAAGCCCTTTTGTAAAAGTACTTATTAGCAATAAATCTCGCCGAGCGAGCTGCGCATGTGCGCAGCAACGCTAGGCGAGACCTAAAAAGGCTTGTTGCAACTGACCAACAAATAAGCAATCTGCCTATAGTAGGCAACACACATATTACCCCCATGAGTTAAAGTTCAAACAGTGGCCCATCCCCTCTCAAGACTGACATTGTAAACAAGGTCTTAGTCACATGCCATCAAAATGACCAACAAATCTCCTTGTGAATTGATGAGGAAGAAAATAACTTTCCTGATTTGCTAGATTGTTGTCCTTTCAGTCCAGCAAATCCTGTGCAAATAGGTATCAATAGCAACGTTGCTAAGTCATTATGTCAAACTGGCACACAGATGGGCAAAATGGGCAACAACATTAGTGATAATTTTTTTTTGTGAAGATTTATATAGCACGAATTCGACCCGAAGGTATTGGAGCGCTTTACATGAGCAACAGTTACGTTACACAAGGACACATTCATTATTTGGTAGGCACAGGGAGATTAAGTGATTTGCCCAAAATCACAGGATGTCGAGCCAACGCTGAGGCTCGAGCCTCGTTCCCCAGCTCCAAAGCCAGCAGTTCTAGCCGTAAGGCTATATCCTCTCCCCGCGAAAATTGGAGTGCTGAAGAGAACACCATCGTCCAAAACACCCAATAAATATCCACTAGCGAGGATCTGGAAAAAATAAATTTTACTCCCACCCCTGATCCTACTATTGCACACAAAAGTTCAATGTAAACAACACCTAAAAGACCATGGTGAAACAAGAATCCTGTTATACCCAGAATATGACACTAGAGGGCAACACAACATACTAAACAGAGAAAACATTCTGAAACTACTCGGAGCATTGCCCTCGCTGGCAAATCTTACCACAAGTGACATAACCTCAGTAGAATTTCTTTTGCCATGCAAGAACAATTTAAGAGAAATCACCCTGGTAGACTGGGCCTCCCCTAAATTAGCAGCAAGGGTACTAAAAGAAAAACATCACTTTGACTTTTGGAGAATTACCATCTCCCCTTATGTTCACCCTCGATATCCGTATCTACTGGAAAATTCCTCCATAAACACATTAAGGGGGCGTCAACCTCAGGTATATTCAATCCTCAAAGGAGCAATTGGAAACACTTTCCATAACAGCAGAAAAAAAACAAAGCATACCTTTTATTTCCTCTCTTCCAGCAGAATTTAAGGAAGTTCATTATTACTGGGGCTGGCTTTCATCAGCCTTGCAAATACCCTTCAACCGTAAACCGCATTGTCAAGCCCTTCTTACAAAAAGAATTTAGGAAGTGTAAAAATCTGTTCATGGAATATTGCAGGACCAAAACAAAAAACATCAGCAGGGAATCTACTATTGATGAGGAAGAATTATGGCATGTGGCTCTCCAGGAAATCTCAGCAATGACTACCCTACCGATCCCAGGTTACTTACACTATTGTATTCCGGCAACTAAATCACAAAAATATGGAAGACCGAAAAGCAGCCTCCCGGTGTATGAATCTCTGTTGTTTGGTGTAGAGGTAGATGTCCAGCCAGAAATAGACCGCAGGATGCAAGTCCTGATCTTTAAGAACTGGAACATCCTTACTGTTGATCAATGTCTATATCTATCTGGATCCGATTCCAAAAAGAGCTCTTACCGTGACAATTATAACAGTTGTACAATATTGCAAGAAACAAATACCAATGCGGAGGATCCTCCTAACTGGAGTCACCAACATTAATCTATTTTACAACCCTAAAGAGGAGGATCTACTGACATCTCAAATTGTACACTGGGAAATCTCACCAAAATACATACTGAATAATACAAGTCGCGACAAACAGAGTGAATATTTAGTAAACAAACTTGAATGTACAGGCATGAGGGTGTTAAATGGTAGAACTGCTGATGATAGCCCGCTGAACTTCACGCATTATGTGCTTAATTTGCAATCAATTATTAAGTCACTCTGGTGTCACTTGATCTATTTCCTCTGCCAAAATCATTTAAAATAGAAATTACCACTGAGAGTGATCACCTCCCCCAAGTCATGGTATTTAGCATAATCTTACCAAGACACTCCACTGCACCCAATAATGTTATTAGTCTGTATACCATTGACTACAAAAGAATAAAATGCAGACTGTTCAATAGCCCAGGCTGCTAGCAGGAAACAGTAAGCAAAAGTGAGTATTTATTTATTTAATACATTTCTAAAGCGCATCTGACAGCCAACGGGTATCCTGGCGCTATTGTAACTACTGAGGGCAGAAGAATAGTCCTGTATTGTGATAATTTCAAGCCAAGCAGATCAGTATCAGTGTCACAAAGGGAAGAGACAGGTTTTAAGACCCTTTCTGAATTGCAATAGGTTGGAGGATAGTCTCAGCGTGTCCGGTAGATGATTCTGGAGTCTGGCTGCTTGAATAGAAAAGGTTTGTCTTCCTTGTCTAGTTCTTCGATATTTAGCCGCGCATGCCAAATTAGCTGGGATGGAGCGAAGGCTTCTCCCAGGGACATACCATTTGAATCTCTTTTGCAGTGGGGCCGGACCAGAGCCATGCAAGGATTTAAAAACAATACAAAGGGACTTAAACTGTATTCTTTGTTTCAGTGGTAGCCAGTGTAGGTCTTTCAACGCTACCGAGACCCAGGCCCTTCTTGGCCCATTCAGTGCCAATATGGCTGCTGCTGCTGCTTGGACCCTCTGAAGCCGGCAGCAATCTGGCGTCCCAAGCAGTAAGGCATTGCAGTAATCCCGACAGCTTAAAATCACGCTGCGAACTACAAGTGCTCTTGAAGTTGGGTAGCAGAGGGAGATTCTTATAAAGTGCTTTTATTGAAGCAAAACCGATGCATGCTGTCTTGTTGACATGTGGTTCCAAGCTAAGTCTCTTGAAAAAGTTATTCCCAGATTTTCGAGGACCTACAAAGGAATCGGAGCCTTATCAGGAGCTATTGGACAGAAATTAGATGGAAGCAGGGCTGGAATTTTAGTCGCTGGACAGTATAAGAACTCAGTCTTATCTCCATTAAACGTCCAGGAGTTTGATTTAAGCCAGTTGGTTACATAATTCATAAAGTTGTGAAAGCTGTCTGGTGTGCCTGAAGAATCTCCTTCTAAAGATAGAATTAGCTGAGTATCATCCACCTAGTTTACCAGGCTGATCTTATGAGATTTGATAAGTGATATCAGAGGGCTCATATAGAAATTAAAAAGTATCAGCGTGATTGATGAGCCCTGTGGAACACCATGTTTAACAGACCTAAACTCAGAAAGGAAAGGGTTGAGGGACACTGCCTGCTGTCTGTCCGCCATATATAAATGCAGCCATTTTGACACTGAACCCCTAATTCCAATGCAGGATAGCCTATCCAAAAGGTTGTCATGATTTACCGTATCGAATGCGGCGGAAAGATTTAATAAGATCAATAGCACTGAGTTACCGCTGTCTACACGCATTCTAAGTTCGTCCATAACAGTAAGTAATGCAGTTTCAGTCCCATGGCCAGGGCGAAACTCAACTTGCTCTTTCTCTAAGATCTGGTTAGCCTCTAGGTAATGGGATAGGATAGTACAACCACAGCGACCCAATACAATAATGGGAAGCTTTTTGTTTAACAATGATCACATCATATAACAAGAGCAACTCTGGTACCCGTAATAAATTGAATCCACGTCAACCTCAAGCCCAGAAGAAAATAACACTGGCATGGAGACTAGCAAAACAGAAATTAAATGAAGCACTGAAAATCTTCAGGAAGTTATTGCCCTCTCCTTCTACTTACAACCTCAACAACCTAAGGAGTGCAGCCACGCAGTACAGGAAACTGTTATGGGAGGACAGGAGAATTAAGTCAGACCTTTTTTGGGCAAAGCTACTTCAAGATAACAAACAAATAAATTCAAAAAAGTTCTGGAAACTAATAAATTCAATCTCAAAACCTACGCATGTCACAAACAATTCCAACATACCCGAGAATGTCTGGGCCACCTATCTGATTGAGAATTTTGCATGAAGACCCCCCACAATAGTTGAGTCACCCCAAGACTGGATCAATATATCAGCAATATAAAATGATGAATCACCCTTAGGATACGATCTGCCAATAAAGTATAGAATCCGAGCCCAAGCCCCCGGGGAAGCCTCAGAACAACTTCCAATGTCATGAATCTGAAATCATAAAAATTATCAAATAATGGAGGCCAGATGATGCTTGTGGACCAAACGTCTTACCACAGGCTGTATACAGAGAACACCCCTTGATTTGGGTGGGGAAACTAACCTCTCTGTTTAACCATGTTTCTATGACACGAATAATACCTGATGGATGGCGAGGTTCCATAATAAACCCGATATTTAAAGGAGGTGAGAGGACCAAGTCGAAAAACTACCACCTTATAGCCTTGTTGGATAATGAAGCTAAGTACTTCATGTCTGCGTTACTGGCAGACCTAATCGCATGGTCCAGTACTCATAACATCATACCCCCAAACCAAACAGGTTTTTCGTGGGGCACAGGGACACTTACGAAAATGTTGGCCCTGGCACTCACAATTGATAAAAAGAACAAAACAAAGCAACTAGTGCATCTATGCTTTGTCAATTTTAAATCAGCATTAGATTGTGTCGATTGTGGAAAATTATGGTAAAAACTTGTCAAATGGGATTTTGCCCCACCCCTGCTGAGAGGAATCCAACAGCTCTATACAAAAACCTGGATCAGGATAAAGAGAGGAAATGGATCTTGCCTCTCCAGAAAAATAATGACCTATAATGGCCTCAAGCAGGGGTGTGTGTTTACACCATATCTTTTTAACCTCTTCCTAGTGGATCTGACTGTAGCACTCGGCTTGATAAACTGCCACACCCACGCCTGTGTACATTTTGTCTTAGCCACCTGCTGTACGCAGACAATGTTTTTCTTTGCAGTCTCACCAAAGTCAGTCTCCAATGTCTGATAAATGCGCTAATCAAATACACTTGTGACAATTCAATGGAAATAAACAGAAATAAGACCAAAGTTTTGACATCTCAAAATGCACCAAGTACCTTCCAACTTGTACATTAAATGGTCAGCATCTTGACTACGTCCATGTATACAAATATCTGGGGGTATTGATAGATGACAAAGGCACTTTTTCCCTCAGAAGCAACAAAAAATAAGGTAGGGGAACAAATTAATAACAGATTTCTGCACCCTTGATAATAATCTAAAAGGCCCAATACTTCAGCCAATGCTAATCGTCATGGCAGCAAAACTCCTCCCAACCCTCAATATGGTAGTGAGGACCTCCAAGGCCGAGATTCCGCCATTCTGGATGGAATAGTCAATTCAATTCAATATATTTATTAAGAATTTGGATCTCTAATGAGGTCCACTTAAAGACTACACACAAATATTGCATAATAAACATATGAAAATACCAATACAGGTCAATTCCACAGTAGATAAGATAAAATACAATGGCAAAAATATGATAAGTTTACATTAAAATCACTTCACTTATAAAAAGCAATTATAACTATACCATAGCAGCAGTTTATGTACAAATTGGTTCATCCTAAAGGTATCGAAATCCTTCCAAATCAGTTCTAGAAGCTCCCTCAAGTAGCAAAAAAGATATCCACCGGTAGAAAAATGGAAGTAATGGCACAGAATGAGCAATGTATAGGTAAGAATATTCATCATTATAACCAAGAACAGAATTACAGGAACTTAGTTAAAACCTTTATCGCAACAAGTAACTCGAATCAAATGCGTATGCAGTTTAGTAGATACCATACTATAGCAACATCATATTGGATCCTATTTAAAATGAGGTGCATCATGGTGCAGCAATGGTACTATAGACCAAGGAAAATTTCTAAGGAAAATTAGCAAATATTTAACAAAGAATTCATTTTCCCTGGCAACGAAGGTTAGAAAGCCAGTATGTGTCCCAATTTTTGTGCAAAAGCAGTTAAATAGCAGCATTAACATAGTTAAAACCTTTACCGCAACAAGTAAATCAAGTTAAATACATATGCAATTTGAAAAAATACCATACTGTAGCAGCATCTTATTAGAATCTATTTTAAATAAAGTGCATCATGTAGCAGCAAAAAGGTTGTAGACCAAGAGAAATTCTATGGGAATTTAACACATATATATCTAGCAATTCATTTTCCCTTAGCAGCAATGGATACAAAGTAAATATATGTCCCAATTTTTGTGCAAACAGCAGTTAAATAGCAGCACAAATGCAAAATTTCAACCAATGAGAAATAAACAATTAGCCTTAATTAATACAGAGGCTCGGAACTTAAGGGCAGAATTGTAAGGGGGCTGAGTAACTCGTGAACAGCAAGCCAGACCCTAAGGGTACCAAGAAGCCCATAAAGTAATGAATATCAGGTCAAATGATCATAAATCATGTCCTTTCTCCTCCTCTTTATACATAAAATTAAATAAAGTATGCACAGCGAGGGGATGACCTCCCCAAGAAGAAAATAGTAAAAACTAAAATATATTTATAAACTCCTTAAAAAAGTTAAAAAGTTTTGTACACACTATTCCATTCTTTGGAAAGAGGAGGAATTCGCGAGCAGATGTTACATTTTTGATACCATTTTGTATGAACATTGGTCGAAGCCATCAATGGCAAAATAGTGGCAAAGCTGGGCACACAAACAGAATATGGTCAAAATTCTGGATTCCCAGATTACATATATTACAATTTTTCCACCTTTCGTAGAGAGGGACCAATTTGCCGTTAAATCATTTAATGGCAGAAGATTCATACAACATAGAGTAAGCTAGCGGCGAATACCATGATCTAGATTCCAAGAAAGGTATTTCTGCGGAACTCTCAGGGTACTTCACATGGCTATTGTCTTAAGTCTATCCTTTGTTCTACAAAATTTGACATTACCTGGTGACTAACTGTGCAACTTGTGATTTTTAAAAAGGATTAAAATTCTGAAAGCGAGAGGGACATCCCTGACTCCTCTTGCGCACTGAAATAATATCAGTGCCAAGGTAAAATCACGGGCAAAAGTATATTTGTATATTTTTCCTCCAAAAATGTCTTGGCACATAAAACCCCTTATTGAGTAAAGTTCACAATTCTTTAACTGGTATCCCCATCGTAATACCCTGGTTAAACCTTGTATAAATGAACTTACCCAGCCAAATTCCAATCTAATAGTGGATATTGGATCAAGAGTATTAAAATTACATAATTTGCACAAAATCTGGCCTTCAATCTTGTCCAGGAAACCCCAGTCTCTTACTGGAATGAATTCTATGGCATAAAACAAAGTGGGGGGAATTTTTGCTTTAAAAACTAAGAGCAAAGGTAAAAATGTCTTTGACCCATGGCTCTATAGAATATAAGTAAGCCATTTGCGTGTGATGCTGCTTTGCAGGAACTATGTTCAAGATGCAGATTAATCTTTGTATTACCCGCTATTACTTTCCCCAGGTAGCGATAGTAATCTACAATCTCAAGTTTTTCGGGACCAATTCTCCAGTTAAAATTACACAATTTTCTGCTTTTGCTACATTTCATGATCAGAACTTTACTTTTTGAAACATTGATCTTCAGGAACTGTGCCATCGTATATTTCTGCTGTGATGACAATTTTTTATTCAGCCCATTAGGGGTCAGGTCCATAATTACAATATCATCTGCGTACATGAGACATGCAAAAGGCCGGCCACCTATCTTTGGTGCATCTCTTTCTAAGGGAGAAAAGCAATCCAGTAGATCTCTTACATACAAAGAGAAAAGAAGCAGTGCTAATAGGCAACCTTGCTTCAGGCCATTTTCTGTGGGAACTACTGATGAAAGTCCCGCATTTCCCCCCATTAGCACCTGACACCATGTTTGCGAGTGCAGGGCGACAATTAAAGATAGCAAGGGTATAGGCACCCCCATTTTATGTAGTTCTTTCCAAAGAAGTGGCCGGTCTACCTTATCAAAGGCTGTTGAGAAGTCTATAAATGCCACATATACATTTGACCTGCGAAATAGGTTATACTTCTTGTTGGACTTGGCCCTTTTTGGCTAAAGTTCCTTTAACTTTTTGCTTTCTCCCTAGACCTTTTTTCTGACATGGTGTTGCCAACTTAGATGCTTTGGGCACTTTGCCACTGCTGATCAGTATCAAAGTGCAAGTGCTCCCTGTGTAAAGTGAGATGGTAATTGGTTGTCCATGATTGGTATGTTTGCCTTACTAGTAAAGTCCCTAGTAAAGTGCACTATGTGTGCCAGGGCTAGTAATGCAAATGCTACTAGTGGGTCTGCAGCACTAATTGTGCCACCCACACAAGTAGCCTTAAAGAGAGAACTCGGGCCTGCCACGCAGTGCCTGCGCGCAGTTTGTTAAACTGCCATATTGTCCTGACAATTTCACCCACTTGCCAGGCCGTACGCTTTCTATGCACATCCGACACCCCTATGGTAGATCCAAGGTACCCCCCCTGGGCAGGGTGCACTGTATGTGAAAGGTAGGACATGTACTGAGGTGTGTACCATGTCCTGACAGTGAAATACTCTCCATTTCGTTTTTCACTGTTGAAAGGCCATCTTGCCCATAGGACAGAATGGGGAAGACTGTCTAATATGTTTCCAGCCTATCTTCCCAAAGGCTTAAGATGGAGAGGTGAAGTTTAGTGTGCCTGAACTCACATTTTAATAACACATCTTTTTGTGAAGGTGGTTTTTGAATTGCGTGTTTAGAAACCACTCTTTTAGAAGTTGGCATTACGAACTGCCTGATTGTTGCATTACGCATCGCGTTAGTTTGCATAACGAACTGCCTGATTGTTGCATTACGCATTGCAGTATTTTGGCATTACGAACTGCTGGATTGTTGCATAACGAACTGCATTATATTTACATTGCAAAGTGCCTGATTCTTCCTTTACGAACTGCATAGTATTGCACTAGAATTGCATTGGATCACCTAGAATTACTCATTAATACCGCCAGACCCTACAAGGGCTGGCTGGCCTAATAACCGGCCAGGAGGAATATTACAAATACGCATATGTTGGATTTTTATCGTGTGGTCTCATTGTATATCTTTTTATATAAACATATACTTGTTTTTCTATGAAACTCGTGTGGAGTCCTTTTGTGGTGTCATCATTGGGGTCACTGAGAGCGTGGTTGCAAATACTTTACACATTAGCCTTGAAGATAAGCCTGGCTGCTCGTGCCAAGCTACCAAGGGGGTGAGCAGGGGCTATCTGAGAATGTGTCCGTCATTTCCCTGATATGGAAGCGAGGGTCCCTACTTGGCCTAAGGTACCTACCTCAGCCAACTAGGGAAACCCGGTTCTAACACTTCTCCTCTATTAACTTCAATATACTAATGTTATCCAGAGTGGAATGATTTTTCCTGAACCCTGCTCGCTCTATGGGGAGAATTTTCTCCTCTACTACCCAGTCAGTAAGATTATCAAGAATACTGCGAGCAAATATTTTCCCCACCGCGTCTAATAAGACTATTTGCCGGTAGTTACCCGGATGGTATCTATGACCCTTTTTATATAAAGGAATTAGGAAACTACCAGACCATGACGGGGGTGGGGTCAACCTTTGCAGGTAACAATATTCAAACAGAGGAGTAAGATACGTAGCCCATAACAAAGGCTCTTTTTTGATAATTGTCATAGGGATTTCGACAGGACCCATTGCTCCTGAAGCTCTCATTTTTCTAATGAGTCCTACAACTTCCCCCTTTGAGGGAGCAATACTGTATTCAGGGGTTTTGGGGAGATTTAGTAAAATAGGGTCAGGACAAAAAGAATAAGGGTTCGCAGAGTAAAGTTCTAAAAGATGTGATTTCCATTCTTCTTCTTTTATTGGAATTGGGAGGGATTTAATTCTAGTGCTGCAGCAGTCCACAATTATTTCACAGTACCGTTTAAAATTGTTTTTGGAAGCCACCTTTTTAGCTGGATCCATTCATAGTCTTCCTTTTTTTGTCTTAAACAGTGTTTTTTCCTTTGTCTATTCCTCTTTAATAGATTTATTAATCTACTTTGTTCAAGGAAAAAATTCATGAACTGAGCCCTCACTAATTTATTTATTTCCCTATTTATATGACAAAAAGGATTGAGAAGCGGTCTCCGTTTAGTTGGTAACTGGATAGGTTTACAAGACGTGACCATAGTATTTATATTGTGGCTAAAGGCTTCCAACAAGTTAGTTTGGGAGGGGTGTAGGTCTCCCGCTACTGTGAACTGCTGGTCTCCTATTAAAACTGTTAAGGTCTCTTTAAGTTTTGTGGCAGCTAGAGTATTCCAATAGATTCTGCCATTTGCTTTATTAAAAGCTACCACTTTATCCTTACAATTCCAAGAGCTCACCTTAGCACAAGTCATCCCTATTTTTAAGCTGATCACCATATGGTCGCTAAGCGTATTTTCTAAAATTTTCATATTGGAGAGCTTATTGAAAAAATCTGCTGAGGCAATTAAGTAATCAATAATAGAGCCTCCAGTAGGCCCCTTATGTGTAATTTTGGTTGGTATATTATTTACTAATCTCCCGTTGACTATTAATAGGTCCGAGTTTCTCAGGCCTTCAAGTAGAATCGCACTTCTTTTATCAGTTCGACTATTTTTGGGAAATTGAGCAGGGGGGATGTTTAGTTCTTCGTAATTTGTGGCATTAGCAAAGAGTCTTATACTATGGGTGGAGACTTTGGCATTCAAGTCGCTGACCAGCATTAAGTGCTTACAATCTTCTCTTTCCAAAATGGAGGAGACAAAGACAAACAAGTCTTTTAGTAGATATGATTTAGATGCGTCTGGAGGTATGTATGCAGAGAATCTGAATTATCATGATCTTCCCTAAACTCTAGCTTAATTGCCTGAACCAAATCAGAGGCATAAGGGATTACTCTATATATCCATTTAAGGCTTGTTCTAAGCAGTATGGCAATTCCTTCTTTCGCATGTCCCCTGTTCACAGGGAGCGCAGGACGGCTCAGCACAATATAGTCTTCAATGGACCAGTTCTTTATGACCCAAGACTCTTCTATGCATATTATGTCAGCATTCTGTTCTTTCAAGAATAACAATTTGTTTTTATTTGTGCTTAAGCCGGCAGCGTTCCAAGAGATCAGTTTGAGACCCTTGCTAGGAGGAGTTCCCGAATCTTATACCAGAAGAACTATTTGTATTGAGAGCCCCTGCCACCAAACTCCATTTCTTATTTTCCTCATCTACAGTTGGTGCTTGATTATTCTTTTTCTCCGCAAGGAGGGAAACTCTCCTTCCACCCTTGCCGAGGAAGACCTGCAATGTACTTTCTCTCTAGATGACAGATCAAAGTGGGCGGTGGACTGCCTATTATGAGTCACTTTTTCAGGTACTTTCTCCACTTTAGAAACCAGAAAATCAATACCACAACATCGTAATTTATCACAATTTGTAATTATTAGATGGGAAATCACCTTAGAACCAAACGTCACTCTGGCTCCCCCGTAATTGCCATGTTTATGAACTTGAATCAAGACTAGATCATTTGGAGGTCAGAAATTTCAGCAATACAGCCTAATAGATAAAACCTATTCATATATAGCTCATGATCAAAAATAAAAACAGAATCTAAAGAAAGAGGTACAGAAGGTAAATGGCTAGCTTGACAGAGTCCCCCAGGCGCATTTCCAGTAGGATTATAAATCACATTACTGCCAATAGTGGAGGCAAATAGTGCAGCATTAGGATTCAGATTACACTGTCCCCCGGTGTAGGACTTAAGTTTGATGTGCTAACTTCTTGTAAAATCGGGATTAAAGCACTAGAATTCAACAATGGTGAACAAGAATCCCTTGGGGTAGCTTCCACTTGTCCTTCTTCCCTCTTTGATCATTCAGATCAGAATTCGAAGGCAAAAATAAATTTGTATTTGGGTCGAAGAGCAGTCGTTTTGCTCTTTTTTCTTTATCCTCCAAAGTTTTCTCCTTTTTGTTTTCTCCTTCCTGCAAACGGATTTACTTTTAGTTTTAGTATTCTTTTCCTCTGATGTAATGTGTTCAGTTTTTAATTCTTCCGTTATAAGATGATCAGTTTTTATATCCCCTCTTTTTAAGAAAATTGCAAAAACTTTTCGGTCTATGTTTACTTTATCCTTTTCTAAACTCAGGGGGGACAAAAATACAGACGAAGGAACAGGGACCTCAGGTTCAAAAGTTGCTGTAGCGAGAGGGGCTGAATTTCATCAAATAACTCAGCAATTTCTTTGCCCCTATGTTTTCTAATATCAAAGGGCGTGCCGGTCCGGGTACCAAAGTCCCGAAAATTTGAATATTAAACAGGGCACGTTTGAGTAGATTTAGTTTATTTCGAGTTAAGGAGCCAGAGGATGTGAAGGAGAAATCTTGATACAGGGACTGAGCATGTGAGAGGGAGGGAGGAAAACCTGACTGTTTGGAAGTCTTTGATCAGAAATTATAGATTTAGTCACAGACAGAAGTGAATCCAAAATATAATCTAAGTTATTTACGGATCTCTCCATAAGGGCTAAGATGGACGACAAGACTCTTTCCAGGCAGAGCAAGGATTCAGACATCAGTATTTTCTTCTCAGAATCCTTGTTTAGAGGGTGAGGACCCAGGGACAAGTCAGGGGTGACGGACGCCCTTGAATTCAATGAAGATGTTCAACTAGGCGTACTACTAAAGAGCTGCATTTAGATGGAAGGGCCAAGGGGAAAGTCCTGTGGGTTTGAGAGATGTGAAATATTAAACGTTCGAGGATTAGGGAACTGAAGAACCCTCAGGGTACAATTCAAATTGATGTTAATATCTGAGAGAGTAAAATCTTCCATTGGAGGGCCTTCCACTCTAGGCTCAGAGCATAGATCAACTATAGACTGAGTCACACTGTTTTCAAGTGAATAGATGATGTGATTTGCCCGTGGTGAACCTTCCACTCTGATTTCAGGGCTTGCTTCATCCCCAGACCGAGTCAATCTGATTCCATGTGAAGAGATGGTAGGTTTAGTCAGAGATGAATTATCTGAGTCTACTTCTGTCTTTCGAGGATGAATTTCAGGCTTAAACTCCATAGTTGCTGCCTTATTTTGACTTATCTCTCTTTTTGAGAAGAAGGTGGAAATGGCATTGAATCCTTTTAGTGTGATTTATTCCTTAAAGGGTTAGCTTTGGTTTTTTTACAAGCTCTTATAAAAACCAATTTTCCTGAATGCAATTTTTTTGCAGTCATAACTCCGACTGGATCTCAGACTAATTCTAGCTGAGAGGAAGGGGCCTGAGGAAACTTCAGGACCCATTGTCCAGATACAAAACCAAGTCCAACCGCCTTGCTTCTAGCCGCAGAATTTCTAAGCTTCAGAGCTTAGTCCTGATAGCCAATCGCGAAAACAGACCAGGAGTTTTAAAATTTGAAATTGGCCATAAGGAGCCTGCAGGCCCTTTTATAGACGGCCTTAAAGGCTTGAAGGCAGATTAATCCTAAGGTCCAGGAGATAGAGATATCAAGAAGAACTGGGTCACAAAATTAGAATGTCTATGTGTGGAAAACCATTCGGTTTTTTATGAAAACCCTCACCCATCAACCTAGTTGGTGGCATGCTTCATCATCGGGTCCCACCCAAGGTGCCGAGTGCACCTCGGGTGTGCTTCGACGCCTGAATTACAGCGGAGCTGGTGTTGTGTAAGTGCAGGGTGGTGCTGTGAAGGTGAAGTTTAAAAACTGTCCGTTGGGTCCCTTATAACTAAAGAATTTATTTTAATGGTGGGCCCTCTGGCAGTGTTAAAAAATAGTGCAGGAGTCGGATATGTGTCGAGGTAATGTCTCTTAATATCCTATATTAAAAGGGTCAGTCTACATGTTTCTGCCAGGCTACTACGTATGCTGGCTTTCTTAAGGACCAATGTGATAGTGTTTACGTGAAGATCAAGTGTGTTGTACTTGACTTGTTTAAGTGGTGCTCGCGCTAAGGTGCGGTGAAGGAGGGTAATTATTGCCTCCTTGTGCTGCTTAAAACCTGTAAAGGAATGAGACAGACGGAACAAAACAAGAACAAAAATGCACATAAACATAGTATGATCATACTGTAATCATCTGTGACAACCTTTGCGCCGTGTTAAACCATATTGCAGATAATGCGAAAGTGATAATAGGTGTCGCTTGTGCTCGTATGGTGTTTGCTACCGGGATATATGCATTAGGGTGATTATATCCGTAGTTATAGCGGTTTAGATATTGAGAGAAAATGTGGCTTACGGTGATAAATTCATCACGAGCAGCATGAATCCCGCGAGGGGGCAGGACCTGTAGTCACACGCTGAGAAAGTAGAAGGTAAAGGGTTAAAGAGTTAAAGGGGTATGACCCGTTACTGTAAGGGTTTTGATTCCAATTAGGACCCTTCGAAACGTATCGGTTCCGTGAGCCCAGAGGCCCTACTTACTTCGTCGAGGTCGTCTGCCCTCTTCTCATACCTATTGCGGCATTCCGATCAGGATTCCGTGGATGGGGAACTGTACCGGGAGGCCAGTATTTGAAGTGTAATCTCCCGCCAGGTTCGCTGATGACTGGCAGTGGGCGCGTCATGCTGCGAGGGCGTCTTGACGTCAGACGTGGGCGTGGCCTTGGACTGCATAGGAGGCAGGAAAAACAGACTGTGTTTCCCGTAGTGTGTAAAGGACCCCATTGTGATGGGTGTTCTTAAAAATGCAATTAATGCGTGTCTACTGTGGTTTCACAGATATGGAGGGAACAAACGGCTGCTGTGTCTAATTTATAAAGACGGTTTATATGGGGGAACCGCATACTGAGGAAAGGATGCCCAGTGCGGGGTGGGGTAAACCATGGTTAATGGTGCGGACCTGTGGGGTTGTGGGGACCCGAGGGCATAATTAGACACAGCAGCTCTGTTTGTTCCCAGACCACCAGGAAAACGCCCGGTGCCCACTACGGCCAATATGGCCCTGCCCACGGAGGTCCTCAGGCAGTAGTTTTAAAAGCACTTCAAAGTTCCTTATATAGCTCGCAGTTTTCGGGCAACAATGAAAGTGACGAGATAACTCCGGTGAATAATGTACCTGCTGGAGAGAGATGGGATTTTTGTTTAGTGGCAGCTTTGACTCAACTATGGTAGCACAGATGGTTAATATGCCATTCTACAAAGAATGTGTATCATGCATTTCAAAGAACAGTATTTTATGTGCATAGCTCAGTGAGTTACTGCTTGTGTCACAGAGATTATTGTGTTACTGGTGCACAGCGAGCTATGAACTGCCATCAAAGATCTGCATACAAACTGCATGGTACAAGTTAGGAAGTTATGTTTTTTACCCAGTCTTTCATAATCCTGATACTGCTGAAAAGGTTTGTTTGGGTAGAAACAAATTCTTATTATTAAAGCCAGTGCTAACCACTGTGTTATGATCTGAATCTTGAGTTCATGCTTCTCTTGACCAAGCACTTTAAAGAATGCCTACCAGTATTGATGACATGTGAATCCTACACCTTGTAATCCCCTTTGCCTTATGTAAAAATGTGTATACACTGATTTACACACACATATGATTCATTGTCTCTGTATGTGTGTGTTGTAAATTGCTCCAACACCTTACACTGGTATGAGAGGTTCTATAAAACAAATACATGTGATGGACTATGTAGAGATGAGTGGTACTGTTGGAGGGTGATAGTGAGGGAATCCTTGAAGAGCCCCAAAAAAGATAGTCATATCCTGATGCACAGTAAGGGCAAGATTTACTGTGTTTTAAAAGCTAGCACAATTGAATAAATAATGACAAATGTGTTGTGGAATGCACCTTTTGTCCAAGATTTTCTTGGGGGGAGAACCCCCCCCCCCAAGCCAACCCTTGTATTGTTCAGGCTCGCTCGTTGCACTCGCTATGCACCAAACGAGGCTAGTCTGACAACATTTCTCAGAGCTGCTTTGGGTTCCTAGTCCAGCCCTGGCAGGAGCAGGAGCCTCATACCGCAAAATAAAAACAAACATTAAAAGGTTAGTCGACGAGATGCAGCACCAATCTTGCATTAAAGTTGTTTTCATATTTTTTCAATATAAAATAATACAATCTTTAGTAATTCGAGTATTTGTTTGGTGTGTGCTTGTTTGGTGTTTGCTTGGCAGTCCTCAGCTTCCAGTTGGGACTCACTGGGGGTCCTCAGGAGTCAAAAATGTGGGAACCACTGGGTTACAGGATATTAGTATGATCCACAAAACTGAGACCCAGGAGCGCACACCTTAGTGGATCCACTATCAGGATCAAATTGTAATGTAGACCTGTGACTGCATTAAGCACTTTATTCTTCTTTACCTCCGTTTTGGCTGTGTGCTTGTAAGATATGTATTGTAATTTATATGTTTTGCTATGGTTTTAATTAACTGATGCAAACTGAAACTGAAACTTCATCTGCCTGCCCTAGATAGGACAAAGGAAGGAATGCTGGTGAAATACTGTGCAAACCAAGAATTCCTTGTTCTGGGCTTTGAGGAATGCAAGGAAGGAAAGGTTTTGGCCTGGCATTGTCATAGTCTGGCCACTGTAATTAATTTAATGTATTACCATTAAGGACATTGCAACCAACAGTCATTGTAATTAACTTATGTGAAAGAACATTCTATTAAGTTAACTACAATGGCCAGCCCTTGAAAGAGCCCTTCAAATAAACTTTCCCAGCAGGAACGCTTGTGTATGTGGCACCTGACTGCCAGGAAAACCATGAAGCCAGGCACTGCAAACAGCCATCCCTGCTTAAGAAGTCACTTTTAAGTGCACTATCAGGGATCGGTCAATGTATTTACCTTAATTTCACATAGTATTATTCTGCATACATTACCCAGCACCTCACAGTTTGTCAAGAAACAACTGTGTAGTTTGGATATTTTATGCCAATATAGCAGCATATCAGCCCCAATTCCATTTTGCTGGGGGAAAAAATGAAGACATTCCTGGTTTTTGCTTACTACACAAGAATTTCTCTCACTTCTACCAGTGACGAAATAATCCCTTTAGTCCAGTCTGAAAAGTACAAGTGCCTGAACTAAGGTCTTTAAATCAAGGTTAGAAAACTACTGTTTGATACCCAAAAGCACTTTGAGGCGGTACAGTGCACTCTTGGACAGTGCAGAATGTATTTTTGGTAGGGAAATTTGCTTTTGACAATAATACCCAGGGGTTTGGCATTGTCTACAATAGCTGATTTATAATCAAGGAGCTTAGAGATTAAAATAAACTAATTTTCTGACAAGTTGAGTTTACCCTATGGCTTGATATCCATCTTTGGACATTTTCAAGGGTGTTAGAGAAATGTCAGAAGGGCATGGGATCTTTAGATATATCTGAGTATTGTTGGCTAACTGCTGATACAGTATCATAGAGTTTCTGATAGCCCTGATTGCTTCCAAATAAAGATTAAAACGGGTCAGCGAAATGATGGGATATTTAATACCACTAATTATTCCTGGATATTTCAGGCAGCTGATAAATTGAGAATCAGGAGTGTCCCAATTCAAGGACGCAGAATGCATCATCAACAATCTACAGAAGTGTAGTCTATGTGGTGTAAACTTTGTCTGAATACAGATTGAAAAATCCATAAGAGATTGATAAAATGGATATGGAGAGAATGTTGGGAGGCCACAAAACATTCTAACACCTTAACCCGATTAGGTAAACCTGATTTATGGTGGAAATTGTTGAGGTCATTGGTATCAACTAAGCGTTTCTTCAATCAGGGTGCATTATGACGAGTCTCAATCAGAGAAGTTACCCAACCTGGTAGTATAACTGAAGCGCATCCGCCTTGTTCCTTAACCAAAATACTGTCTAGTGTGACACACCTGGTAAACCCTTGAAATGTGTGAATCTTCTAAATACTTGATGTTCCCTTCCATAGCGACGCCCTCAACTGCTCTTCTACTGAGTCACTTCATGTTCCTAGGAACCCAGCTTTATTTGTTATTTTTGTTCATACTATGGCTGGTTAATGCACCAAGATATTTATTGACTGATTCTGTAAAGAGATTACATTTCTCCCAAATATGAGCCAGATTAGTTGTGTGGACCTGAGATGTGACTACACTTGTCACAATGTCAGAAGAAGCTACTGTCCCCCTGTTCAGTTTACGGGTCAGGTCTGAATGTGGTGAGCTGATTGTGATGTGCTGCATGTTTTACTTGAAGGGGTGGGAGTGAAAGACTGGGCTATTGATAGGGTTCTGGTTATATTTGTTTGACAAAAAGATGCACTTGATGAGAAGTACACTGTGGGAAAATTCTTTTTGCATGATCCAATTTTGGTTGACTGTTATTGCTGGTTTTCAAACTCTCCACACTTGGGCATTGTTGTGTGTGTGGTTGATCCCCTAAAGTAGGTTAGTATTGGCTAGTCTTCCATTGGTATAATTAAGTTTCCAGTAAGACCATATTATATGGTGTAAGAAAATAAACGAATGTTATGGAAAAGTTAAATATCACCTTTGGACTGCAGCACATATTTTGCCATCCATTAGACTGTCAAGGAAAAATGTGGCTTCAGGACTACATGTGTAGCCTGACTGCTGAAGCTTTAAAATCTACAGGGAAACCTGTCAGCATAACAAAAAGTGGAAAGGTGCACCAAGAAAAAAATAGTAATCCATAGGAATCCAATATGTATTTCCAAAATTTATTTTATTCCTTCTTCACTATGTATCCATATAAAGGACATCCAGCCAACGTGTTGCGTTCAAAATACTTACTGAACTTCATCAGGGTTGAAAATAACATACAAAAAACAAAAGAAAAACATAAGACACTTGCAACTGGCACATTTTAAGACCTTATGTACATACAAAGAAAGGAAGAAAACAAGTGACAAAATATATCTTAACTGGCACATGACGCTTGTGTTGAAACATAAAATACAACCAAGGGACACACGTAAAATCCGAAACATAATAGGGCTTCCAATCAAAAAAAAGGAGAACATTTTCTGAAAATCCCAAACATGTACACAAAATACCAAACACAAACAAGTCCATTTATGTAATAAACATAACAGTTGTTATCTGCCTGTGCATTTCAAATTAGCCTTGAGGATCACATAAATGGAAAGTAGACCCTCAGGCTAGCTGTCTATTATCTTGTAGGGAGTTAATTGAAAAGACCCTATCTGTTACCAAAAAACCCATTTGTCACGATAAGGACTCATTCACTGAGAGTGTGATCCTTATAATAGAATTCACCAATTTGTTGGACATGCTCATCCTCATTAGTATGTGTGGAACGTACCTCTTGTATGTTTTGTTCATAGACCTCTCTTCTTATTATAGTAGAATCCTTATAATCTATTCAATAGGTGTTTAAAATGCACAAATTAAATCCCACTATTGCATAGAGCATAGCAGCTCCACATAAGTTTTGTAGTAGTGTCCAAAAGTAAATAACTGGGAGGGATAATTCCCTGATAGATACCTATGGGAATTATACAGATGTAGTATCAAAATAGACAGTAGTGCATAGCGAGGGTCAGCAGTGATCAAAACATAATCTATGGAACAAGACACCGAAATACACAAAAGTGAATAAAGTGCGTGTCCTCTTAGTAGTAAATATTCATGTCAAGTTGCACAATCAAAAAAACTTGACATAAATAAAACACCTTCAAATGTGGTGTATAGCAGACGCCCACAAGTATCGATCCTCTCTAAAGTTTAAATGCTCATAGATAACAATATAAAACCACACACACATGGTGCCAATGAATGAGCACCACCAATCACATATTCCTCCAAATTGAGAAAGCATATAAATATGTGCTAACTACAATGCTAGTGTGCCCATTAGTGTGCGTGCTTAGAAGCAAAGGTTTGGTACATTAAAACAATGCTACACAAAGTCTACGGGCAACAGTCACACCCAACCAAACAAAAAAAAAAGGGGGGGGGGTTTTGTTAAGTAACCTAATACAACTAGGGACATTTACCAATGTGTAAACATTACGCATACATTCATACCAAGTATGCGGGTAGAGGCATTGACGCAGTTAATCTCCAGCACGACGGATACAACATACCTTGATAAGTACCCCCTCGTCCATACCATACTCAAGAGGTAAATGCTAGCCCCCGGTGGCATCACTCATTTTAAATCAGAACTCCATCTGTGGATTCGAATCAGCGGTGTGCTGACAAGCATGTGATCGTATGTAGCCTGGCTAACTAAAGTTCAGATAAAACAATAATTCTGCTATCTTTGACCTGGGGCCACCTACCAGAATCACCATTTTTGATGTTTAAAAAAATCCTATTAACTTGTGAAGTTGGACTTTTAATAAATATTTAAGAAAAGTAATTTTTAAAAAGCGACACTTTGTCTGCCGGATCCTTCAGTAGGTTAATTAGCAGCTCTCCCCTGTCAGTGAGTTCCCTTAATGTGATATGAAAAGTGGTAAAATAGCAGATAAAATTGTTTTGACCTTTTGACAGGAAGACCTGGGTGTGTGTTATGCAACTCTAATCAGATTAGACTTGGCCTGGCTCCAATTAGCAAACATTCCACGCATACGCAAACCAGATATAATGGTCGAGTCTTCTTCTACATTGCTCCTAAAGCACAACCAGCCATTACACATTAGAGCTTCCTCCTCAATTCTAAAGTTATGCAAGAAGCTGAAGACTTGGCTCTTCAAATAGCCCCTCTGCCCACCCTAGGTAAGGCTAGATTCTCACCTTTACAGTGCCATGATACTAAGGGTGGGCAGAACTTGTGGAGTTTGACTCTGTGGAATTCCGCTGAGTTTTGTGAAAACTCCTCAAGATTCTGCAGAGTTCCGCGAACAGGTGGAATCAGCATATTGCAGTAATTTTTAGCACCAGGAGCTTGTTCAGCACTGCAAAATCAGTGCGCATGGCACCATGCTGCATGCCAGAGGGCTTTGCTTCATTGCTACTGCTCAAGTAGATTTTCTGCTCGAGCAGTAGCTTTCTCACCGTGACCGGAAACAATTGTCTGACACCGCCCTAGTTGAGAAACTATCACCTGGTGCTGTCTAGTGCCCAAAACTCATGCTAGGGATGCCAATTCTCGCTCTTGTATGTGAACCAACTCCACCATGTGGTGGTAGGCGGAGTTTTGCTGGAACTCCGTGTTACAAGTGTAACGCAGAGTGGGGCAAAAATCCGTGAACTCCAGCAGAGTGGAATTTATCACCCACCTCTACATGATACCGTCCTAGGTGATAGCACGCTTTATAAATTAACCTAACACAGCATGACTAAACATAACATAACAAGGGCCGCTGGGTTGGGTTCAGGAACTTCAGTAACTTGAAAGGGTCTATATATATTATAGGTAAGCGTAAAATAAAGGAGGAGCTGGGAAGAGAAGCCTTTGTTCCTTAGGCGATCTGTAGCCATCTTAGTACCAGGCCAGTGGGAGTGGGAGCTGGTCCCAGGACCAGTATGATATAGTTGAGAAGGAGGGGGACTGCTAATTTCCCTGAACATGCCCCTGACTGGCACACCAGCAACCTCAAAGGGCAGGAGGGTGCTGCCATATCAGATTTGTCTCAGAATAGTTCACTGCAGGATAGTTTGCAGTAAGACAAACAGGATGCACTGAAAATGAGGAAGTGTTGCCCATGGGAACTTTTTCTCATTGATTAGAGAGTGTCAAGGAGTCACCCCTACCTACTGACTGGTGAATCCTACATAAGCGGTACCTCACTCATCAGAACCCATCTAGACCTGTGGACAAACAGCATATGACTGGTCCTGCTGTCTAGGAAATGAGTGGAGACATGAAGTGCTGGAACTGCTTTAAATTGTACTCAGGACTGAGAAGTGGACTACAACAGTCAATTGGCTGACCTATGTGGCTACAGGGAGCCAACAAGCTATTGGAGTCTTTTTTTCTAGAATGACCAGCTCACTAATAGCAACTGGACCTGGACTGGACCCTGCTGGTGGCCTCTCCCTAAGGTCATGGGAGCCTTAGAAGAGTCTATGAGGAACTGCTGTGGAAAGTCTAAAAAGTTGTGAGTTAGAATTTTTTTGGACTCCAAGTTTCTGGAGCATCAGCGTGATCTCACTGCAAAGCTGTTGTATTTTAAGAAGACTTTGTCGGTTGTAGCTTCAGGATGAAGAATTTTGAGCACCATAAAACAGGCAATGTCTAAAGGTAGAAATCTTGACAGTGCGAAGCCAGGAAAAATATTCTCCCGAAGAGAGGAAATTTTAATTTTCCCACTCAGAGCTTTTCCCATCAAAATCAACTGCTTTAGCATGACCTTGTACAACTGTTATCTGACTTCAAGAGGACTTAGTCGGATGCAGTCTGCAACCTAGCCCTGCTGTAGGATTTCAACCTCCATAAAAAAGACTAAGGGCTTGATTATGAGTTTGGGGGAATGGCACCGCTGTTGTTTTTTTGGCAGTCTTTCCGCCCTCTGCCTTGGTAGTCCGATCTCCAGATTACAATTCTGGTGGTAACTCGGCTACAAGACCGCTGCTGGACCACTGCTACTGCTGATACTCTTGCTACCATGTCAACGGCAGTAAAGCCAGAGGCAAGACTTACGTCAACGGCAGTAAAGCCAGAGGCAGGACTTGGAGGCAGTCCCACCAACGTTCCTGGCATTCGGATTATGATCTGCCTTTCCATCTACTTTTTTCTGGTGGAGACACCGCCATGCGCAAGTTGGCGGAAAGGCACAAAAAGAGGCCCCACTTGGTAATCTTTATCATACGCCATTGTCCAGGTCCCTCCTGTGCTACTGCCTCCAGAACATGACACTCTGCAATCCTGTTGTCACCGGATGCAAAGGTAGGCTTCACCATCACTTCTCCTATATAGTGCATTGTAACAGTTCGTTATATTTAACATGCAACAAAACTTACTGTACACATGACCTAGATATACATTACAACACATACACAACATACATATGTGTTTCAGATATACACTTGATGTACTTACCTATCTTTCCAGCAGCGGGACACTGCCGCGAAGAGACCGCCAGCCCATCGGAAATATCGTAAAGCGCTGGGGGGGAGACCATCGAGCCTGCGGTCTTCTTGAGACCGCCGCCACGGTGGTGAGACCACCAAATTGTAATCAGGCTCTAAGTCAGAAGGTAAACAGTTTGGCAGGGGTAATACATTTGAAGTGCCCGACCTCCGCTCCATTGCTGTCAGCTTGAAATTGCATTTGGGTTTTTTCCATGACATTTGCAAAAATCATATCTCCTGTTCTCCTTATGCCTTTTAGTGATTTTGGTGTCACTTTTCGTATAACATATTTTCCTTATTTTTAGAAATTATGTGTGGGATTGTTATTATATTGCATGTTTGGTACTGCTAAATACTTTACAATTACACACTTTTGCTTACGTTGAGCATGTCTGTTCTGTGCCACAGCTACCAGGGGTTGAGCCCAGTTTAATTTATTGAACCTGTGTGTTGGACCTGACAGAATCTTGGGCTTATTACTTGGGAAAGATTCACACCCTCCCCAAACAGTAACTAATTTTCTTACATGCACTTACTCATATTAGTGTAGTATGGAGCCTTTGACATGATTAGCATTAGGTGTAGGTACTGTGGAGCTTTTAAGCAGGTAGGAGAAGAGGGGATTGAAAAGGAGGGGCAGAGAAGGACCAAGCAAAAGAGATGGGAAGTTTTGGGTGAAAATAGAATACATTTAAAAAAATATATATATATTGAGCAGAGTAAAAAAAGATACTACTACACACAGCAAATTTCATAATTTCATAATTCTACAATCAACGCCATTATTAGAAATATTCTTCTAGCAAATAATATTACATTATCAAGACTTTTCTTAAATAATAAAGTGTAAGTGCAACGTGCAAAATCTCTAAATTTTCCATGTGTTCTCTTTAATTCATTATTAATACATCAAACTATTACACTTGGTTATCTTCTATCTGTTACTTTTCAAAGTGCTCATGTGCTTAAATAAATTACAAAAAAAAACAGTTTGGTGTATTCACCCTTGGAGATTTATTTCCTATCTTGTCCATATGCTTCCATACTGAGATATATCTTTTACTAGCTCCAAGCCTTTTCGCATAAACCTCTTCAAATTTTCTTACTCAACTCATTTTTGCAACCCCATTCTAGAAATGTTGGTACTTTAGTTGTCTTCCAATTCTGGAGCATCAGAGAGCATGCCGCCAAGGAAGAGATTGCTAAAAACATTTCCTCCCCTCCAGTTATTGTCTGGGTTTGTCTCTGTTTTAATAAACCAAAGAGTGCTAACTCAGCCTCAGGTTCCACCCTTCTCTGCAGGCCATGGCTAAGCTCAACACAAATTTTCTCCCAGACCTCTCTTACTATTGGGCATATAAAACAAACATGCAACCAGCATCCCTCTTCCACCTGCTGACACCTGAAACATTTGTTCTCCACCTCGGGGTACATTTTATGAAGTGCTTTGGGAGTGTAGTAAGCCATCCATTGAGAAAGAAATGCCATTCTTTTAAAATTTGCCGCTCTCAATGCCTTACTACCATATTGCGAGATGGCTTGCCACTCCCCATCTGAGAAATTACATTGTGTTTCCTGTTTTATCTTTTTGAGAAAATTGGTAACCAAGAGGGGCTCCCCTTGATTTTGTAGTAATCGATACCGATTCCCTATAGCACTTAATTTAGTTCTAAACAAAGCAGCTGAAACTGGAGAGGTACCTGTATTGCCTGGAAGTGCATATTTATTCAATAGTTGTCTAACCTGAAGATAGCCAAAAAGAAAAGCTTGCTCTGATTTCCACATCTAGCTTGAATCTCCTGCCAATTAATACATCTCCTTCCAATTAAAAAGTGGCCCAATTCTCTAAATCCCTTTGTTTCCCAAAATCTTAAATGGCTGTTCTGAATTTGAAGGCCCAAACTTCTGCATTCTATGAGCTGCAAATATTCATACCCTGCAGAATGAGCCTTTTGGAGAGTAAAGTGCCTGAAGTCTATAACTAAAGGCCCGGAGTGTCTTATATCTCCTTTTTTTTGGAAGTTTTGCTGTTTTGATAAAAACCGGAATCTGTGACCCGGCTTCCTGTACCATCTTATTAAAAAAAAACTATCCAAGGATCCCTTCCTATCAATTAAGCGAACAATCATATCCAAAAATGCTGCTTCAAAGTAAGTACGGATATGAGGAAGTGCAAGCACACCCCAACTAGTGTCAAGTTGAAGTATAGATAATTTTACCCTTGACACTTTTTTGTCCCACATAAACTGGCAAATTGTTTTTTCCAACTCTTTAAAATATATCGTATTGATTTTTATCGGAATATTAGAAAAAAGAAAGATTAACAATGGTAAAATTGACATCTTTATAAGTGCTATGCGACCAATCAATGTGAGGGGAAGAATTATCCATTTATCCAATAGATCTTTAATTTTTTTCAGCATGGCTTCATAATTTAATCTATAGATATCCGCATATTGACTTGAAACTTATATCTCCAGATATCGTATCGGATCAAGAGAAAGAGCTTGCTGTTTTAAGTTGTCTGGAGGAAAAGAGCATTTAGGACCAGGACTTCAGTTTTTTTGTGATTAATTTTATATCCACCGATTGACTGAAACTCTGCAAATTCTCTTAAGATTGTTCCGATATTTTGTCTTTCGGGTTCCAGGTACAATATAACGTCATCTGCGAATAGTTTTAGTTTTGACATTCCTGCTATTGGAGTTTTTATCTCTGCATTGTCACAAATCCAAACGGCCAAGGGTTCGATAAAAAAAAGTAAATAGTACAGGGGATAGGGGACACCCCTGTCGGGTTCCCCGTCTTATATCTATTGTACCTGCCAGATTAGAGTTTATTCTAACCTGCGCCTGAGCCCCTTGAAATATATTCTGCAGCATAGAGATGGTCTGGGGGGGGGGAACCCAAAGCTTTCAAGACCATAAAAAAGAGCACCCCAGTTTACCAAATCAAACGCCTTCTCTGCGTCGACCATCATTATCTGAGCCGGTGTTAGATTAGTACTAAAAAAGTCGAGCGCTTGAACTAAAAAGCCAGTGTTGGAAGATATAGACCTGCCTGCTACGAACCCTGTTTGGTCCGTGTGAATCACATGCTGGGCCATTAGAGTAAAGCGATTTGCCCAAATTTTCATCAGGATTTTATAATCTGCATTTAGCAGACTAATTGGCCTGTATGAACTGACATCCCTGGGGTTTTTCCCCTTCTTTACAAAGCTAACTATAGAGGATTCTTTAAAAGCTGCTGGAACCTTGCCTCCCGCCTTAACATAATTGAAAAGCTCAAGCAAGAATGGTACTAGCTCTTCCGAAAAAGCCTTATAAAATTCAGTCGGAAGGCCATCATTTCCGCAGGCCTTTCCTCCTGGCATTGAAGCTAAGGCCTGAAAAATTTCATCTGCAGAAATATCTGCAGTCAATGCTTCTTTCTGCCCGCTAATGATCTGAGGGAGTTTTATGTCGTGAAAGTATAGCTGAATTTCTTGCTTCGATACCTGATAATCAGTTGCATATAGTTCATTGTAATGATCTAAAATTATTTTAGCAATTGTGTCTTTTTCGGATACTAAGATCTGTGTCCCGGGTACCACTAATTCATTGATTACTGCCGCTTCTTGTTTTACTTTAGTTGTCCATGCTAAAAATGTTCCTATCATTTGGCTTTCCTCGTAAACTTTCTGCTGGTATGATTGTGAATTATTTATTTCTTCAATATTGAAAAACTCCCTGTTTTGCGTTCCTTAGCTAAATGTCCTCCCCCCCAAGAGCTGTTTTTTCTTAGCAAGGCTACATCGACTGCTTGCTGGAGTTCAGCTATTTGCAACTTACGAATCCTTGTTTGCTCAGTCATATAGGCAATCATTTGCCCACGTACTGAGGCCTTGAAGGCCCCCCAGACGGAGAAGAGCATTGCGGTACCCCTGTTAACCTGAAAAAACTCTTTGATCCATTCTCGCATACTATTCATCCATGTTGGGTTAGTTAAAAGAAGTCTATCCATCTGCCACCTGGATCTTTCCCTCCTTCCTACCTCTAGATCAATTTCAATTTTGACCAGCAAGTGGTCTGAAAAAGAGTTAGCCCATATCTCTGCATTCAGACAATTCAAAGAACGGAATATTAAAAAAAAAATCAATACGGGAGGCAGACTGGTATTGGCGGGAATAGTAAGTATATTGCATGATTTCCTATGACCCTTGCGCCATGGATCAATTAATTGATAATCTTGTTTTATTATGTCTATCACTTTTTTGGTCCATGGCTTTTTTGGTCTTGGTTTTATTTGATGTATCCATTACCAGGTCTTGAGCAAAATTAAAATCGCCACCTAAAAATATTGGACCCACTGCCCCTCTAGCTATATCATTGATCTTCCTAATACCTGTGGGGTCATCTACAACTGGTGCATAGTAATTCACGAAATTCAATTTATTGCTGTTTACTTTAGCTGTAACCCATATCCATCTACCATGAGAATCTCTCTGGATTTGAACAATTTCCCAGTCTATCCCTCATTCAAAGTAGATGGCAACCCCCCTTATTGCCGCCTGGGCTGATGCAAAATAAGCTTTAGAAAAAACCTTTAGGAATATAGAGCTTTGGTGTATTCGTCTTGAGATGAGTTTTCTGAAGAAACAAAATTTGTGGTGAGAATGAAGCCAACCATCTTATTAATCCACCATATTTTAGTTTGTTGGAAATACCATTTACATTAATCGTAATTATACGGACTTTATGACCCATCCCTACAACTGTTTTTTAAGTCTAAGGCACTGTCAATAATACATTTCCTTCCAGTGTATTGCCATCTAAAACTCTGCTCATTTTCTTTTTTAACACCACCATCATCCCTCAGTGCCCACACCCCCCTTCGCACCCCACCCAGTGCCCAAACCCGCCCCCCCAGAGGATGGGGAATTGCCCACCAAACCCCTCTCCTCTCCACTTGAGTGGTTCTCCCCATTGGGTGACATGGAATTGCACCCTACGTGATCAGTCCCTCTCCCCCGAGGCGAACCATTTACCTATACAATGCTAATCTATATTACAGTGGATATTTCTTGTAGTAGTTTCTGGGCTTCATTGACATTAGCAAACATATAGAATTTTCCTCTTACTAGAACTCTTAACTTAGACTGCTGTGCTATCGCAGCCTGTGCGCCCTGGGCTTTAAATAGATACAGTAGCTTAACAAACTCTTTTCGCCGACGTGCCGCTGCTGCAGACATGTCAGAGAAAATACGACAGCTGACTCCTTCTTCACCAGAAAATTTCTTCCTTTGAATAGCTTTAGTGAGTATTTGATCTTTGATCCGATAGTCTGCGAAGTTCACTAAAATTGTCCGTGGGAATTTGGAGTTTGGAAACAGCTGAGATGGTACTCTATGGGCTCTTGTAATAGTTTGGTCCCCGGAAAATTCTGGGATAACATTTGTTTTTCTAAATGTCTCGACCCATTGGATTGTTTGGCCCCCTTCACATCCTTCAGGAATACCAACTATGCATAGGTTAGACCACCTTGAATGATTCTCCAGCTCCTCGAGCTTGCTCTCCAATGAAGATTTTTCTTTTCTAGCGGAGTTAACTTGCTGCTGCATCGAGTTCATCTGGTCCTTGAGCTGGGAAATTCGGCCCTCTGCCTCTTGCATTCTGACGGGGAGGACACCAACTGCAGCCTCGATTTTTGTTAAATAATGATGTAGAGACGCTATCTCACTGGGTTTCATAATCTTCAATTCTCGTATCTCATCCAGGATAAGATTTAGCATGGTCTTTATGTCGCATTGCATAGAGGTTGCCTCTCCTTGCTGCTGTCCTATTATCTCTGATGGAGGTTTGCCTACCTCTGCCAGTAGTTCTTCCTGTGATACTGTCTCCCCATCTTATCCTCCACTTTGAAGGTAGGGCCCTTGCTGAAACTGTGACTGTAGCTGTTGCTGTGGCAGTGGCTGTGGCTGTAGTGGTAGCTGGGAGTCCACCAAAATACTGGTTTCCTTTTGGGGGGACGTAGCTGCTGACCAATCCCGCTGTAGTGAGCTGTCCTGTGTATCATGAGGAGAAGGATGCAAGACCGATGGTGATATTGGTGGTATTGATGCTGTTGTAACTTTGAGGAATAATGGATACTCTTTTGGTAATCCACAGGGCAGGCCATTGATGTTATATTTCACGTTAGTCTCTATATGAGCAGGAGGATCTTTCCCTCCCCCCCAGGACAGTCCCGTTTGTCAGTTCCCTTACGTCGGGCTCGCAGACTCCATCACCTTCAACAAAGGAGCCTGATACATTATTTTGTGAGGGGGGCTCTTCCTCAAGCCTGCTTCCAACACCCAGCTGCCCTTGTGAAGCATTCTTACTAGCTTCATCACCAGTTGCAGTCTCCCTTTTAGACTCCAAAGCGTCTTCCTCGGAACTCAGAGGGCTTGGGAGTGCAGAGCCACACCTTGATTTTAAACTGCGCTCATCTCTTGCCGCTGCCACTGCCTTCAATTAAGCTGTGCGCACTTTCGCTTTATTAGTGGGCACAATCTCCATATTTGGAAGTGTATTTGGGGCTTTTAGATGCTTCCCCATTTGAGCCTTTTCCTCCCCCTCATTACGCTTCTAATGTTGGTAGTCAGGGAGTACCGCTGCCTTTCCAGTGCAATGTCATACTCAATAATCACTTAGAGGGTGGCTCTATTTAGTAAATTTTTATTTTTTATTTTTATTGCTTATGAAATAGGTGGACTAAGAGGCAAAGAGCAAAATTTCAGCTAGCAACCCCCCCTGACAGCCTTGAACAGCTTACTCGTGCTAAGCTCCAGCACTTACCGACTTGAAAAGTATCCCACAGCGACTGGAGCCCTCCAGGTCCCAATATCAGTGTCAGTGTCAGCCTCTGGTGTAACTGCCTGACAGACCAGCTGAGCCTGGAGCGAAGGGATAACAGCCAGTCACCACAGGCTTTTTTTTACCGTCCGAGCTGCACAGTGATCCTTAAGCTCTCTCCCATGATGTCAAGAAACCGGGAGGATAAAATTCACAAAATCGCTGCCGCCGCTGCGATTATATTCACAGCGTTTTTCTCTGCATTTTTCCCTCCATACTCCGCGTTCAAAAAACTACCAACCGCCAGCCGCCGTATCCGCGAGTGAACAAAAGGGGGGAGGGGCGAGGCGATCACGTTAGCGGCCGCAGAGCATGTGGGCTGCATCTGCCGGCCCGAAGATAGAATGCATTTGGATGGGAGGGAAAGAACAGAGGCAGAGAGAGATGGGATTGGACCTGCAGGAGTGAGCAGAGAAATAATCAGGGTGGATCATGATCTTGTTATTGTTAAAGAGAGGGAATGATAAATTGTTATGGAAATGCATAGAGGAAGATATAATAATTTTTGCCAGTAGGGCATGTTGACAGTAAAAGAACTGTTCTGTATCATGACGTGCAGAAGGTCTATTTTGAGAATTCTGTTGCAGGTGCAGTGATAATAATTGACAACAGGAGTTTTATGAAATTCTCTTAATATATTGTTTTTGAAGTCTGAAGTTTAGAAAGGCTATGTAAATAGATGGTTTTAAAAGAGTTATTACCCAATTTAGTCAGATATTTGGAAAGAGAGTGAGGGTTAGGGTGGATAATGATAGGACTTGAGGGCAAATGTTGTGTAACATAACCTGGCACAATATTTATGCGAAGGACAGTTAGTTCCTAGGCAAAGTAGACTCAGGGTAAGTAGTAAATGTTAGAGAAGAATATTATACTGAGGAAAGGAATAAATAAAGCACAATTAAGTACCCTGTAGTCCCAACAACACCAGAATACTCCCATTAGGATCCTAGTACCTATTGACTTACAAAGGTATGGTCATGTAAATGATATCACTTTCAGTGTAACAAAAGCAGCAGGAAGGTTATGCTCCTGATTGAAACCATTCCTATTTCGATGTAGATAATTATCCAAGATGAGAGGCAGGAAAAGAAAAACCTTTGTGTTTGTGGTCACAGAGACATCATTGAGTATAGTAGAATTCATACTGAAAAGGTGGTAACAAGATGGTGGTTTCAGTCACAATTCGCCATGATGTTGATGCAGAAGACATGTGAGATAAAAGACAAACAATAGATGAAATATGACTCACTAAGGAGCAATTATAGCACACAACTACAAAATATGAAGGTGAGGCACGGAGAGGACTGACTGATGTGTTTGGACAAAATATTAAATTAAAAATATTGTGATACAAAAATATTGTGTCAAGAATATCAGAAGGTCAAAAATGTTGTCAACAGGAGTACCGTAGGTAATAATATAATTTTAATTGTTGTTTTTTAATATTTTTGTAAAAAATATCTATTCAGAAAATATTGTTATATATAATATTGTTTGTGTTATTTTGTATGTAAGTTATTCTAGTGTGTTTGGTAATATATGTTTAATATTTTTTATATTTGTGATTTTAGAAAGATTACAAATTATGAAAATGTTGAAATTAGTATTTGAATGTTGTTTTAATGTCGAAAAATAATGGATTTATATTTTTTTCAGCAGCAGGATAGTGGCTTTTTAAGCTATAAGGGTGGGGAGAATAATAAAAAGTGAACAATCTAATTTAAATGTAATGTTCATTATTTTAATAATATGCAAATTCGTATAGTACATTTTTTATGACATTACTAATTTTATTAAATAGTTTATAATAATATATTTTATTGTAAATTGTAAAATAAATGATAAATTATAACATTTTTGAAAAATAAAATATATATCAAATTAATTTATTAATATGAAATAATTGTGATTTTTCGATATTCAAATGTAAATTTGCATTTTGAAAAAATATATCGCAATGAAAATATTTTACTTTTTTATGTTGAAAATTATAATGTAAATGTAAAAATGTTTTTGGACAAATAGAATTTTTAGATTTACATTTATTTCAAATGCTTTTGAAATGTTGTTTAACTATAATATGAAAATAATCTAAATATAAATTAATTGTGATGTATACATTAAAATTTTTATTTTATGTGTATATGTTATTGGTTCATTTATCAAAAATATGTTGACAAGAAAAAATCATAATTTTATTATGTTTAACATTTGAATAAATTCTGTTGTTGGGAATATGTTTTATAAAATGTATACAATGCAATTTTTTTCAAAACATTCTTTAATTTTTAATTTTTATGATTGCTGTGTTGCGGTTATGATATTACGTTTTTAAATATTACAATTTTAGGGATGGTGGTAAATGTTTTTATAAATATATTAATTATTAATATCCTAAGAGTAATCTATTTCATGTAGTTGTTTAATTATGAATATATAGGTTTGTTTTTTGGGTTTCACTGGTTTTTGAAGTGTTGCTTCTGTATATTACATTTTTAGTCCAGCGCCTTCTATAAAATGTGTTAGATTGAAGTGCAAATAGTAAATGTTACCCCTTTGGTGTCCAACACCGTCCCAAAATTGGCTTAGATTGGATTGGTAATAGTAAATGTTACCCGTTTAATGTCCAAAACATTCCCCAAATTGATACATATTGGAGTGGTAATAGTAAATGACATCCTGTTAGAGTCCAAAACCTTCCCCAAATTGATATAGATTGGAGTGGGAATAGTAAACTTCACCCTTTTAATGTCCAACACCTACCTGAAATTGGTTTAGATTTGAGTGTGAATAGTAAATTCCACCCTTTAGTGTCCAACACTTTCTTTTAAATAATTTACTTTATAGTGGGAATAGTAAATGTCACCTCTTTAGTGTCCAACACCTTCCTCAAATAGGTATAGATTGAAGTTGGAATAGCAAATGTAACCCCTTTAGTGTCCAACACTTTCGCCAAATTGGTTTAGATTCGAGTGGAAATAGTAAATGTCATCATTTAGTGTCCAGCACCTTACCCAAATTGGTTTAGATTGTAGTGGGATTAGTAAAACGTCTCCTCCTTAGTGTTCAACACTTTTCCCTAATTGGTTTAGATTGGAGTGGAAATAGTGAATGTCAACCTTTAGTGTCCAGCACCTTCCCCAAATTGGTTTAGATTGTAGTGGGATTAGTAAAACGTCTCCTCCTTAGTATCCAACACTTAGCCCAAATTGGTTTAAATTGGAGTGGAAATAGTGAATGTCCCACTTTAGTGTCCATCACCTTCCCCAAACTGGTTTAGATTGGAGTGGCATTAGTAAATGTCTCCTCTTTGGAGCCCAACACCTTCCCCAAATTGTTTTTAATTGGATTGGGAACAAAAATATCACCCTTTTAGTGAACAACACCTTCCCCAAATTGGTTTAAAATAGAGTGGGAATACTAAATGTCACCACTACTACAAGTGTAGTTTTACTTGTAGCATCTTTACGACTGCAGAGAACTCTGTACAAAAAAGATAGGATAGTCTCTGCAGCCATAAAGAAGCTACACATATAACTACTTTCGTAGTTTGAGAATAGCAAAAAAATAGTAAACTTACACCTAAAGTGTATGTTTACCTGCATGAATAAGGCCCTTAATTTGTGAATACCAAAACAATAGTAAACTTACTGCGGAGTGTAAGTTCACTTTTGTAAATTAGGCACTATGGGGCCGATTCCGATCTCGGCCGGTAGTGCTCCGAATCGGATTCGGTTTTACCGGATCCGATCCGGAGCCCTATTTTCCGACCGAGTCGTACGCGCGTCCGGGCGAGCGAGTACGATGCGTATTCGCCGACCGACTCGTCCGGGCGACCCGACCGCTCCGACCGACTGGTTCCCGGATCGTACCGCTCCGACCGACTCGCTCGGACCCGATTCGCACCGCGCAATGGAGACGTTTTCCGGCCGGGTAAGTATGATGCGCACCTCGACCGCTCCGACCGACTCGCGCCATCCGACTCGAACTCGCTGTCGGAGCCGTACTTTGGGGGTCCGTGTCGGACCCCCTGTACGCGTCCCCTTGCGAGGCGCACACAGGGGGACCCATGGGTCCCCCTACCTGTGCGTGTACGCTGCGAGCGCTTCGCGGCGTACTCGCTGTAGGGGCGCCCTTGTCTGCCTCGCACCCATTGAGGCAATGGGAGCCCGCGTACGCGTTGTACGACCGGCTCCCATTGACTTCAATGGGAGTCCGACCGACTCGTGTCCGGTGGCATACGAATGCATCGGACTCGTTCGGTCGGACTGCACGGGTCCGATTCGGTCGGAGATCTCTCCGAGGCCGGCTCGGTCGGAGAAATTACCGACACGAATCGGAATCGGCCCCTTTGCGCCTGATTCACAGGGCCTGACTCACAATGATAAATTTACAATTTTGAGTAGGTTTTCACATTCTGTAATAACTTTACTACTGTGTAGTTTGTGAATACCAAAACAGTAGTAAATTTACTACAGCAAGTGTGAACTTACATAAAAGTGTAAGTTTACGTTTGTGAATTAGGCTTCCAGTGTGTTAATTCCATATGGGCCTGGAAAAAAGAAGCAAAAATGGTGCTGTCCTCATTATCCTCTGTGGTTGGCATGCATCCTGTATCTTGTAGCAAAAGTGACTGCAAAGCATGCACACACATTCCTGCGTTCACAAACAGTATTGCAAACATGATGGTATTCCTATTTTTGTGCCTAGAGCAGCGCCCTCAGGGCAGCAATTTCCACACTGCAAAAATACTACTTTTCAAATCTTTTGTAAAATACTTCATTTGTGTTTCTCAACTATTTTAGACACACAAAAAATACAAAGGGTTCACCATACGCTCCAGTCTTCTGTAACTATAGGCCTATCCGTCAGTATTACTACTGCATCACAAAATTATATGATATATTGCCACCAGCCAGGGATGCAGTTTTGAGGGGCCCTCAAAACTATTGGTGGGGAAAGGAAGGGCCATTTTTCCTCATCTCAGGTACATAGAAGGATGTTCTTAAGAAGCACCAAATCTGCAGTTTGTGGGCCCTGTGTGGATCGGGGGCCCACATAGAAAGATTTAGGAGGAATTTCAGGGACGAAAGAAAACATGATGGCGATAATGCCGCTGAACAGTCTGGCAAAAACATTAAGTGATCAAACTAAAATAAAATGCAATTCGTGTGACAATCCAAAGTAAATTAGGGAACAAAATATGACCTTGTTTTGTCATTTCCACCTGTACAGTGAGTTATAAGTTTTACAGTCCAACAAACCTCTTGACATTGTTTGTTTCCAAAACAGTTATTTCTGAAATACAAAAATTAATTCAACACATGTGAGCTGCCGTTTGACCCCAGTCCGCATTCCATCTGTATTCTCTTCCTTTCCCTCCAGATCTGAAAGAGACAGCACCTTTTCTGTCTTTAGCAAATGTTATCCCCAATTAGTGTCCATTTTCTTTGTTTTTAACAGTAGATCGTTTTTGTCCTACATGTTAAATACTTGCTGATTGTATTTAATCTGTTTCAAAATGCAGTGTGCCGAATCATTAAGTTGGCTGAATTTCGTAATTTTGTCCAAAATCCAATCTACCAACCGAATACTTTTAGGGGCAGCTCCTCCTCGGGAGCTGGAGGAGCATTGTGATGCAGCAGGCAAACACAAATAAATAAAACGGCATGTCAAATAAATAAAATGGCATGTCAATGCCATTTTAATTATGTGCCACCACACCGGCTCCGCGTGAGGGTGGGGCTGAATCCTGCAAATGCAGGATGGCAGCACTGGTCTACAGTGCGCATGTCATATTGGCCAGCTGTCTTGGGTGAAACAGCCTCGGGATTGCTGGCACAGGCCTGCAGCCTCAAAATGAGCACTGGGTGAGCCTGCTCCCACCAATTCTGGGGCTGCTGTCACAGCATGAAAGCAGCTCCAGCACTGGTTGGAGATGCATTCCACAAGCAGGAAGGAAGTCACAGCTTCTTTCTGCTGCTAGAGTAGATTTTCTACTCAAGCAGCATTTTTCTCACTGCGATCAGCATTTTTCATAACGTGAGCGGTAGTGACCTGCTGCAACTGCCTGCTTTGAGAAATCTCACCGGGAGGTGGTCTAGCTCTTGATTTTCTCACTCACTAACTTACTGTTGGCAAGCCAGGCATGAGAAAAAACTCCACCACAAGGTGGTTGACAGAGTTTTTCTAAAACTCCACACTCCAAGTGAAGCGTGGAGTGGGCAAAACTCTGCAAACTCCGCCGGAGGAGCAGAGTTTAGTACCCAACCCATATCATTTCTGGCATTTCATGTTATGAATGTGACACACAATGCCAGAAATTACTCCATTATGACATGTCACATAAGCAAGATTTCCATTTTGAGTACAAATCCTTCTGTGGGAGAATGGCAACAATTCAATCAGCTGTTGTTTAACATGCACAATGAAAAAATCAACTCAGATATTGACATCAAGTTGATATTTTCACCCCAGTAGAACATTTGGATGACTTTTTGTGTAAAATGCATTCTTAAAAAGAGAAGTACAGCAGAAATTGAGTCTACTACTATGCAAATAGTACCATCTTTCCTCTTAGTTTCTTGAAGACTCATCCCTGTTTTTTGCTTCGCCTTTACCTGCAATCTCTGCTGCATTATCCAGACTTTGAATTTTTCCTTATTTTTGGAAAATCAAGTAAGTTCATAGCAGTTCTTTGTAAAATTTTTGTTTTTTAAGGGAGGGCAGGCATCAGAAAATCGGAGTTGGCTGAGTTTTGGCCACTCCGCGGTCTGCATGAAACTTGGAGTTCCAGCCAAATTCCACCAACTGCTGTGCAGTGAAGTTTTCCCCTCATGCGTTGCTCACCACAGAAAGTTGGTGAGTGAGATCTGCTGTCCCCTAGTGAGATTTTCGGTCGCTAGGAGGGCACCAGTGAGATTTCCCCAATAGTGGCAGTAGGAACTGTTTGCGGTCAGAACGTTCGCTGATGTTCCAACCTGGAGACTTCCTTTGATTCACTATCCCTTCCTGCACACAAACAGTCCTATGTGCAACTGAGGCACCCTTGCACCATGGTGCAAGGCTGCCCACATTGGTGCTAGGCTAAAGAAACGGCACCAGTGCAGGGAGAAAGGACAGGAATGCAGAGTATTGCATAAATATGGTGCATTCCTGCCCTTTCACTTTGGCGCAAGACAGCGCAGCAAGGTGCCTTGCTGCGCTTCCCTATGCCAAAATCCCATGAATAAGGGCTGTAGTATTTAAAGAGGGCCTTGGGTTAGGCATGAAGGGGTTTAAAAGCTAGATATATCTGGATGATAGATCCTTTAGGGTTGGGGGCAGGGCCTGGCCAGAGACCAGGCCCTGCAACCAACCCACCACTCTACAAGGACAAAGGCCATGCACAGCTGGAGTTAGCTGCCAGCTGGGGTACTGGGCACAGGGTTTAGCATTTGACCAGGCCCCGTGGCCAAAACTCAGCTGCACATGGACGAATGTCATGTGCAATGGGGGTGTTGAATGTAGATGTCTGAGGGGATACAGTGTATGCGCAGCAGTTTGCGGTATGTCGCTTGTGGGACGCTGATTGGCCAAAACTCTGCCAACTCCGAATTTCTCACCTAAATGATGAAGACAATAAATGATTTCTTTAGACTTTCACATTGGGGAGTGTTTCTTGTTCAGAGAGACTAGTGTGGCACATCAGGGAAGGTGTCCATAATGAAATCCCAAAAATAATATTTGCCCAAGTTTGAAAATGATTAAAAAAACTGAAATTGAATGCTAAAAACAAAGGTTAATTTGATGCCAAAGATTGATTAGAACTGAGATAAAAGTTAACATTTAAACCCCCCACCACAAAAAACAATGAAATTCACACCTGTTCTATCCTCTTCTAAGTCCGTATGAACCTCTGAACTTAACTGAACTTGTCTCTGGTTGCTTTGTTTCTGGTTGGCATTTCTCCTGCTGGTATTTATTTCTGCCCAACAGTCTCTGTCTTATTATGCTATCAAATCTTCATGCAAATGTAAATATCTGCCTCTTTTCATAATCAATTTTGACTCATTTTAATTTCTGTGAGTTACGATTTTTATGTTTTCCTTATGCTTTGTCAGTCTGCAACTACATAAAAACTGTAGTGAGTTAGAGAAATTTTAGAAGGAGCAAGCAGAAATATGTGAAAGATTTGTGCAGAGGGATTACTAGGAGCAGTTAGTACAAGAAGCTATTAGGAGAGTTAGTTCCAGAAGCAGGGAAAGCCTGTTATTTGAAAGAGGGAAGGCAAAGAAGAAAGTTGGTCAGCTGGAGTCAAGATTGATCACAACCTATGGCAAAGAAGAATGGGTGATTATGAAGATAATAAGAAAGCATTGGCATCATGTTGGACCTGGCTATTTCTTCATGGTCACCACCAAACATTTTGCCTTTTTCCCTCCACTTTCTTTGCTGAATTTGTTGTTGTTGGCCTTAGCACTCTGTTCACTTTACCACTGCTAAACAGTGCTAAAGTGCTGGTGCTCACTCCCCTAAACATGGGTTGAGTAGCACATATCTAATTGCTGTATTTAATTTACTTATAAGTCCTTTGTTCAGTGGTATACCATATAACCAGGGCCTGTAAATTAAATGCTACCAGTGGGCCTGCAGCACCAATTGTGCCAATCACTTAGGTAGCCCCATTAAACATGTCCCAGGCCTGCCATTGCAGGTGAATGCATGTCGACTTGGCATTTACACGTCTTGCCAATCCTTAAACTCCCCTTTTATTACATATAAATCACCCCTAAAGTGGGCTCTACGTTGCCGATAGGACAGGGTGCTGTGTAATTAAAAGGTTGGACATGAAATATTAAGTTTTACATATCCTGCTAGTGAAAACTTCTAAATTCATTTTTCACTACTGTGAGGTCTACCATTTAATAAGCTGTAATTCCTAATTGAGAGCAGGTAGCTATATCATGTTTGGTATCTAGGAAATTGTAATGATAAACCTTCATTAATGATAAAGTCGAATTTTTTGTTATAATCTTGAAAATGCCACTTTAAGAAAGTTGGGCATTTTCCTACCCTTAACCCTTTGTGTCTGTAGCCTGTCTTGAGTCAAATTAATAGCTTACAGTTGGAATTTGAGAAATGTATATAACTAGGAACGCAGATCCTCCGAAGATCCCACAGTCCCCATGTTCAAATGTGATTGCCTGCCAATACTTCAACCAGGAACCGTGGCAGCCATAATTTTGGAGGGCAAGTTCCACACAGGACAACCTCATAAAAAGCAGCCCAGAAATACTTGCTAAGAAAAACTGGCTAGAGAAAGGTCTGAGGTTCTGACAATGTAGCAAGTGCAAGTCATGCCATTATGGCATTAACAAGACAAAGACAAAATTTACTACCCCTTTTAATTTGTTTTCTAGAAAAATCCAAGTTTTGCATATAATTGCAAAACTGAATATGTGTTGTACATACAAATGCTCCTGCATGTTCAAACATGTAAGGAGCATAATTCTCCAAGTGTTCAACTGAATGCTGTAGCACATTAGACCTACAAAGAATAAGGACAAGACTTATCCTGCATGCCGTCATTTGCAAAAAAACATATTAGTGAGGCTAAAGAACTCAAAGACTTTTTGATCAATTCATGTGCTAGAAATTACAAAGGACGTAATAGAGAAAAGGAGTTAAGGAAAAGAGAGTCAACGTATGTTATAGAATTGGACAGTAGGACCACTAAAGGTCTAGATATTGGAGGAAGAGCTATATACATATCTGTAGTTAAGAATTCTCTGTTTCAATGTATGGGATTTTGTATTTAGCCTACAATTTCTTACGCAGCAATCATGTGAATAAGTCCTGTTGGCCATGATTGGGTGAAAAGAGCCATGGGTTTAACAAGAAAAGTCTCTGATATTTAGATGAGCCTTATGTCATTGAGCACCGGTAGTATGATGCCCAAATTATGAATTAAGTAAGTTGAATAATGTATCATGCAATAATAGGGGCATTTTTAATTTTACAGTTTTGTTCAAGTGTTCCCAGATATGAATACATATGGACCGGATACAAAGAATATCAAGAGGAGTCAAAAATTATAAATACCCCTCACTGTAATTTTGAAAACATTTTGATGAGTTGAAGGAAATGCATAATGAAATTGTAAAGTATTTTGTATTTATTTGCACATGTTTTCATTGGGTAGAAGTCACAATGTGAAGAATTTTCCCTATGTTGTTTGAAGGGTGGAGCATGTGAGCACTTTAAAATAACATTCAATATGTCGTCCCAGTATGGGATCAAAGCTGACTGTACGGCCAAAATGCGTCATGGCAGACTGTGAATAAATTGAATAGAGAGAGCTACTCCGGTGTGTTTGCGCATGTGTTTTTTAAGTGAAACAGGATGTGGATTAAGTGAGCAGAGGAATCGACTGTGATAAGCCAACACCCTCCTCGACTTGATGCACAGATCCAGTGGGAAGATTATATATATATATATATATATATATATATATATATATATATATATATATATTCACTGAAAAAACCATAGGTTTTAGGGACAGTTATAGTTAGTTGGACATTGCACTCGTACAAAACCCGTGAAATTCCCCCGTTATAGTTAGTTCAGCTAACTATAACTCGCGCCCCGCAATGCACTGCTGATGACGTCACATATTACATCACTCATGACATGGTCAGTGACATCACTGATGACATCACTGATGACATCTCAAATGACATCACTGATGACATCATCCAGTGACTGTGTGTTTCTGTAAAGTTTAAATATTTTTAATATATATAGGGAAAGGCGTATTGAAGAATGAGTGGGTGTATAAGTGTCTGTATGGATGATTTAGTAGGTGCGTGACTAACTCTATAAGTGAGTGATTAAACGTATCTTACTGAACGCATGGGTTAGTGATTAAACTGGGTGAATGTCTGTATCCGTCTGTCTATTGCTGTGTAAGTGGCTGCATGGGTTTGTGAATAGCTACATGAGTGTCTATATGAGTTATTGATTGGTTGTCTGAGTATCTGTATGGGTGCCTGAGTGTTTGTGTGGGTGGGGTGTGTGCGACTCTGTGCATAGATGTGTGAGTGGGTGATTCACTGGGTGGATGGTTTCAAGAGTGCATCTGTGATAGACTGTATGGGTGGGTAAGTGTGTGTAAGAGTGTGTTAGTGAGTGAATGTATGTCCCAGTGGTACATGTGTGAGTAACTACATATGTGAAAGGCAGTATATATGTGTGTTGGAGTATATAAATAGCTAGAAGCGAGAGTGTGTGATTGTGATTGTGAGAGTGACTGTATGGATGAGTGTGTGCTTGTATCAGTGATTGTATAAGAGCGTAAGAATGTGCTAGTATTTGTATGAGTAAGTGAGCTGGTGTGTGTATAACTGTATAGGTGAGTAAATGGCAGTGTGTTTAATTATTTGCATGAGTGACTAGGTGTGTGAGTACCTCTATGGATGAGTGGCGGTGTCTGAGGGTCTATATAGGAGTATGAGTGCATATGATAGTCCTGTACTGAGTGACCGTAAGTATGAGTAACTGTACGGGTGAGTGAGTGGATGTGTGTGTAGTCCTAAGAATCAGTGAGTGGGTATGTAGTTATTGGTGTTGGAGTGTCTATGGTTTTGAGAATGGCAGTCTGTAATTTAGAGTGAGTGTATCAAAGGTTATATTAGGGTGTGAGGAGGTGCATCAGATTATCACGTGGATGATGTCATCAGTGATGTCATCAGTGATGTCATTTGAGATGTCATCAGTGATGTCACTGACCATGTCATGAGTGATGTAATATGTGACGTCATCAGCAGTGCATTGCGGGGGCGAGAGTTATAGTTAGCTGAACTAACTATAACGGGGGAATTTCACGGGTTTTGTACGAGTGCAATGTCCAACTAACTATAACTGTCCCTAAAACCTATGGTTTTTTCAGTGAATTTGTAAAGTTTTTTAAATGCTAATTTCTAACTATAACGTGCTTGAAACCTATGGTTTTTTCAGTGAATTTCAAAGGTTTTTTAAATGCTAATTCCTCACTATAACATGTCTGAAACCTATGGTTTTTTCAGTGAATTACAAAGGTTTTTTAAATGCTAATTCCTCACTATAACATGTCTGAAACCTATGGTTTTTTTCAGTGAATTTCAAAGGTTTTGTAAATGTCAATTTTTAAATGTATTAATTGTTATATTTATTTTTTTGATACTGATTTACTACATTTTTTTAAACTATTTATTTTTACATATTTTATTTTTTAAATTACATTGTAATTACATTATACATTACATTACAAAATATACTTTCACTGAATGAATTACTTTAGTTTAAATACTTTGCAAATAGGTAATAGACTTTAAGTACAGTAGTTACAGTTGTTGCAATGGGCAACACAATTTCAAACACAATGCAACATTGAGCTCAATGTGAATTTCAAGTTAAATGCAATTAGTTACTTTATGGATTACTTTTCTAACCACAGGACTGGATCCTAGATTCAGTCCTGGGACATCTCCTGTAAACAGTTGAGTAAAAGCGTTTTGGTTACAGTAGTAATTTTTAAGGAATATTATTGTATTTTAAAAGTTGACACTTAGAAACTTTTTCACATAGAATCACCAATGTTATCCTATGGGAGGAAATTTACTTAGCAGGTAAGTAGTGTTATCGTTACTTTTTCTTACTCAGTGTTGGATCCTGGATCCAGCACTGGTGCATCTCCTGTAAACAGTTGAAAGAATGCGTTTAAGTCATACAGGCAATTTTTAAGGAATATTTGTAGTTTGTGAAAATCGACACAAACTTTTCTGCTGAAAACCAGACAATGGATTCCTATGGAAGGAAATATAAGTTACTGGTAAGTACGGTTAGAATTACTTTTCAGGGTGAGTGCTGGGCTAAAAGATGCAGCACTGGGTTCTCTCCTGATAACAGGTGAGTAAATCGGAATTCGTAGTTCGGCTGATTTTAGAGGAATATTATAAAGTTCCAAAACTCCACACTTAGAAGAATTTCCAAGTGAAACCAGTCAATGTTAGCCTAAGGAAGGAAATTCAAGTTACTGGTAAGTACGGTTAGAATTACTTTTCAGGATCTGTACTGGGCTCAAAGATGCAGCACTGAGGTCTCTCCTGATAACAGGTGAGTAAATCAGAATTCGTAGTTCTGATGATTTTAGAGGAATATTTGTATGTTTCAAAAATCGACACAAACTTTTTCAGCAAAAAGCAGGCAATGATATCCTATGGAAGGAAATACAAGTTACTGGTAAGTACGGTTAGAATTACTTTTCAGGATCAGTACTGGGCTCAAAGATGCAGCACTGAGGTCTCTCCTGATAACAGGTGAGTAAATCGGAATTCGTAGTTCTGCTGATTTTAGAGGAATATTTGCACAATGGTGAAGGGAGGGGGCGGGGCCTGAGGTGACATCTGTGCAAACGCGCCCCGTGGCACATTTTAAGTTGGGGGATTAAGTCCCCTTGAATCATGAGGGTCCCTGGGGTCCAACTAGCCCACCCTGTACCTCCAGTATGCGCCAGGGAGCTGCGTTGCAGAGAGGTGTTCAGAGGCCACGCCCCTTTTGCACCTCTCTGCAACGCAGCTCTGTGGCGCATTCTGGATGTACCTGGTGGGCTAGTTGGCCCTCAGGGACCCTCAGGATTGAAGGGGATTTAATTCCCCATCTTAAAACGCGCCACGGGGCCTGTTTGCACACATGTCACCTGAAGCCCCGCCCCTCCCTTCACCACTGTGCAAACGCGCCCCGTGGCGCGTTTTAAGTTGAGGGATTAAGTCCCCTTGAATCCTGAGGGTCCCTGGGGTCCAACTAGCCCACCAGGTACCTCCAAAAGCGCCACAGAGCTGCGTTGCAGAGAGGTGTAAAAGGGGCGTGGCCTCTGTACACCTCTGTGCAACGCAGCCCCCTGGCGCATACTGGAGGTTCCTGGTGGGCTAGTTGGCCCCCAGGGACCCCCAGTATTCAAGGGGAATTCGTTCCCCATCTGCAAACGCGCCAGGGGGCGCATTTGCAGAGTGCTCCAAGGAGGGGGCGTGGCCTCCGGCGCGATGCCGGTATTTTAAAAAAAAAAAAATTTAAGAAGGGGGCTGTGTGGCCCCCTTCTTTTCAAATTTTTGGGCCCTGGGGACCCCATCCCCCAGGGCCTGCCCCCTAATATTTTGTTTAAAAAAAAAAAAATTTGAAAGGTGGCCGCTTGGCCCCCCTCCCCAGGCCTTAATCGGCCCCGGGGACCCCATCCCCCGGGGCATGGCCTTCTTTTTTTTTTTAAATGTTATTGAGGGGGGCTGTGTTGCCCCCCTCCTTAGGCCACTTATGGCCTCGGGGACCACATCCCCCGAGGCCAGCCTTTGTTTTTTTTTTTTTTAAATTAACATTTGGGGAGGGGGGGCGCGTGGCCCCCCTCCCAGGCCACTACTAGCCCCATGGACCCCATCCCCCGGGGCTGGCCCTCTCCGTTGGGGACCGTGGGGGGTCCCCAATCCTCCCACGGTCCCGCCGGCTCCCCGCGTCCCTCGGGAGCCGACATTGCTTTTCCACATGGGGAGCTGCTAAGATGCAGCTCCCCATGTGGAAAAGCAATTGTCTTTGAATTTTGGAAGAGAGAGCAGGTTTCCTGCTCTCTCTTCCAAAATCCAAAGCAGTTTGCTATGACAGGACGGGAGCCGTGAGGCTTCCGCCCTGCCATAGCAAACTACAGTGTCCCGGGGTAGGCACCCCGGGACACTGCAGGAGCCAGCCCTGGGGGGTGGCGGTCCCCAGGGCCATCAAGGGCTCCAGGAGGGGGGTCGCGCGGCCCCCCTCCCCACATCTGCAAAGCCCCGGGGAGGTGGTGGTCCCCGGGGCTTCGGGGGTTCAAACCGGACCCCCATTTTAAATTTGTTAGTGCCCCGGAGAGGTGGCGGTCTCGGGAGTGTGGGGGCTGGAGCCCCCCACACAGGTGATTTAAATTTAAAAAAGAAGCCCCGGGGTTGGCGATCCCCGGGCTGCGGGAGGGCTCAGAGCCCTCCTGCACCATTTATTTTTAAAGCCCGGGGGTGGCGGTCCTCGGGCTTGGGGGCCTTAGAGGCCCCCCACATATTATAAATAACCCCCCGCATGCCCCCGGGACTTGGCCCACCCGGGGGCCAATTAACAACGAAGCGCAGGAGACCGCGCTTCATTTTGGGTTTTTTCGGCGGGATCCACGCCCCCTAGCGCATCCCGCCGATTTTTTTTTTTTAAATGCTTTTTTCTGCCCAGGGGGTCCTTGTGGGACCCCCTGAGCAGACCTAGGGGGGCAGGGTGTTTCTACCCTGCCCCCTTTTTGCACTTTGCGCACTTGTTTCTGTCCCTCGGTTCTACCGAGGGCCAAAATGGCTGCCAACACTTCCTGATTTGGAGTGTTGACAGCCAATTAGCATGCAGCTCGTGATCGGGAGGGTACGCGGACCCTACTCGGCCATAGATATATATGTGATTTTATTTGTGATTTTCTCAGAAACTACTGAACGGATTGACACCATTTAAGCAAAAGGCATGACACTGAACCAAGGGCTACCTCTTTGCCAAATTTGGTGTAATTCCGTTCAGCAGTTCGGGCTGTAGCTGCGACTAAAGGTTCCTATGGAAAAATTAAAGGGGAAAACGCGTTTTGGGACCCCCCTTTTGTCTCGGCCCCCGCTTGACGAATCACCCCGAGACTTTCAGGATAGGAGCGTACCGGAGCGCCCCAACAAGTTGGAAACTTTCGCAAAGATTCGTCAACCGGCGCCAACGTTATTTCAAATAGAATGTTGCGGATTTCCTATGGAAAATAGGTCCTAACTATAACTATCTACTGGCGACCGCCAGTAGATAATATATATATATATATATATATATATATTTAAATGTGCTTTGCAGTCGGGTGCATCTCAGCTTCTCTTTGGGCATTGGAGAATTCTTATATATATATGTATATATATATATATATGCATATATATATATATATACATATATATATATATATTTATTAATTTATTTATTTATACACATATATAATATATATTACCTACTGACAGTCGCCAGTAGGTAGTTATAGTTAGGGCCTAGTTTCCATGGGAAAAGCATTTTTTGACTTGCCTATAACATTTGCGTCATTTGACCAATCTTCTTGAAATGCTCCCCCAAAAAGTGACAAGGTAGCTTGTGGTTGTAATGGACAGTTTGGGGTTGATCCGTGCAGTGGGGACTGAGAATTTGGGGCGCGTTTGTAATGTTAATTCCAATAGGAACCTTTAGCGACACCTACAGCCTGAACTGCGGAATGGACTTACACCAAATTTGGCAGGGAGGTAGATGTTGGTTCCAGGAAGTACCTTTTGCATATTTGATGTAAATCCATCAAGTAGTTTTTTCAAAATTTAAGCCGAAAATTATAGTGATATCTCTGGTTGTGGATATTTCGCAACGGTTTCGCGATTACTTGCAAATGTATGCACCAAGGGGAATGCTCTGATTGACTGGACGGAACCTGAACAGAAAGTTGCGGCCATTTTATTGATCGGGAACGGTTCCGGGGACTGAAAAGTAGAGTAGAGGTACTCTGACCCTATGTTTGAGAAATGGGGGTGTTAGTGACACAAGTTAGGTGTTCAAAATTGATTTTTGAAATCATACAGGATATTTGTGATGATGAAGCGACTGCCAGCTCAGGCCCCAAATACCGATGTTGTTGTGAATATTTGTGAAAATAATATATAGAACAATGTATATATATATATATATATATATATATGTATATATATATATATATATATATATATGTACACATTAGCCGGTGAGTGTCAGACTCTTATGTACCTACTCACATATTCATTCAGACACTTATACACCCATTCACATTCCCACTCACAAACTAATATATCCAGTCATATACCCACTCAGATAGTGATGTACCCACTCTCATACCCATTCAGGTACTCATGCACGCACCTTCAGAGTCAGTTGGAGAGTGACGCACCCATGTACAGACCCACTTAAACATTCATACACCCACTTACAGACCCAGTGTGAGACTGTTGCTTCTACTGACAAACTCATTGATAGACAGATCCACTCAGACACTTATGCACCAACTCATTGATCCAGTCACAGGCTCATGTACCCATTCACATATGCAGTCAGAGACTCATACAACCACTCACAGACCTATTCAGACATTCATGCACCCATTCACAGACCCACTCAGACACTCACACATCCAGTTAGAGACTCACTGAGACATTCATGCAGTGACTCATAGACCCACTGAGAGACTTATAATTCTACTAACACACACACTGAGACATTGATTGCCTCAGTCACAGTTCCATTCTGACAATTACGTACTGACCTACAGAGCCACTGAGAGACTTATACTTCCACTGATACATTCACTGATAGAGAGATGCACTCAGAGACTTATGCAGCCAGTGGCACACTTACTGAAAGACTCATGAGTCTAATCTGATATCCACTCATAAACTTATATATGCAGTGACAGAGCCACTCAGAGACTTATGCATGCACTCACATAACCAAGTGAATCATTATTACAGACTGTTAGAGAGATGTGGAGATATTGATAAATGTTTTTATAAATGGTTATTTAGATAGTGATTTATCTATTGTGATGGTTAGAATTAATAAGATAGTAATAATTGTGGAATGTGGTGGAGGCTATTGAATTCTTGCTTTTGCTGTGCATTTTCACGACGTGTTCGCAGGGATCATGATTACTGACATCATGGCGATCTCCGGAGTCACCGCTAAATCAGAAAATAGGTTTTAGAGATGGATTTTACAGAAACGCTCTAGAAAAACATGATTTTAGAGAATACTGTAAGAAATCCCTTGTGTTTAAAATATTGTAGTATGTGTGGATATATGTGTTTTAGACTTTATGGAAAAGGCGCGATTGTCACGGTTAATAATGTCATCATGACGTCCCAAATAACCATGAAAACAGAGAATAGGTCTGAAAGATGGTTTTTAAAGAAACTTAGTAGAAAAATATAGGTTGAAACATGCTTTAAAAGAAGAATGTATGTAGTAATATGTGTAGTGCAATGTTCAGAATGGATTTTTTTACATATTATTTTCGGATATGTAGGTAGTCATTGAATGTCTGCCTTTGTTTTCCGTTTTCGCGTCATGTCTCAGGGGATCGCAATTACCAATGACATCGCGATCTCCCCTGTCTCCGTGAAAACTGAAAATAGTGTTTGGGGTGCATACAATTTTTCTGGAAACTCACAACAAAAATATAAGTATGAAAAGTACACTAATAAAGCTCTATTGTTAAATATACTGTAGAATATTTCTGTATATATGTTTTACACTTAGTACAAACCACATGTTCTTCGTGACTATCGACGTCACTGCGATGACGTTGGTAGTCGCAAATATAATTTCTTTCTGTAAAGGTGGTTTTCTCCTAAATTGATCACTGAAAGAAAAGTTAAAATAATATCTCACTAAATATATAGACAAACTTTATTTAAAATATATCTCACAAAATTGTTAAGAATAAAACCAGCTATTAATGTACTTTCTGATAAACCCATGCCAAATCAAAAAAGAGTGGTATATAATATAAATATAATACACAATATCCAATTATAGAAAGAAAATATGAAAATCTTAGAGGTTCACTTTGAAAAAAAATGGATGTTACAATTAAATAAAAGAATGTTAAAAAACCTTAGAAATTCACTGAAAAAAACAAAAGGTTACAGGTATTTTATAGTTAGGAATTAGCATTTAAAAACCTTAGAAATTCACTGAAAAAACAAAGGTTACAGGGACGTTATAGTTAGGAAATATAATTTAAAAAACCTTTAGAAATGCATTGAAAAAAACAAAGGTTACAAGGAAGTTATAGTGAAGCTGACATTTCACTTGTATAAAACCAGAGAAATTCAGCAGTTATCGTTAGCTGATCTAACTATAACTTGTGCCCCATAATGCACTGCTTATGACCCCCCCCATATTACATCACTCATGACATGGTCAGTGACATCACTGATGGCATCTCAAAAAACATAACTGATGACATCACTGATTCACTGATGACATCATCCACAGAATCTCTGACGCACCCACTCACACCCCAATATAATCGTTTATACACCCACTCCAACTTCTACACTAGCATTCTCAAAATCATTGGCACACCCATACCTGTACTTACATACCAACTCACTGATTCATAGGTCTACACACACATCCACTCAGTTACCCACACAGCCACTCATACACCAACTCACTCACTAATACAGCCACTGATGTATCCATTCATAGACCTATACAGCCACTCACACAGTCAGTCATTCATAGAGCTACTCACACACCTACTCACTCACCCATAGAGTCAATCAGACAACTATTTACTCACCTATACAGCTATACACACACCCACTCACTTATTCATACAGATACTAACACATACTCACTCACCTATACAGTCACTGACACAAGCACACACTCACCCATACAGTGACTCTCACAATCACTTACTCACACATACAGTCACTCATATACTCTAACACTCACCTATACTGCCTTTCACATATACAGTTACTCACCCATATACCACTGACACATCCATTCACTCACTGACACAGCCATACATACTCATTCACCCATACAGTTCCTCAAAGATGCATTCACTAACCCATGCCACTGACTCACCCACTCACTCATCCATGCAGGCAGTCACACACCCCCTCCCCCACCCACACAGACACTCATTCACCCATAGAGGTACTCAGACAACCAATCACCTACACACCCACTCATCAACCCATACAGCCACTTAGACACCATCTGACAGACTGATAAAGACATTCAGACATGACATAAAAGGAGGGGGCACACAGGGCCCCCTCCTGAGGCTTAATCATGCCCCGGGGACCACCACCTCCCTGGAGCGTATGAGTAAGCCTGGGCGGAGTTCGCATAGCTGTGCTATGCAAAACTCTGTGAAGCGGTAAAAAAACTCTGCAACGGTACGTGGAGTTCCACGAGCATGCGGTGTTGATTGTTCTGCATGCTCGTGAGTCGTTTCTGACGTTCAGCAATGTGGATTGCGTGTTCGGGGGGAAATACCGCGCAAATTTCACCAAGCGGTCGCCAATAGGCGCGGCCATTGAGTTTTTCTACTCTTTGTATGGTTCTGGGGCCTGTTTTTGAACCCTGTCAAATCTTTTCAATCCTTTGTTTCCAAAACTTTTTTTCTGATCTTTTTTATTTATTATCTATCCCTCTCTCTTCCTAAGTGTATATTTTACGTTTATTACTTCTTGTACTGGGTTTTTTGCACTGTTTTTCTATTACTTACTTTTTTTTTTACTTCCCTACTTCTTCTCTTGACTTTATTTTTTACTTCTACATTTTCTTTTCCGCCCGCCCCCCAGAACCATGGCTAAGGGTAGTGCGACCAGGAGCCGCTTTCCTTGCGGAAGACGGCGCCCAAAAGGGGTGCTGGCCCGGGCCTTGTTCTCTGAGGTGGAGGTGGCCGCCCTTGTTTTTTTCATACTGCGCCACCTCCCCTTAACCTTGGCAGCAGGCGGCAGGCCTGGCTCCGGCTATGGGATCCAGGAGCGTCACCGCCGGTGGGCAAGGGTGCGCCGGGCTGTGTTTCGCTGCTCTGAGGTCCAGCTGACTCACCGGTGGTCCGACATCCTGGACCGGGAGCAGGACCTGCTGGACCTGCTAGGTGTTGAGGTCATGGGGCTTGGGGAGTAGCTAATTATATTACTATTGTGTGCTCTGTTATGTGTTATTGCGAATATTATTTTTTTCCCAAATAGCAAGAATGCTGCTGCTGCTTACATGCAGGCAAGTTACGTTTAAAAATCTTATATTATGTGATTGGTAATCTTCTAGACAGGTGCTTGGCGCTACTAATCTTACTTGTTTGCAACTTTGCGCTCGCTTGGGCTGATTTTATATAAGAGAGGTTAGAGAACTTAAGTTAGGTAATGCTAGAGAGACTCCTTTCTTGTGTCCTGTCACTAAGATAGTGGTGGTAGGTAGCTAGTTATTATAGTTAGTTACTTAGTATTAGTTGGTAATTTTTTAGCGGTTTACGTTATGCGTCCTCCGTCACGTGTAGCTGACTCCAGTCCTTAGTAGAAAATTTGCAGTTTGTTAGTGAGTGAATAATAAAGCACCTCATCAGCACATCAGCAGCAACCAACCAACAATTTGGTGTATGTAATATGCATGCGTCCATCTATGCATTTTTGAGGACTAAAATAAATGAAAATGCAGACTTAGGGAACAATTGGCCCGTCAAAGGGTGTTGATTCATTGATGATTGCGAATGTGATCGGAACTTAGAAACAGCAAATATAATTTTGGGAAATTCATTAAAATGTCTTTGGAATAGGCAGGCTAGGTGGTACTTAGGTTTAGATTCTCGAATCGAAATGGAACACTGGATTAATAAATAAAATAACTAGATGGTCCCCGATACTATTAGTCGATCAGATTAGATAGGTCAATTTTATTGCAATTGTCGTTTCCTGTCAAAAAATCTTTTTAGAGCGTTTTAATTTTTTTTATTATTTGTTTCACACCAATCATTTTTTGTCTCTCTATTATGTCTAATATGATCAGCATCCAGGGGCAGGAAGAAGACGACAGGGTCTGAGGCGGGAGCTGGAGATGCCTCCCACGGCCAGGTTCGCTCCTCTACAGAGGTCTCTGCTGCTGGCCCCAGTAAGCCCTCCTGTTGTTAATATTAATAATTATATTTCCCTAACTTTTACTGCACCTTATTTTTTTCTAACTATTATTTCCGTTTCCTAATTCTATTTTTTGCCAAATCTTCTTCGATCTATCTGTTTCTAAATTCCCCTTATCCCTGCATTACCTACCTACTTAGTTATTATATTTCTAGTGTCTGTTTTTTTTTTTACATCATTCTAACTGCCTCTGCTCTGACTCAGTACTACTATTAGTCTGTCTGTAGCTTGCCCAGTTGGCCACTCTTTTTCTTTTTAAAAAGTTTTAAAACTCAGATTCACCAATAGCTCTAGCCACTGCGTCCAGTCCTTTGGGTTGTCCTCTTCTTGAGAGGCTTTTCGAAAATTGCCACCAACAAAATGCCCAACCAGATATTTTACTATTTTTGATAGGATAGGACATACTGCTGCTCTCTACTCTACTCTAGTACCGGATTTGTACTAGGGATGTGAGTGGTGTATGTATGTATTGTATTTTCAATCTTGCTACTGAAAAAAAAAAAATAGGAGGAGGCGTGAATGGCATCAAAAAAATGTGTAATGTTTTCTCAAGGCGTACCGACCATCAGTGCCGGGGCCAGCAAGGATGTACACTGTACTGTTGAGAGAGACTAAGTTGCTTTGAACAACGGTTGAAGAAGACACCCTTTACTTAGCATTAGCAATAGCATTAGCGGCGGGAGTTGAGTAACTAATGGCCTCTTCTATCTAACTTCAACTGAGCTGGGAAAGTTTTATGGAGAAGACTAAGACAAAGAGTCAGAAGACCTTGATGGATGGGTTGAACGAAAAGGGAAAGAAGGATGGAAGGAGGAAGGACGGGTGACATGTAATATATGACTGGCAGAGAAGGATGCGTGGGATGCATAGGTGGCTGATAGGAATCGGATGCATGGCTGGTTGAAGGATGGGTGAAAAGTGAAAGAAAGGATGCCTGCCTTGGTGGGCGGAACTGTAAGGGTGATAGGAATCCTCTGGGGTTTGGATGGGTCAAACTCAAAGGCAAGCAAGGAAGGACGCATGGGTGGTGGTTTAAAAAAAATTACAAAATGTATGTTGTTGGTGAAAGGTTTGTTGAGAGATTAAGAAGAATGATAGCCATGTTTACTTTGAATGGATGGATGCCTGGATGGTATTCAATCATCGCATAGGTTGAGACTGTCACTGGATGAAGACAATGTAAAAGAAAAATAAACCGTGCCAGAGTAGGAAAGCCAAGGGTAAAGAATAGAATAAGATTAGAATAAAAAAATATAATGCTAGAAGAGCAATGCAATGATAAATGGAGAAATCGCAGGGAAGAGAAACAAGGACTGTTTTTTTAAGGTTTTTGATTCAAGGTTGTATTTCAGAATACTCCCTTGGCTCACAGTAGTTTGTTAGCACAGCATATATATTGTGTATGTATGAACCCATACCCACCCATTATCAATTGCCTCCCTCCGAGTCCGAGGCCCATTCCCTACCGATGTCATTTTCGACCGTGTCAGCCTGCCATGGGAGGCCTATAGGCTGCATGGCTACACAATCAATCAATAGTACCTCACGTCATCCCATATATAATCATTCAGATCAGATATCATCTGCCTTGTTGTAGTAGTCTGGGTGAAAGTGAAATTGAGCAGTTGCCATTGATGTAACAGAGTATGGCCACAATAGAAAAATAAGATAATTGTGTAGTTGTAGACTACAGCTGCCCCACCTGCAGACAGTATAAATAAAAATAACGTGAGTCTGCGATACGAGTATGTCTGTCTAGGGTGCAAGCTGACTGAGCTGGCATGCCTACAAGGTTAATTTTGCTAAACAAGAGAGAGAGAAGAAGAAGACTTGCCTACTCCATAGTGCCTAGTAGTAATGCCTAAAACTCCCACAAATGTTAGTGGCTGAGGAAGTGGGAGCATACCACAAATGTTATGTTCTGTGCTTGCTAGTGGTACTGTGCCACTATAATTATGTGTATAATTAATTTTGTGTTACTGTTTTGCTAAGAGTTTTGGTTACAATTGTCTTTTTTCTTTCTTGATATTGCTACTCCTTCCCAACCAAAACCACTAACCAGGAAGGAGTTAGCAGCCATGGCCCGGCAACGAAAGCTGGAGGCCATCCATACCGAATATCGGCGGCTGGTGGTTCTGGTGGAGGAGGAAGAGGAGGCGGCAGCAGCTGCAGCCTCCTCCAATGCCCCAGGCCCCAGCCATGCCCCCCAGTGCCTCCACACGTCTTTGAACACTGGTGCCCACCCTTGTGCATGCAACTGTAAGGCATTTAAGCACCACATGCTCCCCTGGATGGCGCACCTATAGGAGAGGATAAAGGCCCTGGAGAGTAACAAGATGTGGCGAGCCTGCTGCTAGAACTCCGTTTCCATGCCCCTTTTTTAATCAATTTTTTGGTGGGTGGGAATTGGGGGATCGGGAAAAGTTGGGGTTTATGGACAATGGACATTGGACTTTTATGGACATTGATTGGGGTTAGGAAGAGGGGTGGGTCAGGTGTTGTGTTTTTTTTTCAATAGTTTATTTGTTAGGGGAATACATTATTTATAGTTTACATATGATGTAACTGTTTTGTGGGGGGTTACTCTTTTACTTCACATGGTTTTCTTTGCTGCAGCAGGGCCGCAGCCAGGTTTTGATTGAAATGATCTGCCGATAGTGTAACACACCAACCTAGATGCTGTACCCTCAATTGTGACTTGACCTACTAGTACTGTCAGTCTCTCCTCCTAGTCTATGCAGTCTGCAAGTAAAACCCCTATGGACTCGGAAGGGTGTGTGAATTAATGAATTAATTTCCATATTATTAATTATGCCTCCCTCAAACTTCTTCTCTTACCTGTGATTGATGTTTATTTATGCTTAGGCAAAGCGATGGCTGCATGGTGATGGTTTGGTTTCCCAAGGTGCCATAGTAGTGGTAGTAGAAGTAGTGGACTCTGACAGTAGCATTTGCAAAAAAAGAAAATGAGACAGTCAGTCACCTGAAGGAGACTCGGGAACAAGTAGTAGGTGTAGAGTACACAAGAAGACTGCCAAACAAGAAACCATGATGATGATAAGCAATGCTAAAGTAAAATAAACCAGAATGCCTGGAGGGCTAGCCTAGTACAAGTTACAAACTGAAATCGACTCTAGCTATGATGATGTAGCGGACAAGCGCCTTCATACCCTTTAGTGCTGCCTGGAATTAGGATGATGATTTATGATGACTCGATGCTGGCAACCAATTATATTATTATGATGGATTATTTATGTTCCTCTGGAAAAAAAATTGAATATCGAATACTGTGCATGGGTGGGCAATCTAATATTGCCAGTGTGGGCGAAAGTGAAGTATATATACTTAGAGCAGAAGAAGATCTTCGTCCTGCCTTGAGTTAGTGTTGCTTTCATCACATCCGCCCCAGCAAGTGTGTGATCAAAATTGGTGTAAATTAATTTAGTCACACCTCAATATAAATCACACAGCCTGGGGGAAGAGGGTTAGGGTTGATGAATGGTTGAGAAGGAGGGTTTGAGGGAAAGGTTTGACAAAGACAAACACTAAACATGGACAACACACAATCTTGGCAGCCGACCATCATAAATCTGTTAAGGGAGAAAAAGGAAATGCATTCATGATGACGATGATGACTTGAATTAATGAGTAGTAATAGACTAGTAGTACAGGGCATCAGTATATTATAAATTATTATTATTATGCAATTGCCTTGCCTGTCTGCCCCCAGAGAGACCCAAGTAACATATATTTTATGTTCTGTTGTACCGGGCTTCCTTTTAAAGCTAGCAAAGAAAATTAAAAAATATCTGTAGGAGTCAAATATAAGCAAACATAATAAACAACAACACACACATTTGTAATGATTGAAGAGAAACAAATGAATCAAATGAAATTATACTATTATGGTCAAATTGGGAGTTGCATCTCGGCATTCCTCTTGGTCCTTCCTTGAACTGTCCCCCCATCAATTTTGGGTGCCTGCCTGGCGGATGGGGTTTGGTAAGGTAAGTGTGAGTTGTTTTTCCCAGTATAGCACAGGGTAAAGGCCAGCCTGTAAGTGTAAATGGAAAAACAAAAAAGGATATTGAAAAATCAAGGAGAAAAGTAAAGTTAAACTGCATAAATTAAGGAGGAGTGCAACAAGAAAACTTTCAGAGGCGGCATGGCTAAATTATGTCTACTCTGTTTCCAGCAGTTACCTCTAACAACAACATCAGGCCCGCCCACCCAACCTCCACTTAGCTTAGATTTTGAGCCAGACAGCACTGAGCACACATACACACACAGCAACATAGCATTTTCAAAATTAAGTAACAAAATCAATGCACTGCTGTCAGTCATACCACCACACTCGCCTCCACCACTACACAGACATACCACCACACTCGCCTCCACCACTACACAGACATGTAAGTCTGATGTTGTAGTTGTTGTTTACCTTTTAGGCCACTTGATGAAATGCCCAGAGTTATTTATTCCCTCAATCATCTCCAATCCTACTGACTGACTGCGAGTATGGTATGGTCACCCTGGTGTCCAACTCTGTAGTGTCCCTACTGAGTCCAGAATCAAAAATGCAATGGATCGGCCCGCAGTACTTCAATTTTGTTATTGAACAACAAGAAGGGAAACATTGACTTGAGTCACTTTTTTTGTGTGTAGATTAAATACTAGTAGACATCATGCACAACAACATAAACACCAATCACTCAGATTCAGCGTGCAATGCATGCCATCATTTACCTGTTCTTCCGGGGCAGTCCCTCTAGGCTCGTAAAGGAGGATATATATAGTCAGGTTTTTTGGAGGGACTGGACGAGGCAGGCACACATTTCACATTTGTTGTACTAATCTCCATCCAATGTCTGGCTTGAGGGAAAGGATTTAGAGCGAGTCAGGAGCAGGACTCGGAGGAGTGGACTTACTTCTTCACTGACTGCACACAGTTGCAACTCCAATCCGGCAATAAAAGAGTAAGATGGTGGTGATGGATTTGTTGTGATTCGAACCAGAAAGACAGTGACACACACAAATAATAAAAGTAAATAGTATTCCTTAGCTATATCTTTTTGGGGGGCTTTTTTTGGGGCGTCAAAGCAAGAAAGAAAGTAACTCAAAAGTCTAGTTGTCAGGGAAGTAGAGCTCATCCTCAAACTCTGGTGGTTCACCCAGAAGTAGGTCATCTAACACACTACTTCCATGACCTGAGTTGCCGTCATCATCTTCCTGCTGTGCTACTTCAGGTATGGTGTAATCCGGTGGTATAAAGTGCTGATTCATTTTGATCATGGTTAACCTCTCCACATTTTGGGGTGAGAGACTGGTCCTTCTCACTGTCAGAATGGCACCAGCAGCACTGAAATCATGCTCAGGAGAGACACTTGCGACAGGGCAAGCCAGATAGTTTATCGCCAGCCTGCTGAACACTGGCCATTGGGGCCTTTTCCCATGCCAATACAGCAATGGGTTTTGATCAAAGTAGACCTCTGTTGGGTCATCCAGATAGGCCTGTACCGTCCGCTAGAAGCTCATGGGTACTTCGCTTTGCTCAGCCTCTTTTTGCCTTTGCCTCAGCACTGGACTTAAGCCCTTGCGGTAAAAACCATTCCTTTGCCGATTTTGGGGCTGATGCTCCATTTCTTGTTGTTGTTGTTGATGTTGTTCTCGGTGTTGTTGGTGGTTTTGGCTGCTGTAAGCCAACCACACTGCCCTCAGGCTCTAAAGTTGAACTTGAAGCCGACTGCCCTCTAGTACTTGTTGTGCCCTGGAGTAGTGGGCCTCTCATTCCCAGCCGTTCTTTTTCTAAGTGATTGGCTTCCACAGCTATCCAAGTTTTGTAGTTGGCAACATCCCCATCTGAAAAAGGAATGAACATGTGCAGTAATGTTTTGTACTGTGGATCCAGAATTGTGGAACAAATGTAATAGTTGGATGACACAATGCCTCTTTGCACTCTTTTATTTTCAGATAAGCGAAGGGTTAAGCTCTCCTCCAACTCATATGCTTCTTTTTTTTCCTCCACACCTGCGTACATTGCAGACACCCCTTCAGCTGTTCCTGTAGCATGTGCAACAATGGGATAGCTTGGCCCATAGTACAGTCCTCTTTCATGACTTCATGTGTGAAGACCTCGAAAGGAAGAAGCATCTCTGTCAGGCATTTAATTAGGCCCCATTGGTCCATCTCAATGATCATGCCTTTCACAGTAGCATCCCCTCTTTGCATGACATATTAATTTCTTGGTCAGTACTGCTCAAACAGATGTTCAAGCATGTAATAAGTTGAGTTCCAACGTGTTGGCACCTCCTGGATGAGTGCTTTAACTGGCATTCTATTATCAAGTTTCAATGATCCTCAGCTGCTTCCGGGCTTTAAAAGATTGGCTGAAATGTGTGCAGATTCTTCTGCAGGTGGTCAGTAAGTTGCTGACTCAGTCTTCTTTTTTCAGAAAGTCTTGAACAATGATGTTAATGCAGTGCGCCAAACACAGGACCCTAAAATAGCCACCATCGGCCATTGCCTTAACTATATTACTGCCATTGTCCGTGGCAACAAAACCAATGTTAAGCTCTCTTGGCCGCAGCCATTCAAAGACCTTGCTGTGAAAGTATTCCAAAATGTTTGCAGCAGTATGAGATTTCTCCATGGCGAACATGGCTACAGTTTCATGTTTCCGAGCAGCATTAAAAATCTCAGCAGTGTCAACAACACCTGCTGCAGATATCTTTTATCTAACCCCCACAAAAGAGATCCAGTGTGCAGTGATGCACATGTAATCAGTGGCTTGGCAACTGGTCCACATGTCTGTTGTCAGGTGGATAGTCTGAACAGCACATTGCTGCAAAGCTTGTCCAAGCAATTCAGCCGTGATGTAGTGCTGGAACAGCAACTCTGGCGAAATAGGACCGGCTGGGAACCTTCCATTTCGGGAAGATGGCTGCCACAAATTCAAGAAAACCCACCCCTTCCACAAAAGAAAAAGGGAGGAGGTCCAGTGCTAACATTTTAGCCAGCTTTGCCTTTTACAAACGTGCCGTTGGGTGGTTGCGTTCGTACTGCCCCTCCGACCTAAACATGCTGATAACGGTAGCCTCAATTGTTTTCTTTTCTGGTACCACTGATGCAGGTGACTTCTTGACGCCGGATGTTAGGCTCAATGCACGTTTTTTTGTTGCGGTACTCTCTTGCCTTGGACCCCTTGGTACCACTGCACTGCTGGGAACAGGGCTGCTTTGTGTACCAGAGAAAATGTCTCCCTTTTGTTCACCTTCCACCGTGATCAGATCTTCTACTTCTTCATCCCTTCCAACAACAATGGGTGCAGTTTTTTGGCCACTGAGGTGCACCTCCAACTGGATCAATTGGTATTTTCTCAGATGGGTTGTTTGCCCTCCGGTACCATAGTTTGTACCACGCTTAGTCCGACTAACTCCTTGTCCACAAATGGAGCATATAGCAATGTTCACCTCCTTCTTGCTAACCGAAAAAAAGTCCCAAACCGGGGAGGTCAATTTTCTGGCGCTGCTGGTGCCAGTTGCAATGTCGGATGAACTGGTAGGTGGGCGTGACATCTGATTCCCTGCAGTATCTACTTCTACTGAGGTGGTTGTGGTGGATGTAGGTCGCTGTCTGTGAAATATAGAAGCTGGAGGTGTTGTTGGTGGTATCATCTGTGTTGCTGGTATCTGTGCCACATCCCTCACAGCAATTTGGGATGGGACAATGTCGGTCTCCACTGGGGCGATACTAATGTCCATGATGACTGGCTCGTCATCATCCTCCTCTTCTACATACACCTCCATAACTCTAAGGCTTTCGGGAGCCTTCCTTTTCCCTAGCCTTGTCTTGTGGCGTGTCTCACTCTCAGACTGAGGTAGCTTCCAAGTGGCGTCTAGATCATCATAAGGGGGGCTTGCAGAAGAAGTTGATGGACTAACCGTCCTTTTCCTTGCTGGGGATCTGGAAGACAATGGATCTTCTGAAAGAATGGCTTGCTCTTCTTCTTCCTCTGCAGGACGCTCGATCTACTGAACTGCCCCTACTTTGGGAGGAACAACTACTATTGGGGGAGGTGGTTGCGGCTGTTGTTGCCTACTTATCTGAGTTTCCTGCATTGATTGGGTACTACTTTGCGATAAGTCAATTTCAACATCACTGCTCATCGGCGTTGGACTCGTGATTAGACTGGCTGCCTCTGCGACAGACAAGGGCTTGGGCCTTGGTTGGTGGGGTGGGTCCACTGATGCGGGGTGCTGCTCCCAGCTTGCTCCCCAGAAGCCGCTGCTGCAGGCGCAATTTTTGGTTTCCCAAAAAAGGTCTTGGACGACATACTGGTCTTGGTAAGTGGCAGTGCCTTCTTCTCACTAGCACCTTTCTTGGTACTGGACCTGGTACCTTTCTTTGGCACCATCTTCAAGATGTCAGCAGCACGCAGTGGCACAAGTTGAAGAGATGTCTGTGGTCACACGTCACGTGACGTCGTGCGCAGCAGGACTTCTGTCTGGCAGTACAATAGGTGATGTTGTCTCCTCCTCTTTTGTGCACCTAAAAGCAAGGAAGCAAGAAGAACATCAGTGAAACATGGCATTCAGTGTTGTGGTTCAATTACTACTAGTACAAACAAAAGAATATAATATATAACTTAGTGTGTTGTCACATTTGTTAGTGTTATTAATATTATTAAATTTATTACCTCAGTTATTAAAAAAACATAACAATACAGTGTAGCCATTTGTGAGACTTTGACAACAAGGGCTTTCATGGTGTACTGTACATTCAGGAAGGATAGGAAAGAAGAAGAACAACAACAAAAATACAAATGTAATGGAACCGGTTTGGCATTGTGCATCACGTGGGATACAGCATTCAGGGAGCTGCAGCTGACAATGGATGGATGCAGTAAGCCAAGAGGAACAAAGGAAAGACCTGCAGGCCTATGCCAAAAGCACACTAACTACCACCACAAAATGGCCGCCAGCTACATGGTCACTCGGAACAAGCAGGAGGCCTGGAAAACAATGAACTCAAGCAGGCCTATATGGACACAGACTTTACAAAATGGCCCCTGGCCACACGGGGAGGCTCAGCCAAGGCAAATGCTGGCCCACTATTACAAACACACTCACACACTGGCCAGAGAAAGGAGGCAGGCTAAACAACACAGCTTTAATGCAACAATGGCAAAACAAAAATCCACAGGGCTAAAAAAGGTTTGCAAGATACACAACAACCACATATGAGTCCTGGTTTTCCGATTTTCCCGTTCCCGCTTGCAGTGCAGCGCAGCGCGATAGCCAGGAGGCTCCCTTCACCGCGGTAGCCTGCCAGGAGGCTCCCTTCAGCCCGCTGCAGCCCCCCCGCTTGGCTCCATCACTTCATCTCCCGGCTGGGAAGCCTGCCGTGAGCACCGCAGGCCGTGAGCTGCGAGTGCCGCAAGTGCAGTGAGTGCCGCGGGTGGTTCCAAACGGCCCGCAGCAGCCTTGTCTCTCAGCGTGTGGTGTGGTGTGGTGCGGCGGCGAGGTGGCGTCATGGGAGGTTTCAACCAGCCTGTAGCAGCTTGTGGCAGCCCCCGCTGGCCCCCACTGGCCCCCACTGGTCTCCACTGGTCTCCTCAGCTTGCAGTGTGGCAGTGGGGTACTCCAAGGAATCCGCGAACAGCAAGAAACGGGGAAGCAGAGCTGAGAGGGCTTGCTGTCCTCCCAGCTGTGGTGTGCGTTGAGCTGTGATCTTCCTTCTCTCTGGCCCGTGTGCCCGACGCCGGACTTCTTGCCTCAGACCCACGTGAGGCGTTGTGAGAGCGGTGAGGTTAGTGAGGTTGTTGGAGAGAGGAGTGGTGAGCTGCGGCGGGGAGGTCCCAAGGCTTGAGGAAGGCTTGAGGAAGGAGCGTCGGGGCCCTCCAGGGGTCTGGCGGGGTCTGGCGGAGTCTGGCAGAGTTGAGCTGGAAAGCTGATGCAGATAGGTGGAGAGGTGTAGGTGGAGGAGAGAGCGTGACCATGGCCGTTTTCAGTGGTGACCGCTGAGTGAAGCACCAGGCGAGCCCGTGACCAGGTTGGGTGCGGCGAACAGGACCCCAGCGTGCCCTGCTTCTGTGCCTCTCTCTCCCCCTCTCCCCCCTCCACTCTGCCCCTGCCCCCACCATCTCATCAAGGCTTGGTAACTGCGGCCACTCCCATCAGTGCAGCCTTCACTAGCCTTCACCATCTGCCACACGCCGCCTGGAGCAGCCTGGTGCTGTCGTAACATACTTGGACTACGGTGCTAATACAGTCATGAGGTCGGGCCGAGTAAGGAAGACTCCCTTAAGGCCAAAAACCAAACCAAAAAAAGAAAAAATAAGCATAGAGGTTTCAAGTGGCCTTGGATCAGGGCCAGTATCCAACAAAACAAGCATAGAAAGTAACATGGCCAAGGGCGACACCAGCACTTGCTCCGGCATAATCTCTTCCATCAATGGCGAAGGTGCCAGTGAAGTGCGAAGAACGGGAAAATAACTTCTCATCAAATAGCTGGCTTGACGCCGTCACCAGGTACCCAAATGGACAAAGATCTTATAAGTATTGACGGGGCTCTCCAAAGGAAAAACTCCTGTACTTTCCAACCAAAAATCTACACAAAATTTTCTTTCTTGAAAGATCCTGGAACAGTAATTTACTCCAAAAGTGAGAACGTAAAAGGGCTGCAAACACCTTTACAGCCAGAGAAGTACGGATTAACTCATCAGCCTCTTATCGCATCCCCGGAACCCCTATTCCACCACCATGTTAAAAATCATCAAAGGAACACGCTTACGGTGGGTGACCAGGTTCCATTAAAAAATACCACCGTCACCCAGGCAGGCGGAGACTCCGAAGAAACAATAGGTGTAAGAGCTGACAGGGATGACAGTGTGTCAACCCAGGCGGTAGCTGCCAATAAGTTAGGCAGTCCCAAAAATCATCTAAGGCCTGGGAAACTCCAACAAGTGGGTACAAAAGGTCTACAAAATACAAGCATTACAGAGGATTTGGAGAATCCGGAAATTGAAATCGACTTACGAGGGGACATGAGGGACCCTCATGTCTACTCCTTGGTCCCAAGTCAGTCGGCAGAACACTTGGGAACGGTCCCCTATTCGCAGCCAAAAAACAGCTCCCCACTACAGCTGCAAGAATTACAAGCAGGTGCTCCGGCAGATCCGACAGCTTTCAATAGCCCACTTGGCAGCAAACCATCTGAGCGCGGTATGATGTCTCCATATGAAGATTCTCACGCAACAAGTCCGGACATGTCTTTCCTGGCCTCACAGAAATGGGAGGAGCTCGTTGCTTCTTATAATTTAAAATCTGTTCGAAATCATACGCCCCTGAAACAACTAATACACTGTTGTTGGAAAGATGCAACCTTAGCGATGCCATGCACACAGAATCTATTTGGGTGGCAATCTTAAATACAATGCAATATTCAACTACAGCCCTACAATACCAATCGCATAAAATGGATTTACAGCTCACGGTCCTTCAGAACTTGGCCGACTTTACGTCAGGGATTGACAAGAAGTTATCAGAGCTCAATAGCTTAATTAAGCGGGGACAAGAAGCGGTACATGGAAGCCAAATAGCCCAACTTGAATGCACCTGCGCCCCAATAATTGATAAGCTAATAACATTACCATCTATGTTAGGAAATCTCTTATCAGACATAAAAGGCAGCGCTTCAACGTCCACCAATTCCATAGATGGACTGCGTAAGCCAGGGACAGCTCCATCCGAACCCCAAAAAATGGATCCAACATCAACCAACTTATCCAATACTCTTATAGGCCGCGATGCAACAGCAACGATGGCCCCAACACAAATGAGTCCTGCCAAAAAAATCCCCACACCTCGGAAAGCCCGTCACAAACAAAAAAGGAAGGGACGAAACAAGAAGCCCCTAGCCCTCGCTCTTAGTGTTTCAAGCAAACCATACGCCACTGTGGCTGCACCAGACTCTGATGTTGAAGAAATTGGGCCCGACCCCTTCTCCACCTTGGCAGGCAGGTTGGATCACCCCATCGCAGGGCCTACTACAACCATGGCTGCCACTTTGGGGCCACCCTTGAGATCATCAAGACGGAACATCTCAAAAACGGACGACAGACAGGAGTCAACCCTATTAGTAAAAGAGCTAGTAACTCCAAAGCAAGAACTACCTTACAACATTAATGAAGAACATACATTAAGGTCGTCCTCTAATGAAGTCCATCTGTCCGAAAATGAAGACCGAGCACAACAGTCGGCGGGGGGCTCCGCAAAACAAAGTGGCTCTCCTAGCAAAACCAAGTCTCTAACTGTCCTCCTGCCAATCTCCCGTACTTATGCCAACCAAGGAGCGGGACAGAACAACCTTTTGCAATCAAGGCCTCATCCTCAGGAGGAAATCTCTACTCAAGGAACGAAGGAGAGCACTACTGAAGAACCGGTCAGCGTCATTTTAATCCCTGAATATGAATCCCGGGGAAGAGTTGACCTATTAAACAGAGGGAATGTACTACGACTTTTAAATTCCATGCCGAGTCTTGGAAACATAAGCTCATCAGACCTACTCTCCATAGAATTCCTTCCAAGTAATAATCGTCTGTGGCCTGAGGCGACTAGGACAAGATGGAGTTCCAGTGGAATTGCGAACAAAATCAAGGAAGAAGAAAGCAAGCTTAAGCTCTGGGGTATAAAGCTGGAACCCGATATGAAATCTCCCTACCCTACTCTGTTCCTAAATGCTCGGATCAACGACCCAGATAAAATTACCACCTCAGTATTAAGAGGGGCAAGAAGCAGAACTCCTGGTGATCTAACTGCTTGCATAAAGGTTTCCAAACCAAGTACAAGCTTTGGGCCATCAATTCCAATTTTGACATCGGGTACACAGACTCGGACGCAAATAACACGCACAATAATAACAGAGCGTCTAAATTGACAAGAGAGCTGCGCCTTACAGATACCCCCTGCAGAGCAAGGGAAAATAAAACTGTGTATTTGGAACATTAATGGCCTGGCAGGCAAAACTGACGACCGCGAGGTAGTTAACTACTTAAAGTCATTTGACATGATACTCCTCCAGGAAACCTGGGAAGATAAGGCCTTAGAGCTCCAGGGGTACACCTCCTATTTCGTTCTGGCCACTAAGGGCTCTAATTTTGGTCGCCGTTCGGGGGGGTTAATGATGCTAGTTTCAATAACTACAATAGGCAAAACACAGTCCATAGAGGCGAAAATCACACCACCAAACGAGGTTCAAGCAGTAATGATAACCCTCAAATTCAACAATATGTCCCAAGAAGTTATAATAATTAACACCTACATGCATCCCAAACAAAAACAAAAAGCTGTAAAGGAGCTGACAAAAGAAATAAAAAGGATTATGGACGAGCAAGATACTGACCATATAATCCTTGCTGGCGTTTTCAATTTACACCTTTTGGGGTCAGGCCAAGATGACGGCCCTGCACACGAACTCACAGCAATATGGGGGATACCGAATCAAGGCCGACCAAAAATTAATAAACCAACAAGATGGTCTAAACATCTGCTACAGGAATTAGAACACTTAAATTTAAGAGCACTGAACGGCCGCTTCTTGGAGGATAATCCACCAGTCGCCACATTCCATTCTTCTAAAACGTCCTCTTATCTAGATTTTACGTTTACAACATTAGCTATGTTCAACAAAATAGCAACTTTTAGAATAGGTGACAACACATATAGTGATCACCTACCACAGGAAGTACTGTTGAATGCGAGACCGGCTGTTATACTAGACGCTTGGAATCCCATTGTAACTGAAGAGATCTCTAACCTAAAGCGTATAAGGTGCAATCTTAACAACATTGAAGCACTATCAGCCTCCGCCAAAATCTTACATGAGAGAGAATAAGAATCCGCCGTCCCAACGGTAAAAGCATGGGAAAATTTTATTACGACCTTCAGTGGGAAATTTGCGATTAGGATAGGGACCAAACCAAGACAACCGGAAGATGATCTAACAAAAGTGAAATGCAGCCCGGAATCAAAGAGTCTAAAACGCACCATAAATCAAACACTGAGACAACTTCGAAAAACACCAGGGAACTTGGACTTGCAGTCGACCCTTCGGCATATGAAGGTATTACTGAAAAGGAGGAAGTGGAGGAAAATAAGATTAAAGAATGATGTACTGTGGGCCAAGTTACTGCACAATGCCAAGCAAAAAAACAGCGCTAAGTTTTGGCAAACGATCCACAAGATAGAGCAACCGAACCATCCAGGATTAAGCTCCAATATAACAGAGGCCGCTTGGGTAGATTACCTCTTCGCCCACTTCAACAACAATAGGCAAAAGGAAGCAGAATCTAACAAGGAAACGGGTATTGTGACAACGGACAGTGAACCCCCCAAAAGGATAGAAGTGACACACAATCGCACTATCAAAGATCAATCGGCCGAAAGTTCTAATACCCACAAACAACAGGGGATCCTCCTGGCCGCCGATTTAGATTCATTAGTCTCCATTAAAGAGGAATGGTATGCACCCACGGAAAAACAGATAAAATGTCTGATAGCCAGGGGTAGAGCTATGGGTGCCCCCGGCCCCAATGGCATCCCTCCGATGTTGTATAAACATGACGCCGACTTCTGGAGCAAGGCTTTATTACCAGTCCTTAAGGGCATAAAGTCTACAGCCACCATCCCGGAATCTTGGAAAGGATCAATTATCAGTCCTATTTTTAAACAGGGCAATAGAAACGATCCAAACAACTATCGACTAATCGCCCTTATCGACGTAGATGCAAAATACTACGCAGGAACAATCTTGGATGAGTTAAATTCTTGGGCCTCAGAAAACTCCATCATTCCTACCAATCAAACTGGGTTTTGCAGTGGCCAAGGAACATCAACTAACATCTTGGCCCTAACACTGTTAATGGATGCAGCTAAGGAATCAAAAACCCCCCTCTTCCTCTGCTTTATTGACTATACAGCCGCCTTCGATCATGTTGACCGAGCCAAACTCTGGAGAAGACTTGAAAGCTGGGGTTTACCTAATTCACTCTTGGATCGGCTTTAACAGTTACACACAGATACCTGGATCAGGATTAAATTAGGCGCAGGGACACATATCTCAAAACGAATCATGACCTCGAAAGGCCTCAAGCAGGGGTGTGTCCTTGCGCCGCTTCTTTTTAACCTCTTTTTAGCTGATCTCTCAGGGGAGTTGGATAGCTGTATATCCCACGCTCCAAAATTGGGAAACAAGTTATTGTCAAACCTGCTATATGCTGACGACCTGGTTTTGATTAGTCGGACTCCCATTGGTCTTCAGCATCTTTTAAATACGACAAGTAGTTTCTCACATCAGAACGCCCTACAAATAAATCTCAAGAAAACTAAAATTATGGCAGTTAACTATCATAAAAAGAAGAATAACAGCTGGTTCCTAGATGGCCAACGTTTGGACCAGGTAACGAGTTATAAATATCTGGGAATACTAATGGACCATAAAAGCTCCTTTAAACCTCAGCTAGAGTCCATGCGGAGAAAGGGAACTACAACTTATTTAGCACTGAAGTCATTGAAGAGACGGCTTCCCGACCTCACGCTGGATCCCTTCCTACAGGTTTTGCGGGCCAAACTGCTGCCGACACTAACATACGGGAGTGAGGCTCTTAAAGGCAAAGACGCGGCAGCCCTAGACGTAGTAATAGCCAATTCTTATAGAGCAATTTTCCATCTTCCAAAATATGTCTCCCCCGCTCAAATACGGCTGGAATTTGGGGTCCAAAGACAAACGGTGGAAAGAAGGAGTGCTTATGTAAAAAGTTGGCATAAAATCCGAAGTGCAGAGGCAGGATCCCTAAACTCCCACCTCTGGATCGCCTTACTTCGTCAAGGAAAATGCTCAGCCAGGGATTACCTGTTTGACTCCATTGAGCTACTGGGTCTGTCTGAACTCTGGGCCGTACCAACAGATCATCTTTCCTTAAAAAAAACTGTGAAAAAGACAACGTCCATGTTATCTGTTTTAGAAGACAAAGCAATTCTTATTAAAAAGGCACACGGCTGGATAGTGCTCAGTGATTGCGTAAGGCTCAAACCCCAATCCTACTTGAGTGCAGGAGTCAAAATAAGAACAAAGGAAAATTTTCTAAAGCTGCGATTGGGGATAATTGCGATTAATCCCCACCTCCCATCATGGGAAAGAAGAGGAGGTACACCGACTTTCCGTCTATGCGGAAGCGGGAAGGAGGACATTATTCATGTAATCTGTATCTGACCCAACTTAAAGGATATAAGATGCACCTTGTTACGTCCCTTTTTCAGGTATTATGGCACCCGGTCCTGCAGGCAGGCAGTGAAGCTTTGCTTCAACCCTGTTGACGTTCAGCTGAACTGTCGGCTAACAAAACCTTTTGAGACGATATCCAAGAGACTCAAAAATTTGTCGTTATCTGAAGTATGTTAAAAATAAGAGTACAAGGGCATCAGAAGGCACTCGCAAAAAATTAAAGATGAATAATAACATTTTATAATTGTACCAGCACTTTTTATTTATTGCCGAAAGGTCAAGAAAACGCTTTTTATATGTTAAATGAACTTAATACCTTCCTATAGTTGCACTAGCATTTTAAATTAATAATGCCCAATAGTTTGAACAATGGACTTGGTTATGCTGTGTCAGGCGGCATGTAATTCAATGGTAGTTATTGCCAGCTCAGCACCATTTGAAGTATAAGTATTTATGTGTAATGTCTTACAGAACAGCCAATCGCACAAACTGGGAATATTTTATTGATGATCATTTTAATGTTATTTTAAGCTTAATAATTTGTGTATAATGGGAATCTTTTTGTTATGTATTTGCAAAGATTTTAATTAATCAAGCAAAAATAAATATTATCTTATCTTATCACACATGAAAAAAAGTGAAAAACATTTTGCAATTCAATCCAATGCCATCCATGCCCTAAATGATGTTTAAATTCAACAGACACCACAGAAACAGTTGCTTCATGCACCCATGAGTAGCTCTGGGCCTATTGGTTGGAAAACCCATTGGCAGACTAGGCCATATAGTGAATCAATTCAAATGAATAATATTGCAAATTTATTAGAAAATGTATTGAACTGTGCTGCATGTTTTGCTGGATAAAAGAAGAAAAAATTGCATGCAAAACAACAAGGAGGCATGGAAACCACAAAGAAGGCTTGCAGGCCTAATGCAGAAGCACACTGGCTGCCTGCACAAAATGGCCCCCAACCACATGGCCAGGCCACACCACAACAACAAGAAGGGAAAGACAGACAATGCAGGCCTAATGCAGAAGCACACTGGCTGCCTGCACAAAATGGCCGACAGCCACATGGCCAGTCTACCACAGCAAGAAGCAGTAAGCCAGGAGGAACAAAGGAAAGACATGCAGGCCTATGACAAAAGCACACCAACCACCACAACAAATTGGCCACCAGCCACTTGGTCACGCACAGTCACAACAAGCAGGAGGCCTGGAAAACAATGAACTCAAGCAGGCCTATATGGACACAGACTTTACAAACACGGGGACGCCCAGCCAAGGCAAATGCTGGCCCACTATTACAAACACACTCACACACTGGGCAGACAAAGGAGGCATGCTAAACAACACAGCTTTAATACAACAATGCTGAAACATAAATACACAGGGCTAAAAAAGGTTTGCAACTTACACAACAACCACACATGAAAAAAGTGAAATACCAAAAAATACACATTTTGCAATTTAATCCAATGCCATCCATGCCCTAAATGATGTTTAAATTCAACGAACACCACAGAAACAGTTGCCTCATGCACCCATGAGTAGCTCTGGGCCTACTGGCTGAAAGGCCTATTGGCAGACTACTGGGCTAGTGAATTAAAATAAATATTGCAAATTGATTTCAAAACTTGGAGAAAATGTAGTGAACTGTGCAACATGTTTCCTTTATAAAAGAAGAAAAATTACTCACAAAGAAATAACTAGGCCCCTACTGAAAGTCCAGGCCACCCACCACAATAAATTTTAAAAAAACGATTAAAAGTACAAAAAAATGTAGGTGCAATGCCCCAATCAAACAAACAACACCAATTTTCCAACTTACTTGTGAAATCTCAAATTCAAAAGTCCTCAAATCCAATGATATATGAGGCAGCAGACACAAAGAGGGATCCTTCCAGCTCCAAATCCAAATGAAAAGTGAACAGGAGATGAACAAAGCACTGGGAGGAGCCTGCTGGACAGGAACAGGAAGTTGGAGACTCTGGGGCACTTCCTTCCTCTTAAAAAAAAAGTAAAAAAGATGAATGGACTCCTTGCACAAAAAGTACAGCCAAATGTCAATCTGAGGAGTTTTTTTAATCCAAATCGTCATTTCGAGAAGGTTTTGATGCTGCTCGGGAGAGAACCTTCGCCAGGTTTCAGATTCTGCATGCTCAGGATCTCTTTCTTCACAAAACTTCAGCTGGAAGTCCGATGGCGTGCCCGAATGACGTGTTCGCGATCGCACGCTCTCGCGGGACCGTGCGGCCACTACCAAATCTTGTGGTGCTCGCAAACGGATGGGAAATCTCGTCGGTGATTGCAGGCACCTGGTAAGTAGCTCCTGCACACGCAAAAATGCATTTTGGGCACGCAAACACAAAAAACCTCCGCTCCATTGTGGAGTGCGGAGTTTTCCGACAACTCCGCGTTCTACGCGGAAAGAGGAGTTGCCAAAAATCAGCAAACTCCGGAAGCTGAGCGGAGTTTTACGCCGAGGGTTACTTATGAGTTAATATGGAAGGGGGGCAGCTCAGATCACCACATCCCTGAGGCAAAAAATACACATATTTTATTGATTTTGTTCTTTTTCCATTTGTCAAGGATTTAAGGTTGTATATCAATCAATCAAAAAGACTTTATTTCAATCTCTGAGGATCATAAAAGTACACCATAAAATAAGACAATTACAAACACACAATACAAATAAGACATTTCATTATAAATAAACAGTCACATCTTATTTACAGTCACAGCAAGATAGATCAGTCAAAGTGCGTCAGTTTTTGTGCAAAAGAGAAGAGTTCACTATAGTAGCAGCATGATTGTAAAAATTACATAATTATTTGCAATTACGAACTTCACTTCATTACGGTGTACCTAGATAAAAAACGATTAGATATTTTTTAAAACTACGCCCAATCATTAACTTTATTTTACGATCTCAGAGTGCATCACAATATAAAATATATTAAAACACCAGTTAAAATTAACCATATTTAAAAGACTAAAAAGATATAAAAGAGAAAAACCATCATAAATTTTGGGCTGGGCATTATACAGCATTTCATTTCATTTCCACAATTGGCATATTAGCTAGAAGAGGATCACTTCATTAGCTTCCCCCACCTTATCCACACAGCATGGAGAAATCGGGAGATGCCAAAGGCTATTAGTCTGCTTGTATCTATTGACAGTTGTCTCAGAATTTCTAGGTAATATCCCTGGCCGATAGCTTTACATAGGGGTACAATCCATCTTTTTCTCAGTATTATATAATAAGGACAGAAAAAGAGTAAATGAACAATTGATTCTTGGGAAGATTTACACGCAGGACACAGATCATCAGCCGGTATACTCGTGCACCACCTTGAACAAAAGAGTTTGGTAGGTAAGGTCTTATACCTAAACTGTAGGAACAGCTTTCGGGCCAGTGGTGGTGTAATTTCCTCAATTGTTACTTCAAACCATGGAGTGCATTTATGAGATAAAAAAACTTTTGTCAATCCTGTGGACTGTTCTACTTGATCCAGGTGTAGTATTTTTTCCCAATACATTTTTTTCAGTTCCACCCTTGAGGTACCAATCATAGTTTCTGGGCTCGACCAAAAGCTTTCCATCCCTACTCTCCCTAATAGAGCACGTAAATAAGTAAACCACTTTAAAGATTCTGCCTGAGGGAATCTTAAGAGATCCTTTAAAGCCTCACGGTAAGGCTCCAGCTCAGTTACCGTCCAGATCCTATACCAGAATGATAACATTTTAAAATTTACTATGTGTTTTACTAGTTTTTGTGCCAAATCCAAGTAAAAAGGGACCAGGGGTGTGCTAGCCGGGAGGCCAACCAATGATCTGAGGAACCAATTTTCTACTGTTGATAGAGCGGCTTGGGAAGTAGAACCCCACAACTCCGCACCATAGAGTACCCCACCCAGGACTTTGGTGTTATAAATCTCAAGGGCGAGAGCAATCTGCCTGGAGACTGTCCTCTTATGGATTTTGCTTATGTGTGCGGACTGATGGATAAGTTGTAATTTTGATTTTTCAACCTGGGGACTCCAGTTAATTGATGGGGTAAGCCGGATACCCAGATAATCAAATTCTTCAACTTGCTCTAGGATTGTATTACCAGCCCACATCGGTCTAGTCTTCACTGCTCCTCTGCCCTTTTTAAAAACCATAAATTTGGTTTTTGTTTCATTTAAACTAAGCCCTCTATCCTTACAAAACTTTAAAAAGTCATTTAAGAGTTGTTGAAGCCCTTGTGGTGATTTCGAGATTAACAGGGTATCGTCGGCAAAGAGTAATGCCGGGACTCTTCGTGACCCTATTTTTGGTTCATCACAGCATCCCTATCTAAACACTCAACTACACCATTTATAAAAAGAGTAAAAAGAGTGGGTGCCAACACGCATCCCTGTCTTACTCCGCGTTTGACTGGGAAGGTTTCTGTTACTTGGTTGTTGGTACCCCATCTCACCTGTGCAGAATTCTCTGTGTGTAAATAAATTAAAATGTTTAAAATATTTATCGGGATGCCCATCTCACGAAGCACCCTCCAAAGTTTTTCTCGTGAAACTAAGTCGAATGCTGTGCGCAAATCGACAAATGCTACATAGAGCTTACCACCCTTCACAGCCACTTCTTTCCAGTAGATACAGATTAGGCGAAACACCTGTTCCAATGTACTAATTTTAGAGCGAAAACCCGCCTGCAGATCGCTCAAAATGTTATCTTCCTTTATCCAATTCTGGACCCTGCCTAAGACCTGCTTACAGAAAATTTTTGGGAGCGAATCAATAAGACTTATGGGCTGTATATTAAGGACACAATGGATTTTATTCGAGTAATCCAGGGCATTGAATGGGAATCAAATTTCCTGCTGATAACACTGGACATTACAAGCCTTATACAATTATTTTGCATCAGGAGGAATTGCAGTCCGTAGAGTACTTCCTAAAAGGCAGGCCCCTTAAATTCCATGAGCCTGGCATAATGGTATTGCAACTTATATTGTTCTGCCTGAACAATAATATATTTTTGTTTTCTGAGCAACTGTATTTACAAAAACAGGGGACCATGATAGGCATGTGCTTCGCCCCCACTGCTCGATATTTAGTGGGCTAGTGGGAGAAGCATGAGGCCTGGGAAGGGCCCAATGAACAATGGATGGACAAGGTGGCTCTGTCGGCCAGGTATATAGAGGATCTATTTATCATATGGCGAGGAACTCAGGAAGAAGAAGAGCAGTACAGTGCAGTTCTTAATGATAATGTCTACAATTTACATTTTACGAGCTGTGTTAGCAGCATTGTAGTGGCATATTTATACCTGCCAGTGTATGTAGAAAACAATCAGTTACTCACAAGGCTTTTTAGAAAGGCAACAGCTGGAAACTTTATATTACATTCTAAGAGTCAACACCCATGTAGCCTTGTGAACAGCATTCTGTATGGGGAACTCTTGGTTCTTAAATGCAATTGTTCCACATTGCAAGGTTATGAGCAGGCAGAACATGATGATATCAGCAGATTTGAAAGGAGGGGGTACTCCAAGAAAATTCTAATAACGGTAGCTAGCAAAGTTCGACAGATGAGCAGACCAAACTTATTGAATGCAAAACCTAGAGAAACAAAAAAGGAGTCAGTGACAAGGTTGATTCTCAATTTTTCTGCAGAGACTAGGGAGATTAGCCAAGTAGTGAGGAAACATTGGGACATCCTGCAGGCTGATCCCACCATTGAATGTACATTACCCCAAGTACCGAGTATAACACACAGAAGAATCACCTCCTTAAAAGATATTCTGGTGCCTACTCATTTCATGGAGAAGACAGTCAAAAAGCTTAAGGTGACTGGTTTCTTTCCATGTTCTAGGCGCAAAGCATGCAGGAACAGTAGGAAGATCAAAGAATATGAGGGATCAAGAGCCACAAAATTGAAAAATATCACAAGATTGTTAAATTGTAACTCTAACTTTGTGGTATATTGCCTGGTGTGCCCATGTGGGGAAAAGTACATAGGGAGTACAGTGCAACAGGCCAAGAAAAGAGTACTGGAGCACACGAGGGCAATAACAAACAAAGATGAGTCTTACCTTGTAGCTAGGCCTTTTGCCACAGAACATAGGAGTGATAGTAGTCTCCTGCGCTTCTTCTGTTTGGACCAGGTATCATGTAAAGAGAGAGGGGGAGAAAGAGTGCGGATTCTGAGAAGGCTTGAATCACAATATATAATTGAATTGAGAAACCGCACCCCATGGGGTCTCAACAGTGATGAAGAACTTTGGACCCATATTGGGTGAATAAGTGTCACCAATATTAGAAGTAATGTCATTCTATTTGCACTTTATAAATTATTGGATATATGGGTGTCTAGCACATAGTCACTTTAGTGAGGGATTGGCACTTTTTATATTGCGAGTACAGATTCACATCTTTGCATTCACAATCACATTTATGGACAAAACTAAATTGTGTGTGCAAGTGCACTCACGACATACATACATAGCAAAGTCAATATTTAATCTTTGTGTGTACAACAAACCCACTCCAATTCCCGTTAAAGCGAAGAGTAATGAAGACATTTTGCGGTATGTATAACAATTATCGTGCAGTTTGCACAACGTTTGTCAGGCACAATAAATACAGTTCATTAGGACACAGGCAATACAAATATTTTACCAAAATGCATTCAGTAAATGCACTTTTGAAGTCGAATTTAAAGTAGCTTAGTGGGCTACGTTGAATGAATGGTTTCTAAGGTGAGATTATTGAATGCTTGCGCAAATTCACTTCACTTTCTCAATGATTCCACCAGTGCTAAATATGTTAAACCAGTCTTTGTATCGTTCAACTCTCTGAAAAAGAGATATTCCTAACAACATACTCTCGCATGTAATTTCTAAAAAAAAAAAAGAATTAAAGCACTCTAAGAGGGACAGCAGCAATTCTTACCAGTTTTCCTTTACTTCTGATTTCCTTTCTATCAAATGTGAACTATGAAAATTCAGAGAATTAGCATGGCTTGTCTCCCAACTAACATTTTATCCTGATACGGAACTTCTGCAATGACAGGCCTCTTGGGTTGCATTGCTTTTCATTTTTCATTCACCTTTTGAAGTCTGCAAGTGTCAGGTCGCAAAAAATCTAATTTCCAATCGCTCACTGTTTCACACTGCTCCTCATCAATGTCACGCCAAGTGACAAAGAGGCGCACATAAATTGTCACTCCATAACTCGAAATGAATTGCACTTGTTATATTTTGACTGGCAGTAAGATGTTAAAATGGATGGGAAAAATCTACCATCATTTAATTGTTCATGACAAAATAGAGCCAGCGTCATTACCTTATATTTCAGAGTACATTTAACAATTTATCATTACATAATTATTTAGTTTAACATGATCCCTCAATTTCTGTGAAGCATGTCAAAAGGCAATTGTTGATTTTTTAAGCAGTTTTGTTCTAACGTCTTTTACTGTTTCAGTGTATCAACGTACAAGGCACTGCAGCTGGTTTGCACTTATTGAATTGAAAAAAAAGAGGTGAAGAATAATTTGAGCAATTAGAATGGCCCGCACCAGGAAAAGCCCCAAAATGCAACAAGCAAACATCAAGATTTCAACTTGCAAATTGACCCATTCTGGTAATCTATTTGTGCCTGGGCTCAGCCGGCACTAAGGAAACCTACCAAACCCAGACATTTCTGAAAGCTTAATACCCAGTAGAGTCCAGGGTGGTGTGATTTACATGGATGCTACTATGTTTTCTTACCCAGAATGACCTTCAAATGCCAAGTTTTGTCTAAAATCACTCACTTCTTCACATTTCTGCAACAGAAAGCTCAAGATCCACAAAATTCCTTTCACTCATGGTTTCCTCACTCCTGATACAAGCACTACCCCAGGTGGGTGGCTACACCTATCACCAGAAACTAAAAAAGCCCAAAAATGCAAAAAGGAAAAATCAAGGTTTCGCCTTGCAAGTTGACTTAAACTGGCAATGTGGGTAGCTGCAGTGTTTGGACCCAAGTTCAATCAAACCCAGACATTTCTGAAAGCTAGACATCAGGGGTTGTCTGGGGAGGTGTGACTTGTGTGGCTCTTACTATGGTTTCGTACCCTAGAATGATCTGCAAATGACAAACTGTGGCTAAAACTATGTGTTTTAATCACATTTCTTTGATGAAAAGTTCTGGAATTTATGGAGAACAAAACTTCCACCACTCAGTATAACCACATTTTTCCCATTAAAAGCGGTATCTCACTTGTGTGACTGGGCCTATCAACAAGAAGCAGTTAAAACTTGAACCATGTGAAGCAAATATGGTGTCAATGTAGTCTTCACATGGTTATAGTTTTGGTTTGTTTCTATCATGTATGTTAGGTCACCGACATACGAGTGGCAGTGTTTCAATCAGGAGAAGGTTTGTAATGCAGCATTGTAAGACTTTGGGGATCGGCTGAAATTGCCAGAGTTTTCTGTCACATAAATATAGGAACAACCCCCCTCTTTTTGACCCATGTTTAGATGTTTTAGAGCATTCTGGGAAAAAAAAATATGTTGGGATCAATGCTAGTCACACCCCTTGGATTCCTGTGGGTCTCCAGGTTTCAGAACTGTCCAGTGTGATAAAGTAGATTATTAGATGGGGTGGGTGGTAGTCCACCACAAATAATAATGGCACGATTCCTGCTGAGGCCAGTAAAGCTTTCAGTAATTCAAACCTGGGCTCAACCCTTGGTAGCTATGGCACAGAGCACACATGATTAATTTAAGAAAATGCTTAAAGCATTTAAGCAGTACCATAACAGTTAAAAAGTCAAAAACACAAATCAATAAAAATCCCACTCCGATTTATAAAATAATTAAATGAAAAATATGACACCAAAACAACAAAGCTAATGAGGGGAGCCAGAGATATGACTTTTTAAAATTTTAAATAAAAATAGTGCCAAAAAGCATTAAGGGCCAATCATAGTCATCTGGTTATACTTGACCGGTACCTAGACATGATTTAAACCCTACTGATATGGACCGTGGGCCTGACATAGAAACAAGCTTTGCCCCGGTCAGAAGTTTTACCTTCTGGCTTACAAGTCAAAAATCCTCAAGGAGCAAGGCAGCAGGCTGTGACAGGAAAGGGATCTAAAAGGCAGGATAGTCATTGAACGAGGTCCCAGTGAGCCACTGACTTTTAGCTGGACAGCTCTGAGCAGGAGAAATTTTAAATTTGCTCCTAAGGAAAGCCGCTTGTTGGCCAGATACTTTGGTGCCCTTGTCAGGTGAAGATATCTGCCTTTGGACTTGCTCACTTTTTTGGAGATCGGATTCCTCTAGCAGAGCAAGGCTACAAGCTGTAACTGAACAGGGCTATGGGAGGCCAGATAGCTTGTCTGCAACATCCCACTGAAACAGGTTTGCTACTACGGAAAAGCTCTCAGTTTGGAGAAACCTGAATGTGTAGCCCAGCAGCAATGCACCTTCTTCAGATTGACATATGATGTTTGTCCCAGACCTACAGAGGCCTTTGAAGCCAAAAATGTCCAAGCCCCAGGTTTCTCAAGATGTTGGGAGACAATGGTCGCAGGACCTAAGGAACAGCACAAAGGGGTCAAGACTCACTCCATCAGAAGCCATCGGCAGGGTCCATGGCTGGTCTAGGAAAAGGGGCTTCTTGAAGCTTGTTGTCTCCCTGTAGCTTAACAGGAGGTCAGTCATCTGATCTTTGCAGTTCACTTCTAGGTCCTGGTTTTAAATGGGACCAGGTCCACCCTTTCAGGTCTCGTCCTAGGTCTCAACAGCAGGTGCAGTCATTCTTCTGTTTCAACAGGTCCAGTAGTGTTCTGATGAGGGTGATCAGGGGTGCCACATTTATCCTTTGCACTAGCCTTTGGGTGGGGGTGACTTCTACACATACTCTAACCAACATGTAAAAAGTTCCCAGGGGTAACCCTACCCACTTTTGCAGCAGTTCCTGTATGCCCTGCTGTGAACAATCCCACAGCACCCCTCTTTTTCAAAAACCAACATGGCAGAAACTTTCTTTCCCTGTGCAGAGTTCTTGTGCCCACCCTAGAGATGTGGCCAGGGAAATTAGTAACCCCTCCTCAGTGGTTACTCAAAACCAGTTCAGAGGGGAGCTCATCTCCCACTGGGATTGGTGCCTGGCTATCTAGGAAGACAAAACAGGGCCTCGCTCATGTGTTAGCTACCTCTGTCAATGACAGGGGAGGCCTCTTTGAAGTTATTAAAGTTTCTGGACAGTGCCCATATGGTCATACTGTCAGAGGAACACAAGACCTCCCCAACCTTAAGGTCTTTGTGTCAGCCCTGGGAGGATGTTCACACCTCATCATTCAGCTACCGGGGGACAGTCGGATGCTCCTGCTAACAGACTTCTATAGCCCTTTGGCAGGACAAAAGTGATTTTCTAAAAGTCCCTTTTCCAAAATCTGTATTACAAATTCAATTGAACCTGTGAATTGGGCTTGTAATTAAATAGTTTAAAAAGTTCAGGGATTCATTTTGTAGCTGTTTTCTAAACAAAGAAAATATTATTTAATTTTAATATCATATCCCAAAACTTTCCTATGGAACAGTTAACCTTGCTGCAGCTAACCCTGCTTTTGGGGCCTCAATGTAAGGATGTTTTAAATTTATATTAACATTTTACATGCCTTACTTTTAAATACCGTGCACCCTGCCTCATTGGGCCTTAGGGCCTACTTATCAGTGACATACTAATATCTAAAAGGAGTGTTTAGGGCTATCAAAAGGTTCTATTTTGACAGGTTGAATTTGCGGTGTTAAAACCACACAGAGAGGCTACAGTAATAGCCCTGTAGTCATGTTTTGCATTGTCGTCCTAGTGGTGGCACAAGGTGATCTGCATGCCACTACTGGCATTTAACTTACAGCGAGGATAAACTATGGACCATATACGAGGGACTTGTAGGTAAGTTAAATATGCCAATTAGGAGTGTAGTCAATTTTGACATACGTTACGGGTCAGAGCACATTAACCTGAGCCTGGTCAGCAGAGTCTCAGGGCATAGAGCCCAAAACCAGCAGTTAGATCTAGCAAAATAAAGGGGGTGACCAGGCAAAAAAGGGACATTGTCCTACACCCAGGGTGGAAGCCTTCCCTAGTAGCCGGCTGATCCAGAGTCCAAATAGTGCAGTCATTCAGCATGTCAAGTGAGGTGAAATTGGGATTTTGTTAACCCATATGTCATAGCTATACCCAAAAGATTCCAAATTTCTTCTTGCTTGCCATGGGGATTGGGATGCCCTAGGACCCTTGGGGGGGTAGAAAGACTGCTGTGCTTTTGGGATGGGAGTATATCCTAATGCTAGGATGGGGCAGGCCCTGCCCCATTCTTTTATTTTATTTTATCTATAACATCCAGTGGACTTTGTGGAGAGCAGATTGTGGGTAAATCCTTCAAACCACCTCCAAGGATGCAGTGACAGTTGATGCTTTAGAGTTGGGGGTTATGGTCCAATGCAGCCCTGTAGAGTTGGGGTTATGGCCTAATGTAGGATAGCCCCAACCCCAATCATTTTTTAATGGAAAACAAAATCTGTCCCTGACATCCAGTAGGCTTTCTGCCCCTATGGAGGGAGAAGATTGGGCATAATCCCCTCAAGGGGGGTCAAAAGACTGTTGGGGCCTTTAGGTGGTGGGAACACGGGCTGATGCCATGGGGTGCCACCCATCCTCTATTTTTTCAAATAATTCTCTAGTGTCTAGTCGTCTTTCGGCTCCCAGGGGTAAATTGGGGGTTAGCACCCCAGTCTGTCCTCTGGGGGGGGGCAGAAAGAATGTTGGGCACTTTAGAGGGTGGTGGCATGGCCCGATGCCTGGACAGATGCCCCCACCCCTTTGGTTTTAATAAAAAATATATTCCTCCTGATCTAGTGGCTGGCTGGCCCACCGGAAGGACAGGTTGGCCATAAAGCCCCCTTGCAATAGGTCTTCTTCTTGGGCAGGGGGAAACACTGTGGGCCATTTTAGTGTGTTGAGGCATGGCCAGATGCCACAGCAGGCTGTCCAACCCAATATTATCTTTAAACATTTCCCAGGAGTCCTAGTGGGCTTTCATTTCCCTAAGGAGACAGATTGCAATAAACCTCAAGCTCCATCTCCAGAGGCAGAAAGGGAGAATTTATGTTTTTGGGGCACAGTAATGCTTGTCAATGTCTGGGGTTCCACTCCCCGCTTCCTAGTGTCTAGTGGGTGGATCCTTTCATTATTGCTCATGGGGCTGATTTATGCCCTTCGAGTTCTGATCAAACTGAAAGTACTCTGCGCTAAATAGCACAGACTGCTTTAGGTTTCATTTTTATATCAGCGCACTGTGCACGCTCATCGTCACACAATGAATTAAAAATTGTCTCAGTATGCAGGAGAAACACTTCCCTCAAACTGGAGATTATTTTAAAAAATGAAATCTTCCTGATGCTAGCACCAGACGAATTTTCTTTCCCATGTGGAGGACAAAGATGATGCAAAGGTCACGAATGTCTTGTCCTCCACACTCAACTAATCAAATTGGCACTTTCATTGCGCACTGTATGTAATGTGGTTCTACAAGTTAATGTATTTTTTATGGCTTCATGTCAAGATATGGAGTTAAGGCACTGAAATTGGTAATGACAACAGTTCAGCAATAAAGCAAATAATGTATTAAAGCACATTAATTCCCCCTCAAAAAGGGTGTACACATAGACTTTGGGCATCCCACAGTGTAGGAAAGTGCTATATGAAGATTAATAGCAAGACATATACTACACAAAACATTTTTGACTGATGCTCTTATAAGTCTTTGGTAGAAAGCAATAAACTTCTTGGTGAAAACAAGTTGTATCATTGTATTAGGATAGCAGATTTGTTCCAGGTGGCAAAGTGTGAGTGAGACAATATTTTTGCATATTAGTTCTGTTCTTTTTTGTGATGCGTTTTGTACTGAATTAATGCATTGTTTTATTATTGCAATGTGTGTGTGCTTTTTCCCATCCTGTTTTTGACTGTTCTCTTGTGTTTTGCCCCACTCCGATTTTGTTGTTTTGTTATTTTGCTTATAATCATGTTCTTCAAAAGTGCTTTGACATTTCAAGTAGTACAGGTCTCAAGAGTCTGATATACAGCGTGCATGTTCAGTATCACAAAAATGCATAGAGTAAATCAGATTATAACATAGTCATTAATTACATCATGACAGGGTTTTGCAGATACCATCAGTGTGTTCAGTACTTGGTAATTTACTTGCTAATTCTTGCCATATAATCAAGTAAATTTGCAGCAATTAAATTAGGCATATAAATTGTCAAACAATATAACTTAGTCCCATCTTTTGTACAACTTATGACTGCAGCATCTGTAACGTGTTGCCAGCCCAGGTAATCGTCAATAACCATGGCACACACGGAGAGTAGTATGTACATGTCTTTATTCCACTGCGTGTAAGTCAGAACTCAACATTCTAAGCCTGCTTTCAACTCGGCTCTCCAACAATTATATCACAAGCCTATGGTGTACAGTGAGAACCAAAAGAGTTCCAGTGTTCTTTTTTTTTACAGGGCACTACATCTCCCGCTTTGTTTAGTTAAAAGTTACAACTTTTCACAATAGACAAATAAGTAAATAAATAGGTAAATATATACACAAAGAGCCTGATTCACAGAACTAACTTACGTCAAAATCCTAAACTCACAACAATTTTGGTATTCACAGAATGAACTTACACATTTGGGTATTCACAGAATGAACTTACACATTTGGGTATTCACAGAATGAACTTACAACAATTTTGGTATTCACAGAATGAACTTACACATTTGGGTATTCACAGAATGAACTTACAACAATGTTGGTATTCACAGAATGAACTTACACATTTGGGTATTCACAGAATGAACTTACAACAATTTTGGTATTCACAGAATTAACTTACTCATTTGGGTATTCACAGAATGAACTTACAACAATTTTGGTATTCACAGAATGAACTTACACATTTGGGTATTCACAGAATGAACTTACAACAATTTTGGTATTCACAGAATGAACTTACACATTTGGGTATTCACAGAATGAATTTACAACAATTTTGGTATTCACAGAATTAACTTACTCATTTTGGTATTCACAGAAGGCACTTACTCATCAATGAGTAAGTGCCTTCTGTGAATACCAAATGTGTAAGTTACACAAAATGTGTAAGTTACACAAAATGTGTAAGTTATACAAAATGAGTAAGTTACACAAAATGTGTAAGTTACACAAAATGTGTAAGTGTCTTCTGTGAATACCAAAATGAGTAAGTTTATTCTGTGAATACCAAAATGAGTAAGTTCATTCTGTGAATACCAAAATGGTAGTAAGTTTAGGATTTTGTCGTAAGTTAGTTCTGTGAATCGGGCCCAAAATAAATTCATGAATAAATACACAGATAATCATAGATGTACAGACAATTACAATTAAGCATTGTGGTGCCTGAATCACAAGTCCTGATCGAGTCACTGGAAACCGGGAACTGGCAGTCAAAGTGTCAGTTATCTGCATGGGTGAGGTGGAATTATCAGCAGACACAGTGTCATCACCAGTTTGTCGGGACCCAGTCTCTACATTGACATCGATGTTTGGTGAGTAATGGTCCACATGTCGAAAAAGAGAGTAATCTCTTGCAAGGAACTTCCCAGGATGCTGGGCAGTCACCATTTGTCCTTTGGTATTAGTGATGGTAATGGGTTCAGCCTCAAAAGGAGCATCAGACTTTCTTTTTATGTGTTGCCTGACAAGCACTCGATCTTCTCTTGTAAAGGGGACAGCTTTTACTTGATGTCGTCTGTCAACATATATTTTCATCTTCTGTTTGCAATCAAAGTCCGCAGCATGAATGTCTTTCTCATTCATGGATCTGAGGTTGGTCCATTGTGGCAGCTTGGTCATCATGGCTCCTCCAAATATGAGAGTTTCAGGGCATTCCCCTGTCATTGAGTGAGGGATCGAACAGTAAACTCAAAGAGCGGTGTTCAAGACACCTCTGAGGTCAAGCTTCTCCAATGCAGCATGCTAGATAGCTTTCTTTACTGTACTCATGTATCGTTCTACCAGACCATTGGCCTCGGCCCATAGAGGCCAATGGTCTGGTGCTTTATTTTGAGGCGGGTTCACCTCATGATGCAAAGATGCCATCTTGTTTTTGAATGGCCTTCTAATGTGTAGTAGATGAAATGTCTTTTACCAATGGAAAACAAGAGTTTTCATCAACAATAACTCAAGAGGACCAAAGAAATCAGTAGCAATTTTCTCTCAAACATGATGTGACAATTCTGACATGTTCAAAGGGTGCTGAATAACTTGAGACAAAATACAGTTGCACATGTGACAAGTCTGTCAGTCTTTTTTTGCCCTTTCATCAAGTTATAGAAACCAGACTGGGTCACATCGATTACTTGTTGTCGTAGACTCTCGGAATAAAAATATGTGTACCTCGCTGTTATAAATGGGGACCCTAGTTGGCAGTGGTTTGCACCCTGACCAAGTAGGTACCCTCACACTAGTCAGGGTAAGGGAGTCACACAGTTAATATAACCCCTGTTTACCCCCTTGGTAGCTTGGCACAAGCAGTCAGGCTTATCTCAGAGGTAATGTGTAAAGCATTTGTACATACACACACAGTAACACAGTAGTGAAAACACTTCAAAATGAGTCCACACCAGTTTAGAACAATAGACAATATTTTTCTGAATAAAACAAGACCAGAATGACAAAAATCCAACATACACAAGTAAAGTTATCACTTTTCAAAGGTTAAGCCAATGTACTCTATAGAAATCTATGGATGCATCACTTTTAGCTCAAAGTACCTGGGATGCGTCCAAATTCAAAGACAAAAAAAGGTGCAGGGGAGGTAAGGCACTGGAAAAACAAAGCAATACGTTGGTTCCTTATTTCCAGGGGAGGCAATGTGTTGGTTCCTTACTGCCAGGGGAGGTGATGCGTCAGTTCCTTACTGCTACACAGGGGAGTTAATGAGTCGGTTCCTTACTGTCGGGGGAGGTAATGTTGGTTCCTTACTGAATGGGGAGGTGATGTGTCAATCTCTGGATGTGCGGCCTCGGTTCCTTACTGCTGGGCAACATCGATGAAGAGACAGCATCGAAGTACGATGCATCAAAAAATCAGACGTGCTGTTTTGATGCGGCAAAGCAGGCACTGTGTTGATTTCACTGCTGCAAAGAAGGCGATGCGTCGATTCTTCAGCCACACAGCAGGCACTGCGTCGAAGTCGGAGTGGGTGCCGCATATTTTGATGACACAGTGCTTGGAACTGGGGCTGCGGACATTTTTCAGCCGCACAGCAGGCCCTGTGGTGATTCTTCAGCTGCACTGTGGTATTCATCGATTTTTCAGCCACACGGCAGAGCTGCATCAAGAAAATAGGCACTGAGAGTTGACGCATGGATTTTCTCACCAGTTTGCACTTCCAAGGGCCCAAGAACTGGATTTGGCACAACTTGGCAAGTCAGTGCTCTAAACAGTGAATGTCAGGACTGCCGTGATCGGGTCAGGGGGCGTGGCACGAGGAGAGCCGACTCGCACAACAGGCAAGCGAACACAGTAGGAAGCTTCACTGTACCACGTCGTCCTCGCCGTTTGTCAAGATTTCTGAGGCGCAGCATTTCTCTCCATTTTCTCTTACGTTCCTGGGAGTTATGGGGGCATTTGCACATCAATTCATCCTGGCTCACCTAAAAGGAAAAAGAGGCAACATAGGACATTTAAAGTATTGGTGACTTTCATGGCAGCGCTGCCATGAAAGTGTTACAGGATTTACTTATCTGATATTGTAAGCTCTGAAGTTAAACATGGGAGACTTTCATGATTTCTTGAGTAGATTTACTTCTGCAAAAGGAAAGAAGTTAAAGAAAAAGGCCAATTAGTGAATGTGCTTGACATTATATTTTGACGAACAGTATTCAGTTAATATATTTTATAGAAAAGGTCCCGGAGTTTTGTTTTCTCTTTTGATCCTCATTTTTTGTTGGAAATCATTACTAGTGGTCTAACATGAAGTTAATGAATGTCCTAAGTAATATCCTGTGATTGCTGGGTGGGACCAGTTTTCTTGATTCATCGAATAAGGATAGGTATGTGGTAAATACTAATAAGGCTTACCATCAAGTGGTTGATTGGTTGTTCATTCATTTACTTATATGTTTTCTTTCCTTTAAGAGTAGCACATGCAGATACTGATAGGACTTCTATTCCAATCTGTCATCAAGAGGAAGAGGGGAGTAATCAAGGTAAACATGAATGACTTTGTTTAAGAATAGTAATAAACATATAGGCACATTTGCTATCTCTCATACTCACTTACTACTTCTTATAGGAAGAACCTCACTCAGAAGACATAGGCAGTCACATTTCAGAGTCACCAGCGCAGGCATTGTTTTTTCTCTCTTCCCATTCCCTTTTCCCCATTGAGCTCGAAAACTTATACTAAGTTGGGTTTCCTAGTGTGAGGGCAAAGTTGAGAGTTAACCATATGACATCCTGTCGATCCTGCAGAAATACAAGGTGAGATTTTGACAGAAATCAAAGTCCAGTCCTTTCACTTCCAGGACAGAAGCAGCAAGCAGCAGGCAAGCACAACAAAGCAACAGACAGAGTGTCAGTCAATCCTACAGCATCCAGCTCTTCTTCCTGTCCGAATGTGCTTTAGTCCAGAAGTGTTCTGATTTGAGAGTGTCAGAGGTTCAATAATTATACTCCTTTCTGCCTTTGATGTAGCCAAACTTCAAAGGAAAGTCTTTGTGGTGCACAAGACCCTGCCTTTCCCTGACCTAGCTCCAGCCGCTCTCTAGGGGTGGTTGAGACCGCTTTGTGTGAGGACAGGCAAATTCATGTGTCAGTGACAACTCCTCCCACCACTCTAGCAATCAGGCTGATGATGGCCTATCATGATATGCAAGGCACACCTCAGCTCCCTTTGCGTGACTGTCTAGAGTGAATTGACAAGAGCCCAACTGTCATCCTAACCCAGATGTGGATTCTACAGACAGGCAGATGCACAGAATGGTTAATCAAGAAAATGCTCACTTTCTAAAAGTGGCTTTTTCAAACATGCAATTTAAATACCCACTTCACTAACAGATGTATGTTTACGTTGTGAGTTCAGAGACCCCAAACTCCAAATCTCTCTCTGCTGCCAGTGGTAAATTACACTTAAAAGTTATTTCAAGGCAATCCCCATGTTACCCTATGGGAGAGATAGTCCTTGCAATAGTGAAAAATGAAATTAACAGTATTTCACTATTAGGACATGTAAAACACACCAGTACATGTCCTACCTTTTAAATAAACTGCACACTGCCCCTTGGAACTAACTTAGGGGTGACCTCCATGGAGTAAAAGGGAAGATTTGGGCCTGACAACTGGGTGCACTCATCAAACACATGGAGATGATGGACGGAGGTCTGAAACTTTTCAGACACTCTCCCCAGTAACAGATCTGGGTTGAATCCATCATCGTTCTTTAGCTCACTTGGCCACCCCAGTTCAGACTCAGCCATATGCAAATCAGTCTTGATCCTATTCCTCATGGGAATAGTCCAGCCCGAACTGCCAAGCCAGGTCTTCCCTAGACCGGAAACAAGCATCTTGGGACCAGTTTTGGGGTAACACCCCTCATCAGCCAGGCTAGCTTGAATCCAGTAGCAAAGTGAGTAAGTGCCCCACGTCTGGGCATACCCTGCCAACTCAGGGCAAACAAAGCAAACACAAGGAGATGATGGACGGAGCGCTGAAACTTTTCAGACACTCACCCCCAGTCACAGATCTGGGTTAAATCCATCATCGTTCTTTAGCTCACTTCACCACCCCAGTTCAGACCCAGACATATGCAAATCAGTCTTGACCCCATTTGGTGCACTTACCTGGTCAAAATGGCAGCACAAACCTGCAAACACAGACACTGCAGTGGCAGGTCTGAGACATGTTTGAAAGGCTACTCATGTGGGTGGCACAATCAGTGCTGCAGGTCCACCAGTAGCATTTGACCGGAAACAAGCATCTTGGGACCGGGTTTGGGCTAACACCCCTCATCAGCCAGGCTACCTTTAATTCAGTGGCAAAGTGAGCAAGGGACCCACATTTGGGCATACCCTGCCAACTTAGGGCGAACAAAGCAACCACAAGGAGATGGTGGACGGAGCACTGAAACTTTTCAGACACTCACCCCCAATAACAGATCTGGGTTGAATCCATCATCGTTCTTTAGCTCACTTCGCCGCACCAGTTCAGACCCAGCCATATGCAAATCTGTCTTGATCCTATTCCTCATGGAAATAGTCCAGCCCGAACGGCCAAGCCAGGTCTTCCCTGGACCGGAAACAAGCATCCTGCGACCGGTTTCGGGGTAACACCCCTCATCAGCCAGGCTAGCTTGAATCCAGTAGCAAAATGAGCAAGGGAACCACGTCTGGGCATACCCTGCCAACTTAGGGCGAGCAAAGCAAACACAAGGGGCCTGATTCACAGAACTAACTTACGTGAAATACGTAAAGTTAGTGATTTTCGGTATTCACAGAATACACTTACCAATACTAACTTTATGTCCGCTCCCGGGCTGGAGATTCCGGCCCTGTGGTGGAATTTCCGCCTCTGGGCCGGAATCTCCGCCTCTGGGCCGGAATACCCTCATTTAGGCCGTTTGAGCATAAACGGCCTAAATGAGGGTATTCCAGCCCGGAGGCGGAGATTCCGGCCCAGAGGCGGAAATTCCGCCACAGGGCCGGAATCTCCGGCCCGGGAGCGGGCATAAAGTTAGTATTGGTAAGTGTATTCTGTGAATACCGAAAATCACTAACTTTACGTATTTCACGTAAGTTAGTTCTGTGAATCAGGCCCAAGGAGATGATGGACAAAGCAATGAAACTTTTTAGACACTGACCCCCAGTCACAGATCTGGGTTGAATCCATCATCGTTCTTTAGTTCACTTTGCCACCCCAGTTCAGAATAAGCCATATGCAAATCAAGTCTTGCCCCTACTGGGTGCACTTACCAGGTCAAAATGGCAGCACAACACTGCACACACAGACACTGCAGTGGCAGGTCTGAGACATGTTTGAAGGGCTACTCATGTGGGTGGCACAATCAGTACTGCAGGTCCACTAGTAGCATTTGATTTACAGGCCCTGGACACACCTGGTGCCCTTTAATAGGGACTTGCTAGTAAATCATATATGCCAATCATGGATAAACCAATCACCAATACAATTTGCACAGGGAGCACATGCACGTTAGCACTGGTCAGCATTGGTAAGGTGCCCAAAGTCCTAAAATTAGCAAAATGTAAATCAGCACACAGTCAAAAAAACAGGAGGTCAGAAGCAAAAAGATAGGGGAAATCACACCTAAGTTGCCAAGTCTAACACTCACAGAATGAGGCCTTCTTGAGTCGCTGAAAGTGCATCTCTTAAATATTTTAAGTTCACATACTCACTGGCATTAGTGAGAGGTTTAGAGTGCTGGTTCCATGATTGATGAGCAATAATAATTTTAACTTTAACAAGTTACCTTCTTGACTCGTGGCAGTGACAATTTGTTCTAAAGACATGGCAGCTAGTGTGCTCAATTTGACAGTAAAATTGATGTAATCCTCAGCTGTCTTAGATGGGGTATTAGGGCATTATAATGGCACTCTTGAAAAATAATCAGCAGGATTCCGAGCTTTCCCTGGACAATGAAAATTGTATAGTTGTATTCTTGTAACCTCAAACCCCAACGTTCAATTCTAGGAGGCATTTTGTCTTTGGAATTGCTGATGATCGTTAACAGTGCATGATGATCAGCTACTAGTGTGAAAGGCTTTCCGTACAAAAACACATGGAAATATTCGCAAGCCCAGACCACTACCAAACTTTCTTTTTTGGATTGCAAACAAGCACGTTCAGTTTGTGACAAGATTTTACTGGCGTATACCACGATATGTCTCCGGGCGTTAGGCTGTCCATTGGGCTGTGCAAGGATTGGACCTAATCCGACAGGGCTAGCATCAACTACAACCTCTGTGTAAAGTTTTGGGATAAAAGTAGGCCATTTCAGTGGCACACTCAGTAGCTTGCTATTGCTTTTGAAAGCTCTTTTCACATTCTTGTGACCAATTAAAAGACACATTCTTTTTCGTTAGTTCTCGAAATGGTGCACTGACCGTAGCAAAGTCTTGTATGTAGCTAGAACAGTAACTTGCCATTCCAAGAAATGCTTGTAACATAAAAATGTCTTGTGGGGGATTTGCAGCAGGCAGCACTTGTACTTTAGCTGGATCAGATTTCATATACCCAGCAGAAAAGATATGGGTAAAGAATTTCAAGCTTTTCTTGTGGAATTCCCATTTGTCAGTGTTGGACTTGGCCCTTTTTGGCAGGTTCACCCCTAAACTTTTTGCCTTGTATGTTAGTAGTTTTAAGTCTCTGGGCACTTTAGCACTGTGGTCCAGTGTAAAGTGCGTGCGCGCTGTGTGCGTGTGTGGTGAGACTGGCCTGCCCTCCCATAGGAATGCATTGAGGATGAGTGTGTCAGTGGTAATTCCTGTTATGAGAGGTGCAGCATGGTCAAGTCTAGTATGTCTGAATTCGTGAGAATAAATGCTGCGCAATGGTGTGCGCAGATTTATGGTGACTGGTGGAGAAATGCCACTTCTAGAAGTTGGCATTTCTGTGTGCTCTGTGTCTGCCTGCCTGATGTGAATTGCATGTCTGGCTTGTGAGTGACAGGGGCTGGGAGGTGTGTGTGGCTCCAGGAGGGGCAGGGTGAGTCAGCGCAGGGCTGAATGGAGAGATCTCCATGTAGATGGGTGGGAGGAGTTGCACCTGGGACCTGAATAGGGCTGTGCCTTCCCTCCACAATGCTGGCTCCACCTCCTGTGGTGCGTATGATGTCCCTGGCCTGTCCTGTGAAAGGGAGAGAGGAGCTGAGCAAAACAAAGTGCTCAACAGCTCCCCATAACCAGTTGCATCTGGTTTTTCCCCAGCCCTGTGCTGTGACACAAAGGGAAATGTGTATAAAAGAAGGGGCTGTGACCCCATGAAGATGTTCAGTTCCTGATCCTGACTGGAGGGGGGGCTTGCTGCTGCTGGGGCCCAGGAGGGACCGCCATGGGGGCTGCCTCCCTGCTGGAGGGGCCTGTGTGCTGGCCCCTGGGCCCAGCTCTGCCCCTTAACCCCTTGCTTGGACTTTGCCTGCTTCCTTATTATCCTCCAGGATCTTCAAGACTTGATGCAGCCTTTCTGCGCACTGGGCGCGCTTTTGATTTACTTTCCCCCAGGAGAGGGAGAGCCTGGGGCTGCGCAGCACTGAGCTGCAGCTCCTTTAGGAGGGAATCCCCACCATAGAGATTCCCCCGTGATGTCTACAGCGGCGGGTGCCCACCCCACATTTATCGTTATTTCGCGGGTGCCCACCCCGCTTTTATGCCGCCTATACTTCCATTTAAATAGCGGGTGCCCACCCCGCTTATTTTTATATTTTACGTGCGGGTGCCCACCCCGCTTATTTGACCTTCAACGCGGGTGCCCACCCCGCTGCTCTCTATATTTTAAATTTCGAGGGAGCCTGCCCCTCATTGACTCCGAAAAAGGAAACTCCCGGGCCGCGACTGAGCGTGACCCGGAAGACAGGCACCGCTGCCTGGTTGTGGGCGGGGCTTCCGAGACGGAAGGGAAGCCCCGCGAGAAAGGAGTCCGTCGCCGGTAATGATGCGGGGCTCCCATGAGCGAGGGAGAGCCCCGCAGTGGCGGCCGACGGAAGAGAGGAGTCCCGGGTCCCAGGAGGGGGCCCGGGTGAAGAGCAATGCGGCTGGAGCTTTGCGGGCTCCACAATGAAGTCCCGGGTCCTGAGAGGGGTCCCGGGTGAAGGAGACAGACGCGCCGGTCCTGCCTACCAGGAAGAAGAGCTGGCGAGAAAAGGGGAAGAGTCCCCGCCAGGAGAGCCGGTGAGTGGAGCTGGCTGGGGGGAGCAAAGTTGAGGCACCACGCCGGTGCCTCTTTCCCGAGCGGCCCCGCTGAGAGCGGGCCGCTCCACCGATGTGCGCAGTTTGGTGGTGCCAGTGAAGGCACCGTGTTTAGCTTTCTTGAGCGGCCCCGTCTGGCAGTGGGCCGCTCCAACGTGGGGCATGATGGTTTTCGAGCCCCATGTGGCTCCAACGTTGGGGCACATTCATTTAAGGCACCCCAGTGAGGCCTCTAGGGCACAGTTGTGCCAGGGCCTATTTGTGTATTCACAGCTGCCCCACCAGACAGAGGGCAGCTGCAACGTCTTGCGCACATTTGCATTAGAGGGCACAGTGGTGCCAGGCCTCATTTTGAGATACACAGCTGCCCAGCAAGTAGTGGGCAGCTGCACCGTTTAGGCTATTCTTTCTTTGGGGGACATGTCTTTCTGCAGTTAGGAGTTAGATGCACTCCCTTTGCCCCATACTTTCCCAGCTGCCCAGCAAGTAGTGGGCAGTTGCTACGTTTAGGTTTGTGCAGTGGCGCACCCTTGACTTTACTTTTGGACAGAGGGCATTTGAGCCCCTTAGAGATGGCCAGTTGGCCAGGGGGACTGTTAGGTTTGTAGGGCGCCAGGCCCTAATGTGATTTATGCCCCTGCTATGGTTTCTACTGTGAGGTATGTGCTAATGTGATTTCTGTCCTAAAATGTGGTGCTAGGAAATGTGATGCATTTAGTATGGTTTACGCACCTTGTTTCGTACCTCTAAATGTATTTCTATGATTATGAGGTTTTGCATAATGTGTTTATGCTTGTGAGGTTATTATTTCCTAAGGCGTTTAGGTTGTGAGTTATTCTCTACTGTGGGTTATGCCTAAAGTCATTTATGCTTAGGATGTTAGTGTCTAATAGGTTTAGACTTATGAGATGATTGCATAATGTATTTATGCTGGTGAGGTTGGCGTATAATGTATTTTGCGCCTAATGTGATACTGTGCATAATGTGGTTTATGTTACAGGCTGAGGCTGAGTGTAGTGGTTACCAGTGATTACTGGTTGTACGGTTATGATATGTCCTACATTTATGATATGTTCACTAAATGATGGTTCTGACAGTGGCCCACGTGGCCCTGTCATGTGTAAATAATCCCTTGTAGATATTGCCCATTGCCAGTTGGCACCATGTGTATTATGTGAATACTATTCTAATGTATTATGAGAATACAAAGGCTATTTTTGATATACCCTTGTGTGGAGTTCCTTTTTGTGGTGTGCATAGTATGTTGTTGCTGGGGGTGTGTCGCGCAAACGCTTTACACATTGCCTCCGGGATAAGCCTGACTGCTCGTGCCAAGCTACCAAGGGGGTGAGCAGGGGTTATCTTGGGCGTGTAACTCCCTTGCCCTGACTAGAGTGGTGGTTTCTGCTTGGCTTTGGCGCAAGCCTTAGCCAACCAGAAATCCCATTTCTAACAGTCAGCATTCAAAGTTAAGCCTGCATCATTCAGCAAACAACATACTTGCATGAGAGCTTTGTCATGTTCTTTTTGTGTAGCTCTGAAAAACAATATATCATCACTATAGTTAAATGCATTTACTACAGGTTGGATTATACGTCCGATAACATCTTGGAAAAGTTCTGCAACAAAGGATGCACCAAAACTCAATTGCTCGAGGCAAAACAAACCAATCTCGGTAGAAAAGATTGTAAAGTTACAGTTTCATGATGAGCATTCATATTGTAGTTCAATGATATCAGTCCCATATCAGCAGCAGTGTTGAAACTCTGCACACAGGCACATTCAGTACATCTATTGGCGCTTGTACCATTGTTTAATTATGTTTCATCGTGGCTACATATGAACCATGACTCTTTAAGAGCGTTGAGGCATCCCATGTGTATACTTTAGTCTTTGACTTTGTAAGTTGTGATAGCGGAGATAATTATTGATACTTCTCCTCAGGCATGATATTTATTGATGCACCACTATTAGTTATGAATGGTATCGAACACCTGTTTATCTTTAGAGTGATGTTCGGACAATGTTTGAATGTTTGTGGTGTTTTTTCATGTCAATTTTTCTTCACCTTGGATTTTTCCTCACATTTGTTCAGTCCCACACGTGCATGCTTTTTCAAAGTAAACATCGACATTGCACAATTGTCATTGTCACTTTCACTGGAAACTGATACTGAGGAACTCTTTGTTGATGATTTAGATGATGATCAACTTCGTTTAATGTCCATTTGCCACAGAGTTTCTTTCAGCATTCGTCATCTAAAGGAATCTGACATACATCCATCAATTTCTCTGAGGTGAGTGCTTTCTTATCATTAAATTCATTGATTTTACAGTGCTTCACCAGAGCATCCAGTCTCTCAATAAACTCCTTGATAGTTTCAGCTAGTCTCTGGCATTCTTGTCTGAATATGTATTCTTCATAATCCACATTTGGCACTGTATTAAATTTGACATTCAAGGCTGATTTCATTTGATTGAACATCACTTCACTTTCTTGTGGTATTTTTTCATGGCTTATTTTAGTCCTTCACCAGCTATGTTCTTCACATACATTATATTCTTTTTCATCTATTGCATCTATAAAATTTTGAAAAAATATCTATCCATGCAGTCCATCTATTGCCAATGTGTTTTTGGCAGTATAAAATGCTAATGGCAATTTTAAGAATGCAGCAGCCATATATACATTGGTGGGCAGTAGTGGTCTCTCAGGCACTTCTTGTGGGACTTTATCAGGTGGATTTTCTCTAGCGTCTTGTGATGTGCTGGATTAGGGATCAGCCTTAACAACTTTTGGAGCTTGGATCTCACCTTGGCTCTCCATTGGAGCTCTTTATCTTATGGCTGTGGCAGCTTTGGTGGTTGGGTGACTTCTTTGGAAAAACAGCTCCACTAGTACAACCCCCAGCCCTCCTTCTTGGGCCGCTCTACAGCACGTTGTGAAACAATGATACATTACTGGTTCAGTAAGTAGATGCATCTTTCTACACTACAAGTCCATGAAAGCAGATAACATTGGTTGGCTTTTCGTTTAAATATTTCATCACAAACACCTTGTTAATTTCCGCTTCATAGCACATGAATTTCAATTTGATTTGTACTGAAATATTGCTGTGCGCTGCTTTCGTAATCTGATTGCATCCCCCTTTAGAGTTCATACTCCTTACAGCGTATGGCATTAATTTGTACAATAACCATGCCACACACGGAGAGTAGTTTGTACACATCTTTCTTCCACTGCGTATAAGTCAGAACTCAACATTCTAAGCCTGCCTTCAACTCATTTCCCCAAAACTTATGTCACAGACCTACTGTGTACAGTGGGAGCCAAAAGAGTTCCAGCATTCTTACATTTACAAGACACTACAGCATTCATCATCCTATTTACTTGATCTAGTGTTATTGTGATTCACTATTGTAAGAATCCACCCCACATAGGTTTAAATGCACCTAAATTAGTAATTACGTGCACAGATCTTCTTAGTAGACATAAGGAGCATGTCCTGTAGCCATTAGACACATTGTGGCATGGCAGGTATCTTCCATAATTGTAAGATTACTAGTTTTGCCACTGCTTAATATGTTGAAAACCTTCTCCAGCATTCATTTTTAATTATAAGATGATTTGAGTTGTTTTGTTCTGCAGTAGGGCTACTGCTCATGGATGTTGGTCTACATCTCATTGTGTTTTTATCATGTCCCATATGTGTCAAGTCATGGCCCATTTTGGGCATTGCCACAAAATGTGCACTATATCACAGTCTGGGGATATACACATCCAACACAAAGCTGTGGAAGCCTTTTTGTTTGCTATTGATGAGGTGATCAGTGCCCCTATGTTGAATTTTAAAATATCCTAGTTTCAGTCTTGTCTTGCTGAGCCATTTATTCTGATTGATCAGTATATTACGCCAATATTCCATAAATAGCTCTAGGTGTAATCTGTGTGTTCACAAGCATTTTAATGCCTCTGCTACAGACTTCCGGAATGTATGCTTGATGATGAGTATATATTGACCAGAGAACAGCCGGTTAAATGTCCTCAGTATTGCAGTATCGGTGAGATATCTCGTTGAACAATAGTGGAGCCCAGAGAGCTTGCCATACAGTGTTTTAACTAACAGTATCTCTAAAAGTGAGAAGGTGGTAGAATATATTCCACTTGGAGATCTGCAGTGTTTTATACTTAATGGCCGAGAACAAGTCCCTGATTACTTGAATGACTGTTTATTTTCATAGAACTAGCAATGACCATCTGCCCATTGTCCCATATTGGTGCATTAGCATGTAATGTACTGTTCATCCTTAAGTAGGCCTGTGAACATTGCCAGGCAAATAACAAAGTGTAGATAATAGGATTTGATTTGGACATCTTATTAGGTCTAGAAGCATACAATGTCACCAAGGCATCGTCAAAGTTCATGATCACCATTTCTTTATATATTAAGAAGGGGTGAGTAGGGAGTATGGATTTTATATCATCTAGTTGGTATGCCAACCAATATGTTTCCACATGGGGAGACTCAATCCAATGGATTCCATTGAAGCATGGCGTTTGGTGTGATTCGAGCTTAGTTTAGATCCTAACCAAATGAACCATTTACATTCAGCACATAGTTGTATAAAATATCTGGGGAAATTCTCAGGGGCATCATGGCAAAAATATAATTGAATATAGGGGTGATAATAATTTTCATAATTTGGATCATTACCCATATAGAGAGTTGAATGTTACACCACTCTGAGTGTCTCTTGATAGTTTACCTTGAAGAGGAGACAAATTGTTTTTTAATGTTATTTGATCCCCTGTTAATAAGAATGCCTAGATATGCCACATTTCTTGCCTTCCATTACAAAGGAGTGTTATTCAGTAATACGTTTGTGGTGTTTTCTATCAAAGCAAGAGCATTACATTTGCCCCAGTTTATTTTATATGCAGGGAAGCTGAAAAACTTCAAAACAGGGGACCTGAGAGCTAAAATAGATGTTTGGAGTTGCGAAACAGTAACTAATATGTCATCTGGATAAAAAAGAACTTTTTGTTCCCCCACCAGTATGACTATACCATTAATATCTGTGTTTATACAAATTGGTCTGGCTATGGATTCTATTGCTAAGAGGAAATGCAACGGAAAGAGAGAGCATCCATGTATTGTTGTGCCTCAGATATTATCTAAGGGAGAGGAGATCATTCCATTGCAATTAAACAACACTGTAGGATCTTGATGCAGCCATTTTATGTTTTTTGAATAAAAGAATGCCCTAGTCTCAGTTTGTCTATAAAGTCAAATAAATAGGCACACTCCACACAAATGAAGGCTTTGTCCACATTGATGGATATGGCCAGGTTTACTTCTGCATAAACAAAGGGGGAAGGATGTGACATGTTCCTAAGATGGGGAGGAAAGGACCTGTGAGGAACTTAGGGGCCGATTACGATGGCGGTGTTTGGCACATCCCCGGTGTTGGCGGAAAACGTCCTTTTCCGCACTCCAGCGGCGGTCCTCGCGTCCACCATATTACAATGGGCAAAGATAGCCCATTTCCCGTCCGCTGCGGAGTTTCGGGATCCGCCAGGAATTTCCTTCCGCAACGGTGGCGGAGGGAGCCAATAGAGAAAGACCGCAGTGCGGAATGACGTCCCAACCGCCGGACAAATCACGATGCCTCAAACAGCCCATCAGAACACAGCAGAGAAACCAGCCACCCGTAGACGGCGGAGATCGAAACTCGAATTCCGGTCACCTCCACGCGTTCCTGACCACTATGGATCCAGCTCTACAAGCCCTTCCGCTGCTGTACCTCATCCACTACCAGCAAATAAGACGTCACCGCGGTCAACACCGCAGGTACATAAAAACACCTCCGCACACAACCATAACACACAACTCCTGTGCTGAAATACGGTTCCTGTCCACATCAGACACTCTGGTGGAGACAGGAATCCCCAGTGTACTCACACATGTCCTGCCTGCTCGAAATCCACACCTCCGCATCTGGGTCACTGATCAACCGCAAAATCACTGCAATGTCCCGGACAAGTCATCGCAGCGGTGAAGACGTGGGAAAACCTGTGCACAATGTAGTAGGCAGGGCCGGCGCCAGGCATGGGCAGTCTGGGCAGCTTCCCAGGGCTTCACCTTCACCCGACCCACATGGTGGGCTGCATCAGTTGGCCACAGCCCACAGCACGCTTCCCACACCCATTTCTGCACATGCTGTGTGCCCCTCCTGTCCCCACCCCAATGCACAATTTATCAGCCAGGTGTGGTTCGACCTCGCACCTCACACATCAAAGGGCAAGGTAGATTGACTGGGAAGATGAACACCCTGCACAGAAGGTCAGGGGCTGGACAACCCTCCTCCTTACACCTGCCTTCCACTCATGTGAATCAAGCTCAGTATAATTAAGAAATGTAGACTCACACTGCATATTAACAACCACTGAACTGTTCACACTGCATGTGAAGTCCCTCAGAAAGATCCCACACTGACACCCTGCCACATACACATACCATAGCTCAGCAGCAATGTAGGACAATAAATGGACTAGGCCACAGTGGAGTGCACAGTGCTGGAAAGCCATGGAGCAAGCCACATAGCATTTGGACATCACATGCAAGAGGAGGAACATATCACACTACCCTTAGGCCCTCAAATCAGAGATGGGTGGCACAGTGATAGCAATGAAACCAAAGTGAAAACTGTGCAATATCTCTGGGATACAGCAATGCAAGCTATGCATTGGCACAGGAATGATAGGAAGTGTCAGAAGCCATACAGTGACCAGCCACACATCTGTGTCAACTTACGTGACATGTGTATGCCACCAGCACAACACACATGGCTCATTGTCACACTCCCTGACTGTCAAACCCAAGTAGGACCTTCACACATACCCCTCATCTACCCATCTCACACCTGCAACACTCAACACCTGTGAGAAACACACATAAAGGTGCAAATAAGGTCCTGTGAGTTTCCAGACAACCAAACACACACCCTGGTGTGCATCAACAAATGTCAGCCTCACACTCAGGGATGCCTGAACTAATGCTGACCCAAAACCAATAGCCAAACACAAATCTGACAAACAACATCCACAGAAGTCCAACAAGCCCAGCTATGTGCAGGCAAACAGTGGATAGGCAATGTGACCCTAGACAGAACAGGAATACACAACATTGTCACTCTGGACAAATGCACAGACACCATACCCCAACACAAACAAGAATTGCATCTTCAAATGCCAATCATGAACACTAACTGGGATCAATGGGACAAATCAGCTAACACAGACATAGACACCACACCAGTCACCAAGTGAGCATGCTGTCACAGTGTACCACAAGCATGCACATGCACAATCCTGACAAGTGACAGGTCAAACATAGGAGGACATATCACTATTGTGCACTCAAAACAAGCTCATGAACAAGAATTCACAATGCTGCATGTGACATACACACAAGAAATGCACACTACACATGCAACACACATCTGAATGTATCACAATGCACAAACTACCCACACACAATGTCATGCAAATAGAACATCACACACACATTGCACCTGTCAGCAGAAAGAGCCAACACAGGCCAAACACTGCATCCATCTACAACAAAAACACAACAGATGCACATACCAATCCATCACATAGCAATCTCAGCTGGACATCCGGGGGATGCACACCAGGCACGTACAAGGCAACATACACTGACAGCACTGCATGCACACTAAGCAGTGTGTGCACACCAACCAAACCAGTAGCACACATATCTGGGTGCCCCACCATGAACTCCCACAACACAAATCATCACAGCACACAGATAACATCACACTCAGGAAGGGTAGCAGTACCTCAGCAAACAGACATACAGCTTAGCCATCACCCACAGATGCACAACTCAGGGAAACCCAGATGCAAACAACATGACTAGAGGACTGTGCTGCTCAAACATATGCACTGCACATGAGCAACCATGAATGCAAACAAGTAGAAGAAAATAACACATAACTAATTGTGAAACTGTCCTGAGTGGCACATTGGTCCTGTACTCAGATCATCCTCACACAGTATAGTGTCACACTATGAAGTGGTGGGGAGGGTCACACACTGGCAAGCCATGGGTTGGAAGGCATGAGATTGAAGTGGTGTGTACATCAGTAATGGACAGGTGAGGAGTGTACAGTCCACAAACACATAGAGGAGTAACTCACAATGTGTAGGCATCAGAAGCACCTATAGGGGATCGTATGACTCCTCATACCACATACTATACTCGACCCAAAAATGTGTCAAGTGACAGCAATGCATGAGAAAACTAACAAATAATGTCAGTGTGGCTGAGCAGGTCAGCACAGTGAGCACAAACTTAAACAAGACCCATGGCTGATCAACAAAACACAACACAGACTTGGCAGTGACACACTCTGCATACTCACAACTGACAGTGACAAGAAGTAGGTGCCCCCAGGAATGCAAGCACACACCGACACATTGCACAGTGTTCAACCTACAACTCCTACATGTGCCCACAATCTGAAGCACATGTCTGACAATGTAATCTAACAGGCACACATTACCTGGGTCATACATGTGTGTAGTTGGCATGTGCAGGGGCAACACTACTGACAATGACAGGCCAATCACACTGTATGACTACTCAAGTGCACACATTGAAATGTACCCATGTGACTATGAAGACAGGCCCACACAAGATGACTACACATCAACACTGCTGTGCACACATCAAGAAAGAGCCCACAGATATGACGGACCCTGGCCACCCCGCAAGTAATCCTGCGGATAGCATTCACCTCTGTTCTGGTATTGTATCCTAACGTGACATGTGCACAATTTAGCAAACCTGAGCACAGAATGATTAGGAGAATAGAAGATCATCACAAACAACTATCATTGCACCCTCAAGCCTCAGACTGAAGAAGAACAAAAGTGCCTGTTACCTCTGGAAACCTCTGAAAAAGTAAAACAAGTAATTGCCAATGTGAAAGTGGCATACAGAGCATGTGTCACATGAACCGATACCCATACATAAAACCTTTTATTTAGCAAGGGCATTGACAAAGCAAACAACAGGAGTAACAGTCTTTATTACATAATACCCAGATAGGCATCAAAAGTACAAAACAGCAAGGCCATTGGCCAGTACAAATTAAAAGTATGCACATGTGTGCATGAGAAACTGCACAGGGAATGGGCATCAAAAGTAACAAACAGCAAGGCCATTGGCCAGTCCATAGTTCTGGTCCGCACATGTGTGCATGAGAAACTGCACAGGGAATGGGCATCAAAAGTAACAAACAGCAAGGCCATTGGCCAGTCCATAGTTCCGGTCCACACTTGTGTGCATGAGAAACTACACAGGGAATGGGTGACATCATCCACTGCCATGGGAATAACCGCAGCTCAGGTGCTACAAATGGGCAGTCCTGGCACCGCTGTGTGATAAATGGTGTGGGAGGGGCACTTGGCTACAACTTTGGCTTGAAGTTGAACGGGGAGGTGGCTGATTGTCGGGCCATTTGGCGGACTGCACCTGGGAGAGAGAGAACTGGCTGAGGTAGAGGCATCAGTGGCTGTGGGAGCTTGAGGGCTGCTTGGACCGGGTGGAGTGATTGCACGGGGAGGCGGAGATATACTTCCGGGAGACACAGTGTGTGAGGATGAATGGTGAGGGCTGGGTCTCAACTTCTTGGGAATCGATAGCCCACAAGTGTCTTGGCCGGAGTGGGAAGTGGGGTGGGCACAACAGCCTCACTCTCCACCAAAGGTGTATCAGGTGCAGGTGGCTCTCCCTGTGGGGATTTGCTAGATCTGGTTGTACGCTTGGGGTGGCCTTACCTCTTCCCCTGCATCCCCTGTTGTCCAGGTGAACCACCCACTTTGCTCTCTTGTCCCTGCTTCACAGGGTTGTGGGTGGGAGTTGACGTTGTGGGTGAATCTGCCTTAGAAATGTGTTTGTGCTTAGTCGTTGCAGGCACCAGGTTCACAGCAGACAGGGCAAGTGTTTGTTTGTCTTTGGGAGCAGGTGTGGGGATGGGAGTGCCCTTGGATGAGGGTGATTTTGATGAATGTGATGTTGATGCCTGCTTCTTGGCCTGATGCCCATGAGTGTCACGTGATGGGCTTTTGGTATTGCGCTCCTTTGTGCCTGTTTTGTGTGTTAGGTATGGTGTCTGTGGTCTGGTCCGCTTGGAGTGCTGCTGATGTGTGCTGCGTGTGGAGGACTTGGTGCCTGAGGGCTCTGGTGTGTGGGCACTCTCGTCAGGCAGTGCCACTGGCAGGGTGGTTGCTGAAGGGACAGGAGCCGGACTTGGAGTCTGTGACTGCTGAATGGCTGCCGTCACTGTGGAGGACCAAGACTGGACAGTTCGGTGTAGGCCACCCACATCAGAATGAATCCCCTCCATGAAGGCAACTACCTGTGCCAACTTCTTGTCATGATCCTGGAAGGCATTCAGGAGAGCAGTCTGACCCACACACAGCTGGCACAAAAGGTCCACCGCCTCCACACTGAGGGCAGCAGGGGAGACAGGGGCAGGGGCAGCGGTGCCTGGGGTGAAGGAGACTCTACCCTTCCTAGGGCTGCGGGCACGGACAGCACTTGTGGGAGCAACCGGGAGGGTGGGCACTGGATGATGTGTGGTGGAAGAAGAGGCAGATTTGGAACTTCCTGTGCCCGCCAACATCGAGGAGTCACCGCTGGAGTCTGAAGATGTGGAGGTTGGTGTTTCCAGGTGGGAATCATCCAGGGCACTCCTGTCCCCCTCCGAGGCGCTGATCACATCAGTGTCAGTGAGCTCATGTGTAGCAGTGGTGCCAGAAGCTTCCCCACTGGTGTCGGTCCCCCGTCCTTCCGTTCCCTTGGTAGATGCTGCAAGAGACAGAGACATAGGTTCAGTATAGTGCCATACTCACAAACATCATATGCAAGCAAAGCACAAAACTTTAAAATGATACTCCCATGTTGGCCTCCTCCATGTACAGTCAGCATGTGCACCATTTATGCAATCATCAGAAGATGCATGGAAACATTCATAGTTAATAGTAATGCCCCATGTGGCATTGACACAGCCAAATAGCTGGCCGGTGCCTCCTTGTACCCTAACATACTATTCTCTGTAAGCATACCTACGTGCCTGTAGGTGAGATAGGTATACATCTAAACATGTTGTCTCTGTCACATATGAAGTCACTTTAAGGGAACACCACAAATACAAACTCCCAAATGTCCTTTTGCAATGGCCACCACAAGCTCCTGATATCCACCATGTTGTGCTTTGAAGCACAACTACAGTTGCACATTGGTGTCAGCTGTGTAGTTGTCCCAAATCATATGTTGTGCACAGCACACATCTATAAATGCACACTAACATGATGCTCACTGCTGTTCACTGCCAGGTGATGTCTATGACACTCATACTGCAACATATGTCAGAAGGCCACATCTCATCTGTCAATGACAAGGGTCATGCTTTTAAACACATGAGAAGCCACATGTTGTACAAATGGATAACAGCTGCACTCAGCACAGAGGCCACTTAGAAGCTATTGCATCACACAAGAGACATCACAGAGCTTTCCACTGGCTCGCGTTTGGTATTCATGCAGTCACTCACACCCAAAGTCACACTTAGCTGAATACTCACCCCCAACTTGCTGCTGATGGGCCCTCCAGCGTTCTTCCAGCTCTGGCTGTGTCACTGCCAAGATGCGGGCCATTAGTGGTGTCATGCTCCTGCGCGCCAACCTGCCACTCTGAGGGAGCACCCCCAGCGTCATCTCTGCCATGTTTTTGCTCAGCCAGCAGATGTCATCCCACCTCTTGTGACAGTGTGTGTGCCGTCGGTTGGAGACACCCAGAGCCTGCACCTTGCGTGCAATGGCCCTCCATATCGCCTTATGCTGGTGGACCTTAAGCTGCAGGCATGGGAGACAAGAAGAGGGAGTTTCAGGGACACTGTTTTATGTACCACTTGGTGTCAGTACAGGAGCATGAAAATACAAAGCACACTAATACATAAATGTTGAGCAGAGGCCATACAGCATGACACGTAGTACACTTGCATCAGATAATCCCATAGAAATGTATACATGTATGATGATGGACATAGTACATGGCCATCTCATACACATGCAGAGTTCAAGCACAGCAACCAATGTGAAAATGACCCTCATCTGTGACGCAGTATGTGAGTGAGCATGACCTACAATACATTGGGAATGATGTGTCGAGGCTGACTCACTGTGTCATAACACCACACACCCCTCAATGTCCTTGACCAGTGAATGGCTACATGTGTCATGGTGGTCACATTTAGGGCCATGATCTGACATTCTCACACTCTTCTCACACGGTGGAGGCCTGTATTGTGCAATCCTCAGGCATAAGATAGTTCATTGAGAAATAGGGTGGTGGACAACACATATGTTTCACTCATTACATTTAGTGATTAGGGTCCTTGTAACATTGGGCAGTTTCTGTGCAGGCCAGAGGGACTCACACTGAGGTTAAACGTGGGCCATCAGAGAAATCATATGCATGTACAATATGAGAGGGGAAACAGTGCCTACACATGCGAGACTGAACACATAATGTAATCAATAGAAGGATGACATCTCCAAATTACATTTATCTGATGTGTCATAGGTTAACTACCACCAAGGGTGATACACACAGGCATTTTACTCTTGTGCATAATGCACACATCACCAAAGTGGCAATTTGACAACTGCACACACATCATTCAGTACCCTCTGGAAAAAATACATTTGTAATGTCACAAATGAGCATGTGAAGCCTTAATGGACTATGACATCACATAGCACAGACAATGTTTGTTCAGACTCCGACTGACTCAAACCAGCAGTGTAACACTATGGCTGCAAAATACACTGCATGTCACTCCCATCCTTCAATGCAGTCTTGGATCTGTGGCAATAAGGCTACACACCCCGAGGACATGAAGTCAGCATGCTAGGCAGTGTATCACACATTTACATTAACCAGTCTCAGACCAACGTTTGTTGTTTTTTGCAGAAGAAGGGCTGTAGAAGTGTCCATGTTGCCATCCTCCCCACATACTCAAATGCAATTCTTAATAGGCCATGTATGGAGCAGGCTATAGGTAAAATATGGATGCATGCACATTGACTTGCACTCACAGGCACATACTACTGCAGAGCAACATCATGTGAGCATTCTGAGCACTCTCAAACTTTTATTCAGTAACACTTACCAGTACATCTGGCGCACCATACAGCCTCCCATACTGTGCAAGGACCTCGTCCACCAGGACCTCCAGCTCCTCTGTTGTGAAGGGTCGGGCCCTGATGTTCTCAGTTCTCGCCATCACTGGGTCCAGATTACAGGAACAGCAGCAATTGGTGGTGAAGTATGGCAGGCAGCAGTGTCTGAATGCAAGTGAAATGTGTGGCTCTCTCACAGAGATTTATAGGCCCCTGGGGTTGTTTCAGTGGTACTCAGCTGCTGCAATTGGTCTGCCTGGTTAGCATTTTTTAATTGTATTCAATAACCGGGACAGAGGAAGCGGAGCACGCCTACCGCGAGTTTCAAAATTGTACTTCACTACCGCGATCGCGGTTCCCATTGGCTGCATTGTCATTGGCATTGGCAGTGTCACACCGCAAGGGCCAGGCGGTCGCTATCGCAATCCTGCATCTTTCAATTGTGGCCAATGCCCGGGCACGCGGTAGCGGAGCACGCCTACCGCGAGTTTCAAAATTGTATTTCACTACCACGATCGCGGTTCCCATTGGCTGCATTGTCATTGGCAGTGTCACACCGCGGGGGCCAGGCGGTCGCTACCGCAAACCTGCATCTTTCAATTGTGGCCAATGCCCGGGCCCGCGGTAGTGGAGCACGCCTACTGCGAGTTTCAAAATTGTATTTCACTACCGCAATCGCGGTTCCCATTGGCTGCATTGTCATTGGCGGTGTCACACCGCGGGGTCCAGGCGGTCACTACCGCAATCCTGCATCTTTCAATTGCAGCCAATGACCGTGATCGCGGTGGCGGAGCACGCATACCGCACCTATGGACACAATATGCTCTAGCAATGGCAATAGCCAATTTTAATCATTGAACACTATACATTCACAATGTATTACAGCACCTGTTTGCAAAATGTAATGCTAGTGTGACATTCAACTCACTGATGCCTACACATGCCATGTCAGTGCACATGATTACATGCATTGGCATGTACTTCCTCACATGCCACCTATGATATTTGTGTGCCAGTACACAGATTTGGTTTGTAATGGAGTCTCATATTTGTGAACATCTCAATGTGTGAGATGGCTAATCAACCCACAGTAATGATGGACTGACCACATAATGTGCCTATTTCACTGTGCACATTGCTGTATTGATTTTGGTAGTTGATCAGCTTACACACACTGTGCTCATTGTGTAGAAAAGTTGTGCTCTGTGCAACTTAAGCAAGAAGGTGTGGCAGGTACAGCAGCTACGTAGAAGTCAGCAGTGTTGCTGTTTCCAACATGTGCTGTGTCACCTACACCCAGGGCTGGTAACACAAGATTTAGGAGTGTACCATTTACCATTCACATAGTCAGAATCTGTTTTGGAGGTAGTCACTATGTACATACTGACCACATGTACGACTACATGAGATCCAGGTGTCTCTGCATGTGACTTGTGCATTAAGCTGTTGTTACAGTCTAGTCATTGTTGGCGCTGCGTCAGTCAAGATGTGAGATGTTTGACACATCTCACAGGGGAATTATATTGACATGTGTCCCCTTTCATTGTATGTAGGAGACGACCAAATGTGCATCGTCCGTTCCCAGTGCTGGCGAACATGGAGGATGAGGACATCATAAGAAACTTCCGTTTGGATCGCCTTACCCTTCAAGACCTATGTGGTCAGTTGGAGCCCCATCTGAGGCCTCGCAGAACCTATCCGACTGCTTTGAAACCAACAGTTAAGGTGATGGCGGCCCTGCATTTCTTTGCAACTGGTTCGTTCCAGTACACGGTTGCCCTCGCCGGTGGGATGTCTCAAGCGATGTTCAGCATGGTGCTACGTGATGTCCTGTCCGCAATGATGACATACAAGGACCGCTACAACCATTTTCCAAGGAGACATGAATTGGCAGGTGTGAAGGGTGATTTTTATGTCCTTGGCCACATACCTAATGTTGTTGGTGCCATTGACTGCACCTATGTGGGCCTGGTTCCACCACAGGCACGTGAGCACATATACAGGAACAGGAAGCATTTCCATTCCATTAATGTGCAAGTGGTATGCCAAGCGGATATGATTATCTCCCATGTCTGTGCCAGATATCCCAGATCAGCCCATGACTCCTACATACTCCGTAACGGCATCATCCCACAACTGATGGCAAATCTGCATCCGGGGTGTGCGTGGCTTGTTGGTGAGTAGGCCGAGTCAAGTAGTGTGCTGTATGAATGACATGCTGTTCTCAGCTACTGTTTATATCAGTAAATTGCTCTCTGTATGTCACACCTAGGTGACTCTGCGTATCCCAACCGGCCTTGGTTGCTGAGCCCACTGAGGAATCCAAGGTCCCTGGGTGAAGGACGCTACAATGATGCACATGGGAGGACACGTCATGTGGTGGAGCGTACTTTTGGGCTTCTGAAGTCTAGATTCCGGTGTCTGGACAAGAGCAGAGGTGCACTACTCTACTCTCCCCAAAAGGTGTGTCAGATCGTAGTTGCATGCTGCATGCTCCACAACCTGGCCTTGCACAAGGAGATCCCCCTGCTCCTGGACGATGATGAGCAGCAGATGCCCCCCCCTGCAAACCCACACATGCCCAGTGACGACGATAGTGGAGAAGAGGAAGGTGTTGACCTGCGTCAACAGCTCATCGACAACTACTTCCCTTGACTGTAAGTGACATTGTACATCAGTGACATTGTCTGTTGGCTTTGATGGTAGTGGCAAGGCATAGATTATATTTTTGAAAGCTGGCTGTTGTTGGCTCTGGGCTAATGGCTGATGTGTGTGGCACAGGGTATTTTTATCTAGGTACCTCACGTCTATGTTGATGTTGTTGCTCATTGTTATGTGTGCTGGTTTTTGTACGTTGATGACTAGTGTTGTGTTTTAGCTGTAATGGCATCACCTGACAAGTAAATGTCATTCTCTTGTGTCTTTCTAGGTCCCTTCACCCTCTCAATGCCTCGTCACAATCAGAGCTTGTGGTACATTGGAATCTGAGTTGACATTGTACATACTGTGATAAACATGGAGCTGACACAAAGACATAGGTGTATAAAGAGTGTTTATTTACAATAAGTATTCGTGACAGAGAAGTGATTATTTACAAAATTGTGCCAAGTGAATTTATGAGTTGTCAGTGATGATAAATGAGACAAATAGAGTAGTCACCACATTGATGTAGTCACACAGTCCAACAAACTCCTGCCATCAACATGGCAATGTGGGTAAGGATAGGTAACAAAGTCAATGTCAAGGGGAACACAGGTGCCATCATGGCTGGCTCAGCGACTTGCGTTTGGATGGTGCATGGCCATGTGATCTTCCCCTGGTGTTTCTCGGACGGCCCCTTGTGCGTTTGCCAGGGGGGCCCTCTGCTGCAGGCTCAGCGGTGTCTGAGGAGTCATTTTGTTGCTGCTCACCCCTCTCTGTGGCCGCAGCTGAGGTGGTGGGAGTATCAGCATGCGGGCCACTGGAGGGGGGTTGAGCTGTCATTTGGGCCGCATGTCTGTCCCTCAGAACACCCACAAGCTGGCCAATGAGGTCCACAAGTTGGCCCATACGTGTGTCCATGGACCTCAGCAGCAGTCGGAGTTCACGCACTTCTTCCACAACCTGGCCCATCTGTCCCTGGTTCTGTTCATATGCCCCAAGGACTCTTGCGACTGTGGCCAGGGCTTCAGTCTCAGTGTCCTCCTGTATTTGTCCCGCAGTTGCCCTCCCACCTGCCCTGCTGACACGGACCTGTGGCGTTGGCACTTGACGCACCCGCACACTCCCCCTGGCATCCTCTGATTTTGTTGTGGTATTGGTAACCACTGAGGCAGGGAGAGTGTTGCAGGCAGCAGTGGTGATGGTGGTGGTGGAGGCCACACAGGTCATTGTAGCAGGGGTCAGCGCTGTTGTTGTTGCTGTGGTGGTGGTGGTGGTGGTGACAATGAGGGCCTCAGACGTGGTGCGCCCTGGCAGTCCGGAGGGCCCAGGTTGTTGCTCCTCATCTGAGAAACATAGGGAGTCTGCATCCGAGAGTTCATGTTCCAGGGGGGGAGACAGGCTCTGCAGGTTGGTGGGGTTTTCTGCTGCAGTTGCTTGTGGATCTCCTGTTGAACAGAGGTTAAATGGTCATTGAAGTGTACTCCACAAGCTTGGTGTTAGACTTTTGGATGTTACATTTGATACACCAAACACTTTACATTGCAATCACTTGGTATGGCAGCAAGATACTGAGCATCATGACATGATGTTGAGGTACATACATTACTTGTCCATGGTGCGACATGTAAATTGAAACCATGTGCCACTTACAGATTGTGTGATTACAAGGACATGTCATCATCTAACCACTTGCGGCACATCAACTTTATGTAATGCGTCTTTTTGTTTGCTCTTCATGGAATCAATTTCAGCTAAGCAAGAACTAGCCATTGGAATGTTATACATACCTTTTTCATATAATGTACTTTACTTTGTTTGTCAGATTGACCATGCATGTTTCGTGTTCATATGGGCCTTCATTAACCCTGGGCAAAGCACTACGCTACGCTCGCGTAGTTTGCGAAGTTTGCGCTACTTCGCACAACGCGAATTGCACGTAGCACAGTGCAAACACGCGTAGCGTAGCATAGTGCAGCGGTCATTTTTTGCTTGCTTGCGGTCCTCAACGTCAAGTTGGTGACCGCGAGCAAGCAAAATGACATCCCGGCAAGACTTTTTCCTCGTTCGCGATCAGCAACATCAAGTTGCCGATCGCGAGCGTGGAAAATAAACCTCCCGGCGAGATTTTCAACGCGGGGAGGTCAGGTTTCTCATTGCGAGTGGTCGCGTATGCTCGCGACCGCCGCGATGAGAAACTACCAGTCCGCGTTGAGAAAGCTGCTGCTCGAGTAAAAATCTACTCGAGCGGCAGTAAAAGACAGCTCGCACTGTGCAAGATGCCGTTTTCAATGATTGCACAGTGCGGACAAGCATCCGGCACTGTGCAATCATTGCGAACAGTGCACTACGCAGTTCGCGTAGTGCTACGCGTAGCTCGCGTAGTGCGAACTGCACTTTGCGTAGCTTCGCGTAGCGCTACTTCGCGAACTACGCCCAGGCTTAGCCTTCATGCTCTGACACCATGGCACTTACACATTGCATTCTGTGCTGTGCATGATTGTGCCATGAATTACTTTCACATGTGACTTGGCGAGTCAAAGTTTAATTTCTGTGACAGTTACGTGCGCTTAGCTGTCTGCACACTGAATGTGGCTTTTGGATCTATGCCAAGTTGGCTGACATGTGAGTGCTGGTGTGGTCATCTGGCTCCCTGTTTTTTTAGAAGGATGGCAGGATGCATGCACTGACTACCTAACTGTTCGGTGACACAGTGGAGGGAAATGGCAGCCACATGTTTCTGGGTGGGGGGAGTGCTCCATCCTGCTCAGCTGTGGGACAAGGGGGCCTGTGGGGAGTTGTAGTGCAGGCTTCCCACCCACAAACACCCCTCCCTGTTCAGAAGGCTACCTACATGTTATGTGAAGGTGAGCAATGCAATGGCTGCCACATGGTTCTGGGTGGGGGGAGTGTTCCATCCTGCTCAGGGGTGAGACAAGAGAGCATGAGAAGGCTGACTACCTGTACGTTTGAGGAGAGCAATGAGATGGCTGCCCCATGGTTCTGGGTGTGGGGAGTGTACCATCCTGCTCAGCTGTGGGACAAGGGGGCCTGGTGGGAGTTGTAGTCCTGGCTTCCCACCCACAAACACCCCTCCCTGTTAAGATGGCTATCTACCTGTTAGGTGAAGGTGAGCAATGCAATGGCTACCACATGGTTCTGGGTGTGGGGAGTGGACCATCCTGCTCAGCTGTGGGACAGGGGGGTCTGGGGGGAGTTGTAGTGCTGGCTGCCCACCCACAAACACCCTTCCCTGTTAAGATGGCTACCTACCTGTTAGGTGAAGGTGAGCAATGCAATGGCTGACACATGGTTATGAGTGGGAAGAGTGTAACATCCTGCTCAGCTGTGGGACAAGGGGGCCTGGGGAGAGTTGTAGTGCTGGCTTCCCACCCACAAACACCCCTCCCTGTTAAGATGGCTACCTACCTGTCAGTTTGATGAGTGTAATGAAATGGCTGCCACATGGTGGGGGGGGTGCTCCATCCTGCTCAGCTGTGGGACAAGGGGGATTGTGGTGAGTTGTAGTGCTGGCTTCCCACCCACAAACCCCCATCCCTGTTAAGATGGTTACCTACCTGTAAGTTTGATGAGTGCAATGAAATGGCTGCCACATGGTTGAGGGGGGAGTGTACCATCCTGCTCAGCTGTGGGACAAGGGGGCATGGTGGGAGTTGTAGTGCTGGCTTCCCACCCACAAACACCCCTCCCTGTTAAGATGGCTATCTACCTGTTAGGTGAAGATGAGCAATGCAATGGCTGCCACATGGTTATGAGTGGGAGGAGTATACCATCCTGCTCAGCTGTGGGACAAGGGGGCCTGGTGGGAGTTGTAGTGCTGGCTGCCTGTACACATGCCACTATGGAAATATTGCTATCTACCTTTGGGGTGATTCAGAGGAAGGAAATGTTAGATGTGTGAGACATGTGTTAGGAAGAGTGTGTTGTACGTAAGTGCATTTGTGTTTAGGAAGTGTAGCTTTCTAGTTGTGCAAGACAGTACATAGCAGTGTAATGGGAGACATTTGTTGGTACTTACCAGTCTCCACTCCCCTGGGTATTCCTGTGAGACTCTCTGGATGCAGTATGGCAAGCACCTTCTCCTCCCATTCATTGAATGTTAGTGGTGGAATGGGAGGGCCACCGCCAGTCCTCTGAGCCAGCTCATGGTTCTTGTTGGCACGCTCTTTCACCCTGGTCTTGAGGTCATGCCACCTCCTCCTGATGTCCTTCAGGGTGCGCGGGGTGGTCCCTACTGCATTGACTTTGTTGACTATCCTTGCCCACATTTGATTTTTTCTGGCTACTGGTGTCTGTTGGACCATGCTTCCAAACAAATGTGGTTCTACTCTGATTATCTCATCTACTATGACTGACAACTCATTGTCAGTGAATTTTGGAATTTTTTTCTGTGCCATGGTGTGTGATGTGCAAATGGGCGAAAAGTGCAGGTGGGAAGGTGGTGGTGGAGATGTGTGTGGTGTGTGTGTGGTTGTGATGTGTGCTGATTTGCCTCTCCTTTGTGCTGTGGGGTTGGGCCCTTCAGTGCTGGATTTGTGCAAAGGATTCTGGGCATAGAAGGGGCTGGTTTTATACTCAGCTATGTGGGTGGGTCAAAATGGAGTATTCATGTCAGGTGTGTTGTCTGTGTTGACCTGGGATTTGTATTTTTTACTTGCCATGGGGATGTGTCATTGGGGTGTGTTAGGTGTTTTTTTAGGCTGATCCAGATATACAGCCACACTTAGTAGCCTTGTTGTGTGGTTGCTTTCGACCGCCAATACTCCTCCGGGGCGACCGCGGAGGTCGGAATGCAACAGCCCTTCCGCCGATTCTCCCATTCAGCATTAGTTGCGATCTTGGCGGTCGGAAACAACTGATCGTTCCGCTGGCACCGCCATCGTATCATAATTTCACTTGCGGTCATTCCGCTGGTCGATCGGCGGTTTTGGGTCTTTCCGCAGCAAATCCGACCGCCGCGGACGGATTTGCAGCTGTTCCGGACGTTCCCGGCGGAGTTTTGTGGAATCCGTCCACGGCTGTCGGATTTCTCTGGCGGTGCATCCTAATCTGACCGCTGGTTTTGCCGCGGTACATGCGGACGGTTATTTACCGCTACCACGGCGGTCGGAATGCTTTTCCGACCGCCATCGTAATCGACCCCTAAGCTCTTGGATATTTTGCATCAGGCAACATATAGCCAAATTCAATTGGTTTGCTAGACGTTTGACCAGTAGCTCCATGTCTACACTGAGTAAGGAAAAAGTCTAATATCTCATATATTCTAATGGGTCCAGGTTTGGTTTGAAGTGGAAATTTTCAATTTTCTTGCTTCATTAAATAGTTTGTATAGTAGGGGCACAACTCATTCCTTGTATTTTTACAATTTATTGAGGAAACCGTCATTTCAAGGGGGCCTTCATCATTTTCAAACAGTCTATTGGTTTCATTAGCTCGTCTTCCATTAGGTTTCCTTTAAGACAATATCTTTGTTGTTCAGTAAGGTTTGGGATATTAAGTGAGGCTAGAAAAGTGCCCTCCAACTCCTACATGTCAAAATGGTTAGTATGATTTAGAATTGTATAGAACAAGGTACAAATTGGTGGTCTCTGGATTGTTTGCCAATAATCTTACTAATCTCTAATTATTGATAATGAATGTTTAGTCTCCTCTGGTCTCAACTGCTGTACAACTAACCGACCCACCTTTTCACCTTGCTTATCATTTTTTTTATCTTTGTAAGAGCAAATCTCAGTTTTCGAGGACTGGATAGTGTTGAGCTCAAATTTAGTTTTAATTAATTGTTCAACATGGCTTGAGAAGGTGTTGAGAAATAAAATGTTCTGAGCCTCTGTGCTTCTTTCTTTGCTGTTATGTGATAGTAATTTGTAGAAAGCACAACTCACCTGGGACCCGGGAGGGTATGTTGATGCTAAAAAGTAGGAGTGGCATGTGCTGAGGCTAGGTGTCATGTAGGTATGTGGAAGTTAATGTGATGGTTGAGGTAGGTGAGGCTGATGTTGTGCAAGGCTTTGTATGTGTGCATGAGGAGTTTAAAAAGTGCATGTTTATTGATGGGGAGCCAGTGGAGGCCCTTGAGGTGCAGGTGTTGGAAAATGGTCCTCTATGAAGGGTCACCCCAAACTTTTTGCCTTACTCCTTCTCTTTTTCTGACCTTCTTTTTGTTGTCTTTAGGACTCTGGGCACTTTACAACTGCTGACCAGTGCTAAGGTGTATGTGCTCTCTCCTCTAAACATTGTATAATTGATTTATATCTGTTTGGCATATTTAATTTACTTGAAAGCCCCTTGTAAAGTGATATACCATATCCCCAGGGTCTGTACTTCAAATGCTACTCGGAGGTCTACAGCACTGATCGTGCCACCCACAGAAGTTGCTTTTTAAACCTGTCTCAGGCCTGTCACTGCAGGGCCTGTGTGTAAAGTTTACTACCACATCGACTTGGCATTTAAATCTACTTACCGAGTCTTAAACTGTCCTTTTACTACATATAAGTCACCCCTAAGGTAGGCCCTAGGTAGCCCTAAGGGCAGGGTGCTATGAAAGTAAAAGGTAGGACATGTACTTTTATGTTTTGCATGTCCTGGTAGTGACAAACATCCAATTAAATTTTTGGTTTTCACTACTTTGTGGCCTATCCAGCATTGGAAATGAATTCCTTAATGCACTTTTAAGCTGTAATTCCTGACCAGAGAGGAGTAGCTTTTTCATGTTTGATATGTTTGAATGGTAATGATAAATCCTCCTTACTGGTGAAGTTGGATTTAACCTTACTGTTTTAATAAATGACACTTTTAGAAAGTGGACATTTCTCTGTACTTACTGCTCCATGTGCCTGAAAGCCTGTCTCTAATACACGTCTGGGCTGGGTACCAGCTACACTTTGTGCATTCCCTCTAGACAGCTACAAACACAGGAAGGTGAGGCTCATCTGCATTCTGAGCACTCACGTGCATTCATCTACATTCTAATGGGTCTTCCTGGGCAGGGAGGAATGGAAGGGGCTTACTCTTACACTTTAATAGGTAGTGTTCTGTCCACACACAAAGCACTGATTTGCCCCCCAGGGTTAGCCTGGCAGACAGGACTGGGTTGAACAGGATCCTTGTGCACTTCAGAGAGTTCTCTTGAAGTCACCCCCTACATCAAATGCACTTTTATGTATCAGTACTGGGTCTCTGACCCCCTAAAATCAGACAATCCTGGATCTTGAACTGAAACTCTGTCAGAAGGACTCCTGTACTGCTTAAAGGACTCAACTGGACTCCTTTTCTGGAGGACTGATATTCTGCTAGTTTCCTTGCTGTCTACTGGTCCCTGACTCTGCTGGAAGGACTCTGCCTTTTCCCTCCAAAGATCTCCAACGGCTTTCTGGCTTGCCTCCTGTTTTCTGAAGTCACAGGGACACAAAGACTTCCTACAATTCTGCTGGTGCTGCTGGACTCTGCTATCTGTAAGTCCTACACGTGCCTGAGGTGCCGCCTTCAAGCTCTGGGTCTCAGAAGTGAGTTCTGCAGCTGTTTTCTTCAGAAACCGGCGCATTGCATAGACTGTGTGAGAAATTTTGCTGCATTGCCCTTCGACGCCGATGCCAAGTGGTACCACAGCCTGCGTGGCTCAACGATGATGCTCTATGCGGCTCGGCAACGCATTGCATTTACTTCAACAGAGCTCGACTATGATGTGAGAACCCCTTTGCGCAGTTTGGCAACGACACAGTAGGCTCTCAAAGTCGACTAAACCTCCATCCAAGGTATTTCTTCAGCGGGACCTGTCTGGATCCTGTAGCCAGCCTGCCGTCGATCACAGTTGGCCTGAACTTTGGACTTGCACCCGTCCCTCACGACTTCAAGTAACCTTTTGACCACTAGTGACTCTAAGCACTATCTTTGCATTTAATCTTTAAAAGTTCATAACTCGACTTCTACTGATTGGATTTTTGTTGTTTTGGTCTCATTTTGTTCAGCTAAATAGTCTCTTTTGTTCTAAATCTGTGTGGAGCCTTTGTGTGGTATAGTCATTGTGTTACTGTGTGTGTGTGCTGCAGAAATACTTTACACATTTCCTTTGTAGATAGGCCTGACTGCTCTTTGGCATCCTATCAGAGGGTGAGCACGGGTTATCTTATTGTGTATATAGCTTACCCTGACTAGAGTGATGGTTCTTACCTTGGCTGGGTGCATACCTCAGCCAACCAGGAATCTTATTTCTAACACCGGGGTGATGTAGGTTTTTGATTTGATTTGATTTGATTAGAAATTTATAAAGCGCGCAATTGCCCGAGGGCGTCTTGGCGCTGACTCCGATGCACAGAGGATTCCTGGAAAGAGTAGTGTGGTGCCTTAACAGGTGAAAAGCCACGTTTTACGGCTTTTCTGAAATGCGAAAGTGAAGGACTGCTTTTTATCGCGATCGGCAAAAGGTTCCACTTTTGGCAGTCCGCACCAAAAAGCTTCTCCCTCCCCACCTCACCTGCTTAAACCTAGGGACTTGTAAAAGTTTTGTGTGGGCTGATCTCAAACTTCTTGTTGGCACATACCATTTTAGGTGTGTTCTCAAAAACTGTGGTCCTGACCCATGCAGGGCTTTAAAGGCCAGGCACACTGATTTAAACATAATCCTTTTTTCCATAGGTAGCCAATGGAGGGCTCTCAATCTATGTCCAACTGGCTCAACTCTAGGAATGTCGAGGACCAGCCTTGCAGCAGCATTCTGTAGACGCTGGAGTTTTGAGAGATGTTGGACTTGGATCCCTGCATACAAGGCGTTGCCATAATCCAGTCTGGACAGGGCCAATGCCGTGACCAATGTTTTGCGTGAATCGAGAGGAATGAATGGGCAGACTCTTCTGATCATCTTTAAAATATAACAGATGGTCGAAGAGAGGTTATTTATCTGTGCGTCAAAAGTCAGTTTTGTGCCTCGCCTCTGCTGACTGCTTCAAGTAACTCTACCAGCAGCTTCTTGGTTTTCGCGACTGGAGCGATGCCTTGTACCCAATTCTTGGACCCCAATTGACGTCCATCTAAGTTCGTCTGCAGGCCCTATTCTTATTCACTTTGGACCTTGCCCTATATCGCAATTCTGGATCTCGCCACTGCAATATAAGTAACTGTAACCTGGTCCTGATGATGGCCTAATACTTCTACAGGCCGAAACGCCGTCGACTTCCACAGCGGAACTCCTGGCGCCCCCTTCAAGGATACCCCATTTGATTATTTCTGTATTCTATACCATTAACTGTTAGGGTATCCTAAATATGTAAACAATTTTAACCCCACTTGTTTCGTGTTGCGCCCGTCACTATCGCTGTACATACTACCTCACGTGTCACTTGCGCCATCACAATCCTTCATGAACACTTGTGCACAGTATCTCATAGGGTACATGCCATTCAATGTAACGCAGTGCTATCGTTCCATGTGCTTGTACATATGAAGTTTAATATGTCAAACATGTATATTCACTGAAATACAATTCAATTCACAAAAAGAATGTCTCCCTGGTTTTCTCCCCTTTTGATTTAATTCTCAGCAATTAATTGTGCTACATGTATTTGACCTTTAAATAACACCCTTTTGAGACATTGTTGTATGTTGCAGATTATTGCCCTAGTCTCCTTGGGGTATATGGGCTACCTCCTGTAGTCTGATACTGCTTGTCGGCTTATAAGGCACACATTAGGGGTAAAATATTAACATTTAGAAATAGCTTTTCTTACATAAAAAGACACTTTTCCTTGTTATTTCGTGAAAGATCAGCCAGAACACAATACACAATAGTGCTCTGAACAGCAATGGATTTTTGCAATGTGTGTGTGGTGTAAATACACACTGCAGACCACATATGACGTTAACACTGTTCCTGGCAACATTGCACAATTAGTACACAGCTTACTCTTGCTGCACCCCTTTCAAGCATTCTTGACTGTTGATTTGTGAATCTTCGCTTAGTTGTTTGCTGTTTTCCATGGGTCCATACAGTCTGCCCCCACCTTTCCGATATCAGGTTCCCTATGTTGCTCATTCCCTAGTTGCTGGTAATGGAAAATGCTTGGTTGCACTAATACAAGGGGGCAGTGAGTATTGCAGAAAGGAAAAAGTGACTGTGGATAAGGAACTTGTAGCTTGCCTGCCAAAGTAGTCAGGCTGCATTTCATTCAGGAGGTCCACCAAGCTTGAAATGTGCTTGCTGTTGCTCATGTTCCCTCCAAAGCATAACGCAACTGACCAGTTTGGACTTCAGACCCCGTTTGTTGTGGAGCCAAGAGGTACTTGCATAAGGCTGTTTTATGTCTTGAGTGAGAGTGAACAAAGAAAATGTAATGGAAGGCGGCACTATGTAATTACCAGTAGACAAGATTAATTCAAGCATTCCTTTCATAACGTTTTATTCTTCCTATCTATATTGTCCATATAACACGGAAACTGGCAATAAATACATAATTAATTGCAATGTCACAAGACCATCATGATGCAATACCCAACTGAAATCATACAGAAGCTGTCCTTATGAAAATAGTTAACCTCTACATTTAGCTTCTTACAGCTGGCTACATTTGGAGCACATTTTGCTTCATGTACCAATATTGTGTATGGGTTGTTTTGTAAACTGAAGCTTGTAACTTTCTTCAGAACCAAAACAATACATTATGTACTGACTTGCTCACCTTGTCACTGTGATGACAAACTACAAGGGAAAATACTTTTATTACGTCTCAGGAAAACAGTTTTTCTCCCTTGATGGCAAGAAGTAAGGACATTGGGAAGGTCTTTCACATATGCACCTCAGAAGACCTCCTTTTGCAATGTCCTCTATTGGGAAGAACCTAATTTTTCAGAGTAGTTGGTCCATCTAAACCTTCTCATTTATTATAGGAAACCAAACTTTTTGTGTACTACCAGTCCAGAAATATCCATTTCGTACTTAGGCTAATAGGATCCAGCTTTTCAGTTCTTCCATTCATATTAGCCAACATTTCAGTGCTCTCTGTCCAGACGGCCTACAACTGCAGTGCCTCAATACAATATGCATTATGTATTCAGTGTGCAAACTGCTGAAGTATCTAATTTGCAGATGCCCTTGGTTGAGCAGAACTTCAGTTTCAGTGCACTGTCTCCAACAGCACATCATATTCCAGTGGCATAAATCCAATAGGACCTTAGTTCAAATGTTGTCTCATTTACATTGTGATCAGTCCACCATGACCTAATTTTAGTGAACCGTTTTCAGCAGATTATTGTGGTTAGTATACTCAGTCCAGTACGATCTTAAATGCAGTTCAAACAGACCACTATTTTGCTGTCCTTCCTTCAACCTAGCAACTAAGGGGCCGATTCTGATGCGGGTTGGAAAAGCTTCCCGACCGAATCGGTTGGGAAATGGTGTCCGACCCACTCGGATCGGGAAAGTCCGACCGGCGGAGTAGGATGCATCCGGATGCTTCCAGATACGATTTGGTTGAACTCCCATTGACTTCAATGGGAACATTTGTTCCTAACCGCATCAGAATTGGGCCCTCGGTCGGGAAGACACGTTCCCGATCCGTTTTGGAAGGAGCAAATGCCGTTAGGAGGCCTTCCTAACCGCATCAGAATCAGGCCCTCGGTCGGGAAGCTTTTCCAACCCGCATCAGAATCGGGCCCTTAGTTTCAATACCCTAAATTCAAAAAGATCACAATTCAACTGACATAGCATGAATAAGATTGTTTTCCAAGGTCCAGCAGGACTTCGATCTAGAACACTCTTTCCTGCAGTCTGTTCCACAAGACAGGATCTCAATTTCTGTTTTCTTTGTCCTGCAGGACCTCAACAGAACCCCATTATACCCCAATATCTTTAAACCAATGCCTTTATCTAGCACACTTAGGGGCCGATTCCGATGTCGGACGGACTCAGGTCCGTCCGACATCGGTCCGGAGCCGTAACCGACCGACCTGCTGTCGTTGGTTACGGCCCAGGAAGTACGATGCGACCGAACCCTGTTCGGTCGCACTCGTATCTCCCACAATAGGAGCATGCATTCCGGACGGAATGCATGCTGGCATTGGAGAAAGCAGGGGTGCAGTTCAACCCTGCACCCTGTGGCCGGCACCCCAAGGTGCCTGCCACCGGGTGCAGGGTTCAACAGAGGGGCACCATAGGTGCCTCCAGGCCGCCATTCGGCGACCTTTGCACCCATGGGGGTCCCACTGGGGGCCCCCAAAGACAGTGACCGACTGCCTTTTCATGCCGGAAAGACCGGCACGAAAAGGCAGTGAAAACTGCCATTGTACTCCCTCGGTCGCAAAGAGGCAGCCGGGGAGTACAGAGGGATTTCCGGATGGCTGACGGGCTCTCCGAACCCGTCGTGAGCCATCCGGGTATCCGAGTCGGATTCTTTTCCGACCGAGCCCATCGGAATGGCTCGGTCGGAAAGGAATCCGAGCGGCACGTTCCGATTCGGTCGGAAGGGCTCCGACCATCGTTCGGTGCCCTTCCGGCCGGAATCGGCCCCTTAATCTAGAAGCATCTTATCTGTCAGCAGTACTTGACTTAACAAGGCATGTGAATGCAGTAGGACATAACAGTACTTTATCTCTTAGCTCTGCTATTCCTTGTGTTCAGTTACCCAAATGTATTTATTTATTTATTTGTAAAGCGCAACATTCATCCCATAGGGATATCATGGCGCTAATGTAGCGGGAGGGTGGTGATTAGGGCTAGGGCTGTTAAGGTAAGTGACATCAGTCCTTGGGGAATAAGTGGGTTTTAAGATTCTTCCTGAACGCCGTGTAATCCTCGATCAGCCGTAGTTCCAGTGGAAGCTTGTTCCAGTGCAGAGCTGCGAGGTATGAAAAGGTGTGTCCACCTGCCCTGCTCTTTCTGATCCTTTTAGTCTGATGTAGCGCCTGAAGGCGTGACCTTAGGCACCTGGGAGGGGTGTAGAATTTGATTCTATTCTGAAGAATCCTAGGGCCAGTATGATGGAGTGCCCTGTGTGCATGTCCTAAGAGATTAAATCTTGCTCTTTGATGCATGGGCAGCCAGTGAAGTTGCCTCAAGCAATCAGGTGCTGAGCTGTATCTGCCCTTGTTGTACACCAGTTTGGCCGCTGCATTTTGTATCACTTGCATACGTTTGAAAAGGTAATCTGGCATGCCAACAAGAAGTGCATTTCCAAAATCCAGCCTGCTGACAAGTAGGGCCTGTGTGACTGTTCTGCTGCTTTCCAGTGGGATCCAGGGGAAAGGCCTTTTTAAAAGCTTCAGCATAGCGAAGCTTCTTCCACACAGGGTCTGCACATGATCCTGCATGGATAGGGTGTTGTCAATGATAACACCTAAATTGTTTGCACACTGCTTGGGTGCTGGGGCATCTCCCAGCGAGTGGGGCCACCATGACGCATCCCAGATATGGTTGGCTCCGCCGAGGAGCAGGATTTCAGATTTCTCAGCGTTGAGCTTTAAGCAGTGTTCCGACATCCAGGTTGCCATTTCAGTGAGGCAGTTGTTGAGTTTAGCCCTGGTGTCCTCGTGCCTGTCTCCGATGGCTATTGTCAGTTGCGTGTCATCCGCATTGGAAGAAATACCAAAGCCCCACTTCGTGCCAATTTTTGCCAAGGATGATACATAGGCATTAAATAGAGTAGGGCTCAGGGATGCTCCCTGCGGGACACCACAACTTAGATTTTTTGGACTTGAGGAGAAGGCACCCATTTGCACAGTTTGTGTTCTGTTGCTCAAGAATGAACTGAGCCATTGAAGGTCTTTTGCGTGTATCCCTTTTTCGTACAGATTTTCCAATAAAAGCTGGGGGGAGACCGTGTCGAACGCCGCCGACAGGTCCAGCAGGATCAGGGCTACTGCCTTTCCCTGGTCCAGCAATGATCTTGCATTATCTAGGACGGCCAGGAGAGTTGCCTCTGTACTGTTGGTGGCCCTGAAGCCCGTTTGAAAGGGGTCCAGTAATTCGTTGGTCTCAAGATAGTTAGACAATTGTCTATTGACCAACTTCTCCAATACTTTGGAGAGATAGGGGAGTTGAGAGATTGGCCGGTAATTAGCTGGGTTATTTACATCTGAGCCCGCCTTCTTCAGCAAGGGAGTCACTATGGCCTGTTTCCAGTTCTCCGGGAAAACTGCTGTCTCCAGAGATTGGTTGAATAGCTGTGTGATGTATGGGCCCAGGGTGGGTATGATCTGCGCAAAGATGAAATGTGGGCAGGGGTCAAGAGGGGATCCCGATTTAAGTTCCCCCATTGCCTTGGCGACCTCCTCTTCTGTAAAGGGGGCAAAACTACCCAGACGTACGGGGGCGTCGGGATGAGGGTCCATGTTTTCCCAGTTGATGGGATCTACTGGGGTATTAATGCTACATGACGAGTAAATTGTGCATAATTTATCTGTGAAAAATTCACTAATCATTTCACAGCATTCTGCTGATGGATGCAGAGTTTGGGACATACAGGTCGGTTTGCATAATTCTCGTACTATTTTGTAAAGCTCTTTTACCGGGTTGCTGTTCTCATTTATTCGTTGGGCAAAATACGTCCTTTTGGCCTTCTTAATTGCATAATTGTGGCTCTTGAGTTCTGTTTTGTATGCTGACTTGTCGGGGGCCAATCTGGACAGTCTCCAGTTGTGTTCCATTATTTTTCACTTTTTTTCAGTGCCTTAAGTTCTGCTGTGTACCACTTTTCGGATACAGTTCTTTTTGTAGATTTAAGTTTAAGTTTTGGTGCGCATTGGTCCAGTGTAGTGGTGATCTCTGTTTCGAGGTTCACTGCACCCCTATTGGTGGGGAGGGTTCCCAGAGCCTCTAGATCAAATTACAACAATCCTCATTATTTGGTATTGTCTGCCCATCACTGACTTATTCTCAGTATATTTCATTTGAGCAAGTCCTAAGCATTCCAGCTGTGTCTCATTTTCATTACCTGCATCACAACCGATACTCAATGAAATTCTGGGCTTTCTTATAGCCTTGCTTTAGAAAAGTCTCAGACAACAAAGCCCTAGAATTGTCTATCAGATTGTATTCTTCAGAAGGTGCACACTTTGATGTTTGGAAAAGAACTGTGTTCTGTCCTTTTTTCCATGAATATGAGAAATTGTGTGTGGTAAGCTGTATGAAGGAGTACGAGAACAAGATCTCGGAGTTCAGAGTGCATGGTGTTGATCAACTGCTTTTATCCTTATAAACCTGTATCTACAGCCACATTAGCCACATGAGTATGCATGATTAAGAGCGAAGCTGTTGTAGACCTTTCAAGGTTTGGAGCCCGTTCTTCAAGAGGGGCTATGGCTAGTAAGGCCTTTTGGGCAGGTGGTTCCCTACCTGAAATTCTTAAAACAGCTGACTGGTTGAATGCAAATACTTTTGCAAAGTTTTATTTGAGACCACTGGAATATGTTAGTAATATGGTTTTGTATGGCTTTAAACATGCATAATGATAGTCTCCGGTCTTGTAATGAAATGGAGATTCTCCAATTAATATGCAGAGAGAATCTTGATTTCATTAAAGACAACAGAGGCTAACATTATCCCACCCTTCTCACCTTTGAGGGGAGGTATTTAATATTTAAATGGTGAGTATGTAAATACGGTGTGTTTCAATAATATTTTGTGGCAGTGGCGTACCAAGGAGGGTACGGGGGGCGGTCCGCCCCGGGTGGCACGAGTTTTGGGGCGGCGGCCTGCTCCCACTCCTACCTGCCATCTCGGGGTGGCAATCGCCCCCCCTACATTTCAGCCGTCGCGTGGCGGTAATCGCAGACGAATCTCATCACCCCCCCGGTCTTTAATGGGTCCGCCGCGGGGTGGCAAAAGCAGGGACCGCCACGGGCAGCCATAAGGCTAGCTACACCACTGATTTGTGGGAATGTTCAAAGAAAATGTATATCTTTTAAACGGCTAGATTTGTTTGAGGTTTGCAGTTTATATTACATTTATTGTGAGTTTTTCGTTTTTTTATTGGTTTTAGATAACAATTCATACAATTCAACAGAAGCATTCAAAGTGTTTCCTGTTTTGTTGCAGCAAAAAGAGAAGGATGACTTTGTGCACTGGATATTTATATGCTTTTATGAAACTTCTAGATGATTTATAATGTATTACAATCATTAAAGGGCTGCATGTTGGGGCAGCAATAAAAGGTTATTGCATAATATTAGCCTCCGGTGTCTTTAATGAAACCAAGATTCTCTCTGCATATTAATTGGAGAATCGCCATTCTTTGCAACCATGGCTAGTACACTCTGCTTTGAAATAAGCTTTAGTTAAACCTCTCCTCAAAATAGCTACCCTTGACCTTGAGATACTAGGAAACTACTAGCTTATTTACCTACATCTTTTCCTTAGCAAGACCCTTGGGGTGATTGCTTTTCACAATTATCAGAATTCATGGAAAAATTACATCTTAAGCACACTGCAAGCTGGTTTTTGCCAAAGTAGAAGTACAGAGCCCATGGTAGTTTCTGTTATAGAAGATCTTTGCCTATTGGTAGACAGAGGTGGACTAGTACTTCCTGATTTGTCTGCAGTCTTTGATCCTTAGACCATAACATCTAGGTGTCAAGGCTGAACAGACATCAGGATTACAGGCAAAGTACTTGAGTGACTAGTATCTTTTCTGTCAGGCCACACCCAAATGGTCATGATTCCACCCTTTAGGTGAAAGCTCTCAGTGCCTAATTTGCAAAGATAAACTACACTTTTGAGTACGTTTGCATTTGGTATTAAGTTTACTACTTTCAGTATTCCCAAACTCTGAGTTTAAACTTACTACAAAAGTGTTAGTTACGTTACATGTCTCCACCACCAGAGTAAAGCAATTGATTCACTCTTGTGTAGTAGTGTGATGTCCCTCCCTAAACCCCCTCTTATTCCTCCCTAATCCTACCCCCTTAGTTGTTAATTCAACTTCTTTTTCCATATACTCCCCTGTGTCCCTCCCATATTTATGACTAAAATCTATACTTACATATAGGGAGACTCGGCAGTCAGGGCGGAGAACTCCACATACATTGATACAAAGCGTATCACAAAGTGTAGTTTGAGAATCAGGCCTTCAGTTGTGGTATTCATCAAGGGCCGATATTGTCAGGCGTATTGTTTAATATATAAAATCTACCAGTGGAAAAACTGTTGTCTTTCATTGGAAACTCCCTTGTACATGTATGCTGACCACCCTCAACTGCTTATACTTGTCACACCCGGCCTCGGCCTTGTGGGATGGTTCGGCACTCTTCCTAACCCACTTTCCAATCATCGGCTGATGGATGTAGATTAAATATATGAAATTAAATCCAGACAAGACCGAAGTTCATCTGATAGCAAACAATAAACCAGCCTCCATCACGTCATCTGGGTCGGTCGTCATGGGAAGCTGCCCTAAACCATCTAAAATAGTTCATAACCTTGGTATCCTGATTGATGCAGCACTGTCATTGAAACAGCAAGTGAGTCAAATAGCAAAGACGTGTTTCTGGCCGCAAAAGATGTTAAGGTGAGTACTTCCAGGTATTGAATTAAAATACCACGTCACAATTGCAAACATGTTAGTCTAGTCTTGGCTGGACTACGGGAATGCTATCTATTTGGTGTCCTTGAACATTGTATTACTCCAGCAACAACAGCTGAAGACTAGTAACCCAGACTAAGAAAAGAGTACATCCCTCACGATCTTGTACCCTCTATACTGGTTGCCAGTAAAAAACAGAATTCTCTGTAGGCTATAATGACTTTCACATAGCAGTTTTTTTCTTGTTTCGGAATTTTTGGCTAACAAATGCTCCTTTTACAAGTCAAGCTGAGTACTACGATCAGACCATTCCTTTCGTCTAACACTCAAACAAAACTCAGATCTGTAGGTTCAGTGACAGAGCTTGCTTTGCTGCCACTCGCTGTTCGGAACCACATATAACATTTAAGAAAATCACAAAAACTACCTGCCTTAGGCATGTATTCTCTTGCTGGACTGTGGTTAGCCTTTGGGTTTAAGCGCCATGATGCTTCGGAGAAAGTCAAGTGTGCTATGTGAGTAACCCTCAATAAGCCATTGACCAAGGGTAGCAATTTCCAGGGCGCTCACTGCTGTTCACTGCCTTTACAATATTCCTGATTTTCTATAGTATAATTATGGTCAAATAATCTTTAGCCTGTGCTATTCACTTCAAGAACATTGGCACTAAGTGTCAGCTGCTAACTGTTTGCCAGGCTAGTTGTCATTTGTGTCAGAGTGAAGTTGGACTTTATTTAACTATAGCTCATGGCTAAACCACCTTTAGGCGAGAAGTGCTATTTTCACACACTAAAAGCTCTCTTATAGAGCCAACAGACCACAAACATTTTTGGTATCAAAGGTACAGTATACAATCCACTCCTCCGCCCTGCATAGGTACTGCTTCTCCAGGAACTCCTGAAACAGCAGCAAGTGAGCTTCCTCTTGTCATGTCAATCGAATTTTATGTTCCTCCCCTGGGGCATGATCATTTAAACCTTCATAAGTCAACAAGATGAGGTAAAGGTTGTTCTATGGCTGAAGAGAGCGGCTATTGAGTGGTGCAGAGAGTATCACTGGTGAAAAGTCAACTGAGAATAGAGCCCCTTTCATGTGTGCTGGTTTTGACACAATACTTTACTTCTGGCGTTTTCAAGAGGGTCAGAAAAGGGGATATGTCACAATCATCCTTATGATCAGTCCAGTTGATTAAATCATCTAGGATAACTAAAGTCTGACTACCACCTAAAAAGGGACTTTATCATTGCAAGGAACTGGTCCTAAAGGGATGTATTAGGCCAAAGGGGGCTGTACACATAGGCAACAGTCCATATGAATTTAGAACCCAAGTAATCCTTGCTGATCAGCACTTAAAAAGACTTTTGGCCATATTATCAAGAACGGCGATAACATTATCGCCGCTTTAGCGGCAGGAAACTGCCGCTAATGCGGCGATAAGGGGCTTGATAATATGCCCTATAGAATTCCAATAGAAGCCCAGGTTCTGGTGTCAAGGACATCTAACCTGGGCTTCTATTGGAATTCTATAGGGCATATTATCAAGCCTCTTATCGCCGCTTTAGCTGCAGTTTCCTGTCGCTAAAGCGGCGATAATGTTATCGCAGTTCTTGATAATATGGCCCTTAGGTTCTTATTCTGGGAAGTCCACCATTTTGTGTAGGGATACAAGGTGGTGGGTATCTGAAACTCGGGCTGTCATCCCCATACTAAATAATGTTCATTGCAATTTAATGACTCTGAAATAAGGAAAAAACATGCAGACCTGGGAATGTCAAGACTTTTACACATGCCTTTCCCAATTCTAGGCCCAAAAAAGAGCTATTTTTCTATGCTTTCAACAAATGGCAGGTGCTAAATGCCTTTCAGGGGGAGTGCTGTCGGTTAGGGGCCAGTTGTGAGGTTGGGAGTGGGGGATAATGCAGTATGGGGTTACTTTAACTGTTGCCCTGTAATGCAGAGGCATGGCAGGAGTCAGACTGTGCCACTGCCTGTAACTCGTGCCCAGAGTCATTTGCAGTTCCATCGGGTGCAGAAACAAACACCAGCCCACTTGGAAGTGCCCAGAGTGCTATCCCCAGGGGTGACACTGCTCCTGGATTCTCAGAAAGAGGCCCTTAGATCTTACTTCCAAGAGCAAGCAAACGGCAAACATTTTTATAATAATCAGAACAACTTATTCAAAATGTTTCAGGGAACAATTAGTTGTTTCCCACTGTGCCATTCGGCAAATAAGGAACCAACAAGGCCTTCGCCTATACCTCTGAGAATGTGACATCTGAACAAAATAGTGTAGTTCCATTTTCTGTCTGTTGAGGGGGCATAGCCAAACTCTTTTGGGTATAGAAAAGCCAGGAACCCTTCGGCACTGTAAGGTAGTTTCTAAAATGATTGAAATTGATTCGGAAATTATGCAATTGTGCAGGTCTCATCACAGTACGGAAGGATGAAGAGTTCACTAAGTTCCCACACAGGAACTGCAGGGAGAATGTAGGTAAAACAGTGGAAACGTCACAGTTGCTTAACACAGCTTCCGCTCTAAGAGACGAGCTACTGCCATCATAAGAGACGAAACATATGAAACCCCTGAAGATTTTACGGGCCTGGCTGAGGAGAGGACATGCTCAGACCGCCCGAAGGCAGAGGGAGATCAGGAGCACGCCACCCACACCTCCACCCTTTACCCTGCCTTCCTTCCTCACAAACCTCCCACTCCTCTTCCCTCATAGATGGCTACTTGGCTGCTGCACAGGTCTTCAGCACAGTCACTGCCCTATGAGCGATGCCATCACCAGAATCAAGAGAAAGTGGAACAAATGCAATTTGTCAACAAAAGTGTTCCATAGTACAGAAGAAAAACACATCAAGATCAGTGTTTGAATACTTCCTACAAACAAGTTACCTCCTTTTGCTCACCCAGTAGCATTTGTGGAAGTCAGTTTACGTCATGAATATGAACACATCGTTTTATTTACGTGTATCCGTGACCCTTCCTAGAGCATTGAATTACATACTTAAATATCTAGAGTAAAACCTTGCTATTATGAACATTATTCTGGTAAAATATCCAGGGCCATCTCCCCTATTATTATGCCACCCTAAAACATACAGCAGTTCAAGTGTGCTTTGATTATGCCGAGTCATTAGGAGTCATTATGGCCCAGTATTAGCTCCGGCACTGTGATGCTACTGCTTACCTGCATTAAGGCAGTATTTAATGAACAAGGTGCTACAGGAACTTACGTGTTTGGGGGCAGATTTACAAGCCTCTTGCGCCACTTTTGCGTCACTTTTCACATGTTAAAAATGACGCAAAAGTGGCGCAAGGGCCTTGTAAATAAGCCCCTTGGTGTTTTACCTGTGGGAAGATCATCTGTTTCAACACTGCTCAGAACCACATTTCACACATTAAGGAGGCGGTTCAGAGTTTGAGACAAAAGTACCAACATCCCAAACTGGTCAAAAGGAAATTTCATGCCAACATAGTTAATGTTCTGATAACTGTTCAGATAAAGCATCAGCGAAATACAAAGATCTATTGAACTGGCTATTTTTAGACACTTCCTTGCTGAGTTCTATCAGGACATCTCTCCCATAACGTAGGGGCATATTAGCAAGACCGGCGATAAAATTATCGCCGTTTTAGCGGCAGGAAACTGCCTCTAAAACGGCGATAATGGGCTTGCTAATATGCGTTATAGAATTCCAATAGAAGCCCAGGTTAGATGTGCAGGACATCTAACCTGGGCTTCTATTGGAATTCTATAACGCATATTAGCAAGCCCATTATCGCCGTTTTAGCGGCAGTTTCCTGCCGCTAAAACGGCGATAATTTTATCGCCGGTCTTGCTAATATGCCCCAAGGTTTCTACAAAAGAACACGGCATTTGTATAGGATAAAAACTTATAAAAGGCTTTTGAACATTTAAAAATAGAGGGGCATATTATCAAGAACGGCGTTAAAATTATCGCCGCTTTAGCAGCAGAAAACTGCCGCTAAAGCGGCGATAATGGGCTTGATAATATGCCCTTGAGAATTCCAATAGAAGCCCATGTTCTGGTGTAAATATGGGCTTCTATTGGAATTCTCCAGGGCATATTATCAAGCCCATTATCGCCGCTTTAGCGGCAGTTTTCTGCCGCTAAAGCGGCGATAATTTTAACGCCGTTCTTGATAATATGCCCCAGAGTCACTTTGAACTCTATCACATCTGAATGTCGATGACAGTTGTATTGTGAAGGCTTAAGTTTCAAACTGTACTGTTGCGGGTCATTTACAACCATTTTCTTATTTATCTCGCAAACTAAGATGAAAAAGAGCATTGTGCACAAAAAGCTTCTTGTCATGCGAGCAGGCTTTACGCAAAGTAGGCACTATCCTCTGGACGCTTGGCTTAATGCCCGAGACAAATTTACAGTGCTTCAAGCTTATGCTGCTAATTGTCGAAATCGAATTCCTATTTCTCATCATCCTATCTGTCTAAAATGACAAAGGCGCAAAAAAATGAGAGATAGAATGCAGTCCCAAAGGATCACCAATGGCTGAGATTTATTCAAGCATTCATTCAATCACTTTTTTTGCCTTCTGCCATATGCAACTCAACGAAATCTCCTTCTGGGCTGCAAAAAAACACAACCACTCCGATTGGAAACAAAGGACCTCATTTACAATGAAATGGCGTAGGGCTGCGCCACATTTTGTTTGCTGTGCTGCCCTACACCAATTCGAAAGGGCAGGAATGCACCGTATTTACAAGATACAGTGCATTCCTGTCCTTTTTGCCTGCGCACAATTTGGTGCCTATCTCCAACGCAGGCACCCTTGCACCACGGTGCAAAGGTGCCTGCGTTGTTGACAGGATTGTTTTTGTGCATGAAGGGACAGGAGGTCTTTTCCTCATTCTATGTGTGCTGCACAATGCACATAGAAAGAGGAAAAACAAGGAGAAATAAAGATCTTGTTGCACCTCCCCTGCGAAGGTGTACAGTTTTGACGCATTCCCAGGTTTACAGATCCTTGTAAATCTGGGAATTTGTCAAAACCCATGGGTGCTGCATGGAAAAACCCACTGCTACGCCCATGGAACACTCCCCACCGATGTAGTGTAAGGCACAGCAGTGACTAGCGCTGCATTGCCTTACACCATGTCTACGAGGCCATGAAAAGCCACTCAAAGTGACTTTGCATGGCCTCGTACATATGGGTCTGCAATCTGCGCTGCCAGAGTGTCATAAAAAGTGACGCACCAGTGGTGCAAGGGGCTTGTGAATAATCCCCTAAGTTTGCAAATAGAATACCTACAAAACATTTCTTTCCAGTGCTTAAGGCAGTTTGGTCAATCAGAAAAAATAAAAACTGTGATTATTGCCACCTATATTAGTGGCTCAGCAGGTCATCATTCACATGTGATCAAATGAAGTCGGACTTACTGATTCCTTAATGTAATATTCTAACTTCATTACATGCAGTACCCAATCCATGACACCCTATCACTAGTTCCAACTTTATTTCATTTTTGTCAAGCAATGCTATGAGATTTCAATTTCCTGCTAGGGTTATTTTGTTTGCTCACAAATTTGACAAGGTGTATATTCCCTTAAATCATTCAAAGTGGTGAGAATGTAGGGCAGCTTTTTTTGCAACACGTAACATGCCTTACGTTGTATTTTCAGTCCAAAGATTTCAGCTTACATGTATATTCTGTGTAGCAATGCAGATGTTAATTTTTCCTGTGTCCTATCATTTACAACCTTGGACTGCAGCAGGGGCTAATCAAAGCCATTCCCAGGATAACATGGAACAGTCTTAAATTCACAGATTTGTCCCCTGTTATCCCCAAATACATGCATGTCTAACCAGTACAGTATAATGTACATGCGGGTCCCCTGCTCTGTCTCCTACATTATTTGAATCTGCTTAATCCCAGTAATTCTAGCTCATGTAATAGGTGCTGGCAGGTGTTTCTAATTTGTTGGCAGCTTGAGATTGCTATAAATTGGCTTTTGACTGCGGTACACTTTTTGATTTACTGTGCCTTCTTCAGATAATTTTACAAACCTCACCTTTATGCTGTTAGCTAGATCCACTACATCTCTCTTTTACTGCAAAGAACCACCTTCAAAGCAAAGCATTAGAGACTGGTCACCTACTATTCAGAATCTGTGCAAAGACTTGCAAATCTAGGACATCCCAGAACCTATACGTAGACTGTACTTTTTTCAGTGTTTATTTTTGGTGGATTTCAGTAGAGTTTTATCAGTGTTTTCCAAACCTTTTAGTGTCAGTACTTCTGCATAACCACCAAAATAGAAAATGTGTATTTTCCAGTGTTTACAAAGAATGTTTTTTACATTGACTGTTATAAAACACATATTTAATATAAAGGAGAAGTAATGCAGGGTACGTAATGTCCTCCCATTGGAAGTGTGTCCAATGGACCTTTTTTTAATGGTTTTAAGCATAGAAAGTATGTCTGTTACTGCACTTTCACCCACACCCACATCTCAGCCTCTCTCACATCTCATTACATCTCACACATACACTCTGCCAGGACTCTGTATGGTTTATAGGACTATTATTGGATTAAAATAGTAAGAGTACTATATTCAAATGTTTTAATAAACAAATTCCTGTATACAGTTCGGGGTCTTTCACCTACTTCTTGCTCAATATTATGACATTGCATGGGTGGTGAACCCTGCCAAAATCATAGTGCCTTGTGAAACCTTTAAAAGTTTGAATTACACCAGATTCATGCATAGCCCTGTATTTCAATCCACCTGAAACCTGGTGCTTTAAGCATGCTCACCAGTGTTTTTCTGCAATTTTTGCTTGTTTGCTTGACTGTCTCAATGTGGTGCTGCTGTTGTGTGGACATTTATAGCTGCCTAGTGTCCCAGTGGCAAATGTCTCACTTTAAGTCAGTCCTGACCTTCTAACAGACATCAAATTGTATTCCGGAACTTGACAATTACTGTTAACATTGTAACTGTGGGTTCAAAAACCCCAGAAATAAAGTGAAGTTGGGCTAAAAGCCAGGATTATTTGAAGGTATCACACATAACAAACGGGCACCTTGCTGCTATGAACTGTGTTGGTATATGGGAAGTCTTGTGTTAGTAAATACCATTGAACACGAATGGAGGTGGATACCAGCTAACTCAATGCGCATATTAGTTATTTCACAGAAAAATGTCCAGTCTAGGTCCTGATGAGACCCCATAAAGGGAAACATCCTTTACATTGCATGCGATACATTGCATGCCATTACAACGCAGTCGTTCCAACGACCACGTAGTTACATTGCTAACCATTACAACGCAAGTCGTTACAACAACTTGCTGTAGGGGGCAGAATGTGTTGGATTTAAAATCCAACACCTTCCCTACTGTTACACAGACTGGAGTTGGAATAGTAAATTATACTATTCCAACATCCAGCGCCCCCTACAGCAAGTCGTTGTAACAACTTGCATTGTAATGGTATGCGATGTAACAACGCAGTCGTTGTAACGACCGCATTGTAATGGCATGCGATGTATCGGATGCATTGTAACATCACCTATTGCCCCATAAACCTTAGAGGTTCAAAATGCATTGACAACAAAGGCTAGGGGATCAGCAGATAATGTTTGATGATGGCCAGTGGAAAATAAATTTAAAACATCCATCCCACTCCTGATCATATTTGCAACAACCCCTTAGCCTGTTCCAAAACGGTAACAATATTTCCATCATCTGTGATAATCACCTCTAGTATTTCAAAATCCTGTAAGACTGGTATTGTCATTGCACTAAATCATGTTGGTTCAATCCAATTCTAATATGTTGCGAATGTATGTAATCTTTCAGTGGTTGTTAATTTAAAAATGTTCTTTATTGTCACAAATATCTTTATGTCGATTCATTAATGTCTTTCACCTTCGTTGAACATATTTATCATTCTCTTTTTTTAAAAAAAAGTCTTCATTGAAAACGAGAACAGTCATTCTGTAGGCCATATCACAAACAACATTAAATGAATGTATTATTTGTAGAGACAAATGTGAAATAAATACACAGACCAAGTTTATAAATTGATTTGACTTGGTTTTGTCAAAATAAGTGTTTCCAAACCATTACTGCAAGATACTATAGATATTGATTTAATTTGAAGAGGCCCAATTTGGCTGGTAGTGACAGGGTCCAACCCCCCTGTACATACACTTTTAGAAATTTTGCATTTTCCTGCCTTAGCCATGTAGTGCCTGTAGCCTGTCTCTGGGTCACATGACTGGGTACAGCTGACAGTTGGGCTTTGTGTATTCCTCCTAGACAATCACACACAATAGAGAGCTTAGGTGTGCCTGGATGGGACATCACTGACAGGATGGGAGGGCAGAGCTGGGCACAGCCCTACTTGCAGTTGAATTGGCTATGTCCTGCCTCCACACAAAAGGCTGCACACCCCTCGTAGTGAGTCTGGAGCCAGGATATGGAAGCAGGTTGCCTGGAGAATACAAAAGGAATTTTTAGATGTTTCTCCCACCTTCCAGAGGAACGGTACCAGGTATAAATACTGGACCTAAGACACCATCTATTCACCACACTTCTAGACCTGTGCATACTCTGCCAGGAAGAAGGATTGCTGTGCTACTGAAGGATTGCCCCTCTGCTGGACTGCTGCCCTGCTGGAAAACATCCTCGCTGGACTGCTGCCTTGCTGTGCTGACCTGCTGCCTGCTGCCCTCTTGCCTGGGTGAGAAGGACTAGACCTACATCTGTTGAATCCAGGACCCCAGAGTGACTGCAAGGGTTAGTTAGTTGGCTTTCTGACTGGAGCCACAGGGACAGAAGAGTCTAACAATATAAAATCCAGCACCTGGACCTGCCAAGTGATGCCACTCCAGCCTTGGATGCCTTCAATGTGGGTTGAAGGGGCTGTGCCAGCCTCTGTGGATCTAGCAGAACCCATGCTTCTCCTCTGCTATGCGGTGGAACCCCGAGCAGAATCGATGCATCAGTGCTGCTGTGTAGGTTGGACTCATTGCAAAGACCCACATCTCCTCCACAGCGTCTTTGGAACTGCGGCTTCACAACACATCGTCAGCGCTGGCCCTTCCATCCCTCATTGATGGCGGCCTTGATGACAATGCTTGACTCCGCAATCCCAGCCTCACAGCTCTTTGAAACTGATGCTTCACCCTGTGCAACGCGTCCTCAACACGAATCTGCAAAATGCTCTGCAAATGAGGATTACAGGTACTTTGTTCAGCGAGCCTAACTGGGTTCCTGTATCTCAGTCACGTTCAATCGTGGTCAGCCTGAACATGTGACTTTGTCCCAGTGCGGTGTGACAAGATATTCATAGTTAGCGCTTTGTGCTGTTTGGAGCTACTTTTTACTAAAATCTTTGAAAGTGCATATCTCCAGTTCTGCAAATTGGAATTTTGTCATTGTACTGTTGCTTTATTTATTAAAAATCACTCTAATTTTCTAAATCTGTTGTGGGGTCTGTTTATGGTATAGTTTCTCTCTGCTACTGTTTGCAGTGTTGCACAAATACTTCACACATTGCCTCTGAGTTCAGCCTGACTGCTCTGTGCCAAGCTTACCGAGGGCCAAGCATTGGTTAATTTAGGGTTAGCTTGTGACTTCACCCTGAGAAGAATCGTGGTTACTGCTTGAAAAGGGCTTCATCCTCCTCAGCCAGTAGCCCAATTGTTTACAGGGGTGTTCGGCAAGTGTCCTGCTATCAATACTGACTTGTTAAAAAATGGAGGCTGATGTATAAAATGGGTTTACCCATTCTTTGTCTGAGGGTAAACGTGGCAGTACATATTGGCCACGTTTCATATGAGCCAGCCATTTCAACGATCAATGGAAATAAGCAAATATGATTTTGATATTCCCAGATTTTCTCCAGTGAATATAGATCAAATATGATCAAATATTCCCAGAATCCTTACAGAGTATAAAATAATTGTATCAGACCCTAAAACATGCTTTTAAATACTGCACCTTTAATCAGAGCACTCAAAAGTGGAAGAAACAAAAGGAAGAAGAACTTATTTTTAGTGCTCTACCTAAACAACAAAACTGAAGCAGAATAATCATAGACCAGTATTTCTGCTACTATCTTTTATGACAAAGTTACATGGTGTTGGCTACTTCAAGAAAAAATAAAAACGACTCATTCTCTCTCACTTTCCTTTCTTTGATTGCCATCTTAGTTTTTGATTGTGCAGGTGTTTATCAGTGAGTACATGTTTACACTGATGAAGGCTTTTTCTCTTTTGGTAGGGTATAATCAGTTAATAAAGGTTTAAACCTAAAACAGGATATTCTACCTGTACAACAATTTAGATCGTTTGTGCTATAAATTTATTACCTTGTCAAGTGCTTTGTTTTTCTGGAGAATAATGGCTAGGGCAGTTTGTTGTGGTTCTTTCTGACCTTTGCCAGTTTTAACAGACCCAATTCCCTGCTGCTACAGTGTTGTGTGCATAGCCTGACTTTTGTGGACTTCAATTATCCTCAGTACTTGCCCGAGGTAGTCTCTTTGCTCTGTATTTCTCTTCAAAAGCTATAACCTTTAGAATCAACACACACCCAGTTTGTGTACTCTGGTTGCAAAGCTACAGGTTAATATTACACCTAGTAAACTACCTCTGCTGAACACATTGCATGTACACATAATAAAATGTTTTTTAACAAGCTCAGTCAGTTCTCTACTGTCCTAGAAAGCACATTAAGAACTGAATTCAGGAAGCCGTATATAAGGATTACAAGAGAAATAATTTGAAAAAATACATTTACATAGATAGGGAAGCAAATCCTCTGCGGATCTACCTCGGTTCCTCCTCTGATTCTCGCATCCACACACTAACAGAAATGTCATGATTGGCTGGCCGCAACCTGAGAGGAAATTTGTGGCTACCATTTTGTTCATTGGGACACGGTTCCCTGTGGAAAAAGTAAAATTAAGTGATAGAAAAGGTCAGGGTCGAGGTACCCTGACACCATGGGACTAACGGCAGGGTCTGTGAGGGAACCCTCAATGGCAAAAAATTGTTCAAAAACCTTTTTTACTATGCTTGGTGGGTGGATATGCAGATCCAGACCTTCAATAAAAAAACACATACACTCACTCATAGATTCACACACCTACTCACACACTCACTCACACACCCACTTATATACCCATACAACCACTCACACACCCACGCAGTCACTCACACCCATTCACACCCATTCACAGATTCTCAAAACCACCAAAGGTTACAAGGACGTTATAGTTAGGAAATAGAATTAAAAAAACCTTAAAAATTCACAGAAAAACTAAGGTTACAGGGACGTTATAGTTAGGCTCAGAATTCACTTATACAATATCAGTGAAACTCAGCAGTTACAGTTAGATGAGCTAACTATAACTTATGCCCCTGCAATGCACTGTTTATGACCTCACATATTACATCGCTCATGACATGGTCAGTGACATCACTGATGATATCACCAATGTAAGTGTGTGAGTGCATCCATGAGTCACTGTATGGGTGAGTGAGTAGATTTTTGACTAGGTTGTAGGTGTGTGAGTGGTTGTATCAGTGGTTGTATGGGGGTGTGAGTGGGTATCTAAGTGGTTGTATGGCTGTGTGTGAGTGAGTTTGTGAGTGGTTTGTGGGTGTGTGAGTGGCTGTATGGTTGTGTGAGTGGGTATGTGAGTGGCAATATGGGTGTATAAATAGGTATCTTAGTAGCTGTGTGGGTGAGTGAGTGGACATGTAACTATGTTGGTGAGTGAGTGGGAGTGTCGGTGGCTGTGTGGGTGACTGGGTGGATGTGTGAGTGACTGTATGGGTGAATGAGTGGGTGTCTGAATGGCTGTATGAGTGAGTGACTAGGTGTGTAAGTAGCTGTATGGGTAAGTGAGTGGCTGTTAGAATGAGTGTTTGGTTAAATGAGTTGGTATGTGAGTGGTTGTATTGGGAAGTGAGTGTCTGTTTGAATAATTGTATGGGTGAGTGAGCAGATAATGGAGTGCTTGTATGGATGTGTGAATGGGTATGTAAGTGATTGTGTGGGTGTGTGAGTAAGTGCTTGAATGGGTGAGTGATTGGCTATGTTGAGAGGCTGTATGGGTGTGAGTGGGTATGTGAGTTGCTGCATAGGTAAATAAGTCTGTCTGTGAGTAGTAGTATGGGTGAGTGTATGGCTGTGTGAGTGGCTGTGTGGGTGAGTGACTGGTTGCATGAGTGGCTGTGCGGGTTAGTGAATGGTTGTGTGAGTAGCTGTTTAGTGAGTGAGTGCATGTGTGAGTGGCTCTATGGAAGAGTGTGTGGTTGCGTGCGTACTTGTATGGGTCTGTGAATAGGTATGTGAGTGGTTGTGTGAGTGGGAGTACAAGAGGTTGTATGGGGTGTGAGCGGCTATGTGAGTGGTTCTGTGGATGATGTCATCAATAATATCATTTGAGATGTCATCAGTGATGTCACTGACCATGTCATGAGTGATGTAGTATGTGAGGTCATAAGCAGTGCAGTGCGAGGATGTAAGTTATAGTTAGCTCAGATAACTATACCTGCTAAATTGCAATGATTTTATATGAGTGAAATATGAGCCTAACAATAACATCACTGTATCCTTTGGTTTTTTAAGTGAATTTCATTGGTTCTTATAATTCAATTTCCTAACGATAACTGTTTTTTTCAGTTAATTTCTACGTTTTTAAAAACCAATTCCTAAATATAACTTCCCTGTAACGTTTGTTTTTTTAAGTGAATTTCTATGTGTTTTTAACTACAAGCCATGTTTGCAGAGCGGTGGAGAAAGGGTACAGGGCCGCTGACCAGCTCTCAGGAATCCCACTGCGTGGGACTTACTGTTGGTAACAGGCAGGGTTTTTGGCCCCCAAGTCCCTCAGCATCCAAGGGCACTTCATCCCTCAACCAAAACTGCACCACGAGGTGCGTTTACAGAGTGGTGGAGAAAGGGGGTGGGGTCACAGACGAGCTCTCAGCAATCCCACTGTGTGGGACTTACAAGAGATAACAGGAGGGGTTGTTGGTCCCCAAGGACCCTTAGCAGCCAAGAGGACTTCAGCCCCGAACCAGTAATGCACCAGGAGGTGGAAAAAGGAGGCGGGAACCCCATCACCCAGGGCCCGGCCTTTTGTTAAATTATATTCCTAATATAGGAGGGGGGCGTGTGGTGTCCCACCCCATGCCGATTTCAGCCCCTGGGACCCCATCCCCCTGGGCCTGACCTTTTTTTAAATGATATTCTGAATAGGGGATGGGGACCGCGCAGCCCCCCTCTCCAGGCCAATTTTGGCTCTGTGACCCATCCCTCAGGCCTGGCCTTTTAGAAATGTGGGGTCTGTGATGGGCCCCTCTCCATGCCAATTTCTGCCCCGGGGACCCCATTCACGAGTGCCCAGCCTTTTTTTTAAATTAGATTTCTTATAGGGGAAGGGAACCATGAGGCCCTCCTCCCCAAGCTCATTTTGGCCCTGGGGACCTAATTTTCCAGGGCCCGGTCATTTAGAAATGGGGAGGATATGTGCAGACCCCCTTCCTGGGCAGATTTTAGCCCGGTGACCCCATCCCATGGGGCCTGGTCATTTGTCCTGGGTGCCCCCAGGCTACCCAGTCTGCATTGGGACTGCAGGCAGAGCATGAAGGGTCCTGTGGTCCCTGTCAGCTCGTCTCCTCCTGCAGGAGCCAGCATTGCTTTCAGACACAGGGAGCTGCTAAACATGCAGCTCCCTGTGTCTGAAAGCAATGTATCTGTTTCCCTGCTCTCTTGACAGCAGGCAGGGAAACAGATGGATGCTTGGGCTTGGTGGGAGCGGTTAAAGCTCCGCCAAGTCACAGCAAACAGCTAAGTCTCTGGGGTGGGCACACCAGGACATAGCAGGAGCTAGCCTTGGGGAGGGTGGTGGTCCCCAGGGCCATATATGACTCCACGACTTTGCCCCAGGGAGGTGTTGGTCCCCGGACATCCACAATTGATCCCTTACATTAATTTATTTCAGCCCCAGGGAGCTGGCAGTCCCGGGACTGCGGGGGCCATGCTGACCACCCTTAAATGCAATACATTTTTCCAGAGAGTTCGTGTTCACTGGGGCTGCAGAGGATGCCATGGGGGCCCCCTGCATTAATTTAATTTGACTTGCCCCGGGGAAGTGTTGGTCCCTGGGGCTGCAGGGGACAGAGTGAGCCCTCCACATTTATTTAAATGTTTGACCTGGGAAGGTGATGGTCCCCAGGCATGGGGAGTGCCACACCGGCAGCCCCCACATATTTATATGAGGTAATGCCCCCGGGACCTGGCGCACCCGGGGGCTAAAGATCACAGAAGCGCAGGAGCCCGTGCTTCTTTTTCTTTTTAATTTTCAGCAGGAACCATTGATCCAGCGCGGCTCCTGCCCAACAATAAAAAGAACAAAATGCTTTTCTTGTCCTGCGGGGCCAAGATGCCTGGGGGGTCTGGGTACTCTTACTGTGCCCCCTTCTCTTTTTTTAATGATTTGTTGTGCACTCGGCTCAAGCTGAGTCCTAAGATGACTGCCAACACATTCTGGTTTGAAGTGTTGGCAGCCAATCAGATCTCAGCACAAAATCGAGAGGGTTCGCTGAGCCTTCCTATCCCTATATATACAAATTTATATTTCTTTTAAAAACTCCACAACTACTGAATGGGTTTTCACCAAATCAAAAGAAGGCACTCCCCCACACCAATATCTACCATTCTGGCAAATCTGATGTAATTCCATTCAGTAGTTCCGGCTTTAGGCATGTCTAAACTTCCTATGGGAATTAACGTGGGGAAAACACATTTTGGGACTCCCCCTTTTTCTCTGACAGATCACCACGAAACTTTCAAGACAACTTCTGGAGTGAGCGCCATACTAGTTGTGAAAGTTTTGCGATGATTCATTAAACGACCCAAAGTTATTGGCAATAAAAAATGCTCTTTCAATGGAAACTGGGTCCTACCTATAACTATCTACTGCCGACTGCCGGTAGGCAATATACACACACATTTATATGTATATATAACGGATTTGGACATACATACAAAATACCTAAATTTCTCGTGGTAAAGGGCAGGCATGCGTGGTAAAGGCATGCGCGGTAAAGGCATATGAGTGGTAAAGGGATATGTGTGGTAAAGACGTGCATGGTTCCATCTTAGAATGACGGGAGCGTAGCTTCGATCCCATACCGGATGCACAGCTTGATTGCTGCATTGCAATAAAGATACTGATGTTTTATCCTTTCAATCATATTTATTCTTGATATTCCAATGTTCTAAATGTTCATTTTGCTCCGTCACATGAGAGTCATTACATGCATTAACGTTTCTGATACTGCAGATATGTCCATACGGACCTTCTTTTGAAGCAGGAAATATACATGGTTCATCCTCAGTAGTATAATATTCCCAATGCATTTCGGGCTATTTCATAGCCCTTCGTCAGGGGTTCACTACAAACATCAAACACCAACATTAGATTATGTATTTTAGCTTCACAATGTATCGCATACTAAACATTAGTTAACTTAATCCATGTTTAAAATTTGTTACCATAACCAACGTTCTCCCTCTAATTACGTAATCATACACTGCAGGGCTTGTCCCAAAATTTCTCCCCCTCATTAGTTATAAACTCCTCAATCTAATGCAAATCCGCAAAAGAGCCTATTTTCCACCCTAGTTGTACTCAAAATCAACCATCCCCGTAGGAAAAAGCTTCACTGGAGTTCTCTCATACCTGCGGTGTGTGTCCACATTGATTCTTTCCTGTTCTATCCTTTTACGAATCATTCTCTAACTCACTAGCATCTACTTCCCTTTTCAACTCACCGGATGTAACCCCTCCCCTACTGGGTAACCAATTGTGTGTGCCTCCCTCTACCTCATTCCTACAGTTCCCATAATCCACTATATGTGAGCACATAACTCTCACAGGTAATTAAACCATTCCACTTGAGCCTACGTTTATCACTGGTTTATAAAAAATGAAACCCCCCCAACAATAGGATCAACTAACTTGATTACACCACCCTCCCTCAAGATGTTAATAGTAACGTCGATCATGAAATGTAACATTTTACATGTACAAAACAACGAGTTGTAAAATCAAAGCTGTAATTGTTTCACAGTTTTTCACGTGCGATTCTTATACTGAAATTTAAAACAACATCAACCATCGTGTTTTTTGGCTTAGGAGCAGTTCAAAAAAGCTCCCCTTTGTGAGGAGAGCAGGTCTCTCATGTGACTGTCCGTTTTAATCCTTTTAGCCATTGTCATCCGCGGGTGCAACTTTTCAATGGGCAGGAAAAGTACATTTGAAACTAGAGGGTGAAAGTGCACACCTTTTCTTCACCGTTTAACTTTTGTCAGTTTTATCATCTTAATTATTTGTGCGTGTTTCCCCTTGCAGAATGAAAGCAATTACTAAATCACATGGGGCTACACCTACAGACAAGAAAGTGCATCAACAGAAAATATAACTTGAAAATGTATGAAATATTATTCTAATGCATGCTATGGGAGGGCTACTACAAAAGATGATGTAATTCATGTAAGAGAGCCCAACTACCCGCCAAATGTAACAGAAGTAGAAGTAAGGGAGGTATTGCAGGATATAAGAGAGGCAAGCACTAATTCCCAGGAATCCACAATGAAAATCCTTAAAGATATACTGCCTAAAGTCCCCGTACACATCACATCACAGGCCAACTACCACCTCTACCCACTTTAAAAATGTTTGATTGCATGAACCAAAAAAATCACCAGCCTATCCCAAGAAGTTACCAAGACTAACCCTGGGCGGTGACCTCCGCTCACGGAGTTTGCTGCACTCCGCGTTACGCGGAGATCGCGGAGTTCTGAAAACTCTGCTTCGCATTGCGTAGCAGAGTTTTTTTCCTCGCTCGCGTTCGTCAACGTCAATTTGGCGACCGCGAGCGAGGAAAATCAACCTCCCGGCGAGATTTTTCCTCGTTTGCGATCATCAACATCAAGTTGGCGAGCGCGAGCGTGGAAAATCAACATTCCGGCGAGAATTCTCAACGCGGGGTCAGGTTTCTCATTGCGAGTGGTTGCGTATGCTCGCGACAGCTCACGTTGAGAAACTGCCCGTTCGAGTTGAGAAAGCTGCCGCTCGAGTAAAAATCTACTTGAGCAGCAGAAAAGGAAAGCAGGGACTGCTTGCACTGTGCATGGTGCCGTTCGCAATGATTGCACAGTGCGGACAAGCATCCGGCACTGTGCAATCACCGCGAACAGCATTTTTCTATTGTACTCCGCCGTTCGCGTAGCTCCACGTAGTGCAGTGGAGTTTTTTTTGCACTTCGCGTAGTGCACCGTAGTGCAACTCCGCGAACTCCGCCCAGGGTTAACCAAGACATAGAAATACTTTTAACACTGACACATAATGAGGAACCTTTCCTATTATATCAATCAATCCGGATTCATAAAGTGTGTCAAATCACCCGTGAGGGTCTCGAGGTGCTGGAGTTGCTAGCTGCTTTGTGTTGATCTGTTCATTCGAACATCCAGGTCTTGAGTCCTTTCCTGAATTCCCAGAGAGATGAGGTGGTCCTGAGTTGAAGGGGAAGGTCATTGCATGGTTTGGCTGCCAGGTGTGAGAAGGAGAATCCTCTGCTGTTGCCTCTGTGGATCCTGGGGGTGCCTGCAAGGAAAAGGAGGTGGATTGTAGGTATCTGGACGGTTGGTGGAAGGTCATGCATTGTTGATGTATGCTGGTCCTTTGTTGTGCAGGGCTCTGTATGCATGGGTCAACATCTTAAACTGGCATCTGTTCTGGATCGGGTGCTAGTGTAGCTTCTTGAGGTGTGGTGTGATGTGGGCCCATCTGGGGAGGACAAGAATGAGTCTTGCTGCTGAGTTTTATATTGTCTGTATAGAGTGTTTTCCCATAGCCCAGCCTGCTTGTGACTAGGACCTGTGTCACAGTCCTTCTGGCATTGACTGGGAGCCACCTGAAGATTTTGCGCAGCATGCGTAGGTTGTGGAAGCAGATTGATGAGACTGTGTTTACCTTTTTCTTCATAGATAGCTTGCTGTCCAAGATGATGCCGAGGCTGCAGGCATGGTCTGTCGGGTTGGGGATGGGCCGAGTACAGCAGGCCACCGTGCGTCATTCCATGGTGAGGTGTTGTTCCCAAAGATGAGGACTTCCGTTTTGCCAGAGTTGGGCTTGAGACAGTTGCCCTTAGTTCAAACAGTGATGTTTATCATACAGCTGTGGAAGTTTGCTCTGGTGGTGAAGGGTTATTCTAAAAGTGAGAGGATGAGCTGGGTGTAATTGGCGTAGGAGATGATGTTGAGTCCGTGCGATCTGATGGTGTTGACCAGGGGGGTCATGTATGTGTTGAAGAGGGTGGGGCTGAGGAGGGATCCTTGGAGCATGCAGCAGATGATCTTTTTGGGTTTCGAGGTGAACAGTCAGAGTCAGATTCTCTGGACTCTTCCTTTGGGGTATGAGGCAATCCATTTGAGGGCATCTCCCTGGATTCTGATGTGGTGGAGTCTGTTGATCAAAATGTGATGGGAAACTGTGTCTAAGGTGACTGAGCGGTCCAGGAGGATGAGGGCTGCTGTTTCGCTGCAGTCCAGGAGACCCTGATGTCATTGGTGGCTGCAATCAGGGCTCTCTCTGTGCTGTGGTTGGCTCGGAATCTGGATTGAGAGGGGTCCAGGAAGTTGTTGTGTTCCAGGTGTTCAGTGAGTTGCCTTCTTGAGAATCTTTGCTGAAAAGGGGAGCAGGGATATAGGCTGGGTCGATGGATGGTTTCTACAGGAGGGGCCTCACTTCAGTGTGGTTCCAGTCCTCATGGTAGGAGGCCGAGGTGATGGAGGGGTTTAGGACTTTCTGGATCTCATCGCCAATTGTCTTGCTTCCGAGGTTCATGATGTGGTGGGGATAGGAGTCCGTGGGTGCTCGCAAGTGCACAGAGTTCATGACGTAGATTGTGGCCTGAGTTATGAGAGGCTCCTAGTGGGTGAGTATGTGTTTAGGGTTTGTGTTTGTGGGTGTGAGCAGGTGATGCTGTCAGCGGCGGGGGTTAGGGTTTGAAGTTTTCATAGATGACTGAGATCTTGTCATGGAAGATATCTGCCAGAGTGTCACACAGTTCTTGGGAGGGGGTAACATTGTTCTCGGTGGCTGCAGGGTTGGCTAACTCTTTCACGAAGGTGAAGACCTCCTTGCGGTGGTTTGTACTAGCTTCTATGCAGTCTGATAGGGTTTTCTTCTTTGTTTCTTTCAGGTGGCGGTGGTACTGTTTGAGTGCTATCTTGAAAGTTGGATGGTTTCCTGTCTCTTTGCTGGTGCGCAACTGCCTTTCTAGCTGCTGGCAGTTGCATTTGGTGGATTTCAGCGCCACGGTGAACCAGCTGGCTCTTCTGGTAAGTCCTTTGGATTCGGCTAGCTTGGTGGGGGTGATTGTGTTGACACATTTTGCTCCAATGGGAAAAGTTCTTCGCAGCCTGTTCTGGGTTGGATGTTGTGTCTGGGAGGTGGAAGTTGAGAGCGTTGTTCCACTGGTCTTCAAATTTCTTTTTCCAATTTCTGCATGTGGAGCTGGGGGACATGCTGCCAGTGTAGGTTGAGCCTGAGATGGTGAAGTGGATGCTGTTGTGGTGTGTCCAGGTGAGCTGTGAGACATGGTCATACTTCACTCTGTCGCTGGATGTGAAAATGGGATCAAGTGTGTGTCTTGTGATGTGGGTCGGTGACAAGTTGCTTTAGGTCGATGTTTCGAGGTAGAAGTTGAGATCCCCTAGGGAGAAGTAGTGCTCTGAGTTGATGGCAATGGCAATCAGGGCGATGAAGTCAGGGATGGTGTTGCAGATGATGTTACAGAAGCTGGGCCGTAGTCCTGGCTGTCTTAGGCGAGTGTGACTCTGATGGTGCTTTTTCCTTCTATGTGAAGTTGGGAGTTGAGATGCTCCATTAATGGGGTCGAGCCATCTGAACAGGTCGACCAGCGTATAGTGTCCTTGTAGATGATGTCAATTCTACCTCTGTGTTTGTTGGCTCTGTCCTGGTGTGTTATCTTGTAGCCTTCGAGGGTGGCTATGGCGATGTCCGGCGCAGAGTCGGGGTTCAGCCAGGTTTCTGTGATGAAGATGACATCCGGGGTGAGGGATCAGATTGTGTTCCCGATCTTCATGGCTTGTTTGTCGAGCAGTTGTGTGTTGAGTAGAATGCACTGGAGTTATTCTGTGGTAGTCTTGGCCGACATGGTGGAAGCAATCATATTTGCAGTGTCTCTGACGTTGTTGGTTGCTTCAGTGTTGCAGGTGAAGCTGCAGTGCTGGCAGGAGAACAGTCATTTGGTGGTGTGAGGAGATGTGTGGCAGCAGTTGTTGTTATCAATGTGCCTAGGACCCAGGGCTTGGAGGTCTGTGGTGGTGTAGCTACACGGGGTGGAAGAACAAGGGTTCCTGGCATTGGGTGAAGTCCAGGTGCTGACTGGTGCAGACGGGCTTGCCTTTAGCGCACCTTCGGCGCGGCCGTGTTGCGGTCACACTGTGGCCTCCATTAAGTAGGACCTGGCAGGGTTGCTTGGCAGGGCTAGCAGCGGTGGGAAATGGCTAGGAAACACAAAGGCAGCAACTGGGGGAAAAGCACGCATGAAAACACACCAAGGCAGTACAATAAGATACAATGATAGGAAAGATACAAGGGCACACAGTAACAACAAGAGCAATATGAGGGCACAAAGCAGCAGAGATAACAGGCACAATCAGCAGGAATAGCAGGGCACAGTCAGCGAGAATAACAGGCACAATCAGCAAAAATTATAAGGCACACTCAGTAGAAATAATAAGGCAAAGTTAGGGCTAAGCAGACGCACAAGCAGGAGCCCAGGCAAGGCAGAGGGGGTAGGGAGCTGGTCCAGGGGACATGATATGAGAAACAAAACGTAATATTCTCTACAGCAAATAACTTACTGAAACTAAACCATTATCAAACCTGGATAATGGATGGGACCTTCAAAATGTGTCCCAAACCATTCACTCAGATATACACCATACATGGTGAATATCAATCAATCAATCAGGGGTTTATAAAGCACACTACTCACCTGTTAGGGTCTCAAGGCATTGGGGGGCTGTGTGCAGCTCCGTTGGCATCAATCGAAGAGCCAGGTCTTGAGGTCTTTTCTGAATTGGTTCAGTGTCAGGCTATGCTGGAGGTGAAGGCGGAGATCGTTCCAGGTCTTGGCTGTGAGGTAGGAAAAGGACGTTCTAGCCGCTCTGTTCCTGTTGAAGCGTGGGGAGGTGAATAGGGAGAGGTCGGCTGTGCAGAGGATTTTCTTGGGGGCATTGAAAAAGAGGCGATTGTTGCGGTACTGTGGTCCGATATTGTGGAGGGCCTTGTAAGCATGCGTGAGCAGCTTGAAAGTTATTCTTCTTTTGACGGGGAGCCAGTGGAGGGTGCAGAGCTGTTGGGTGATATGGTTGTGCCGTGGGATATTGAGGATTAGTCTGGCTGTGGCGTTCTGGATGGTCTGGAGTTTGCGGAGGAGTTTTTTGTTGATTCTGGCATAGAGAGCGTTGCCGTAGTCCAGTCTGCTGGTGATGAGGGAGTGAGTGATCATTTTCCTGAAGTTGGAGGGTATCCATTTGAATGTTTTACGTAGTATGCGGAGGGTGTTGAAGCATGCGGAGGAGATGGCGTTGAACTGGTGATTTATAGTGAGCAATGAGTCCAGTATGATGCCAAGGTTACGTGCATGGTCTGTCGGGGTGGGTGGGTGTCTGAGGGCAGGGGGCCACCAGGTGTCGTCCCATGCAGAGGGGGTGGTGCTGAGGATGAGGACTTCTGTTTTCTCTGAGTTGAGCTTCAGGCAGCTGCTCTTCATCCAGGTTGCGACGGCACAAATATCCAACACAAATATCCATTTTATATATGCCCTGATACCAAATAAACAAAGCAGAAATTACTATGACCTCTTAAACCACATTTAACATAAAGCAAATAACTACTACCTCTAATAAAATAATCAGAGACTTTGAGCAAGACATGATTCAAACCATTTAAAAAATTTATCCCACACAGCCATGCAAGGCTGTTTGTATCATTCCAATCAAAGCATATGAAGACATTTCCAAAAATCCGCACTAATTCTGTAGAATATTCAATTTGCCTCAAAGTAAAAAATGATAGCACTAGCCTTTGTCCCTGTCACAGAGTTAGTTAAACACTACAATTTACTAATAGAAAGCCCTTTCTACCAACAAAATGAAGACAAACTAAACCCCCTAATGGACTTTTGCAAAGACACTTGGGTTGGCAGACTACATTGCTCTGGACACAGACGCCAAACCAAATTCCATATACCATAGTGAAATGTCTATGACCGTACCTTGGCACAGGATGCCAAAACAAACAATCCAGTGGAAGGATGGCAAAGTGCCCCCTAATCCACACTAGGCAGAACCCAGCCAATTTATAGAAACATTACGAAAAGAGCAAAGCTACCAACAACACCAAATTGAGCCAAATCGCCCCTAAACCTAGCATACAAATCAAAAGAATGTATGACATGCTACAATTTAAAGTCAAACTCTTTATAAATAAGAAGTATATAGAAATAATAGCCAAAAGCATATTATAAAATAAACAGTAACCTACCAAAGTCCCAAAAAAATCGCAAAACCTAAACCAACATGACAAATCTTTTTTTAATGATAAATATAAAATGTTATCAGTCTAAAAATTAAGTAAAAGTCCAATGTTAATGAAAACTAAGATAATAAAATGATATATAAATTTATTAAAAATCAAACTCAATCCATCACATAAAATAATTACAACACATAAACGACACAATTTCAAACAGCAATCACATAATATTTGAACAAACAATAACATTTAGAATTTACCACCCAAAAAAATAAAATAAAAAAGACTTAGGCCCTCATTGCAATGGTGGTCAGACGAGAGTCCGATCGCCACTGCAACGATGAGTCAGCAGTCCCACCTGCCTTATTATGATGCCTTATTATGATCGGACCGCCATGCAGGAGGTTGGAAAGTGCTTTTTCCTATTGTGGATTGTGCTGCAGCCCAGGAAAAGCGCATGCCACAGTAGGAAAGGCCCTTTGTGCACATCCACCTTTGGTGCCGGACACACAATGCATGGATGTGTGGGGCACTACAAGTGACCCCAAGGCCACTTAGCAGTGGCCCACAGGGAACTGGGGCCCTGCTTGGGACCCCCAAAGTCCCTTTCTGGCTGCTTTTTCATGGCGGTTGCACTGCCATGAACAGATAGTCGGTGTTAGACTTGGCATCTTTTGGCGTGTTTCCCCTGACTTTTTGCTTTCTGACCTCTTGGTTTTGACTCTGTTTTTGCTGGTGTAATGATTCTGCGCACATTCCTCACTGCTGTCCAGTGGGAAAGTGCTCCTGTAGAAAATGTGTTATGGATTGGTGTTTCCATGATTGGCCTATTTGATCTATGTGTCAGTCCCTAGTAAAGTGCACTGCGAGTGTCAGGGCCTATAGATCAAATGCTGTTGGTGGGCTCCAGCACTGGATTGTGCCACCCACGCAAACAGCCCGTAAAGTGTAACTCTGGCCTGCCATTGCAGAGCCTGTGTGCAGCCTGGGGCTGCCATGTCGACTTGGCAAGTGCACACACTTGCAAGTCCCTAAACCTTCCCTTTTCTACATGTTAGTCACCCATAAGGTAGGCCCAAGGTACCCCTGTGGGCAGGGTGCATTGTATGTGAAAGGTAGGACATGCCCTGGTGTGTGTCGCATGTCCTGATAGTGAATTACAGCCTACTTCGTTTTTCACTATTGCAAGGCTACCTGTTCCCCATAGGCCAGAATGGGCAGTTTTGATTATTACATCCTATAATCCTAACTGACCCAGGGAACATGGTAGAAATTCAAGTTTAGTATGCCTGAACTCAGAATGATAAAATGCATCTTTGAGTGAAGTTGGTTTTAACATTCTGTGTTTGAAAATACCACTTTTAGAAAGTAGGTATTTTCTTGTCTAACCATCCAAGCCTGCCTCTGCTAGGTTGTGTATTCCTTGTCTGGAGTGTGAGTGACAGGGGCTGGGGGATTCCAGGAGACAGGGTGAGTCAGCACAGGGCTGAATAGCAAGATCTACATGTAGATGGATGGGAGGAGTTGCACCTGGGACCTGAATAGGGCTGTGCCTTCCCTCCACAATGCTGGCTCCACCTCCTGTGGTGCGTCTGATGTCCCTGGCCTACACTGCAAAAGGAAAGAAGGAGTCTTGTCAACAAAGTGCTCCAGGATAGACCAGAACTGGTTTGGACAAGCAAAGGCCTCACTGCCTTCAGAGAACAAAGAGAAATTGAGGATAAAAGGGGGACCCAAACCCAGAACTTTAGAACTCTTTTGGATCAAGAAGACTGCCAAGAAGAAGAACTGGAGAAGCTGTGAGGAGGAACTACCACTTTGCTGTGTGCTTTGCTGTGTTGGCCTGCAGTGGCTGCTTCTGTCTTGGGCAGTGAAAGGACTGGACTGAACTTTCTGCAATCTACTTTGTGAGTTTCTCCAAGGGCTTGAGGTAGAGCTTGCCCCCTGTTCAAGAAGTCTCAGGAACAGCAAAGACTTCAAGCCCGACGCCGTCTACGACGCCGCTGCCGACTCCGTGTCCTGAAGGCACCGCAGAGGGCACCGCCGCAACGCCGAATTGCGACCCTGGTCTCACTGACGATGCCTGCTGACGCCGCCACAAGCTGCTGCTTGCACCGCGACCTGTGGGCACCGCACTCCGCACCATCTCGCTTCACGACGATGCCTTGGTATCCCTGACGATGCCGCCCCACTCCAGACTCGACGCCGCTGCTTACACCGTGGTTCGAGGGCACCGCTCGTAAAGTTACACGACGCACCGCCCTCATCCCGCACCGCAGCCTTGGCCTACCGATGCCGGTGCCATCGACTCCAGTTCGTCAGCCGACGACAGCGCTTCAGCAACGACGACGCCGCTGCTGCACCGTGACCTGCCAGCACCGTGACGAGCACCGCCTTCACCTCACACCCCTGGTCTCACCGACGATGCCATCTGACGCCGCCACCGAGCCGCTGCTCACACCGCGACCTGAGGGCACCGCACGCCGCACTGCTGCACTTCGCACCGCAGCATCCGGCGCCTGCCGACGCCAGCGCTCCTGACTTCAACAGAGAGGAGATCGATCTGCAACACATGTGACTTCGAGGGCCCCGACGACGCCTGCACCGACCTCCGGAACCGACGCCTGCGGATGCAGTGTTTACGGAAGCTCACCGCGAGGTCATCGACGCCCTGCATTTCTGAAAGGTACTGTTTGCGTGTCTTCCTGACACCGTAGCTGACCTGCGACGCCGCGGTCAGCCAGAACTGTGTGGATTTGTTTGTTCACAATGCCGTGATAGCCCCGGACGGAGCTATCGACATCAAGGAACTGTTTTTAAGGACACTGTGATAACTGAAGATTTTTAAAGTACTGCACTGTGGATTTTTATCGTATTGGTCTTGTTTTAAGTATATAAAAATATTGGATATTTTTCTAAACTGGTGTGGTGTCCGTTTGTAGTGCTTACACTGTATTACTGTTGGTTATGTGCAAATGCTTTACACACTGCCTCTAAGATAAGCCTGACTGCTCGTGCCAAGCTACCAAGGGGGTGAGCAGGGGTTATTTTAGGAGTGTAACTCCCTTATCCTGACTAGGAAGAAGGGTCCCTACTTGGACAAAGGTGCAAGCCCTTGCCAACTAGAGACCCCCATTTCTAACATTGGTTGTCAGTGATGAGGATAGGACTTGTGTTTGCACTTGACTTACAGTGATTGGTGTGCACTACTACCATATCGCAGACCATTACGTACCACTTACAGGTTCTTTTTCTTTTTTGGCCTATTTTTGATCATGCCAGCTTGAACATGCTACTTCAACATGCCTGAATCTAAAGTATCATCAATTGCATCAGTAGAAATTGCCTTTTAGGAGGATCGATTGGAAGCCTACAATGTCAAGGAGTTAAAATCAATTTGCAAGAACCTGAAAGTCCAGGTCAGAGGCCTGAAGGGGGACCCCAAGTGCCCAAAGGGGACACAGCCACCCACCGGTGGACAGTCCAAAGTGTTGGCGAGTGTAGCACTTGGGGAGGAAGGGTGCCCACAGGAGGGTGGGGATCCCGCAGAAATGACCCTCGTCTCACTAGGGGACAGTGAGATGGTCCCAGGAAACCAGGTGCCCCCTAACACAAAGAAATATAGCACCTGGGTGACCATCAATGGGAACAGGGTAGAGGCTCTCAGAGATACTGGAGCCAGTGCGACCTCAGTCCGGTGTCACCTGGTCTCTGAGAAGCAGGTAGTCCCAGGGGCATTCCACCAAGTAGTTGCTGTAGACAACTATGAGCGCCAGTGTATGGTGGCGCAGGTTCCCTTTGAATGGGGGGGTCTCAGGTCCCTTGAGGGTGGTTTTGAGCCCTACCATGCCTGTAGATTGTCTTCTAGGTAACGACCTGGAGCAGTCCTTATGGAAGGATGTTGAGCTCAGGTCTCACTTGGAGATGCTTGGGTTGCCAGAGTGGGCAGGTGTGTCTACTCGGTCAATGGCAGCCAGAAAGGGTGATCAAGAGGACTTGGAGCCTGGAACAAGGGCCCAAGTCCCTGCCAAGAGGACGGGCAGGGGGCGCGAGAAACCGGCCCCCGAAGTTCCCACGGACCGGGAGGAGGCGGACCTCGAGGGGAACGCCCCGGTGCCTACAGGGGAGCAGGTAGCCGAACTGGGAGACATCTCTGAGCTGACCCATTGGCAGCAAGAAGGGGGTCCCACCAGGGAGGAGTTCTGCAGGGAGCAGAATGAGTGCCCTACTCTGGAGGGTCTGCGGTGGCAGGCTGCAGACCAGGCAGCTGGTAATCAGTCCGGGTCACATCTGATCTACTGGGAGAGTGGTCTCCTATACAGTGAGCCTAAGGTTGCTGATCCTGGGTCAGCCCGTGTGCTGGTGGTACCCCAGCGCTTCCGGACCTTCCTACTGGGTCTGTCTCATGACGTGCCTTTGGCAGGACATTTGGGGCAGGACAAGACCTTTGACAGGCTTGTCACCCACTTCTTTTGGCCCCAAATGCGAAGGCAGTCAGATGCACACTGTAGGTCTTGCCAAACTTGCCAGGCAAGTGGTAAGAGTGGGAGGAAGGTCAAAGCTCCTCTCCAACCTTTTCCTGTTGTTGGAACACCCTTTGAAAGGGTGGGGATGGATATTTTGGGGCCACTGGATCCCAAGACAGCCATGGGCAACAGGTATATCCTGGTCTTGGTGGACCATGCCACCCGGTACCCGGAGGCAATCCCTCTCAGGACTACGACGGTGCCAGTGGTGGGCCGGGCGTTAATGGGGATCTTTTCCCGTGTGGGCTTCCCCAGAGAGGTGGTTTCTGACGACCAACTTCATATCCAAGTATATGGCATCCCTGTGGAAGGAGTGTGGTGTAACCTACAAGTTCACCACTCCTTACCACCCACAAGGAAACGGTCTGGTGGAGCGATTCAACCAGACCTTGAAAGGCATGATCAAGGGTCTAACAGAACCCATGAGGCGTAAGTGGGATGTCCTCTTGCCATGCCTACTCTTTGCATACAGGGAGGTGCCTCAGAACTCTCTTGGGTACAGCCCCTTTGAGCTCCTGTATGGCCACCCTGTCAGAGGACCTCTGAGTTTGGTAAAGGAAGGCTGGGAGGCAGCTCCCAGGAAAACTCCCCAGGATGTGTTTAGTTACATGCTGGCCTTTAGAAACCAGACTGCCCGCTTCAGGAAACTCGCTCAGGCGAACCTAGAAGCAAGCCAGGAAGAAATGAAGAGGTGGTATGACCAGAATGCCACTGTGGTCGAATTTCAACCTGGGCAGAAAGTGTGGGTCATGGCCCCAGTGGAACCTTGCGCCTTGCAGGACAAGTGGACTGGCCCATATGAGGTGGTGGAGCGCAAAAGTGACATCACCTGCCTGGTGGATTTACAGACTCTAAGGAACCCTTTGAGGGTCCGTCACGTGAACCGCCTCAAGCCCCACTTCGAGAGGTCCAAAGTGAGTATGCTCTTGGCGACAGATGATGGGGTGGAAGAGGAGAGTGAGCCTCTCCCTGACCTCCTGTCTACCAAGGAGCATGATGGGTCAGTGGAGGGTGTGATCCTCTCCCCTACACTGACTCAAGAGCAGCAGGGGGACTGTCACCAGTTGTTGGGACAGTTCACCCCACTGTTCTCTCTGACCTCTCTCTGGTTACTCACTGGTGTACCCATGACGTGGACACTGGTGACAGCCCTCCTGTGAAGCACAAAATTTACAGGTTGACTGACCGGGTCAGGGCCAGCATCAAGGAGGAGGTCTCTAAGATGTTGGCGTTAGGGGGTGATTGAGCCCTCCAACAGTCCTTGGGCCAGCCCAGTGGTCTTGGTCCCAAAGGCTGCTGCACCCAGTGCCACTCCAGAACTGCGGTTTTGTGTGGACTACCGTGGGCTCAATGCCGCCACCAGGACTGACGTGCACCCCATCCCCAGAGCTGATGAGCTCATTGATTGGTTGGGAGCTGCCCGGTTCCTCAGCACGTTTGATTTAACGTCTGGGTACTGGCAGATTGCCTTAACCGATGGGGCCAAGGAGAGGTCAGCATTCTCAACCCCAGAAGGTCATTACCAATTTTGGATGATGCCCTTTGGGTTGAAGAATGCCCCTGCCACCTTTCAGAGGTTGGTCAATCAGGTGTTGGCTGGACTGGAGGATTTCAGTGCCGCCTACCTGGATGACATTGATGTGTTCAGTTCCAGCTGGGAAGAACATTTACAGCACCTTGAGTAAGTGTTGAGGGCTCTGCAAGGTGCAGGCCTCACGATCAAGGCCAGTAAGTGTCAGATCGGGCAGGGTTCTGTGGTGTACTTGGGACACCAGGTAGGAAGCGGCCAGGTGGCGCCCCTACAACCCAAGATTGACACCATTCTGGCTTGGGAGCCCCCCAAGACCCAGACAGAGGTGAGAGCCTTCTTAGGTCTCACCGGCTACTATAGGAGATTTGTTAAGGGCTATGGCACCATCGTTGCCCCCTTAACAGAGCTGACTTCGAAGAAGCAGCCCAGGAAGGTGATCTGGACTGAGTCCTGCCAGAAAGCTTTTGATGCCCTGAAGGCAGTCATGTGCACGGCGCCCGTGCTCAAGGCACCTGACTTCTCCAAAGAATTCATCGTGCAGACTGACGCTTCAGAGCATGGTGTGGGAGCGGTGCTCTCACAACTGAATGAAGAGGGCCTGGATCAGCCTGTAGTCTTCCTCAGCAGGAGACTACTCCCCAGGGAACAGAGGTGGAGTGCCATAGAAAGGGAAGCTTTTGCTGTGGTCTGGGCACTGAAGAAGCTGAGACCATACCTGTTTGGGACTCACTTCCAGGTTCAGACAGACCACAGGCCCCTCAGATGGTTGATGCAAATGAGGGGTGAGAATCCAAAACTGCTGAGGTGGTCCATCTCCCTACAGGGAATGGACTTTACGGTGGAACACCGCCCTGGCACAGAACACGCCAACGCAGATGGTCTGTCCAGGTCCTTCCGCCTTAGTGAATTGAACTCCCGGGAGGTTGGGTAGTGCTCCCTACTTTCAGCTGGAGGGGACATGTGTTAGACTTGGCATCTTTTGGCGTGTTTCCCCTGACTTTTTGCTTTCTGACCTCCTGGTTTTGACTCTGTTTTTGCTGGTGTAATGATTCTGCGCACTTTCCTCACTGCTGTCCAGTGGGAAAGTGCAAGTGCTCCTGTAGAAAATGTGTTATGGATTGGTGTTTCCATGATTGGCCTATTTGATCTATGTGTCAGTCCCTAGTAAAGTGCACTGCGAGTGCCAGGGCCTATAGATCAAATGCTGTTGGTGGGCTGCAGCACTGGATTTTGCCACCCACGCAAACAGCCCGTAAAGTGTAACTCTGGCCTGCCATTGCAGAGCCTGTGTGCAGCCTGGGGCTGCCATGTCGACTTGGCAAGTGCACAAACTTGCAAGTCCCTAAACCTTCCCTTTTCTACATGTTAGTCACCCCTAAGGTAGGCCCAAGGTACCCCTGTGGGCAGGGTGCATTGTATGTGAAAGGTAGGACATGCCCTGGTGTGTGTCGCATGTCCTGATAGTGAATTACAGCCTACTTCGTTTTTCACTATTGCAAGGCAACCTGTTCCCCATAGGCCAGAATGGGCAGTTTTGATTATTACATCCTATAATCCTAACTGACCCAGGGAACATGGTAGAAATTCAAGTTTAGTATGCCTGAACTCAGAATGATAAAATGCATCTTTGAGTGAAGTTGGTTTTAACATTCTGCGTTTGAAAATACCACTTTTAGAAAGTAGGTATTTTCTTGTCTAACCATCCAAGCCTGCCTCTGCTAGGTTGTGTATTCCTTGTCTGAAGTGTGAGTGACAGGGGCTGGGGGATTCCAGGAGACAGGGTGAGTCAGCACAGGGCTGAATAGCAAGATCTACAAGAAGATGGGTGGGAGGAGTTGCACCTGGGACCTGAATAGGGCTGTGCCTTCTCTCCACAATGCTGGCTCCACCTCCTGTGGTGCTTCTGATGTCCCTGGCCTACACTGCAAAAGGAAAGAAGGAGTCTTGTCAACAAAGTGCTCCAGGACTGACCAGAACTGGTTTGGACTAGGCAAAGGCCTCTCTGCCTTCAGAGAACAAAGAGAAATTGAGGATAAAAGGGGGACCCAAACCCCAGAACTTTAGAACTCTTTTGGATCAAGAAGACTGCCAAGAAGAAGAGCTGGAGAAGCTGTGAGGAGGAACTACCACTTTGCTGTGTGCTTTGCTGTGTTGGCCTGCAGTGGCTGCTTCTGTCTTGGGCAGTGAAAGGACTGGACTGAACTTTCTGCAATCTACTTTGTGAGTTTCTCCAAGGGCTAGAGGTAGAGCTTGCCCCCTGTTCAAGAAGTCTCAGGAACAGCAAAGACTTCATGCCCAACGCCGTCTACGATGCCGCTGCCAACTCCGTGTCCTAAAGGCGCCGCAGAGGGCACCGCCGCATTGCCGCACCGCAACCTTGGTCTCACCGATAACGCCTGACGACGACGCCACCGAGCCGCTGCTTGCACCACGACCTGTGGGCACCACACTCCGCACTGTCTCGCTTCAAGACGACGCCTTGGTATCCCCGACGATGCCGCCCCATGCCGGACTCGACGCCGCTGCTTGCACCATGGTTCGAGGGCACCGCTCGTAAAGTTACACAACGCACCACCCTCATCCCGCACCGCACCGCAGCCTTGGCCTACCGACGCCGGTGCCATCAACTCCAATTCGTCAGCCGACGACAGCGCTTCAGCAACGATGACGCCGCTGCTGCACCGTGACCTGCAGCACCGTGACGAGTACCGCCTTCAACTCACACCGCGACCCTGGTCTCACCGATGATGCCATCTGACGCCGCCACCGAGCCGCTGCTCTGCACCGCGACCTGAGGGCACCGCACACTGCACTTCGCACCGCAGCACCCGGCGCCTGCCGACGCCAGCGCTCCTGACTTCAACAGAGAGGATATCGATCTGCAAAGCGTGTAACTTCGAGGGCCCCGACGACGCCTGCACCGACCTCCAGAACCGACGCCTGCAGATGCCATGTTTTCAGAAGCTCACCACGAGGTCATCGACGCCCTGCATTTCTGAAAGGTACTGTTTGTGGGTCTTCCCGACACCATAGCTGACCTGCGACGACGCGGTCAGCCAGAACTGTTTGGATTTGTTTGGTCACGATGCCGTGATAGCCCCGGGCGGAGCTATCGACATCAAGGAACTGTTTTTAAGGACACTGTGATAACTGAAGATTTTTAAAGTATTGTACTGTGGATTTTTATCTTATTGGTCTTGTTTTAAGTATATAAAAATATTGGATATTTTTCTAAACTGGTGTGGTGTCCGTTTGTAGTGCTTATACTGTATTACTGTTGGTTATGTGCAAATGCTTTACACACTGCCTCTAAGATAAGCCTGACTGCTCGTGCCAAGCTACCAAGGGGGTGAGCAGGGGTTATTTTAGGAGTGTAACTCCCTTATCCTGACTAGGAAGAAGGGTCCCTACTTGGACAAAGGTGCAAGCCCTTGCCAACTAGAGACCACCATTTCTAACAGTCGGAAACGTACATCCTAATCCATATGGTGGTGCTTGCACAGGCACCGCCTCCATTGTAGGGATAGGAGTCTGACCTCTGCCCTAACAAGATTCTAGATCCTGTAGGAGGTGGCGGTCTTCCTATGCCAACAGCAAATGGTCTGACTGCCGGTATCATAATCTGACAGTCGGACTGAAGGGATGTCAGCCGGTCGGACCGCAGGTGCGTTTTCCGACCGGCATACAAATGAGGCACTAAGGCTGTGTAGCTGTAGATATTCCTCTGTTTCCATGTAGTCAAAAATAGTAATCCTTCAAAAACTGTAAAAGTGTTACCCAAAAAATCACCAAAAAATGCAAAAATAAAAATAATCTAATAATGACCTCCCAAAAGCAACCCAAAGGATTCAGAAACCATAAAAACCCCAAACATGTGATTAAGAAAAACTCTCCAGGGAACCGGGAAAAAGGAAATTAAAGCAAAATGCATTGGTTTATTATAAACCAAAATTGATTTCCTTTTAAAATGAATGAATGAAATGATATTTGTAAAGCGCGATGGCTACCCTGAGACCTCCCAGCGCTACGGACGGAAACAGCAAAAGACCAAGCAGGCACAGTTAGACACCATTCCTGAAGAAACACCCAATGCCCATAGGACATGTTTGTAGACAAAAACCTGTAAAGAAATAAGCGAACCCTCACACAAAACACAGTACAATCCCAAAAATACATATATATCACATTTAATCATCAAAGTACAAGTAACATAACACAATTTAACATAACATAACGCTAATTTACTAAAACACTGTGCAAAAACCCAGAACTACAAACTAGTAAAAATCACTAATAATACATCTAAGTATAAAACAAACCCACAAACCACACTATAACTACCTACTAGACCTCCCCCCAGACCACCTACCCTCTAGACCCTTAAAAAATCCTTAAAAAAGGACTGACCTGTTCTGAGCAACAGCAGCATCTTACAGTGACCTTGTTCTGGGAAAATTGATGAAAAATAACACAAATATATTACAAAATAGAAGGTAGCAGCAAAAAAGAAAATATCCACTAAATGAAACTAAAAATAAACTATTTCCCCATAGTATTAAATAGGAAATAATGTACAAATTTTGCTAAAATGTATGAAAAATTGTAACAAAAATATTAAACATGTAAAACAAGTCAAAAAATGTTGTAAAATGTGTACGAAAATTGTATAAATTAAATGATAGTATAAAATATATATCATTATTCAAATATATAGTAAAAAAAACTTGTTAAAATGATGTTGAAAATATGTATATAAAACACTTTAATCAATGTTAAAAGAAAGTCTTAAACAATTTAAAAAATTGGAACATTTACAACATAGTACTTAAATATAGATTTTATTTAATACTAAAAAAATCATTAAAATATTGTATTTATTTAACTATATAATGTTTATTTTTAAGTGAAAATACATGTTTAAAAATGTAATAATATACATTATTAAACTTTGAAAACATAAATAAAATGAGAAAAAAGTGTTACATGTCGTCATTCTATAAAAAAATGAATTCATGATTTTATTGCGTAGGCCAATAAAACTATTTTTTTATTGTTTTCTAAACACCAACAATACAAATGAAAGAACACAAAATGTTTCTACTACATACTACATACATATAAATTCAAATTTAAAACAAAGAATTTTGGACTAAAATGATCAAATTAAATAATCACACTCCAACAAAAACATTTTGAAGAAAGTGTTGGACACTAAAGGGGTTATATTTACTGTTCCGACCTCATCTAAACCAATTTGGAGACAGTGTTGAACACTAAAGGGGAGACATTTACTATTCCCACTCCAAATCTAAACCAATTTGGGGATGGTTGTGGACACCAAAGGGTAACATTTACTATTTCCACACCAACCTATACCAATTTGGAGAAGGTGTTGGGCACTAAAGAGGTGGCATTTACTATTCCCACTCCAATCTAAACCAATTTGGTGAAAGTGTTGGACAATGAAAGTGTGTCATTTACTCTTGTCACTCCATGATACAAATGGCCTGTGCACACGTAATCCGTGTCAACAGTATGATTACTGCAAATAACATGAATGCATAACAATCACAGTAGTCAAATTGGCGTTTTCTTTCTTGTGGTTTATTTGAAGAACAGATGCCCAGCCAACACGTGTTTCGTCAGGGTAAGAACCCACGACTTCTTCAGGGCTAAAGGACATATGAAAACAAAGAGAAAATGCTCTCCGCCGGTTGTAATTCCGTCCTCGGCTGCGGGGATAAATGGTAACAGTGAAGCACATCAGATGGTGCTGTGGTAAGTACCAGCAATCGGAGTACTGGTCGGTTAGTCAAACGCGAAGCAAGCGAGTACGCTTGGCTGCCAGAGTTAGCGTGTCAAGCAGGAAGTCCAACCTACACAATTTGGGGAAGGTGTTGGACACCAAAGGGTAACAATTACTATTCACACTCCAATCCATACCGATTTGATGAAGGCGTTGCACTCTAAAGGGGTGAAAAATACTATTCCCAATCCAATCTAAACAATTTTGGGGACACTTGGACAATAATGTGGGGACATTTACTATTCCCACTCTAACCTATAACAAATTGGATAAGGATGTTGGACATTATAAGGGTACCATTTACTATTCCCACTCCAATCTATATCAAATTGGAGAAGGGGTTGGGCACTAAAGGAGTGACATTTACTATTCCCACTGCAATCTAACCATATTGGAGGAAGTTCTTGGACACTAAATGAGTGACAATCACTACTCCCACTCCAATCTAACCATACAGGTGGAATGTGTTGGACTTTAAAGTGGTAACATTTACTATTCACATTCCAATCTAACCATATCGTGGGGAAGGAGTTGGGCACTAAAAGGTTGAAAGGTACTACTCCCACTACAACCTAACCATATTAAGGGAAGGTGTTGGGCAGTAAAGGGGTGACGTTTACTGTTGCTACTCCAATCTAACCATACTGGGAGAAAGGTGTTAAACACTAAAGGTTGAAATTTACTACTCCAACTCCAATCTAACCATATTGGGGGAAGGTATTGGACACTAATGGGATGACATTTACTATTACGACTCCAATCTAAGGGGCTGATTACAATGTCGGCTGAAATTCCTCCGCCCGACACCTACTCGGAATTGGGGACCGACCGACTTGTGGTTGGCGTTTCTGACCACACATTATGATGTGACCGAACACTGTTCGGTCGAAGTCCCATTGTTCCCTATGGGAGCTCGTGTTCCCCCTGACAAACGTCCGCAAGACAGGCTCCTATGGGGAAATGGGGTGTTTGCGGAAAACCCTGCACCCTGTCGCAGGCACCCATGGTGCCTGCTACACATTGCAGGGTTTTACATGGGGGGTCCCTTAGGTATCCCATCTGCCATCAACCATAGGCCGCGAGGCCAAAGGTGGCCCTGCCAGGGGCCCCCAAAGTCACTTTTCGACAGCCTTTCTGTGTAGAACAGGCCGACGCGGAAAGTCTGTTGGAAATCGACATCGTAATCCTGAGAGCGTAAACGCTGTCCATGGGTGTACGATGGTGTTCCGACCGACGCAAATACTCAGCGAGTCTCTCAGAACCGATTTGGAATGACCGTGTGGTTTACAATCCGACTGCGAACATCGTTATTGGGCAGTCAGTATGTAAACTGACCGAGTCGGTTGGAAGGGTTCCGACGCGGTCGAGGAGATTCCGACTGTCAGGAGGAGGCTTTCCGCCCGACATCATAATCGGCCCCAAAGCCTATTTGAAGAAGTTGTTGGATGCTAAAGAGGTGAAATTTACTTTTTCCAGTGCCATCTATAACATTTTATGTAAGGTAACACTAATTAAACATTTTATATAAACAATCAATACCACATACTCACACATACATTTACACCTACAAAATAAACCACTATTTAATTAAAAAACACAATAACCAAAACTACAAACCTATATTTTCAAATTCAAATATTAATTTATAAACAAAATTGCATTACTATAAATATTTAATACATTTTTAAATATGTATTAGCATTACTAAACTTTCAACCATAAAGTAAAAAAGTGAATAATCGAAAATTAACAATCCTAAACTAAAAAAACTATAAAACCTTATTATTTATTTGATAATAAAATATTTATTTTAATATAAAATTATAATTTAAGAAGCTATTTGAATTTTTTACAAGCATTTAAAAAAAAAAAACCTTTAATATACAACTTTAATTTAACTTTAATATCAATTTCTATATATTTTTTAATTTTTTAATATTTCTAAAATTGAAATATTTTTATATTTCAATGTATTTTAGATTTAATATGATTAAATAGTTTATTTAATTATAAATTAAAATTTAGTAAACATAGCAAAATTACAAAACTAAATTTAAAAATTGTAAAATATTGATTTGTATATCATTAAAATAATTAACATAAAATGTACTTTAAAATATACATATTTTAAAAAGTTCCCTACCCTCAATCCCTAAAAACCCAATAGCCCCGCTATTAAAACTAATAATAAGACCATTATTTAGAAACATTAATACAACTAAAAATACAAATTTCAATAATCTCATAAGTAAATTATCTTACTAAAAACACATATTAAAAAATATAGAATCAAACACATTACAATAAACTACATGCTAATTACCACTTACAAACAATAATAAATACGCTATTTCCTGCGTTGATAGTTTTTTACAACAATATTATAAACAACACTTAAAATTATATTTTTATCTTTGATATTCCTTTCGACAATATTTTTGACATCTCAATATTCTTGACACAATATTTTTGTATCACAATATTTTTTTACAATATTTTGTCCAAATACACTTTAAAACTTGTTTCAGGCCTGCCATTGCAGCCTGTAGTGCAGTTTTTAAGCTGCCATTTTGACCTGGCAAAATAAACTATGTCAGAAGATTTGCCAAGCCTAAATCTTCTTTTTTAGTACTTATAAGTCACCCCCAAGGTAGGTGCATTGTATTTAAAAAGTTTGACATGTACTTTTAAGTTTACATGTCCTGATAGTGAAAAACTCACAAATTAGTTTTTCACAACCATAAGGCCCATCTCGACCCATTGGATAACTTTGGGTTACCTTATTACATTTAATAAGTGATAACTTCTTAGGGAGCAGGTAGAAATGTCACTTTTGTGTCTAAGGAATTTTAGTTCAAAACCCCTTTTTAACAGTACAGTTGAATTGTCAGCCACAATGTTGAAAGTTACACTTCTAGAAAGTTAACATTTTCTTGTCCTACCCAATTGGTGCCTGCAGCCTGTTCCTGGGTCACATGTCTAGGTGTAGTTGGCTGTTGGCCTCTGTGTATTCGGCCCAGATAGTCACATAAAAGGTGGACTGAGTGCTGGCAGGATGTGCCATCCTGACAAGATCCGAGGGTGGAGCTGTGCACATCCCCATTTGTCACCCATAAGGTGGTCCCTAAGGGCTCTTACAACAGGGTACATTGTACCTAAAATTAGGACATGTGTCCTTAAGTATTACATGTCCTGGCATTGAAAAAGTACTAAAATCATTTTTCACTGTTGTATGGCCTATCTTTCCCATTGACAATCAATGGGTTACCTTATTACATTCAATAAGTCCTACAGTTGGATAGGGAGCAGGTAGGGATTTTCAGTAATGTAATGTACAATCTTTATTGGTGGTCAGATTTTAAGTCGCAATTCTGAAAAAGCCATTTTAAGAAAGTTGCCATTTCCTTCTCCCAGTCAATTGCGACTTCTACCAGTGTCCCATGTCACATGACTGTGAATTGATCTGCTGTTGGAGTTTGAGTATTACTTCCAGATAGTGACACAAAGAGTGCTGATGTATGGACAGGTTGGGCCATCCTGGTAGAATGACTGGGAAGGGGCTGTACCAAACTCCACTTACACTTCAAACGTCTTTGTTCCTGAACACACAAAGAAATCTAACACCAGGTCTGCCCTGTCTTTTGTTGCCCCCAGACAGTTTGGTGCATTCACAGGGTAAGAGGAAGTTCTTTCCAGAACCATATGTGTAGGTAGGACAGGAAGTCCCCTGACACAAAGACTGGCATGAGGTATACATATTGGACCTCCAGACCCACTCTTCAAAACACTCCTGGAACTCTGACAGTTACAGAAGAAAGATTGCCCTGCTACTAAAGGACTGCCTTGCCGCTCAAAGGACTGTCTTGCTGTTTAAGAAGGAATACTAAACTTGCTTGCCTTCATCACAGGCTAACCGGAATGCGTCCAAGGGTCAGTTGGCTGACCTCCTGTGTAAGCTACAGGGACACAACAAACTTCAGAGGCATCCCTACAATTGCCCAGCTGACTTGCTACAAATGGACCTGCCTGAGCCCTGCTGGAGTGAGTCACTGATCCCCAGGAGGTGCCTCCCCAGATTCCTGGACCCTTAGCTTGCATCAGAGTGAACTCCTCCTGAAGAAATGGTGAAATTCCTTAAGTTTAGGCTCCTTGTGACTGATAACGGTATTAGCCTATTCGCAGCAAGACTCTGCTGCCCATGATGATCACTAATGTAAAGATCAGGTGAGACCTGCTCTGCGCGTCAACAGCAACCACTAGCGATGACCAGCAAAGCGAAACCCTCACTACAGCAACAACAGCCCATGATGACTGCCAACGTGAAGCTACAGCAACTACCATCCATGACGATCCACTGGCTCTTGGCAATACAACACCGACCATCCACGACACCTGACGGGCACTTTGCATTACGGTGCTGACTGTCTGCAATGCTCAGCCTGCTCCTTGAGGCCTCCTCCAATACGAACTGGACTGTTTGTGCCGGGTGTTGAAGGTAAGTTTTCAGCGGGTCTAACCTGGTTCCTGTATCTAACCCATGCAGTCAGCCTGAACTTGTGACTTTCCCTGGGACTAGTGCGATAAGATGACAGTGAGTAGCGTTTTGTGCTTTTAGGCAATCTTTTCACTAAAAACTTTAAAATTGCATATCTCCAGGTCTACTGATTGAATTTGTATTGTTCTGGCACCATTTGATTTACTAAAATGTACTCGATTTGTCTAAATTGATTTTTTTTGTGTTGTGTTTTCACTTTATTACTGTTTGTGTGCTGCATAAATACTTTGCACTTTGTCTCTTTACGTCTGACTGCTCTGTGCCAAGCTACTAGTGGGTAAAGCTCAGGTTCATTTAGTGACTTTTGTGGTACACCCTGACAAGGATTATGGTTGCTACATGAGTAGGGCTTCCAAACCCCTCATCCAATGACCACATTTCTTACACTCCCATTACAATTTGATCCCATAACAGAGTTCACATAGGACACATTTACTTTATTACAATATAGTGGTCACTGCCTTATTTGAATGTCAAGTATCAAATGATCACCTATACCTAACTATTGTAAGTGATCACCATCCAAGAGAGCAATAAAGATGACCTCTCTATGAAGGATGTGTGGCTCACTCTTCACCCTTTCAACAAATTAGTTTGGGTGCTTTGTCCCCCTGGCTACCACTCTCTGCATACACAACTTCCACCTTTTACCAAAACCTTTTAAAAAGAAAGAGAAACAGAAAAGAGAGAAAAGAAATGATAAAACACAAACAAATACAACAACTGGGCGGGCACACACTACTTCCTGATCAATACCATTATATCTCTACATTGTTGATCCCAATGTGCCTGCGGTTTAAAAAATCTTCCCGATAAATTCAGACTGTGACAATGTCAATGACTTTGTAGATCATCTTTTCAAACTTCGCTATTTCATACATGTCTTCCAACAATTGCCTAAATGTTGGGACCTTGGTAGTTTCCAGAATTATAATATCATAATATTCCTACGTTTGCAATCACCAGGTCCATTGATACCCACAGTTTAACGTGGGATGTCAGCTCTGAAAGGTCACAAGTATCATGCAAAATGGCTAGCTTGGCCATACGGTCAGTCATGTGTCAAATTCCACCCTTCTGTGTCCCAAATCTGGTTGCATTAGTCATTCACTGCCCCACTTCCCTCAGGATTTGGACTATATCCCCACAGCCTGTTCACACCTCCTACAATGGGAGAGGGGGAAGATCTTGGCCTCCTGACATTAGGAGGCATTATAAAGCTTTAACGTTTGAACAGCTAGGCCGATCAGCTGAGATTCCGTCAAGCGACCTGTACCTACCTATTCAATGTGTTTCACTACCTCACACTTGCTGTAACTCACTGAGCTAGCTGAGACTGTACCCAACAGTACATTGCAGGTGGACACTTGCAAATGATCCCTACTTGTTGTGTTTGCTTCCTGCAAGTTTTTGAGCATTCAAATAAACATACGGGAGAAAAACAAGGGGAAAAGTATGTGTTCAATAAAAAGAAAAAGGAAAGACTTAAAATACATTTCTAGATGCCAATGACCCTTTGTGAGATGCAACTTTTATCTAGTAAAGTTTTCTCCATATCAGGTAATTTAATTTAATGACTACATCACTGGAGACTGGAATTTGCACCAGAGAAGCTATTTCAGCCACCAAAACACACCACTTATTGAGAACACTCCAACAAAGTTTCTGTATGGTAGGCCTGTGTGCCAGGCAGATGGCCTCATATTTTTTCTATTTCGAGTCCATGGACCTAATCCATACCGCTCTTAATTCATTTATATGTGTGGATTTTGATAGCATATCTACCAGACTGACCAATTTCTAACAAAACACATAGGGCCTGATTACGAATATGGGGGTCGGAGGTCCGCCAGACTCATGGTCGCATGGCGGTGGCAGTCCAGCCACCACAGCTTCGGCAGTCCGACCACCCCATTACAAGTTGGGTGGTCGGACTGCCTTGTGACCGCCACCACAAGGGAACCGCCGTTCCCTGGAGGTGGCATGTTTGTCAGAGGCCGCAATATGCTTAGCGAGACCGCCACGGTCCAGCCAATCATATTACAAGTTTCCTCTCTGTCAGTGGTCACATGGAGGTTCTTCCTGTATGCCAAGCCTGGCAGAGAGGAAACAAAGGGGGCCCTTGAGGTCCAATTTATGAAAGTTTAATGTATAATTCGGCATAGTTAGACATCACGGGGACATGAATTAGTTGAAAATCGGTAACAAATTCAAAGTTTTTCCAAATTGTGGGCATCAAAATATGTCTTTGCTGACCCCAAAAATCCTCGAGATGGCACTGCTTATTAGAGTCCTTTACTTCAGAGGAAGTGAAAATGTATGGCCTTGTTTGCAAATTTTTGTATAAACATCTTAAACTTAGGTATTTAAACATTTTTCAGTGGGAGTGTAAATTAGTAGAATCCAATAATCAGCTTTGCATCTGGAGGTATTTACCGCCACTCGTTGTCGAAAAATCTGACAGCATTAAAAGGTTTATCATGGCAGGCTTAGAGTTACCACAGGGACCAGAGGTATGTCGTGGTGAGGACATTTGAAATAAACAAACAAATCAGAGATTTAGTAACATTCATAAACAATTTGCATGCTATTCCCCAGACTGTGTATGTACACACATGAAACTATCCCAGCAAAATGTAGAAGTAAAAGTTTTTCTAGAGCGAGTAAGATCACTTTTGTTGGAAAATAAAAGAAAATAATTTCATTGCAGGTGCACAAAACCTTTGGGGCACATTTACAAGCCCCTTTTGCCACCACAAGGTCACTTTTCAGAACGTTGTAGTGGCAAAAGGGGCTTTGTCTTATTTACAAGGCAGCGTTAAGCCACTTAAAGTCGCACCCTTTCACCCTATACATAGCGTGAAAGGGAAAGGCAATAGGTGTTGCAGTGGGCATTCCGCCGCAACACACATTGATTTTGACGTTGCCCCCTATATACAAGGGTGGCGTAAATATGAGGCAGCGCCAAAATTAAGACCAGGGAAAATCTTGTCTTAACCTGGCGAAACGAGGAGATATGTTTAATTTCTCCTCTTTTTTGCTGCTTCCATGTGTGCTGCGTTGTGCAGCACACATGGAAACAGCAAAACGGCATTGATTGTTTATGTGCAGGAAGGTGTCCCTTCCTGCACATAAACAATCATTTAAAAAAAAAAAAAAGTTTTGCAACTTCTATGTGTGCTTCATTAAGCAGCACACATACAATTTACAAAGCACCATTTAAAGATTGTTTATGTGCAGGAAGGGAGACCTTCCTGCACATAAACAATCTTCCCCTCAACGCAGTCTCCCTTGCACAATGTCTGTGTTGGCGCGAGGCTGCTAAATTTAGTGCCAGCTCTGGAGTAAACGCAGGGCTGCACCATACTGTTTTAAATGTGGTGCAGCCCTGCGTTTCAGAAGTGGCGGAGTGCGGCGTTAAGCCAGGAATGCTAACGCCGTACACTGTCACTTCTTAGTAAATATGCCCCTTTGTGTTTTCTCTTGCGGACTGCTGGCTTGGCTAGATATCCTCATAAGTAAAAGTAGAGGAAGAGAAGTGCGTCAGAAGGTGTAATTTCTATCGATTTGCATTTGTAGAATACGGGATTTTTGGGAATCCCGAGCACATTGAAGATCTAGGCAACTTACTGTGGATTTAGCAGATAAAAGAGCATCTTCTTCCATAGCGAATATTCCAACTTCCGTGGCACCATTTCTGCTGCAAAAGCGCTTCTACAATGTCTCTAATGCATTTCTCTGTTCAAAGGCCAAATAGATGGGTTGGTTCTGCCTGTCACAGATCCATCTTCATGAAGTTGCTGACGCCGGGTAATTGTCGAAAGAGGGTTTGTTCTATATTATCAATGCAAATGTTGACATTCAAGTGCAGTGTCCATGTTTGCAGTCAGAACAAATTACTGTACTTGAATCTAACAATGTCAAGAAGGCCCTTTTATACCGAGGTGTTAATTCACATCTGTCAGCCACCGGCTTACTTGCTAGAATTGGAAAGAGCTTTTGGGAAATAACCTTCATCCATGTACTTGCTGCGTGCTCGCCTCAGTGCAGGCAGCTCCATTTAATGTTTTGTTCATTATAGTCTGGTTTAAATGTCTGACAAGAGCTCGAATGTGGTTCAAGCGCCCCTTCCTAAAACGCATTTTGACATTGATGGACATACATTCTCGTGCATACTCTGACCCAGCTGCACGTTGCATGACAATAGTTGTGTCTGGGATTGTTTGACCTTTGGGAAACATTTGTTTGCGAAATAATGGCTAATGAAAGGTTCAGTTCTTTGTAGTAATAATGTAGTGTAACACGTGCAATGCAGAAAGGCGAAAGCGCTCCTAAATTGTCTGTACTGCATCGGAATCCTTAATAAAGTCTTTCAAAGACCAACATGCATGGGTTATTTTCACCGTACATTTTTTCACAATACTTACAACGGTTCACCTGTTGTGCACATAGGTTAAAGATCTATTCAGCAACTGAAATTTGGAATGTGTTTCCACAGCTTTCTTGTCCAAAGGGCAAATCACCTCATCGAAGAAATATTATTCCGATTGATTGCTACCATCGTGTATTTATTTAAAAAAAAAATTAAGTGTTACCTGACAAGGAGGCTATGGACGTGTAGCACAATTAACAGCTGCATCAAAAAAAAGAAGGTACGAAAGGAAGATCCGTGCAATAAACAAGAGAATCCAGAGAACAGGACAGATACAAATATATTTCAGGGGAACTGTGTGCTCTAGCAGAAAAGATTTACAAAAGTAGCTTTTAAATATCACATATGGGGAGTGAATGGACTGGCATTTGATTAGATTAATTCCTTCATATCCAGTCACATGCAACGGTTGGCTATGCCGCCATGTTACTCGCATGAATAGTCTTTGTTGTTTAAACCGGACCCTTCAAAAACAGAGCACCACTAAATGTGCATGTAATCCCAATGTACCCTTTCAAAGACTGTCAAGAATCTGGGGGGCATATTCTCAAAGACTCATCGCCGATTTAGCGGCACTTTACCCCCACGAAAGTGGCGATAGACTCATCGCCCTATTCACAAGCCTGCGCTAACAGCCCACATCATCAGTTTCCCTGCGATAGCTGCCGCTAAAAAACATCGCCAAGGCTGACAGCGGCAACTAATTCTAATCATATGCAGAGTAGGCGTTCCCGTGTTAAAACTCACGAGAACACCACCTCGCGATATTCTCAACGACCAGCCAGATTGGCGATGCGGTCCAAAAACAGGCAAAAAGGCACGTAAGCAGCAGGGACTTAAGACTTGCTTTTTCCTGGTGTTAAGTAGGACGAAAACCTGCAGCACAAAGGGAGCCCAGCCCAGAGCCACATCTGAAGACCAACAGATGCCATGGAGCAACTAATCATGCAGCTTGGAGATCCAAGAGGGCCACAACACCCACCGCCACCACCCCCAGGACCACCCCCACCCCAGGACCACCCCCCGGACTGCCAACGAGGCAGCACAGAACAAGACAGCGCAACTTCCGAAAACGCACCAGCCCCAGAGACTCAACACCAGAGGATGTCATTGCCCACTACAGGCTCAAAAGGACAACCATCCTCCGCATCCTGACCTACATTGCCCACAGGCTGACGGTACCAACACAGCGGACAATCAACATCCCTCCGCAGACAAAGCTGCTGGCTGTGCTGCACTTGTTGGCCTCTGGTACCTCCCAACCAACAACTGCCAGAGTCGGAGGAGTCTCACAGCCAGCCCTATCAAAGTTCCCCACACCTGTCTTGGATGCCATCATCAGCTTGATACCCCAGCACCTTCACTTCCCCCACACTGCGCAGGAACAGCTGGAGACCAAGCAAGGCTCCGACGCCATAGCTGGCTTCCCGCACATGTTGGGGGCAATTGACTGCACACATGTCCTACTTGTGCCCCTGCCGACACTGCACACAATTACCGCTACAGAAAGCACATGCATCCCATCAATGTGCAGGCAAAAGTGGACCACCGAGGACTGTTCACCAGTGCTGTCGCCAACTTCCCAGGCAGTGTGCATGACTCCCACATCTTCCGACAGTCCATTATCAACCAGTGCTTTCAGGATGGCCCCTATGGAAATGCACTGCTCGTTGGTAAGTACCAACGGAACACACCACACACCTAAACTCCACAATCATACAAATCACAACGGTGGGAATGCACACGTAACAAAATCACATACAACATGCCAACCAACATGCCTACCTACCAGACACGACAACACAAGTAACTGTGGCAACAGGGGCCAGACATGTAGACAAACCATCCACAAAGGCATAGCCCCTCTGCCACACAATTGCAGAAGGTGGGGAGAGGTGGGAACCAGGAATGTGCGAAGGAGGCAATGGACCCATGAATAAGAATGTACACAATGCCAAGTGTGGCAGTGATGTGCTGGACAGTCATGAGTATGCAGAGCACAGACATGACCATGTGGACATATACTGCTGGTGTCTATAGTGTTGTGGACAGTGGACGCAACCATGTCACCTCAGGCAGTGGGGAAGACCTTGGACATGTAGCTATGTCGCCCCCCTGTAAGCGTAAGCATAGTGGGCTGGGCCGGCGTACGCCAGTCCAGCGCAGGAGTGTGAATAAACAGCCCGGGGCTCTGGGCATGGTTCACTTCCGGGATGGCCACCAAAGCAACTATGGCGTGTGTCCCTGTTGTGGTGTCAGCGCCACCCTGCCCCTAATCGACAATGTAGCAATGTAGTGTTGTCGGGATTCTGCACATACACAGAACTATGCACAGCAATGCGGGACTTCAGTATATCGGGGCTACGCCTTCCTACAGCCTTAGTACCCATGAGCCCACGACCGGCTAGCTATACTGTCCCACCTGCCCCCCTATACACAGATAGAGAAACAGGCGTTTAGACAACCCAGAACACAACACTCCCCTAATCACTCAGGGATCGTGGTAACAGGTTATTCCCTATCGCTCAGACTCCCGTACTCATCCACAACAAGAGATTGACAGAGTCACTGTGTAAGTCTAAAATGTTTATTTCAACTAACGTGCGCTGAAATGCAGCAGACGAGCCACTACTAAAATTAGAATGCATAGTACAAACATTGTCAGCATTGTAGCAAGTCCATACAATATAATAGGAGAAATCATTGTATATTGATTCTGGAGACAGGACTATTAAACCTACACTCCCTCCCCATGGATGGCAAAACCAAGATGACAAAATAGAAGATCCCTGGGTTTATATAGCAGACCCCATACCTCCAAGACATAGATCGTGTCTCTACATCACAGCTCCATACAGCTCTTCATTCTTGAAAAGTCACTCCTCAAGAGTGTCTGCGTGTAACATGCATTCTCCTAATATAAAAAAAAAGGTGCGTGTCCCACAAACAGCAGCTGCAGGGTATGTTTTGTCTATGTGCCAGGGCCTGACCAGATCAAAATAACAAGGGACGGTGTTGTTTGACCTTGCTCACGATGCACAAACTAAACTCCAGGAACAAGCAGGGAACCAGCGCAGCCAGCGGCTTGCATGTGACCAGCGAAAACATTCTTGCATTAGAATAAGCCTGTAGTGTTGTGTGCAAAAGTAGCATCATGGCCTCCGGACCCATTCTAACCTAAAGATGTCAATGGGGTCCCTTAAATCCACATGACACCCTCCCCCTGGCCAGGTTGCAGAAGAATAGAAGAAACAAGGTCCAAGTCGCAAGCAGAGTCAAAGCACTGAGCATAGCAGGGGCAAAGTTCAATAAAATCAAAATCATAATAAGGTTGATTAGCGGTAAAATACGAGAAGAAGAAAAAAATAAAAATGTCCTGTTGAACATTAATCATCGGAATCATATGAGATCCATTGAACCTTGGAAGGCAAGGTGTTTCAAAAGACGGTCCCCGTCCTCAAAGACAAGGAGGGACAACACCCAATTCAACAACTCGAAGGAGCATACGTGCTCATCATAATCCATAGCTTCAAAAAGCATGGTCGGACATCCTGTATCGTACTCAATGTAGCTGTGGTGCAGCAGGTGCGACGCCCCTTCACAGATATCCCATTGTGCCAGCACTCCATTCACGGCCGCCATCAGCATGCGGGTACCAGTTGCACATGATTGATCATGACGCAATAGGGGCCACAGCAACAGGTCGTAATCAGGGCAAGGCCGTATGGTGTTTGAGAGGCACAAATCCAAAGCCCAGGAGAAAGGACAGTCGCGGCACCAAAAAGCTGGATGAATGCATGTGAAGTATGCGTATCTGTAAGTCACATTGTAGGCAGCACCCACAACAGTCATAGGCAGGCAACCAAGTAATTCCTGCAATAGGCTACGGTACAGCTCCAGCTGGACCAGATGATCGAGTACCACATGAAGGGCAGCCATTACGAAGTAGTAATACAAGTACCAGGACAGCACCAGCGAGCAAGAGGATCAACGGCAACCCACCAAAAGCACTGGAAAAAATGGAATGAATAAAAGCCGGAATTACACCAAATATCCTTCGAAACGAGGACACAAGACCTGAGCCCAACAATTTAAAAAAAGGTGCAAGGCCTCCTGTGTCAGAAACATTGAATAATTGGTGTATCAACTCCCCAAAATGTAGTGGGAGATTGGTATTTTATAGGGGTTGTATTTCACTTGATGTCTGAGCCACCTGTAGCTCGAATGTTTCACGGGCCGAGGTCAAGGCAACCTCATGTTGGAATAACAGTGCTTTGAGCCTACTTAATTTGTTGAAGCTTGCTTTCATAGTGGGAACAGAAGGCCACAGAGAGCTATCAGCAATGCCATGCGGGGGCGGAAACAGGACGTTGCTCAAAGAGGGACACCGTTGCCGATACACCGGCGAGCGCCGAAGCCATGCCCTCATGTGCAGCTGTGATCAACGCATGTATGCGGTCCTCATTGGGAATAGCGGATCCCCAACGGAAGGAATTGTTACTGTCGGAACTTGTTCCGGGGACAATTGGTATTCATATTTGGACGGAAACCCCTGTGGGTATTTCGTCCTGTCTCTGGTAGCCGCTACGGCTGCCAGTATGTCAGTATCGACTTTTGTCATAGACCTTGTGACTGCTGCTACTGAACAAGTGGCTACTGCATTTCGGGCTGCCTCGTCAGCCAGAGTGTTGCCTACAGCGTGTGGTCCCACGCGATGATGGCCAACAGCATGTATTACATGTGTAAGTGGCAAGCCCTCTTTGAGAGCCGCCACTTGCACCCGAAGCGTTTTATGCTTGATGGTGTTACCCACATGACATGACATGACAGTAGCATGCACTCGGAGGGCGGGCTCGCCCGAATGGAAAAATGAAGTGGCGCTTGGGGTCTTGGCTCATACATGCCAACTGTTGTGTGTGTATCTTCATTGCCGCAGCATGAGCCAAAGGCCTAGCCCCAATCGATGCACGAGTTCAGCCAGGCCTGAACTCCACATCTGTGTCCGCCCTATCCTTACCAAGGCCTATACACACGTGGCCGCCCACCTTCAACAGCCAACATTACAGTGTTGTTGTCAGGCTTGCGGACATGCGCAGACAGGCATGACAAAGGTGTGCCGTAGGAGTGCAAGTGATGCAACCGCGCAGCGCACACAAGTAGTAGGCCCGGGGGAGGGAGGAGCAGTTGTGAGGCTACGTAACACACATTGTTCCCGCACATTTGCCACACGCAATACATGGCAAACATGAATCCCAAAGTCACACAAATCACACACCACAAAACTTGTGAGTCTGCCAACACGGCATGCAGAACCACCAGTTTACACTGATCTCACTTACCTCTCACAGGTGATCAAGGATATGCACTCTGCCCGTGGATGATGACACCCCTCTGAGCCCCGAACACCCCGGCCAAGAGGCAGTACAATGTGGCCCACAAACGCACCAGGGGCATTGTTGAGCGCACATTTGGCGTGTTTAAGTCACGTTTCAGGTGCCTGGACATCACAGGTGGTAGACTCCTGTACAGAATGTGTCGGGGCATGGTTACACCCCAAGCCCAATTGCACAGCTTGAAGGTGAATATACCATTCACTAAATATATAATAATCCATGTTTTCTCCGTGTACTCAAAGTTTTTCAAAATTGTAGTCACTTTTCATCACGTCTCATCCATACGAGGGGTTTCGCACTGTTTCCAAAAGTTTCCCATGCTCCAATGTGCCCATCCGGACCTCTATTAAGAACACGAATAGATGCGCAATTCATCCAAAGCAGTGTTTATTAAAACCCAATGCATTTCGGGCTTCTTGAGCCCTTCTTCAGGGGTCACTACAAATGAGCAATAAAACATTCATCATTAATACACTGTCCATAATCACAATGAAACATCATGCTAGCCATGAGGAACTAATTGCCTTTAAAAACACTTTATCACTATTGTAATGGGTGTCAAATATCACGAAATTACACTTCAGCAAAATGAAATCCTACATGTCTTAATCAAACGACTCATTTATTAAAATTAAAATTACCCCCCTCCCCCAACCCATTATCTTGTTGACTATTTCACCCAATTTTCTCCTTCAAATTATCCTCGTGTTTTAATATGCTGGTCTTTACACTCCCCACCTTTTCTTATTACACCCTCTTGCTACTTCCACCCTTACAAAATCTCACCACATGCACTCTAATACCTCACATCCATCCTCCACTCAATGCTACATATACTGCCTCTCATCACAAACATCCCCGCTTATCACAAACACCCACACTCACGCAAACGCTTAATTCACAACCTCACTAAATCCCTCACCAAAACCTCCGTAAGTCCCTTACCTAATCAACCTTTCCTTTCAACCATTTCCGCCCGCACTCACGCCTCCCGAATATACAAACATACCGCGTTCTGTTATCGCTCAATCCTCAGTGCTAACGTACCTGCAGGAACTTCATAATGTCTTCATCCCCATTGCTCGGTTCAAGAAAGTGTTCCCTCTCTTATTCAATTGTTTGGTTTAAATTTGGTGGCTGAATAAGAGAGGGAACACTTTCTTGAACCGAGCAATGGGGATGAAGACATTATGAAGTTCCTGCAGGTACGTTAGCACTGAGGATTGAGCGATAACAGAACGCGGTGTATGTTTGTATATTCGGGAGGCGTGAGTGTGGGCGGAAATGGTTGAAAGGAAAGGTTGATTAGGTAAGGGACGTACGGAGGTTTTGGTGAGGGATTTAGTGAGGTTGTGAATTAAGCGTTTGCGTGAGTGTGGGTGTTTGTGATAAGCGGGGATGTTTGTGATGAGAGGCAGTATATGTAGCATTGAGTGGAGGATGGATGTGAGGTATTAGAGTGCATGTGGTGAGATTTTGTAAGGGTGGAAGTAGCAAGAGGGTGTAATAAGAAAAGGTGGGGAGGTGTAAAGACCAGCATATTAAAACACGAGGATAATTTGAAGGAGAAAATTGGGTGAAATAGTCAACAAGATAATGGGTTGGGGGGAGGGGGGTGTAATTTTAATTTTAATAAATGAGTCGTTTGATTAAGACATGTAGGATTTCATTTTTGCTGAAGTGTAATTTTGTGATATTTGACACCCATTACAATAGTGATAAAGTGTTTTTAAAGGTAATTAGTTTCTCATGGCTAGCATGATGTTTCATTGTGATTATGGACAGTGTATTAATGATGAATGTTTTATTGCTCATTTGTAGTGACCCCTGAAGAAGGGCTCAAGAAGCCCGAAATGCATTGGGTTTTAATAAACACTGCTTTGGATGAATTGCGCATCTATTCGTGTTCTTAATAGAGGTCCGGATGGGCACATTGGAGCATGGGAAACTTTTGGAAACAGTGCGAAACCCCTCGTATGGATGAGACGTGATGAAAAGTGACTAACATTTTGAAAACTTTGAGTACACGGAGAAAACATGGATTATTATATATTTAGTGAATGGTATATTCACCTTCAAGCTGTGCAATTGGGCTTGGGTGTAACCATGCCCGACACATTTTCTTTCAATTTCCAGATGCCACCAGGGCAACGCATTCACCCAGTTAGCACGCATATTCGGCTAACTATTGTTTACATGATAAACTATTTATAAAGGTGTGCATCCCATCATCTTGATTCAAAGACTCCTGTACAGCCCAGAAAGAGTGTGCAAGATGATCATTGCATGTTGTGTATTGCACAACATATGTGTACGCAGCAATGCCCCATGGATCCAAGTGCCAGATGCACCGGACGGAGATGAGGAAGATGAGGCAGGTGGACCACACCCCACTGCAGCTGCAGCAGGAATAGCCCGAAGGAACACAATCATTGACAATTTCTTCGCATGAGCACGTCACATTGTGACAGTCCTTAGCAATCATGGAACAGTACAAAATGACCACATGACCAGCATGTGCAAATGAATTCATTGCAACACACATTCCCTGTGTGCATGTCAGTCCTCTGCATTAGCACATCACTCTGACAAGTGTAAGTGCAACATTAAGTGCTAACAATCTCACAAATGGCAAATAGATGGTGGGTATGTCACCCCTGTACAGAGAGGCTGTTCAGGGTGTCACTTATTCGGAATGCCATTTCAGGGTGTAAATTGTAGTATGTAATCCCACTCATCAGCGTATCACATGTGTACACAAACATGACATGAAGGCTGTCATTGGTGTTCCAAATAAGACAACAGGGTGTCATTCGGGGTCAGATAGGAAATTGAGGGTGTCACTTGGGGTCAAATATGAAATTGCGGGTGTCATTTGGGGTCAAATATGAAATTGCGGGTGTCATTTGGGGTCAGATATGAACCACCCTGATGCAGATATGCACCCTGTGACTCAAGTCCCACAACATGAGCAACATGGACGTAAGGGGGATGGGGGCACAGTGAACACCTCAGCAACATGTGAGATGCACACCAGCTAAAAAGCAAGCAGGAATACCGTGCCGGAAGGCGAAGCAGTGACATCCCCCACCCACCCCCAAACCACATCACTTTTCCAGAATGCAAGCAGATGACAAACTAACATTAGGGATGAAAGCTCCTTTGTCTGAACTAGAAGGCGGTAGCACATCTGCACCTCCGACCTTGGACTTGCATGCGCCTGGCACCCCCTGAGAGATACCATAGCAGCTGATGACGACTCCCACACTACGCACAGCGCTAACCAAGGACCAACGTATACACACCCCACACACAGAGGTCCTTGCTGGCAGTTCTCTTGCATGGAATGACCTTCACACTTACGCACAGACCATCCCAGGAGTCCTACCACTGCACACTCAAACAAATCATTGCCCCGAGCTGTGGCATCCACATATCTTAGACTTAGGCATTTTTACACACAGCCCAATTTCCTACATTGACGTGGGGCTAAGTTGGGAAATTGCGAGATTGTTGTTTAGGAGCACTGAGGCCACAGGTAGTTCACACATTCCCAGTCATCTCAATGCCTGTCTGGGTCACGGTCAAACATGCGCATTGATATCAGTTCCCAGGGAGTACCTTTTTCTGGTATCACTGCCCCTACATTCATTCATGATTTCATACTTGCTTGCTAATAGACATGACACATCTGTGTGAATTATAATGTTTTGGTCAAATTCGGTGGAGTGTTGAAGCTGGACCAGTACATGGCCATGCATACCCCACTTTACATTGTTGCCCCGTGGAGGGCCAGCCTTGTGCATGTGCATGGGTTTGCACATGCATGGGTTTGTTGTGAGATTGGTGATGTGTGGGGAGGGCCCCCTCTGGGCACATTGTCGACGGGGGCCTACTTGCTGTTTCTATGTGTGCTGCAGTATGCCAGGGAGATCAGGGATATGATCCATAGTCATTGTGGGTGTGCACTGTGCTATACTTAATTGTGCCCATCTCCCCCTTCCCCCAGTCCCTGGTCATTACTCACCCTGCTGCTGTTGGGTCAGGTCATGTTGTGCAGTGTCCGGTCCCCCAAGTCCTGTCACCGACTCCCCACTGATGACTGTGGACACCATTTCCTCCATCTCATCCAGCTCCTGCTGTGGCGCTGGACTCCCACCTCCAGTCTGCATTGCTGCTTTCCGGTTGCTAGCGAGTTTCTGCTTGGTTTTGCGCTTCACATCATTCCAGCGCTTCTTGCAGTCGTCCACTTCCCTTCTCTTCACTCCGACTGCATTCACCTTGGCCAAGATGGACTGCCATATTGCATTTTTAGTTGCCAATGACACAGTGGATGTTGGACTTGGCCCTTTTGGCTAAAGTTCTCTAAACTTTTTGCTTTTCCCCTAGACCTCTTTTCTGACATAGTGTTGCCAACTTAGATGCTTTGGGCCTTTTCCACTGCTGATCAGGGTCAAAGTGCAAGTGCTCCCTGTATAAAGTATAATCGTAATTGATTGTCCATGATTGGTATGCTTGCCTTACTAGTAAAGTCCCTAGTAAAGTGCACTATGTGTGCCAGGGCTAGTAATGCAAATGCTACTAGTGGGCCTGCAGCACTAATTGTGCCACCCACACCAGTAGCCTTAAAAAGGGAACTCAGGCCTGCCATTGCAGTGCCTGCGTGCAGTTTGTTAAACTGCCATGTTATTCTGACAAGTGCACCCACTTGCCAGACCTTACTCTTCCCTTTCTATGCACATCAGACACCCCTATGGTAGGCCCAAGGTACCCCCTGGGCAGGGTGCAGTGCATGTGAAAGGTTGGACATGTACTAAGGTGTGTACCATGTCCTGACAGTGAAATAATCTCCATTTCGTTTTTCACTGTTGAAAGGCCATTTTGCCCATAGGACAGAATGGGGAGGCTGTGTAATATGTTTTCCAGCCTATCTTCCCAAAGGCTTAATATGGAGAGGTGAAGTTTAGTATGCCTGAACTCACACTGTAATAACACATCTTTTTATGAAGGTGGTTTTTGCATTGTGTGTTTAGAAGCCACTCTTTTAGAAGTGGCTGGGATTTTGTGCTCTAACATTTCTGTGTGTCTCTGCCTGGTGTGGATTGACTGTCTGGATTTGAAAGTGATAGGATCTGGGGAAGGTCTTGACCCAGGGGAGGAGGTGAGACAGCAACAGGCTGACCTGCATCTGGAGTGTAGGGGGAGGAGTAGCCCTTAGAGGTGAAGAGGCCTGGGTTGCAGCCATAAAGCAATTGTCCCATCTCCTGCTGAGTGATTGAGAATCCAGACCCCCACTAATCAAAGGAAGAAGGTGTCACTGGCAGGGAGGCACCCAGAACTGGTTTGAACAGGGGTCAGTGCCCCCTGAACACAAAGACTTCAAAGCCATTGAGGGGCATAACTATGAGAGCTGAAGCCCCTGATCTTTGGAGAATGGCTTGATCAAGTTTGAACAAGACTGGAGCTACTTTGTGGTCAAGAGGAACCTTTGCCAAGGAAGAAACAACTGAAGAGACTGAAGGAAAGGACTGACCCTTGCTGTGTGTTCTGGGGCTGGCCTGCAGTTTGCTGTTTTAACCAAGGAAAGGCTAAAGGGACTTTGCTGTGTGCTGTATCCCCCTGCTTGAAAGGACTTTGCTGTGCTGGGTCCTGAAGTAACTTACCCCCAAGGGCCCGAGGTGAGCTGGCTATCTGTTGTAGAAACTCAGGAACACAAAAGTTTCCAGGAGAGTCTCAGCAACGCTGTGTGAGTGTGCTTGTTTCAGCCTGAGACCCTCGTAAGAAGTGCCCTGTGATCGTGGGCACCTGGAGTTCAAGCTAGGATCAGCGATGCTGTATGCGTGTGCTTTTTGCAGCCTGAGCCCTTTGTGAGGATTGTCCTGTTATTGTGTGCACCGGAATCCAAGTGAGTCTCAACGTTGCTGTGTGCGTGTGCTTTGTGCAGCCTGAGACTTTTGTGAGGATTGCCTTGTTGTCGTGCACACGGAATCCAAGTGAGTCTCAGCGACGCTGTGTGCGTGTGCTTTGTGCAGCCTGAGACCTTCGTGGGGATTGCCTTGTTATCGTGCACCGGAATCCAAGTGAGTCTCAACGACGCTGTGTGCGTGTGCTTTTTGCAGCGTGAGACCTTCGTGAGGATTGCCTTGTTATCGTGCACCCGGAGTTAAAGTGAGTCTCAGCGACGCTGTGTGCGTGTGCCCTGTGGCAGCCTGAGATCTTCGTAGCAGTAGCGGCCCGGACCAGCAGCCCTGGAAGAGCTGAGCCGCCGGCCCGAGCCTGCCGTTGCCAATTCACAAAGACCCAAGTCGCTGGAAGAGGAGAGAAGAGTGAGTTCGCGCCACCCAGGTAACGTGTGTTGATGCCTGGGGCGGAGTGCGGGCTCGGAGAGAGACGCTCTCTGCCTCTCTCTCATTTAGGCAGCACGAGCCTCTGCTTCGGCTCGTATCGCGGCCCGTACTGGCCAAGGGAGTGGCAGTACCGGGGCCGGAGCGCGGAGCTGCACTTTTTGTTATTCCATACCCGTGTTGAGGGCAACTGTTGACGGAGTACCTGATAGTCGTATTACACATTGCATCTTTTCTGCATAACGAACTACCTGACTAGTGTATTACACATTGCATCATTTCTGCATACCGACCTACCTGATTAGTGTATTACGCATTGCATTATTCCTGCATAACGAACTACCTGATTGTCGTATGACGTATTGCATTGTTTCTGCATAACAAATTACCTGATTGTCGTATGATTTATTGCGTTGTTTCTGCATAACGAATTACCTGATTGTTGCGTTACGCATTGCACTATTTTTCCATTGCAGGGTGCCTTATTGTTGCGTTACGCATTGCATTATTTTTCCATTGCAGGGTGCCTGATTGTTGCGTTACACAGTGCATTATTTTTCCATTGCACAGTGCCTGATTCTTGCATTATGAACTGCATAATATTGTATTAGGACTACAGTGGAATGTTTGGAAGTGCTCATTAATATCGTCAGAACTTACAAGGGCTGGCTGGCCTAACAACCAGCCAGGAGGAATATTACCATACTCATATGTTGGATTTATATCGTGTGGTCTTATCGTATATCTTTCTATATAAACTTTATACTCGTTTTTATAAAACTTGTGTGGAGTCCATTTGTGGTGTCATCATTGGGTTGCTGTGAGCTTGGTTGTAAATACTTTACACATTTGCCTGGAAGATAAGCCTGGCTGCTCGTGCCAAGCTACCAAGGGGGTGAGCGGGGGCTATCTCAGACGGTGTCCTTCCTTTCCCTGACGTGGAAACACGGGTCCCTATTTGGCCTGAGGTACCTACCTCAGCCAACCAGGGATCCCGGGTCTAACAGTGGAGGTGATGAACAGCTGTTAGTGGTGTTCTGTCACCTCCGTAATCAGGATCTTGTTTTCCTGCGGACTGACTCGCGGGTTCCTCTTCTTCTTCTCCTTGCTCTTTTCCTTCCCTGGGGTCCCTGTCTAGTCCTCCGGGGGGTTTGTGGCATTCTGGTTGGGCTCTGTAGTTGCTCCAGCATCCTCCATGGTGCTTCTCAGTTGTTTGGGTTTGGGTTTTGATTTCTCTTTTTTTTTTTTGCAGCTTTTATGGTGATTTTTCCTGCCTGATGTGGGGATTGCAGGCCTGGCGCTGCTTATCGCTGATGTTTTTATCGCTGTTGGGCCCATCGCCACTTTTTTCACGTTCGGGTTTCCTTTTTTATCGGCTTCCCGGTAATTTTATCGCGTACATTTGACGTGTTATCGGGACACTATCGCCTGTTGCCGGTGTGTTGAGAATACGCCGTTAACGCGGCGTTGGTTTCCCGCGATGGACGGCGTTATGTGAAATTGCGTTAGCCTAGGTTGGCGATAATTATCGCCAGTTCTTGTGAATATCCCCCTGGGTGTCCAACTTTCTTCACTTGACAATCATATTGAGGCAACTACCAACGATGCATACTGAAGCAGATGCCTTCCTCTTTCTCTGGATCTTATTGGACGATTGCTGCTGCCAATGCTTTTGTTCTAGATATGATAACTGTAGTGGATCTTATTTGGATATCATCCAATAAGTGCTGGACCACCTGCATTGGCCTGGAAACGTGGCTGCGTGCCTAGCCATTGAGGGAAGTCAGCAACAGCACATCATAACTGTCCTTGAACGATTAAATTAGCTGACAAGTAGGTACAATATTAAAGTTTAATACACCTTGTGCCATATTATCAAGAATGGCGATAACATTATCGCCACTTTAGCGGCAGGAAACTGCCGCTAAAGCGGCGATTATGTTATCGCCGTTCTTGATAATATGGCCCCTTATGTGTTACACAAGTCTTTCTTCAGCACTGAGCCAGCCTTTACTGCCAAGAGCTCTGAAGGGTATTTTAATGAGGCACTGGCAAAATTCAAATTACACTGACCAAATTCACAACATTCCTAAACTTTGCAATCCGTGAAATTTGCAACATTTTTTAAAATTTTGAGTTTCGTGATTTTGCACAATTTTCACTCACAAGGCACTGGTTCACATGGAAAAAGTCTTACTAAGAGACCTGTTTCTGCTCAAACCAGTCTCCTGCAAGTATCTTGAATGGCATTTTTCATGCAAAGTATGCCCGTGCATTAAAAAAAAATTATTTGAGATTCCAGCAGACCACTTATTTTAAAGGTTTTATATAGCGCTGGCTAGACCCGGAGGTATCAGAGCGCTTTACATGAGTATCAGACCATAGTTGCAGGTTACATAGTTACAAAGGTTACACAGTTATTAGAGCATGGCAACATAGTTACATGTAAGGTCGAGACAAACAAGAAGGACATATACGTAAGGGAAAAAGCAGGCAAGGGGAGAGATTCAGGGGAGGGGGTAGGAGCAGGGGAAGTAGACAGAGAATGGAGGAGGGAAAGAGGAGGGGAGGGTGAGAGACACAGCATGGAAAGAGGAGGGGAGGGGTGACGGGACACAAACCGGTAGACGAGTCAAAGCTGCGTCCAAAGTCCGGTAAACTGTGGTCCCAGGGGAAGTGGTATCATTTCCCCATCTCTGTTGCGAGAGGTTCCCTATACGCAGTGGACTCTCTCAGAGGGGTCTCTGAGACTCCAAGGCCTACATACTGGATCCTTCCCCAAAAAGGGGAGAGGAGTGCTTTGGCAAGGGGTGCCATACCATACCTCAACTGTGAGTGGCTCCCTTGGCGCTGTGGACTCTCTCAGCGGGTTCGCTGAGACTCCAGAGTATAAATATTGGATCTTTCCCCAACAAGGGGAGAAGGAGTGCTTAGTCACAGGGCACAAAAGGGCAGGGGGCTAGGCGGTGTAGTAGGCTAGGGGAGAGATTCAGGGGAGAGGGGATGGGAGCAAAGGAAGTAGACAAAGAAAGAGAGAGTACTAAATGGGAACAAACAGCATCAGTTTGGGGGACAGACTGTTTTCTCTCTGTGGCCATGAGTTTGCCCCATCTCTAAGGTAAAAGCCTAACACAGGTCATTCCAGAAGCTTTGCCATCCAGGACATGAAGCACACAGTTAGTAATTCGAATTATTATTATTTTTTTTTTTTCGATTCACAGAAGTTTATAGTATGCTGCACATCAGCAATCCAGATGTTATCATATTAAGTTCTTGGGTGCAGAGGATGATGCTCAGTTCGCCATGTTGTGTTCCCCTGTTGTCGGCATCTGTGAGTCTTTGGCGGCTGTGATGGCGAAGTAGGAGGAAACTATTATTTTGCTGTTTTTTGGCAGCATAGAGCGAGCCCTATATCAGTACCAGTCTCTCTGGTGTCCAGAGTCTCCCCGAATTCAGTGGTGTAGGGACCTAGCACCCTCAGCTCTTTTCCACCTACCGGGTAATTCTTTTAGAGGGGTGGAGTCGTTCTGGGGCCTGTCTCAGCATCCATCCTCCTGCTGTGCAGTATGGCACATTGATGTTTGCACAATGAAATAATGTGGATTTTTTTAAATTTCACACACTCCGAGCATGTTTTCTTTTATTCACTGTTAATCAATTGAGAAATATTGACAGAGTCTACATGTTGTAAGGGTTATATTCATGGATCAGGCTGCAACTCTACAATTCAATTAGAAACTTTCTGGTTCAGCAATCCAGTTATTAGTTTTTCGCAGGCAACTAAACTCCTGGCTATTTATGCAACACTTTGCTCTACATAAAGATTACTGACCGTTTATTGAAGTCTGTTTTGTTCTTTCCACCAATGTCGCAAAACCTTCGCTGTTGTAAGTTTGCTTTATAAAATATTTTTAAAAATGAATTAACACCAGACGTACTATACAACACTAGTACTAAACCCAAGAATTCCTTTCAGAGTTGTCAGATGCTACTTTGATCCTAGTACGGAACATGATCTGGTTGAACAGAATTCAATAATCAAATTAGCCCCTAATCTACATAACTTAAAACTTACATTAGGTTTTCAGCATAATGCAAGTCCAGATCTCAGATTTTCCATCAGAATGCGAGCTTCTATAGTCAGCAGCAGCAAAAGAAAAGCTATAGCCTTGCTTAATACAGTACCAACTCATTAGACGTATATTTAGATACAAGCTGAAGTTATGTCCTTCCCTGTTCTCGTCTTTGGATTTAGAACAGGAAATTAAAAAAAAAAAATATTGGGGCATATTCACAAGGGCTTATCGCCGAGTTATCGCCACCTTAACACATCAAAAGTGGAGATAGATTTAACGCCCCATTCACAAGCGGGTGCAAACTGCAGACATCGCCAGTATTCCCGCGATAACTGCCACAAATTTTACCCCCACGGGTGACACCACCAACTAACCCTAATGAGATGCAGAGTAGGCGTTCCCATGCAAAAACACACGAAAACACCACTACACCACTTTCACAACGAACTGCCAGATCTGCGATGCGAACCAAAAACAGGCGATAAGCCACGGTAGCAGCAGGGAATTAACACCTGCCTTTTGCTGGTGTTAAGCAGGACGACTACCTGCAGCATGAAAGGAAGTCCAGCCAAGAGCCACATCTGAAGACCCACAGATGCCATGGAGACAATGATCATGCAGCTCGGAGACCCATGAGGGCCACAACACCCACCGCCACCACTCCCAGGCCCCCCCCGGATCCCCCTCCCCCGGACAAACACATACCGTGCACGACACAAGAGCCACAAAAAGCACATGATGTTTCACAATGACAAAAAGAAACACACATGTGTGGTCAGAAGAACGAGAAACAGTCATTCATCATTGAAGTAACAACCAAAAACTTTATTGAAATACAACACAAAACACCAATGCGGAAGACTCCTGTCGGGTCTGTACGGGACAACCTTGATGTCACAGCCTGGAAAAAAAAGCACCAAATCAGAACGTGTGTCATGCGCACATCAAAGGAGCGAAACACAGAGAAACAGAGAAGGAAAGAAAGGCAGAGAGAGAAAGAGAGAGAAGGAAAGGAAAGGAAGGGAGAGAGAGAGAGAAGGAAAGGAAGGGAGAGAGAGAGAGAAGGAAAGGAAGTGAGAGAGAGAGAGAGAGAGAAGGAAAGGAAGGGAGAGAGAGAGAGAGAGAGGGAGGGACACTGCCGCCCCATGCACCCAGGCACCACTGCTCACCTGCTGCCACCGGTGTGTCTCCAACCACGTGCCGGGATACACTGCAAGCCACCAGGTCTGCAATCTGTAATCGAGGCCTGAGTCAATCATGGCAGAGTCCACTTCACTGCACACGGCAACAGCGCCTGTCCGTCCTGCGCACACATGCAGCCACACCCTACCCCCTCCCGCCAGCCAGTGCTGGCTGTCCGCACTTGCACACCCAGGCCCCACTGCTCACCTGCCTCCAATGGTGTGTCCACCAGTGGGCACACCACGTGCCCGTGCAAGCTCCAGGCCCCGGTCCCGCCACCATGGCATGCTCCACATCATGCGGACCCGCTAGCGGACCAGCAGGTCCCACACATGACGCTGAGTCCTGAGGCATCAATGGCAGAGACCACATCAGTGCACACATCATCATCGCAGGCTGCACACCCGCTCAGCAATTTCGGTGCCACTAACCCTGTGCAACCCCAGTCAGCACCACGTGGTGGTAGGCCCGTGACGGCCGCAAGGCTTTGGGTGCCACTAACCCTGTGCAACCCCAGGCAGCGCCACGTGGTGGTAGGCCCGTGACGGCCGCATGACTTTGGGTGCCACTAACCCTGTGCAACCCCAGGCAGTGCCACGTGGTGGTAGGCCCGTGACGGCCGCATGGCTTCGGGTACCACTCACCCTGTGCACAACAACTCATGGGCCCTTTATGATTGAGAATCGTGGAACGTCCGTCATCCAGTCACCACCGGCAGTGGGGAATGTGACGTTGTCGGCCCCTTATATTGGCGGGGTCACCTGGCCTGTGGCGCCTGTGCCGGATGGGTGTGGTGTGTGTGCAAACCTGCCCTCAGGGAGTGGCCATGACATGCTGACAACTAGACAAGTGACCTGCAGACCACTAGCGTGTAAACCTGCGACATGTAGCTATGTGGCCCCCCCTCGGAGCATAAGCGGAGTGGTCTGGCCTGGCGTACGCCGGACCAGCACAGGGCTTGCAACAATGACTCGGGGGCTCTGGGCGTGGTTCAGTCCATGTCCGGACAAGGAAGTGACTAATGCATGTGTCCATGTTGTAGTGTCTACGGCACCGGGAACGCAATCGGCAATGTAGTACACTGTGACTGGAATCCCACGAGATGAGCATAATTGACGTTAGGGGGAATCACTGACCCTACATTCATCCACACATTCATACATGAATGATGAAAGACATGACACAGCAGTGCGTTTCTGAATGTTTAATTCACATCCAGTGGAGTTTTGCAGCTGGAGCAGTACAAGGCCATGCCAACCCCACTTCACAATATGGGCCCGTGGAGGGGCAGCCAGAGTCCATCGGGGAATGACAAGTACAGCGGAGTAGGAAGGGTACAGTCCGCAGTCTGGTCGCCGTGTCATTGCTCACCAAACAGGATATGGCAGTCCATGTCGCGGTCCAAGGTGAGTGCAGCAGAGTGTATCGGGGGTCAGTGGAAGGTCATGGGGCCATGTGCGGCACCAAGCAGCAACAGACCAGGTGGCGGACATGAATGGTAGTGCCTCCTTCTGATCACAATCCCGTCCAAGTCCTCGTCCTCGGATGTGTGCTCTGCCCCACCTGTGGGTGGTGCAGTTCCGGCTGCGGCACTGTGTGCCACTGACACATCAGGGGCCGGAGGTGGATTGTCGGCCGCACTGTGTGGCAGTGACACATCAGGTGCTGGAGTGGAAATGCCTGCCGCACTGTGAGGCACTGACACACCAGGGGGCAGAGATGTGGATGGTGTAGGAGCAGCAGCATTCATCTGCGCCACGCCTTGTGGCGGCAATGCCATGATGAGGATGTGCAGGGCATGGTAGATCCCAGCTACATATTGCTGATGTGCAGCGGTGGCTGCCATCCTTTCCGCCTCCATCTGCACCATGTCCTCCATGAGCCTCCTCATGTGTGCCAGCTCACGGCTGAGATCGCTGGAGCCACTCTGAGCGGACAGGTGTTCTTGTCTCCGAGTCATGACTCCAGCGATGTCAGCCAGGGCTAGTTGGAGACCATGGAGCGGCCTGTGGGTGTCCGTTAGGGACTGGAGGTGGTCCCTGATGGGACTTAGACACCCATGGATGGCATCAAGTTTGGTAGCCATGAGGTCAAACCCCACCCGCACCTGCTCAGCCATCTCCCTCTGGCCCTCCAACACACGGCGTTGGAAGGCCATGTGTTGTTCGGTGGGTCTTGGGAGACAGCCGGGGTTGTGGGTGCCTCCTGCTGGGTAGTTTGTGGAGTGGGTGGGGTCTCCTCGATGCAGCTGGGCTGCCCTGGTCCTGGAGGTGATTGGCAGATGAGTTCAATGATGTCTTGGAGGGCTTGGGTGTTGATGCTGGTGATGTCCTCCTCATCATCAGTGAAGAGTGGCTGGGACTGCTCTGCAGGAGGTGTTGACAGTGCCTGTGCAATTTGAAGGGGAGATGCTGTATTACAATGTGTCCACATGTATGTAGCCGCATGGTACATGTTCACATTCAGACAGCATGGCATTGTACATTGTGACAGTCTGTAGATCAGGGCCATGATCCAGAGTCATTGTGGGTGTGCACTGTGCTCTGCTTGATTGTGCATGTGTGCCATTGTGGCCATCTCCCCCTCCCCCCAGTACCTGGTGGTTACTCACCCTGTTGCGGTTGTGTTGTGTCATGTCGAGCAGTGTCCAGTCCCCCGACTCCTGCCACAGTCTCCACACTGATGACTGTCGACACCAGCTCCTCCATGTCATCCAGCTCCAGCAGTGGCACTGGGCTCCCACCTCCAGTCTGCATTGCTGCCTTCTGGTTGCCTGCGAGTTTCTCCTTGGTTTTGCCCTTGATGTCAATCCATCGCCTCTTGACCTCGTCCATTGACCTCTTGTGCTCTCCGACGGCATTCACCTTGTCCACGATGGACCGCCATATTCCATTTTTGGTGCCCAATGACACGTTGGAGGTGACAAACAGTTCTTGATGGTGTTCCATTACCTCCGTGACCAGGATCCTATTCTCCTGCGGACTGAACTTCGTCTTCCTCTTCTTCTTGTCCTTGCCCTTCCCTGTCCCGAGGTCCCAGGCTGGTCGTCCGGGGTGCTTGTGGGGTTCCGCTCGTCCTCTGCGCCTGCTCCGGCTGCCTCCATGGTGCTTCGGTGTTGGTTATTTTGTGTTTGTGTGTTTTTTCTACTTTTGTAGTGATTTTCCCACCTGCCGTGTGTGTATTGCGGGCCTGGCGCTGCTTATCGCTGATTTCCTCATCGCGGTTTGGCCCATCGCATGTTTTTTTGCGTTGGGGTTTGGGTTTTTATCACCGTCGCGGTTGTTGTATCGCGGACATTGTCCGCGTTTTCGGGAGACTATTGCATGGTACCGCCGTGTTGTGAATTCCACATTAACACAGGGTTATTTTCCCGCAATAGACTGCGATGTGTAAAGTTGCGTTAACATTCTTTGGAGATGTTTAGCGCACGTTCTTGTGAATATCCCCCATTGTCTTTCCCTTTCTCAATTACACTATAACACAGCTTTGTAGCACTTCCTTAAGAAAAATGTGAACAAATTTCCCCCGCATTCTTAGCATGCCACTTATCGCTCCATGTTCTGTGCAACCACCTGTGCCCAGTTTCCCCCTCTGAGCGAGCATACTTTATGCAGTGCCTCGCACAACCACAATGTGACACTTTGCTTTGTGCAACATATAGCTCACAAGAGGTTAATACATTGAGGGGTACCGAGTTGCTTGATTATAAGACCTAGGGCCAGATATATGACTATTTCATGTTGCGAGTCACTAATTGAAATTATTTGCGACTCGAAATTAGAGATTCGCAAAATGAAATGTACTAATGTGTCTCAGACACATTTAGTGATACCCAATGGGGTTGCAAATGACCTGCCTCATCAATATTCATGAGGCAGGGCTCAATTTGCGACCCATTGGGAATGGGCAATAACACAGGTATGGTGGCCTGCTAGGGACAGCGGCCACCAAGACTGTGTTTGCATTTAAATAAAGCAACTTTTTTAAAAAATGCAGCCCATTTTCCTTCAAGGAAAACGGGATGCGTTTCAAAAAGAAATATTTAACTCTTCTGTTTCATTTTTTAAGAGCAGGCAGTGGTCCGTAGGACCACTGCCTGCTCTTAAAAAAGTTTTTTGCTGCCAGTCACAAAGGGGAAGGGACCTTGCAAACCCCTTCCCATTTGCTACTGGCTTACCACCTACTTGAAGTAGGCAGTAAACTGCGATTGTTTTGAAACCTCATTCCAGTCGTAAAACAATCATACATGTCCATGCGACTCGCTATTAGGAAGGGACGCCCTTGGCATGCCCCTTCCTAATAGCAACTCACAAACCCTATTTTGCAAGTCAGAAATAGGTTACTGACTCACAAAATAGTGTTGGTACATTGCACAAGCCTTTTTAGAAGTTGCAAATGGCCCGATTCTCCGTTTGCGACTGCTGAAAACAGTTCGGCATCTGGCTCCAAATCTTTACATGTAGCACCTTGATTGCAACATTGGTTTGTTTTCTAATTAGGAGTTATAGGTCTCAGGATATAACTAATGGTTTCAGTTTTATTTCACTGTATGAATGATGTTTGTGTGAGCAATGCTTTGTAGAAGACTCTAGAGTGAGCCAGAGCAGAAGCTCCTGATACCTGTAGCAAATGGATTCCGCCCATTTAGTCCACCAGGATTCTTTCTCTTATGGCTGCCCAGTTTGGGGATCTTTCCTGTGAGTGAGACTCACTACTCGAGTCTTACTCACTGTAAATTCACAATAATAGGACTAAGAGTGGTAACTGCCAGTGTCTGCCTGGATATGCACCTGATAATTAGATTGTCACACTGCAAATGGGCTGGGTCAGCCCAAGCCCACTAAAACAAAGGCTGAGGGCCAGAACTCTGGAGCCAACACAGTAGGGGCTCACCTTTGAAGTTTTAGTGAGAAGGGATCTGGTAGTTATATCAGCGGTTGGAGCTGAGACACTCATAGGGGCTCTTTCCATAAAACATGTGAAGTTGCTATGATGATTTGTCCCAGAATGCTGTGCGGGAGGGTTGGGACAGTGGTGGAGGGATGGTGTGACATCATAGGATTGGCCATGGCTGCTGGCATCTAGAACTTTCCACCTCCACTTAAAACCCCTGTTCAAGGGAGAAACGTTTGGAAAAATCCTGGTCCTGGGAGGCAACAATGGCAGAAAGGATGCCCAATTGGAAATAGAAGCCGTCTGACACCCTTCCACGGTGGGCTAAAGACTTTGGCACCAGCCAACTCACAGGACTACGATGAGTCTCTCTAAGCCCAGTGCATGCTGTCCCTCTTATGCCATCTGAGGACTAGTTGGGGAAAGGCCTGGACTCAACTGCCACTCCACAGGTGCTCTGCAGCAAAGCCAGGAGCCTCTGGGGTTTGGAGAGTGCAGGCAGGAGGGTGATCTACTGGATGGTATTGGAAAGGCTGTGCAAGATGCCCAACTAGCAGGAGAGGGGCATCAGGAGCCAGGCAGAAGAGGAAGCTGGCACATGGAGAGAGAAAACCCTGCCCCCTGCAAAGTGTGCCCATTTAGAGGCCAGAAGGCCTGGTGAGCATACTCCTGGTGGCTAGAACTTGCTACCAGGAGCATAATGAGCCAGAGATTAAGAAAATTGGCCCAACGGGACCTGGGTTATACCACTTGAGAGATTTGACCTTTTAACAAAGAGAAACACAAAAATGAGCATATGGTGCTGTGCAGCACTTAGCGCATGGTAATTTATTGATCATGGGGAAAGGGATGTCTGTGGGGAACCCCCTCCCCGAGCCAACTACTGGCCTCAGATACCCTATCGTCCAGGGCCCACCGAAAGGAAAACAGCCCTGGAGACCTCATCCTAAGGGGAATCCAAGCCATGCAGCCTGGTGCATTGCCCACCCCTGTGCCTGTCTTTGGGGCAACGGGGGCACCGGCCTACTGCTTCTCTGCCAAACAGCACAGGCAAGGGAAGATGCCTAATCTGGATACTTATACAGATGTTCTCAGGGGAGGCTGAGCTCATTTTCAAGCACTTCTAAGGCTGGAGCTTTTGCTCTTCATCTCCCAAGTGCAGGGACACTTTGTGGTTGGTCCTATGGCTGCATTATGTGGCATGTAGAGAGTGAAGAAAGACTCTGACACACGCTTACGGCTGAATTGTTTTGTTTAAAATCCTTCATTGACATTTTAATGATTAACACTGCAATGCCTATAATGAATGCATTTGAATATGTTTATTTAATCTTTTTGGGATGTTGATGGTGAATCATGACACATAGCTATTTTATTAATGTGGCGACACTCCAACAAAGCCAGTGGGCCTGCCTTATATATATACTAACACCTCTTATAATGTGCTACCTTGACAAAGTATAACACAGCAATTATTATTCATGTGTTGATCACTTGACAAAGCCCATAGGCCTGCTTTATATATAAAAAAGATACCCCCCTATATCGTGACTTTGCATCTGGTATAGCTGGTGGATTATGATTATGGAGTTTAGGACCCACTAGGGGTGAAATGTGATATGAGGGTGTCACCAAAGGTATTCCCATCTGCCTCAATGTAGATATTTGTGATTTATTGCATAGTATTTAGTAGCGTTTTTGCGTAAAATGTACATTTCCTTTTTAAAAGAAAAAGCACTAACTGGGTAATAATTTATTGAGTGTTATTGTTGCGTACAAGCGAATGGAGATTGCATGCCAACACCACCTCCCCTGACAAGTCCTTGAACTACTCTGCTTTGCTATTGTAGAAAGTGCTACAATGTGGTTCTTGGTTCCCAGTGAAAAAGACAATTCTTGGTGTATAACTTGTGTAGGAGTTAAGTAGCATGAGCATGATGGTGGCAGCATACCATTTAGTGATCAGCAGTAATAAACAGCCCTTTTTACCTTTGCCACTAGAGTGAGGCCTATAGGTCCCTCATGTAAAGTTCTGCTACTGTGTGCCTAACTTGCACTTGTCCTACATCCAGTTAGCATGTTGCGCTGTACACTGTGTGTGTGGTTGCATACAAGGTCGGGGTGTATGTATGCCTGAGTGGTACAATAGATGGGTTCCATTTTGGGAGACCCAGACTGACTGGATCAGCATGAGGACATAGAGGATTCCCCCAGATAAATTTGTGGATTGCTGTATTCCTGATAGCTGGGTGGGACACACACAGGAGTAAGGAAGAGCCAGATGCTTCAGTACATTTTAAAGGGTGCTTTTTGATTTGGAGAGAGGTCACTGGGAGAGGCCTGGGCGCATCTTAGAAAGGAGATGGGGCTGATGAGAGAATCATAAAGAATAGGGATTGGGGACCTTGGATAACCCTTTGAGACATATCGCTGTGGCAGACATTCAGGTGTGAAACACTAGCCACTCCCATGGATTTGGAGTGACTACTTCTGTGACAGACTGCTTTCTGAAAGATGGGCAGGGCAGAAGATTGGGCACTTCAAAAGAGGTAGACCCCCAACATAAACTTCAAAGACACAGATACTAAATTACATTTTGTGTCAGGAAATCTACTATAATAAGGGAAACTCAAGACCCCAGAATTGTCAACTGCCAAGCAACCAGTCGGGCTGTATGTCAAGGAGAAGCTCTGCAAGACTTCTATCTGTGACCATGACTGGAGGCTAAAGTCTGCCAGTCTCCCAGCTGGGTAGGAGGACATCACCCAGGGAAATCCAAGACCACCCCGGAGCCCGGAGCACCAGTAACTGCCTGCTTGCTAAAACCAATGTGCCCTGTGATAATGAGGAGAGCGCTTGGAGTGAGCAAGGCCCAGTGTGGGCTCTTGGCAAAGTCTTGTGAGGTGTAAGGAGACAGCTGCTGCACAGACCGGACTGTCGCCCATGTGCAGAATAAAGTCAGTGACCTCATATGCCAGAGGGGGTCCGCCGTGAAGCTAGCCATTACTGCAGCGACTGGGTGTTAACCTGTGTGCAGAGTAAAGTCGGCGTCCCCATATGCCGTTGCTGGGTTGCAGTGAAGATTGCATTACTGCTGTGCCCATTGGGCCATCATCTGTGTGTAGAGTTAAGTGGGCAATCCTATCTGTTAGAGAGGGCCCCCAAGAAGGCTGTACTACTGTTGTGTCGATCAGGCCGTCATCCGTATGTTGAGTAAAGTCGCTGATCCCATATGGCAGAGGGGGCCGCATGAAGAACAAGGATCATTGCCTGGTTTGCCAATGCTGTGGTGACCTGCGCAAGCTTGTCTAAAGTATTGGCACCAGAGCAATCACCCCCTAAGTGTGAGAATGATCAGAGGAACTTACTGTGTCATCAGAGAAAGTGTCATAATGACCAGCCACTGCCCCTGCGAAGCTCAGAGTGCTACTCACTATCAGCAGCCACTGAGGCCTCCACAATGTCTGAGTGCAGAATGCTCCCAGGGACTCCAATAGAGCAATCCCTTCAGGAGCAGGTAAAACTGATTGCAGGGCTGAAGGGCGCAAGAGAACTTGTTCCATCTCATAGTGCTTTAGGCACTGGAACCAGTGGCTGCTGCTGCCAATAGGACGTGGTGGGGCAGCGCAGGGGGGAAATAATCAAAAAAATAATTTACACTTTCCTTCCGCTGCCGGCCACTGTCTCGGTGATCCTCTGCTCCTCTGTTCCCGCAACGCACCTTGGTGCTCCTCTGCTCCCGACACTGCAGTCCCCATGGGCACATGCTCCCAGACTTCCTACCCAATCTGCTCTCATGCTATTATCCAGCATGAGAGAAGCACCAGGATTGGTCTGAGCGGCCTGGGGAAGCGCTCAGTTAGGGCCTGGGAGCCTGTGCCTGTCTCCACCCAGCTGTGCAATACAGCTCGGGTTAGAGACATGTAAGTGTGCATGTAGGTTTGGACATCCTAAGACAGCCGGCCAAACCAAAATGCGAACTTGCAGTGCCCACCACTCCTCCTCCCTGGCTGCTGCTGACATTGGATGGCCCCGCCCCACCCTAGACTTGGCGGACTAGGCTGAGCCAGTGAAAAATAAAATGATAATATTGTTTTATTATCATTTTATTTTTCATCTGCTGCTTTCAGCAGTAGGACAATACTCCTCTACTACCACTGAGAGTTAAGTGCTGAAGGGGTACTTTGCCCAATTTCTCGGGAGCCATAGTAAGTCAAGCACTGGACATCAGAGTGAAAGCTCCCAACCCCCACGGTTGTGGCCAGTACCGTCTGCTTGCCCCATATCTTTCCGAAAGGGTTTCTGACATACACCTCCATATTGGTAATGCCTGGGATATCACTTAAGAGTTACCTGGGGCAATGTCTAACAATGTTTGTTTGGATCTTTTATGGCCTCAGCTGAAATAAAGATATTTGACTTTGACTTAGACAGACCAGTAACTGATTGATTCCTACCTTATATTATTTCTGTGCCTGCTGCCAGATCATTCCACATATTGCAATCTTTCACAGTATTTTTCAGGTTACTCCATCATCAAACAATACTTCCACACATGGACCATATTTCCAGAGGTATATGCTCAATTCTTCTAATGCCTATACAATTGCCTGGCATGCAATCATTACTACAACACCACTATCTTTGAGTAGGACAATTCTGCAAGTTGTCAGGTACTTTTCTTCATGGAATTAGGTCACAGATATATCGCCTTTTCAATATCTATTTTGTTTCTAGTCACTATATTTTGCATATTTTGCCATCAATATTTTAAAACGTATCCGGGACATTTACAAAACCTGGGCACATTAGAACACAATTTTTGAATCTTTTCACATCATACTGAGTTCTTGAGCACAATACTTCTGGCACACTGTTAACCTTTTTTTTCTTGGTTGCCCCTGATTCCTCTATACATGACAATAGTTCTTCAACCAGTTTTGCTCCTTGCTAATATTATGCAATGTAACTGATATTATCATTAATTGACAGCCTTGATTAAAGCCTTAAAGATGAAAACCCCATTTGTTACATTCCACGTAATTGTAGTCATAATCTAATCCTGGCCTGTTAGGATCAACAAATAAATCCAGCTGAACAACTTCAAGAATGCTCATATACATTTATTAAAGAATCATAATCCTATGTTACTACATTGGTGTGTTCTCATCTCTTGATGTATGCTGATGGATGACTGCTCCTTTTGGTCATTCTAATCACACCCAAAGGTAGGAGGGAGTTTGTATGATAAGCACCTTGACTCTATAAAGACAATCGTTCATATCAACATTGGATCTTTCTAAACTAACACCATACTCTGCAGGAAAACAACCACTGTAATAGCTAGTCAAGTAAATTAGTTGGACATAGACAAACTAGAATCAATTAAAGTACAGAATATAAAAAGTACATAGTGTATCACCTCAGGTAGAAGTTTTTGTTTATGTAACACATTAACACACCCTCTTGGAGTTTACAAAGAACTCCGGTCAGCTTATCACTGGCCACATTGCTGAGAGAATGGGACATTTTCTACTGATTATCACATACAAACTCACTACAGAGAAAAAAAGGCCAGTTTCATAGTCCCAGTTCCTGCTTGTGAATTGAAATGAGTAAGGGACCAAGCAAAAGCAAACATTCCGATTCCAGTGGGCAGGAGCTGTCAAAGTGCTCCTACCCGCTGGAAGCAGAGATTTCATCTCTTTTTGAGATAAATTGCTCCTGCATTGAGCGAGCTGCCGTTCCAGCAGTTCCCTCCATGAAGCAGCAATGCCAGCTCCTGCAGGAGGTAGGGAGCCAGCTGGGGCCGTTGCGCCTTGAGGCTCCCCCTAGAGTCCTGGAGAAAAGAGCAGACAGAAGCAAAATAAAGGTCAGAAACTAGCAGAAAGAGGCAGAATAAAGGTGAGAAATGAGCAGAGAGAGGCAGAATAAAAGACAAAAAGGTCAAAAACAAGCAGAAAGAGGCAGAATAAAGTCAGCAACAAGCAGAAAGTGGCAAAATAATGATCAGCAACGAGCAGAAAGAGGAAAAATAAAGGTCAGCAATAAGCAGAAAGGTGCAAAATAAAGGTGAGAAATGAGCAGAAAGAGGTAGAATAAAGGTTAGAAACGAGCAGAAAGAGGCAAAAAAGGTAAATAACCAGCAGAAAGAAGCAAAATAAAGGTGAGAAACGAGCAGAAAGAGGCAAAATAGAGGTCAGAAACCAGCACCAAGAAGCAAAATAAAGGTGAGAAACAAGCCTAAAGAAGCAAAATAATGGTCAGCATTGAGCAGACAGAGACAAAATACTGGTGAGAAACAAGCAGAAAGAGGCAAAATAAAGGTGGGAAATGTGCAGAAGGAGGCAGAATAAATTTCAGAAAAGAGCAGAAAGAGGCAAAATAAAGGTCAGAAGGGAGCAGAAAGAGTCAGAATAAAGCTCAGAAGGGAGCACAAAGAGACAGAATAGAGGTCAGAAACTAGCAGTAAGAGGCAGAATAAAGGTCAGAAATGAGCAAAAAGAGGCAAAATAAATGACAGGAGTGAGGGGAAAGAGGCAAAATAACGGACAGAATGAGCAGAAAGAGGCAAAATAGAGGTCAGAAATGAGCAGCAGGAGGCAAAATAGAGGCCAGAAACAAGCAGCAAGAGGCAGAATAGAGGTCAGGAGCAAGTAGAAAGAGGCAAAATAATGGACAGAAGGAGCAGAAAGAGGCAAAATAGAGGGCAGGAGTGAGGAGAGAAAAGGCAGAAAAATGTGCAGAAAACGAACAGAGAAGGCACAAAACTGAAGACAAAAAAGGGTAGCGGACTGCAGGCAAGCTGGACAGGAGGACAGTCACTGGGGAGCTGGCATGAGGACCTGCTCTCTTGTGCCCCCTACTTTTTTTACAGTGCACCCACTGACAGACCCACTCATACACTCATGCACCCATTCATAGACCCACTCACACACCCACTTACAGACCCACTCTGAGAATCATGCACCCACTCAGACACACTCTGATACTTATACACCCCCACACATATCCATTCAAACACTCATACACCTACTCACACACTCATGCATCCACTCACAGATCTACTCAGAGACTCACACACCCACTCACAGACCCACTGAGACACTCACGCACCCACTTATGGATCCACTCAAATACTCATGCACCTACTCACAGACTCTTGAAAGCTCTCACATACCCACTCAGACACTCATCCACCCCCTCACTGTCCCACTCAGACACTCATGCTCATGTTCCCATTCACAGACCCAGTCAGAGACTCATCCATCCACTCACAGACCTTCAAAGACACTTATATACCCACTCACAAACCCAGTCAGAGAATCACGTGCTGACTCTCAGACCCACTCAGACACTTATGCACCCACTCACTGACCCACTCAGTCACTCACTCATCTTGTCACAGACCCACTCAAAGACTCATGAACTCACTCACAGACTAATGCACTCACTCACAGAACCACTCAGACTCTTGTACTCATTCACAAACCCACTCACGCACCCAAACACAGACCCACTTAGACACACATGCACCCCCTCTTGAAACCTACTAAGACATTGACACACCCACTGACAGATACATTCAGACATTCTAACACCCACTCGCAGACTTACCGAGACACTCATGCACTTACTCACACACTTACTGTCAAAAGATAGTGGTTACATTTAGGAAATAAAATTCAAAAAATAGAATGGAGAAAAACCCTTAGAAATTCTTTGAAAAACCAAAAGGTTACAGGGACGCTATAGTTAGGCAGAGATTTCACTCATAGAAAACCAGTGAAATTCAGCAGTTATAGTTAGCTGAGCTAAATATAAGTTATGCCCCTGCAGTGCACTGCTTATGACCTCAAATATTACATCACTCATGACATGGTCAGTGACATCACTTATAACATCACTGATGACATCTCAAATGTCATGACTGATGACATCATCCACAGAAGTACTCATACACCCACTCACACCCCTATACAACCTGTTATACACCCACTCACATGCCCACACAACCACTCACATAATCACTCACTCACTCATACAGCTTCTCAAACAACCAGTCACTTACCCATACAGCCACTCACACCGCTACACAGTCACCCATACAGCTACTCACACACCCACTTATTCACCCATAAAGCAACTCACATACACACTCCCTCATCCATACAGTCTCTCAACACAGCCACCTACTCACCAATACAAGCACTCACACACCTACAGAACCACTTACATATAAATACACACATCCAAACCAGCACTCTCATATCCACTTACTCTCCCATACAGCCATTCACTTAGACACTCACTCTACAATACAGTCACTCACACACTAACTCACTTAGCCAATCACCTACTCAAACAGTCACTCACTCACCCATTCAGCCAAATCCACAACAATTCACTGACTCATACAACCATTCAGATACCCACTAACACCCATACAGCCATTTACACACCCATTCACTCACTCATATAGCCATTCTGATACCCATTCACACATCCACTCACCCACCCATACAGCCACTCACTCACCCATAGAGCCACTCACACAGCCAATTACTCACCCACACAACTACTCACACACCCACTTATGCACCCAAATAGCCACTCACACACCCATACAGCCACTGAGACACCCACTCACACATGGAATCAAACAGTCACACAGCCACTCACTCATTGGTAGTGCACAGCAGTATCACTCATTAATAGTGCACCTAGTATACTAATTTAACTTTTGTAGTCGGGTAGTATATATCTTTACACTCATAAACTCTTAGAAAACACTTGCACTCGCAGGATGATGTATTCTGTGATGTCAAGTCAAATCAAAGACAGCTTTATTCGATTGCTATTTCATACAATCATAAAAGCACATATATAAAACATGCATATTAATTAAAATAAGTATTATAAAATGAACATCCTGTACATAAATCACTATTCAATTGATTGTTCATACAGTTAAAACATCACTAAAAACAGACATATTATTACACGAAATAGCAATTACCATAGTTTTCCTGAGGTTATCTACTTGCTTTAAGAACATTGCTATCTTCCAGATACTATGTACATTATCCAAAAATTGCAGAGCAATAAACGCTGGACGGCATTGTCTATTCCCTAAACGTTTCAGGATTGGAACAATCCACACATTGCTCAATTCTCTATAGAATTTACAAAACAGAAACACGTGTATGGTAGATTGAACTGAATGGTTGTCACATGGACACAGTTGCAATTCTCGGGCCCAGTCATTCATTATTGGAAGACTAGCAATTCTGTGAAAGATCCCCAGCCTAAATCTTGTCAGTAAAAACCGATCATAACCCCCAGGAACAACTGTTAAATATGGCTGAATATTAAAAGTGGTTAAAAAATCAGCTGGTTCTGCTGGACGCTAGGCTTTAAAATCTCAGCTGACAATCTTATCGAGTCTTTTTTTAGATCCTTTCTCCTAACCATATATAAGGTGTTTGGGTCGGTAAAGTACTCCGAGTGTCCGAGATCCTCCATGAAGTCACGGACGTACCTTACCCAAGGAATCTTTAAGGCCCCTTCCAATTTAAGACTATCCATCAAAATGTCTCTATTTAGCTGGGTCTCTATTTTTGTCCACACTCTATGCCACAAGAGGATGGGCTCTAATTTTATGAGGTCTGAAATATGTGGCAGGCACAGTTCCGCATGACAAACATACGAGGATGTACTGGTCGGAACAGACAGGATGTATCTCAAAAACGTGTTTTCTACTGTTTGCAACAAGTAGGTATCAGCAAAGCCCCAAACGCCTGCCCCATACATAGCTGTAGAGATGCTTTTGGCTTTGTATATCTTAATAAGCTCCAAGGGGGACGCCTACCCAATTTTCTTGAAAAATTTACAAGGGCAATAGTGGTCCTTGAAAATACTAGTTTTTTTGCTGATACGGCTTGAGACCATAAATCTTTTTGATCAAAGAGTATTCCAAGATATGAGAATCTCTTTGTGGGCTCTATCTTTTGTCCGTCCACAAACATGTCCTTACATCTATGGCTTCCACGACCACACCTCATTATGAAGGTCTTTGATGTATTAACCCTAAGGCCGAGGCCACTCATGAAGTTAGAGAAGTTATCTAACACCCTCTGCAAACCTACTTGCCTGCGTGACATTAAAACCGCGATATCCGCATAAAGGAGAGCGGGTATGGGACGTCTAGCTGCTTGAGGAAAGTCATAGCTATCCTTAATCAGCGCCTCTTCCAGACCATTAATATAAAGATTAAAAAGAAAGGGGGCCAGAACACATCCTTGTCTGACCCCCCTCTTTATAGGAAATGGGGCGGTACGTTCGCCACTTAGACTAAATCGTACTCGCCCCTGGGCATTATTATATAGGCGCCTAAGAAAAATAATTATTTGAGCTTCCACCCCCATCTCCTCAAGAATCTCCCAGAGCTTCTCATGCTGCACACAATCAAATGCAGCGGTGAGATCCACAAAAGCTAGAAAAAGCCTACCCCCTTTCACCCGCGTGTATTTCCCTATAAGAATGGCTAAGTTTAAGAACTGCTCAGTTGTACCTAGGCCCTCCCGGAAACCATATTGGATATCAGAGAGGACTTTATTATCCTCAGCCCAGGCGTGTAATCGTTCTAAAATTATTCGACCCATGACTTTAATCAAAGAGTCCAATAAAGAAATGGGCCTGTAACATCCAGGGTCCTGACGATTCCCTTTTTTAAAAATTGGCACAATAATGGATTCAGCCCAAGTTTCCAAAAAGGGAGCAGAACAACTGGCGTTAATTACCTGGGTAATGATTGGGCCCCATAAAGTCAAATTTTCCTTAAACAAATCAACCGGCACCCCGTCTGGACCGGGTGCCTTGCCCCCCAGGCTTGCAGAAATAGCCCGGTTAACTTCATCCGGTGTAAACTGGAGATTACAATATTGGGTGAAAGAATCCAAGAAAATTTTCTCGTGGCTAGTCTCAAAATTACCCACAGGGTCATATACCTTGGCAAAGTGGTCAACCCAGTGGTCCTCACTTATAGCGATTCCCATTGTCGGGCCACCTCCGGGGTTCAAGAAGGGTACTTTAACAGCTTTCCAAAAAGCAGAGCTGTCTCCCATTAATGAGGCCTTATGCAGTGATTCCCAGGCCTCATTTAGAAAAGCAATTTTTCTTTTCTTAAGCGCTAATCTATAATCAGCTCTTGCCTGCCTCACACCATTTGGATTTCTAGGGGTCTCATGTAATACCTTTTTTAGCTTAGTATAGGCTTGAGTGCAGTTTGAATCAAACCATCCCTGAGTTTTCCTTTTATTAGTACCCTGAACAAATAATGCCTCCCTTACGGCTGCTGAAATAAGTTGAAAGGAGGTCAGGATATTAGCCAGGGCAGCTGAATCACTTAGGCAAATCTCAAAAGCCGATTTACAATTCCCTTGCACTTTTTTTGTAATCAGAAGAGGGTCCACCAGTGACCAGCGCAAGGTATATTCATTTGTCTTATCCAATATGATGTTGGGTAAGGCCTGGTCAAATTTATCATGCCTAACAGGTTTACTTATCGGCAATGATATAGAAAAGCATAATGGAAAATGCTCACTTAGTGAATTGTCACCAACAGTGAAAGAGCGAAGTCTAGAAGTATGGCTATTTGTCAAAAATATATTGTTTATAGTACTATATAGACCTCTTCCATTGAAGGTATAGCCCATAGGAGCAGATCGATCACATGTCTCGTTCGCAAAGCCTAAGTCAAGACTAAAGACCATTTCATTATACAAGTCCCCCAGTGCAGAAGGACAAAAATGGGTATTACTGGTCCCCTCTTCATATATAAAACCACACTGTTTTCCCTCCACATTTGGGCACAAAGGACAATTAAAATCCCCTCCCACAATAACCATTGTATCTTTTATACTTTTACTGCATACAGTTTTCAAATCATGAATCAATTTTGTCACTACCACGCCCACTTTTTCAGGGGGGATATTATTATAAAAATTTGCCATTAAGATACGTTGTCTTCTATCAAGATCAATTACAATTAGCTGGTAATAAATCTCCTTCAGGTGCATCTCTATCTTTTTTACATTCAACATATTTGAAATATAGGTACACAGCCCTCCCTTTGCCCTTCCGCTTAATCCCTCAACTGCTGAGGTATGAAATGTTTTGTACCCATTAATGTGAATTGCCTCTTTAGTCCATGTTTCCTGGAGGCATAATACGTCGTAGGCTTCTATAAAATCACACTAGATAGAATTACTTAACTTAGAACGCAAACCTGCAATATTCCACGAGACAAAGTTGCAGATTGCTTCATCCCTCCTACCAGGTGGAATAGTTGGCGCTTCTGTGGTTGCTGTTAAACCACCTACATTAGCGAGTATCTCAACAGGGGTTAAGGGTTTAAAAACCTCCTGAATCTCACCTAGAGACATGTTACTACAACCTCCGCAGTATTCCCCTTGCCCTATTCGATCCTGTAAAGCTAATTGAGTACCTACGGCTGATTGAAGCTTATCAGGCATAGGTTCATATTTATGGAGTCTAAAATCTTGTAGTCTATTTGGGTCAAGCTCTAGCTTCGTAGAAGAGTCTCCTGAATAAGCCACACAATTGCCCAGTCAATCTACGCCTTCAAACGAATTAAGAATTTCATAGCGATTACTAAGTGGAATCGCATCGCTACGCTGCCTTATCCCTGGGAATATTCCCCCCCCCCCAATTGCCATAGATCTCTAGGTGGAGTCGCATCTCTACGCTGCCTAATCCCTGGGAATATTTGCCCCCCCCTCGATTGCCATAGATCTCTGGGGGGTTGATAAAAGTATCCCGGCGGGAGGATATTTATCTCCTGCGCCGTGAAGTAACTGTTTCCGGCCCTATCCAGGATTAGTTGCACGAGGCTTGACGACTTAAAGGTTAAGACCACACAATCACCAGGCAGGGACTTAGGTGATTTACCAACCCACCCCACTCTCTGTGCCATTTTCAACTCCAAGAAGAGCATGTCTTTAATCCCAGTCCTGGAACTCACTAGATGTAAACATTTGTTCCGCAGAGTTGACCAATGTTCAGAGACATTGGATAATAAAAGTGGAACATTTGCCAGGACAACTACAAAGGGAGTTACTTCTGGGGGAGATGTAAATTAAAATTTGGGTTGGTAACAGCTCCCTCACTAGTTCTCTGAGAGTTCTGTGTGGTAGGATGTCTCAACCCATCCCCCAATTTAGGCCTCCCGTTAGCAGTTGAAGGCCTAAATACAGATTTTGAGCCAGTTGAGCTATGCTGATGTCCTGGTTGGGATATATTGCTCTTTGATGTGGGGGATCAATCCTAACTGGGTCTTTAACTCTGTCGCCAGATGTACTAGGACAGTGATCATTGCTAGAATCCATATTACTTGTAGGAACACCACTCTCTTTTCCCGTTTCACTCATAGATGCTGTACCAATATCCCTACCTGGGCATACATCCAAATGGGGTATAGAGTTGTTAATGATAGACTCCTCTAGCTTAGCAAGTCTAGCTTCAATTTGGGATAATTTATGGGATAAAGGGTCCAGCAGAGCTACAACCATTGACTCTAATCTTTTCCATGGTTCCTCCTCATTGTGCCCTGAAAAAATCCCATTTACAGTGGTCGCAGTCACTATGCTATGTCCCTGCCTGCATACACTTTCAGTAGTGTTAACTTTTCTCCTAGTTACCTTTGGTGACTGTTGTTTGTTTTTCAGTGTACCTCGGCGCTTCCTTTTCTTAGGCGGCGGTTCGTGGCTATTACCTTGGCATATTTTTGCCTTCTGGCCCCTAGTAGTAACATTTGGCCCACTTAATCTTCTTACCGGCTCCGAGGATATATTTAACTCGGGATCCACTCCTATAGCCTGTGACTGATTACTTTGAGGGACCGTATCTTCAACATCGTCCTGCTGATTAAGAGGCCCTACCTGTACACTGCAAATCTGGGGGTACTGTGGTTCCAACGACAACCTACGCTCTGTGAGCTCTATCTCATGAATAACTGCAGATTCTGCCCTCAGCAAGAAGGCATCGAGTGTCCCCACAACCCCTACACCGGATTTGCGTTTGCTCATTTTGACTGGTCCACGTAATTAAGATATTAAAGTGTCCACACACTACTTTCGGTGGGCTACGATCTTCCAGTCGTTTTCAAAATGTTAGTAGTGTGGCCCAGCCCCACCTCCTTTGGCCTCTGACAAGCTCAGACGGGCTCGGACGGACCCGCCCTTGGCCCGGGCACGCCCATGCGCATCCCGCGCTGCGGGAAGCCTGGCCTCTTTTTTAAGCAACTCCCGGCGCGTTGATTAGCGTGGGCGGCGAGCGCGCCGCTAAGGGTGCTGGGTACTGTAGTCCTTCCCCCCTCGGCACCGGGAAAACAGCACTACAGTGGTCCGTGGCCATAAAAGCAACACTGCAGCAATCCGTGGCTGGCAAAACAACTCTGTGGACAATAACCGGTAGGAAAGAGAGCTGCTGCGCTGCGGGAGCCCTGGCCTCTTTTTTAAGCGCCTCCCGGCGCGTTGATTAGCGTGGGTGGTGAGCGTGCTGCTATGGGTGCTGGGTACTGTAGTCCTTCCTCCCTCGGCACCGGGAAAACAGCACTACAGTGGTCCGTGGCCGTAAAAGCAACACTGCAGCAATCCGTGGCTGGCAAAACAACTCTATGGACAATAACCGGTAGGAAAGAGAGCTCCTGTAATGTCATTTGAGATGTCATCAGTGATGTCATCAGTGATGTCACTGTCCATGTCATGAGTGATTTAATATGTGAGGTAATCAGCAGTGCATTGCGGGTGAGTACGTTATAGTTAGCTCAGCTAACTATGACTTCTGTATTTCACTGGTTTTGTATGAGTGAATATATATTCTCTGAAAAAACCAAAGGTTACAAGGAAGTTATATTTAGGAAACAGAATATTTTTTAAAGTAGAAATTCACTGAAAAAACCAAAGGTTACAGGACGCTATAGTTAGGCTCAGATTTCACTTGTACAAAACCAGTGAAATTCAGCAGTTATAGCTACCTGAAATAACTATAATTTACGCCCCCGCAATGCACTGCTTATGCCCTCACATATTACATCACTAATGAGATGGACAGTGATGTCACTGATGAAATCACTGATGGCATCATAGATGACATCTTCCAGTGATAGTGACTGTTTTCTAAACATTTTTGTGTGTTAAACATATTTACTAAGGTACCACAAAAGTTGAATTAGTATACTTTGCTGTACTACTAATGAGTGATTCCTTTTTTATAACATAATTTATGTGAGTTTCTGTGTGACTGTGTGTATCTGTGTGTGAGTTGGTATCTGAGTGACTGTACAGGTGTGTGAGTAGGTGTGTGAGTGGCTGTATGGGTATATCAGTGAGTGTCTGAGTAGCTGTGTGGGTGGCTTAATGGTTGTGTGAGTGGCAGTATTGGTGAGTGAATGGGTGTATCAGTGACAGTATGGGTAGGTGAGCGAGTGGCTCTCTGAGTGGCCATATGGGTGGGTGAGTGAGTGTATCAGTGACTGTATGGGTGAGTGGGTATCTGAAATATGGCTGTATGAGTGAGTGATGCTCAAAACAGTGGTGTTGACAGGAGGGCGCTACCGTGACCTGCATCCCCCGCTGCATCTCCTACCATGAGGTAGCCAGGCATCGCCCATTGGCCCGCAGCCCTTTTGAAGGCAGAATCACTCCCACAGTGCAGCTGTCCAAAACAGCGGTGTTGGAGTTGACAGGAGGGGACTACAGTGACCAGAATCCCATGCTGCATCTCCCACCAGGAGGTGACCAACTAGGGCCTATTGGCACTGAAGCACTCTTAAGGGCAGAATCACTCCCGAAGCGCAAGATGCCCGAAACAGTGGTGTTGGTGTTGACAGGAGGGGACTACCGTGACCAGAATCCCACATTGCATCTCCCACCAGGAGGTGGCCAGGCAGCATCCATTGGCCCCGCAGCACTCTTAAGGGTAAAATCACTCCCGCAGCATGGGACGCCCAAAACATTGGTGTTGGAATTGACAGGAGGGGACTACCATGTCCAGCGTCCCATGCTGCATTTCCTGCCAGGATTCGGGCAGGCAGCGCCCATTGGCCCCACAGATCTCATAAAGGGCAGAATCACTCCCACAGCATGGGACACGTGTGAGTGTACCCAGGCCAAGGGCGGGCCCATCTGCGCTTGTCCACAGCTGGACAAGGCTGGTCTGGGCCACCCCTTTATATCTACAAATTGAGTTGTACAATTGGCACATTCTACCTAGCCCCCACTTTGCATAGAGGCGGGATTGCACTCCCCAGCACCTGTTGTGGGAGGAAGAAGGTGAGCGAAACTGAAACCGACTCTACAATATTGGAAGGTACGGCCCTTACTGTGACCCCTATCCTGTTTTATCTGTGTTTTTGTTGCGAAGGCTGTCCTTGTGTTATCACCACTTTTGTTATCGGGGGTCATCTTCACCATATCCCATTTATTCCTTCTGACAGTTGAATTTGTTCATGATGGGGAAAAAGAAGGACAGAGGTTCTGGCACTGTTGTTACAACACTTTATAAACCTACCCCTATCGATTGCATGCTGGAGTATGCTATGAACACTGTCAGTACAGAGGTCTCGCTTGCAGAGAGGAGACTATCTTTAAGTGCTGGCGGCGTTCAGACCAATAGTGCAGGCCATGGTCTGCCAAACTCCTCCCCTCATTGTCAATATCAAAGTCTGCAGCCCCACCAAGAACGTCTAAACAGGAGATTCACAAGCAGTGCAGCGATTACATTGTCTCAGACCTGGTGGTTTCCCGGTCAATCTCCTGTCAGACTGACAACCTGAGGACTTGCCTTTCCCCTCCTCCTTTTACTTGCACATCCCACTTAAAGGAGATGACTTCCCTGCATTTGGCGACTGACAGTCTATCACTGCACCTGGAAGACCTCTTTGATCAATTTAAGACCTGGTTTAAATCTGAACTCTCTAATCTGATGTCACTCTTGGACACTTTGGAAACTAAATTGGCTTCTGCGCTGTTGTGTTTATATCCCCCAGCTCCTATTTGTAAAAATAATGTCTGTAACACAGTGACTGGGGGTGTGCAAGCACAAGCCTCCCTGCCATGGATAACCCTATTATGGCTTCCAACACAGAGGGATCGACGGGGCTATTCCAAGTCAGGAACCTCCCACTGGGGGAATGTGCCAGCTAAAACCAGCAGAGGAAGGCCACCTGGGGCTAATTGGCAAGTCTTTCCAGATGGCATCTCAGTGGCAACAGGCCCAGGAACCCCCACTGTGACCCCTTTAACTACAATCCCAACTAAAGGGTCCTCAGGGGATGAACTGGAACCAAATACTGTTGTAGTTAACCTTCAGCCCGCAGCGTGCTCGCATGTGGCTGCATTTACTAATGTTCTACCTTTGCGCAAGCCCAGACTGAAGCTTACGAGGAGTTATATAATAAAACATTGGCTTCGCTAGTGAGGCACAAAGGTTTTTCTTACAAATGCCAAAGACACCGTAATGGTGCGTAGATGTGCTTAGATTGGGCCTAATCTTGAAGACCCCAGCAGTGATTGTGTGATCATTAAGTTTAGATTTCCATATTTAGTTTATAATTTAGTGTTTGGATCTTGTGCGTCTACTGCTCGGAGGAGTGTTGTTACCCTTGTTCTATTGGTTTTTTTCTATAAACCACAGATTGTTCGCCACCAGAAGAGTGCCATACCCAGGGCCTCTGAATTTAATTATCTTAATGCTGCTAGAGATTCTTCGCATCCATTTTCCCTATACCAATTCAACTCCTTCCCATTGGTATGCCGACCGGGCCTGCATCACAAGGTCCCCTAGGTATATCACAGGGGCCTACTGTGCTCCTTAACATTCCAACAGCAAACAGATTTGATATCCTAGCAGATATTAACTGACTCCCATTTGTGGCCATTGAGCCTACTATCAGTGGTCCAGACCAGATTAGTGTTCCATTGGAAGGAGAATTAGTTGGTCATAAAACTCTACACACCTATTCCTTCTTAAGCTGGAATGTGGCAGGGCCTAGCGGGAAAGTGGATAACTCAGAATGGCAAGCTTGTATTAAGAAATATGATTTTATTGCCCTGCAGGAGACCTGGGCACTCACGCACATCACATTTGATGGTTACGCATGTCAAGCAACTCCTTCCATCCGGGGAAGAGCTATGGGTGGATTAGTATATGGGTTCATGTTAGCCTATGTGTTGACGTGAAGTCCATTGATTCAAGGTCCTCAGCCTTCAAGTTATGAAGGTACAAGTTAGATCTTCTCATTTTATTTTTGATTCAATTAATTTCTATAATAATGATTTTCCCAATAGATCTTGTACCTATTTTGCACAGTTATTTAATGTTATTTCTAACATGAAACCCTCTAAGTATGACAATAAGCTGCAGCCCCCTTTTATTTTGTGCAGAGATTTCAATGCAAAAAGGTTTGGATTTGTGTCTTTGGAGGAGGGATCCCGAGGGAAGCTTAGTGAAATACGGGGCATTGATTTAGCAAAATATTTGGCCTTTCATGACCTCATTGACTTGGTGAGTATTTGAATGAAGATATGTGCCTTTTGCTAACCTTTAGGGGACATGGTCATGCATCTACTATTGACTATATTTTTGTGAGAAGGAATTTTATAAATTGTTTTTTCTTAGGGGAGGTTGTGCAAATAGAGTGGGGGATCATAACGCCATGTCTATCTCGGGGTCGCTCCCTGTAAGAAAGTCTAAACCGACTGTTAATATAACGCCCACACATCACTCCACAGATGGTCTTAGACTTGTATGGCGACTTAAAGACCCATTAGACACTCTTGATTCCATTGTAGCTCTGCGCCGGGACCTGTTTCTCAATTGCTTGTAAGTATCCTCTTGGAGTACTATGTTAGCTCTTTACGATGCGTTACCTCAGTTTGTTAAACACTCTTTCTCTAAACCTGTGTGGTTAGATAAGGGAGATCCCTGGTAGTTTGACGAGCATTGTATAGTTGCAAACCGACGTTTAAGGCCAGCTTTGATTGCTTCTCCGAAAGTCCCCTCTAATGTCCGCTCAGCACGCCAAGCATATAAACTTACCCTTGAAGCTAGAAAGGACGCCCTGCATAAATTGGACTGAGAAACACTATAATCAGCTGCGGCTGGCATTAATAGCAAGTCTTTCTGAGACACCCTTAATAAAATCAGATTGAGAAATGCCCCAGATAAGTCTCTGTTGCAAAGTAACATCTTAGATTCCGACTGGGAGGCCCATTTCTCCACCATATACTATCTAGAGGAGGATGTTGAGGTAGTTGGTCTTTTAAACAGGAAGTTAAATAATTCTCCTCCCATGAGTATACCCTTGCAAGAAGCTGAAAAGGCCATACAACGAGACATACAAGTGGCAAGGCACCAGGCCCAGATGGAACCCCGATTGATTAAATAAAATGCAATGTTGCTCCTTGGGGGTGCCTTCATTACCAACGTTTTTAACCGTTTGCTGAATGCATCCTTTCCTCACACATGTGGGGAGTCCTCTCGGAGACAGATACACCAGAGGAATCTGATGGGTGGTACTCGTATCACAAAGAATGACATAGTCTGTCTCTGCTAAACTGCTTAGGATCTCCTACATGATTGAATCTCTTTTGTGTATGAGTGTCAGTGTGAATGAGCTGGTTTGACAGGTGAGGGTGAAGTGTTGATGGATGAGTGTGGGGTTATTTGTGTATTCATCAATTGTATTTTGATTTTAGAGTTGAAATGTTGGTTACCTGGCCATCGAAACTGTTACAGATGAAGACATTGTTAGAATCTGCAGCAATGTTAGCCTAACCCACTGTACAAGTGTTAATCCACGGTTTAAGTGTTGATATCAAATGTCCAAAAAGCTGGAGGATTATTGCACACTGAAATGTTAGAGTTCTTGTTGGCATCTTGGTAACTGCTTGTCTATCTATTTTATTGTCATATGTATGTGTAGACAATGATTAATTTCTTTTTAAACAATGCATATCAGTAAAATTATAAAATGTATTAAAAAAGCATTCAATATTTTTGTATGAAGAAAACAACAATAAAAATACATATTTTTTGAATTAACACTGTTGTATGACACTGATATTGGGGTTGTGTTGCTTATGAGCCTCAGGAGGCCATACTAAAAAGTAATATAGGTCAGTTTAGAGGTTTTTCCTTCTAAATCTGTTGTTTCCCCCTCCTCTTGGACCTTAAAGCAACTAGGGGGTACCTTTCTCCTTTTGTGATACATCCTTTCCCCATTCATGGAAACTTACTGCCATTGGACCTATTTTTAAAAAAGGTGATCTGATGTCCCCAAAGTGCTACAGACCAATCTCCTCATTAGACAGCACTGTAAAAATTATTAGTAGGATTATATATAATCAGCTCCCGGCATGGACACAGGAGCAGCATATCTTGCCCCCCTTTCAATTTGGGTTTCGCCCAGGGTTGGGGACTACTGAGCAATGTATGAACTTGAGCTTAATAAGTACACTTTAATCAAGCGATGTCCATTATATATGGCCTTTATGGATCTCTCAACAGCGTTTGACTCTGTTAACAGAGCCAAGTTGTGGCTGAGATTATTGGATTTGGGTGTTGATGTGAGTCTAGTGAATTTCTTGTACGACCTCCACTCTGACCTAGCGGCTAGGGTGCCTTTGACACCTTTCTTGGGCTTTCAGCCTTATGCGCAGTGTGCGCCAAGGATGTATTTTGGCCCCAATACCTTTTATTTTATATATCAATGATCTTTATCCACACCTAACTTTTGTTCAGGCTGACTCCCTTAGAGTTGTTGCTGCCCTGCTGCCAGCACTGTTATATGCGGACGACACAGTCTTACTAGCCTGGACGACCAATGCTCTACGAGTGCTAGTGGACCGCTTCATCCAGTTTTTGGACAGCTTTGATTTCTCTTCTAATTATGGCAAATCTCATATTATGGTCTGTGGCCCAGGCAGGACTGAGATTCGAAGGATCTAAAAAAAAAGCCAGCCTTTGATTGAGTAACTTGGGTGTTAATTTTAATTCCTTGGTTTCTTGGCAGCCTCAACTTACTAGTTCATGTGTAAAACATAGTGGGTCAGCTGGAGCCATTATTAATGTATCCAAATCAAGGAGGAAGGGGACCGTTTTACCTCTCTGAAAAATTTACAATGGGCAATGCATTCCATCTGCCATGTATGGGGCAGGAATATGGGGCCACCATAAGTGCTCCCCCCTTCAAGCAGTAGAAAACCACATATGCAGAACATTACTACAACTTCCCCAGGGCACTTCTTGTTTCATCCTTCATGCAGAGTTAAATCAGCCTTATATCGATTATATGCGATTAGCTCCTTTGCTTCTGTGGGTGAGCATATAGACGAGCTTGTTAACAAAGTTTAGCAGAGATGTTATTCTAGACTGCATCAGTCTGGATAATTGGCGCTTTATCCCTTGGATGAATTACAGCTCTGCATCTTTTCAGGCGTTGGGGTTGCCCCCCCTGTTTTTGTCCCCAACGAAAATAATCAAAGGAGATAAATCATGCGTAAAGCGCCTCTTTTTGGAAACGTGTGATGAAAATAGGATGCAATTAGAGCTGGAGGAAATCTCTGTGATTACTTATTATCGGTCGCTTGCTAGTGTGGAGCCGTTATTTTTATCTTACACTAAATGCAATGGGAAAGGTCTCTCCTCTTAAGCTTTAAGTCTGGTTCTGGTTCAGTTTGGCAACTTATGAGCACTGGAATGCCTATTGATGTATTGGGAGGTACTAATCGGGTTTATTCCTGTAACGGTGTCTCTTTGCAATCACTCTTGCATTATACATTTTTCTGTAATCACTTTGGTTACCCACGAAGATTTTTTCTTAAACCCCTATTAGAGGCCCTGCATCACTTGCCATTATTAAACACTGCAATTATTTGCTGCAGGGTGTTTTCTTTTTTTAAGGCAGCAGTCAGAGTTTGGAATACTATGGTTAGAAAAGCATGTATGTTTTATTTCATGATGATATCATATGTTATTTATAACAACAAAAGAGTGTGCCTTATCTTTAGAGAAAAGCAAGCATGAAGAATCAAACTCGATTCATTGAAAAGTAAAAAGAATCACACTGGATTCTTTTAAAAGCCCTCACTCAACAACCTAGTTGGTGACATGCTTCATCATTGGGCCCCACCAGGAGGACCGAATGCCCCCCTGGTGTGCTTCAACGCCAGAAATACTGCGGAGCAGGTTTTTAGTGTAGATTAGTGAGAAAGTGCTAAGTGTGGTGAATTAAAATTCCAGGCATTCTTCAGGACCAAAAAATGTGAACCTCGTCGACGGGGTCCGGCTTTGAAGGATTGCAGCAGGTACCGAGTGGGTGCCTGGCATTGATGGCGGTGTGCCTACTTGCCACCACCCCCTTCCCGAGACCCATGGTGTGATTAGTTGTTACACCACATAATTAATTCGGGTTCTTCAAAAATAGGAGGACTTGATGGGTAACAGTGAGTCACTGTACCAATTTTAATTCTTTTTCACACTTTAACCTCTGGTTAGGGTGGGCCTTAGCGCGCCCATACCGCCGAGGTTCACATTTTTTGGTCCTGAAGAATGCCTGGCAATTGATACCATATAGGCAGAAACATGTTGACCATGCACCAGGGGATGTAGCTGTTTAATTTTTTCAGCATACACACCCTTCATTTTGTGTTTTTGTCAGATTGGCCACTTAATAAAAGTAATCTTCTTTGGACACAATCTAGACAATTTTAATTCACCACACTTAGCACTTTCACACTAATCTACACTAAAAACCTGCTCCGCAGTATTTCTGGCGTTGAAGCACACCAGGGGGGCATTCGGTCCTCCTGGTGGGGCCCGATGATGAAGCATGTCACCAACTAGGTTGGTGAGTGAGGGCTTTTAAAAGAATCCAGTGTGATTCTTTTTACTTTTCAATGAATCGAGTTTGATTCTTCATGCTTGCTTTTCTCTAAAGATAAGGCACACTCTTTTGTTGTTATAAATATATGAGCCAGGGGACTAAGAGTGCTCCTAGAAATTCCCTTTCTCTCTTGTTGTTAATTGATATCATATTTTAACCACATTTTATTATTTTTAGATACCCTATTGTAGTTGATTCTGTCATATAGTTTTATTATACACTTCGCAATTTATATTGATGTTGATTACTATTCGACCTACATGCCGTTGTCGGCATCTGTTTTCAAGTTTAGGCTATTGTATTACTTTTATCTTGCTTGATTGTTTTGTATTGGTACATCTCTTTTATGGCCAGGATTGGCCAAATAAAGATTTCTTGAAATTGAATTGAATTGACTAGGTGTGGAAGTGGCTGTATTGGTGAGTGAGTGGCTGTTTGACTGAGTGTTTAGTTAAGTGAGTTGATGTGTGAGTGGCTGTATGGAAGAGCGAGTGTCTGTGGGATTGGCTGTATGGGTGAGCAAGTAGCTGTAGAGTGGTTGTATGGATGTGTGAATAGGTATGTAAGTGGTTATGTGGGTGTGTGAGTGAGTATGTGAGTGGCTGTGGGGTATGGGTGAGTGGATCTGTTGAGAGGCTGTATGGGTGAGTGAGAGGGTGTGTGAGTGAATGTACAGGTGAATAAGTGGGTGTGTTGGTAGCTGTATGGGTGAGTGTGACTGTGTGAGTGGCAGTATGGGTAAGTGACTGGTTGTATGATCAGGCTCTATGAGGGAGTGGGTGTGTGAGTAGCTCTATGGATAAGTAAGTGAGTGTGTAAGTGCTTGTATGGGTCTGTGAATGTATATATGAGTGGTTGGGTGGGTGTGTGAGTGGGCTTATGACAGGTTGTATGGGGGTGTGAGTGGGTGTGTGCATGGTTCTGTGGATGATGTCATCAGTGATGTCATCAGTGATGTCATTTGAGATGTCATCAGTGATGTCACTGACCATGTCATGGGTGATGTAATATGTGAGGTCATAAGCAGTGCATTGCAGGGGTGTAAGTTATAGTTAGCTCAGGTAACTTTACATGCTGATTTTCACTGGTTTTGTAGGATTGAAATCTGAGCCTAACTATAGCATCCATGTAACCTTTGGTTTTTTCAGTGAATTGCTAAGGTTTTTTAAATTCTATTTCCTAACTATAAAGTTCCTGTAACCTTTGGTTTTTAAAGTTAATCTGTAAGGTTTTTTAAATTTTATTTCCTAACTGTAACCACTAACCTTTGACATTGAGTGTTTGAGTGAGTGCATGAGTATCGCAGTGGGTGTATGTGTGTCTGAGTAGGTTTGTAAGTGGATGTGAGAGAGTATGAGTGGGGCTAAAAGTTGGTATATGAGTGTCTGAGTTGGTGTTTGAGTCTTCGATAGGGGTGGGTAGTAAACTTCGCTCCGCCGGCAGAGTTTGTAGAGTTTTGCCACTCTGCACTCCGATTGGAATACAGAGTTCGGCAATAACTCCACCAACCGCCGGCAGAGTGTAGTTTACCGAAGTGCTCACTCCTAGACTTCATCTCCCAAGGGTAGTGTGCCCGGAGGCGCATTTACAGAGTGGTTGAGAAAGAAGGAGGGGCCTCCGATGAGGTCTGAGAAATCTCACTGTGGGGGACTTACTTCTGGCAAGAATAGGGGCTTTTGGCCCCTAACGATCCCCAGCAGCAAAGGGGACTTAACTCCCCAACCAGTAGTGCACCAGGAAGTGCATTTTCAGAGTGGTTGAGAAGGGGCGAGGCCTCCGATGAGGTCTGGGAAATCCCACTGTGGGGTACTTACTTGTGGCAACAATAGGGGTTCTTGGCCCCCATCGCAGCCAAGGGGACTTAATGTACCAACCAGTAGGGTGCCGGGAGGAGTGTTTGAAGAGTGGTTGAGAAAGGGGCGGGCCTCCGATGAGGTCTGAGCAATCCTGCTGTAGGGGACTAACTGTTGGCAACAATAGGGGTTCTTGGCCACCAGCGACCCTAAGAAGCCAAGGGGACATCATCCCCCAACCAGTAGTGTGCCAGGAGGCACATTTGTAGAGTGACTGAGAAAGGGGGTGCGTCCTCCGACAAGGTCTGAGCATTCCCGCAGTGGGGGACTTACTTGTGGCAACAATAGGGACTCATGGCCCTTAACGACCCTCAGCAGCCACGGGGACTTCATCCCCCAACCAGTAGTGCTAGGGAGGCACATTTGCAGAGTGGTTGAGAAAGGGGGCAGTGCCTCGGATGAAGTCTGAGCAATCCCACTGTGTGGGACTTACTTGTGCGTGTTATTTAGGGAGGTGGTGGTCCCCAGGACTCGAGGGGGTCAGCGTGGTCCCTCCATTAATCTTTCTTTATAACAGGGAAGGTGGTAGTCCCCGGGGCTTTCAGAGCCCATGGAGGAGGGCCCTGTGCGCCCCCTCATTTTTATCAATAAAGCCCCGCGGAGGTGGTGGTCCCTGGGGCTCAATGAGCCTTTGGAGGGGGCCCATGTGCCCCCTCCTTTTTTAAATAAAACGCCCCCAGGACCTGAGCCACGGGGGGGCTGTATTCAAAACAAGCACGTGAGCCCACCCTTGTTTTTTTGTCACAGCTTTGCAGCTCCATCATGTTTTTGCATCCAAAATTTTTCAAAAGTGATTTTTGGCCCTGTCGGGATCACAGGGGGACCCCACCACCATACCTAGGGGGTCAAGGTATTCCTAACCTGCACCCTTTTTTTATTTAAATGTTTTTTATGCGACTCAGCTGAATCTGAGTCCCAAGATGGCTACCAACACCTACTGGTTGAAGTGTTGGCAGCCAATCAGATCTCACCATGAGATCTATGCTTAAACTCCACCCAGATATCCTTATTTGCTTTTCATTAACTTTCTCAACAACCACTAAACGGATTTACAGTGGATAAATGAAAGCATGATCTGCGAACCTAAATGCACATTCCTCCTCAATTTGGTGTAATTCCGTCCAACGGTTCAGGCTGTAGTAGTGTTTAAAGCTCCTATGGGAATTAACATGGGAAATCGTATTTTTTTCAACTCCCCTTTTTCTCGGTCCCCCCTTGACAGATCACCCTGAAGCTTTTCATGCACAACAAGACAAATTATGGCACTTTTTGGGGGGAAACTTTTATGAAGATTTATCAAACGGCGCCGAAGATATAGGCAAGTCAAAAAACACTTTTTCTATAGAAACATGGTCCTATCTATAACTGCCTACTAGCGGCTGCCAGTAGGTAATAAACATATATATATATATATATATATATATATATATATATATATATATATATATATATATATATATATATATATATATATATATATATATATATATATATATATATATATATATATATATAAAAGTTTGAAAATTTTGCGAAGATACGTCAACCGGCAAGAGAGTTATTTCAAATAGAATGTCGCGGATTTCCTATGGATAATAGGTTGTAACTATAACTATCTACTGGCGACCGCCAGTAGATAATGTATATATATATATATATATATATATTAACCCTGGGTGGAGTTGCGCTACGTGAAACTCCGCAAAGTGGTAAAAAAAAGTCTGCTGCGCTACGCGGAGCTCCGAGAGCGGCGGAGTGCAATAGAAAAATGCTGTTCGCGGTGATTGCACAGTGCCGGATGCTTGTCCGCACTGTGCAATCATCGCGAATGGCACCATGCACAGCGCAAGCTTTCCTTTTCTGCCGCTCAAGTAGATTTTTACTCGAGCAGCAGCTTTCTCAACGCGAACGGGCAGTTTCTCAACGTGAACGGTCGCGAGCATATGCGACCACTCGCAATGAGAAACCTGACCCCCCCCGCATTGAGAAATCTCGCCAGGAGGTTTATTTTCCATGCTCGCACGCCAACTTGATGTTGATGATTGCGAACGAGGAAAAATCTCGCCAAAATGGTGCAACTCTTGTTACCGCGGCTCGGGCAGCCGCGTTCCATCTTTATTCTCCAAAACGCCCTTGCGCTCAAGAATGCACTCAACGATGCTCTGGCCACTGGGCCCATATTAGCCAAGAGTTGCACCATTTCGGACTGAAAGGCTGGGGAAGGTAATATTCCTTTCTGTGGCACGATGTTCCTTTGCAAAGGATAGCACTCAGCCCCAAAGTCCCTACCTACTAAAGGATGTTACAAAAAAGTTTTACTGCACACAGAGGCATGGAGCCTACTAAGGATGGATACTAGAACTTACCTGTATAAACTGCAAGTACCATCATGCAAAGTGGTGCTTACTGTAAGTCACGCCCACTGTGGGTGGACTCTTTCAATAAATTAAGAGAAAATCAACAGGTGAGCTTTCTGTGCCTCTGTGAACTCATGATTAAGAGGCGCTTGCCTCGAAACGCGTTGAGAATCAGTCTTGCAATTTTGGACAGAGGGGAAGCATGCTGCATCGAGGCTAATATGGGCCAAGTGGTCAGAGCATCGTTGAGTGCATTCTTGAGCGCAAAGGCGTTTTGGAGAATAAAAATGGAATGCTGCTGCCCGAGCCGCGGTAACAAGAGTTGCACCATTTCGGACTGAAAGGCTGGGGAAGGTAATATTCCTTTCTGTGGCACGATGTTCTTTTGCAAAGGATAGCACGCAGCCCCAAAGTCCCTACCTACTAAAGGATGTTACAAAAAAGTTTTACTGCACACAGAGCCATGGAGCCTACTAAGGATGGATACTAGAACCTACCTGTATAAACTGCAAGTACCATCATGCAAAGTGGCGCTTACTGTAAGCCACACCCACTGTGGGCGGACTCTTTCAAAAAATTAAGAGAAAATCAACAGGTGAGCTTTCTGTGCCTCTGTGAACTCATGATTAAGAGGCGCTTGCCTCGAAACGCGTCGAGTATCAGTCTTGCAATTTTGGACAGAGGGCAAGCATGCTGCATCGAGGCTAATACGGGCCAAGTGGTCAGAGCATCGTTGAGTGCATTCTTGAGCGCAAGGGCGTTTTGGAGAATAAAAATGGAATGCTGCTGCCCGAGCCGCGGTAACAAGAGTTGCACCATTTCGGACTGAAAGGCTGGGGAAGGTAATATTCCTTTCTGTGGCACGATGTTCTTTTGCAAAGGATAGCACGCAGCCCCAAAGTCCCTACCTACTAAAGGATGTTACAAAAAAGTTGTCAGAGCATCATTGAGTGCATTCTTGAGCGCAAGGGCATTTTGGAGAATATATATGTATATATATATATATATATATATATATATATATCACCACAAAAGTGCCTCAGATCATTTTTACAGCCCTCCAGTGGGCTACAGGCATATTGTCCAGTTCCAATCCACGGTTCACTCACTCTGCATATCTTCTTTATTACAACCGATATGCAGCGTGAGTAAAAAAGTAATACTGCATCTACCAGCATGCTACTCACCTGGGAGAGCATGCGCATTGGATAAAGATGGGTGCAGGCTTCCGTTCCTCAATGTTGTGCCGTCCCTTGAAGAAGAAGCAAGTGCTTTGAAACGCGTCGGGACTTTGTTGTTAACAGACGCATTGCGCAGTTCCTTAATAAAGAAGGTTGGTTACCTGTTCGCTCACGGAGTGGCGTCTTCATGATCTGAGGCACTTTTGTGGTGATGTTTACGCGGTTAGCCTCAACCGCGGAAGATGAACCGCCCGCTGGGAATGTGATAGCGGGGCTGCTGGGATTGTCATCCAGACAACCGATATGCAGCGTGAGTGAACCGTGGATTGGAACTGGACAATATGCCTGTAGCCCTCTGGAGGGCTTAAAAATGTATAATGGCATGCAAATTGGAAGTTTGAGGCACGTACTCCACCAAAGGAGAAAAAGTAATACTGCATCTACCAGCATGCTACTCACCTGGGAGAGCATGCGCATTGGATAAAGATGGGTGCAGGCTTCCGTTCCTCAATGTTGTGCTGTCCCTTGAAGAAGAAGCAAGTGCTTTGAAACGCGTCGAGACTTTGTTGTTAACAGACGCATTGCGCGGCTCCTTAATAAAGAAGGTTGGTTACCTGTTCGCTCACGGAGTGGCGTCTTCATGATCTGAGGCACTTTTGTGGTGAGATATATATATATATATATATATATATATATATATATATATATATATATATATATAAAACCAAGTTCCCTTCTCCTTGAAAAGAACGAGCCCACACAGGTGCATCAGGAGAAGCGCTTTAATGAACAGGCAGAGGCATGACACGTTTCGTCTGTAATGACTTTTTCAAATGCCGCCAAAATGAAATGTTCACAGGTGTCCACATTATACACAGTGCACCTCTCTACGATTGTTTGGGGCACTATGACAGGTAGATGGGGATGTCCAGAAACCCGGCACTCCGAGTTTGCAATGAACCAGTCAGTCATCGTAGGTACTCCCCAAGTGGGCGGTGACTGCTCCTCCCCTCCTTCACCTGGATTACGCTGTGGACAAAAAGCGGCAGTCCTGGACCCTTCACCCCACCGCTAGCTCCCAACTCCAACTTGAAAACAACTCCTCATTAGGTGAAGTTTACTCGTGCAGTCACGGTCCAATTGCATGGCAAAATTGTAATTGGGGAAGCGGTGGTCCAGCAGTTCCCAAGTCCGTTAGGTAAGTCCAAAAGTTTGCCACTTCAACTGCTGAACTACTTCGGGGTGGGTGCTCAGTGTGCTGTGGCCGCACACAAATACATAAAACCAAGTTCCCTTCTCCTTCAAAAGAACAAGCCCACATGGGTGCATCAGGAGAAGCGCTTTAATGAACAGGCAGAGGCATGACGCGTTTCGTCTGTAATGACTTTTTCAAATGCCGCCAAAATGAAATGTTCACAGGTGTCCACATTATACACAGTGCACCTCTCTACGATTGGTTGGGGCACTATGACAGGTAGAGGGGGATGTCCAGAAACCCGGCACTCCGAGTTTGCAATGAAGCAGTCAATCATCGTAGGTACTCCCCAAGTGGGCGGTGACTGCTTCCTCCCCTCCTTCACCTGGATTACGCTGTGGACGAAAAGCAGCAGTCCTGGACCCTTCACCCCACCGCTAGCTCCCAACTCCAACTTGAAAACAGCTCCTCAGTAGTGAAGTTTACTCGTGCAGTCACGGTCCAATTGCATGGCAAAATTGTAATTGGGGAAGCGGCGGTCCAGCAGGTCCCAAGTCCGTTAGGTAAGTCCAAAAGTTTGCCACTTCAACTGCTGAACTACTTCGGGGTGGGTGCTCAGTGTGCTGTGGCCGCACACAAATACATAAAACCAAGTTCCCTTCTCCTTGAAAAGAACGAGCCCACACAGGTGCATCGGGAGAAGCGCTTTAATGAACAGGCAGAGGCATGATGCGTTTCGTCTGTAATGACTTTTTCAAATGCCGCCAAAATGAAATGTTCACAGGTGTCCACATTATACACAGTGCACCTCTCTACGATTGGTTGGGACACTATGACAGGTAGAGGGGGATGTCCAGAAACCCGGCACTCCGAGTTTGCAATGAAGCAGTCAATCATCGTAGGTACTTCCCAAGTGGGCGGTGACTGCTTCCTCCCCTCCTTCACCTGTATTACGCTGTGGACGAAAAGCGGCAGTCCTGGACCCTTCACCCCACCGCTAGCTCCCAACTCCAACTTGAAAACAACTCCTCAGTAGCTGAAGTTTACTCGTGTAATCAAAGTCCAATTGCATGGCAAAATTGTAATTGGGGAAGCGGCGGTCCAGCAGTTCCCAAGTCCATTAGGTAAGTCCAAAAGTTTGCCACTTCAACTGCTGAACTACTTCGGGGTGGGTGCTCAGTGTGCTGTGGCCACACACAAATACATAAAACCAAGTTCCCTTCTCCTTGAAAAGAACGAGCCCACACTGGTGCATCAGGAGAAGCACTTTAATGAACAAGCAGAGGCATGACGCGTTTCGTCTGTAATGACTTTTTCAAATTACGCCAAAATGAAATGTTCACAGGTGTCCACATTATACACAGTGCACCTCTCTACGATTGATTGGGGCACTAAGACAGGTAGAGGGGGATGTCCAGAAACCCGGCACTCCGAGTTTGCAATGAAGCAGTCAATCATCGTAGGTACTCCCCAAGTGGGCGGTGACTGCTTCCTCCCCTACTTCACCTGGATTACGCTGTGGACGAAAAGCGGCAGTCCTGGACCCTTCACCCCACCGCTAGCTCCCAACTCCCACTTGAAAACAACTCCTCAGTAGGTGAAGTTTACTCGTGCAGTCACGGTCCAATTGCATGGCAAAATTGTAATTGGGGTAGCGGCCATCCAGCAGTTCCCAAGTCCGTTAGGTAAGTCCAAAAGTTTGCCACTTCAACTGCTGAACTACTTCGGGGTGGGTGCTCAGTGTGCTGTGGCCGCACACAAATACATAAAACCAAGTTCCCTTCTCCTTGAAAAGAACGAGCCCACACAGGTGCGTCAGGAGAAGCGCTTTAATGAACAGGCAGAGGCATGGCGCGTTTCGTCTGTAATGACTTTTTCAAATGCCGCCAAAATGAAATGTTCACAGGTGTCCACATTATACACAGTGCACCTTTCTACAATTGGTTGGGGCACTATGACAGGTAGAGGGGGATGTCCAGAAACCCGGCACTCCGAGTTTGCAATGAAGCAGTCAATCATCGTAGGTACTCCCCAAGTGGGCGGTGACTGCTTCCTACCCTCCTTCACCAGGATTACGCTGTGGACGAAAAGGGGCAGTCCTGGACCCTTCACCCCACCGCTAGCTCCCAACTCCAACTTGAAAACAACTCCTCAGTAGGTGAAGTTTACTCGTGCAGTCACGGTCCAATTGCATGGTAAAATTGTAATTGGGGAAGCGGCAGTCCAGCAGTTCGTCAAGTCCGTTAGGTAAGTCCAAACGTTTGCCACTTCAACTGCTGAACTACTTTGGGGTGGGTGCTCAGTGTGCTGTGGCCACACACAAATACATAAAACCAAGTTCCCTTCTCCTTGAAAAGAACGAGCCCGCACGGGGGCATCAGGAGAAGCGCTTTAATGAACAGTCAGAGGCATGACGCGTTTCGTCTGTAATGACTTTTTCAAATGCCGCCAAAATTAAATGTTCACAGGTGTCCACATTATACACAGTGCACCTCTCTACGATTGGTTGGGGCACTATGACAGGTAGAGGGGGATGTCCAGAAACCCGGCACTCCGAGTTTGCAATGAAGCAGTCAATCATCGTAGGTACTCCCCAAGTGGGCGGTGACTGCTTCCTCCCCTCCTTCACCTGGATTACGCTGTGGACAAAAAGCGGCAGTCCTGGACCCTTCACCCAACCCCTAGCTCCCAACTCCAACTTGAAAACAACTCCTCAGTAGGTGAAGTTTACTCGTGCAGTCACGGTCCAATTGCATGGCAAAATTGTAATTGGGGAAGCGGCGGTCCAGCAGTTCCCAAGTCCATTAGGTAAGTCCAAAAGTTTGCCACTTCAACTGCTGATCTACTTCGGGGTCGGTGCTCAGTGTGCTGTGGCCGCACACAAATACATAAAACCAAGTTCCCTTCTCCATGAAAAGAACGAGCCCACACGGGTGCATCAGGAGAAGTGCTTTAATGAACAGGCAGAGCCATGACGCGTTTCGTCTGTAATGACTTTTTCAAATGCCGCCAAAATGAAATGGTCACAGGTGTCCACATTATACACAGTGCACCTCTACGATTGGTTGGGGCACTATGACAGGTAGAGGGGGATGTCCAGAAACCCGGCACTCCGAGTTTGCAATGAAGCAGTCAATCATCGTAGGTACCCCCCAAGTGGGTGGTGACTGCTTCCTCCCCTCCTTCACCAGGATTACGCTGTGGACGAAAAGCGGCAGTCCTGGACCCTTCACCCCACCGCTAGCTCCCAACTCCAACTTGAAAACAACTCCTCAGTACGTGAAGTTTACTCGTGCAGTCACGGTCCAATTGCAAGGCAAAATTGTAATTGGGGAAGCAGCGGTCCAGCAGTTCCCAAGTCCATTAGGTAAGTCCAAAAGTTTGCCACTTCAACTGCTGAACTACTTCGGGGTGGGTGCTCAGTGTGCTGTGGCCGCACACAAATACATAAAACCAAGTTCCCTTCTCCTTGAAAAGAACGAGCCCACACATGTGCATCAGGAGAAGCGCTTTAATGAACAGGCAGAGGCATGACACGTTTCGTCTGTAATGACTTTTTCAAATGCTGCCAAAATGAAATGTTCACAGGTGTCCACATTATACATATGTATATATATATATACCTTACCTACTGGTGGTCGCCAGTAGGTAGTTATAGTTAGGACCTTGTTGAAAAAGTGTTTTTTCTTTTGCTAATATCTTTGGCGCCATTTGACGAATCTTCGCGAAAATTTCAAAACTAATGGGGCGGTCTGGTCAGCTCCTGTGTTGAAAGTTTGGGGGAGATTCATTAAGTGGGGGCCGAGTAAAAGGGAGGTCCCAAAACGCACTTTCTCCATATTAATTTCCAGAGGAAATTTAGACACGGCTACAGCCCGAACTGCTGACTGAAATTACACCAAATTTGGCCAAACGGTAGCTCTTGGTTCAGAAAACACTGTTTTTGTTCAAAGGTGTGAATCCGTTCAATAGTTCCTGAGAAATTTAAATATTTCTCAGATATACAAATATACCCACGGAGGATCCGCGAACCTGCTGATCTCGAGCCTGCAATTTGATTAGCTGCCAACACTTCCAACCAGGAAGTGTTGGCAGCCATCTTGTGACTCTGTTGAACCGAGTCACAATACAAAAAGGTCAAAAAAAGTATAAAAACAAGAAAAGGCGGCAGGGTAGAAAGACTCTGACTCCCTAGGCATGCTTCCAGGGCAAAGAAAATCATTTTAAAGCCCCCAGGTAGGCCAGGTCCCGGGGGCACTGCCACCTCCCTGGGCTATGTTAATGAAATGCGGGGGAGCCACGTGGGGCCCCCACTGCATCCCCAGGGACCGCCACCCCCCCAGGGCTTTTTAAAAAAATGCATGGGTGGCTCCTGCCCCACCATGCAGCCCTGGGGACCACCACCTCCCCGGGGCTATAGTGTTTGAATGCAGGGGGCATGTGCCCCCCCAGCCCCAGGGACCGCCACCTACTTGGTGCTTTATGTTAAAAAAAATGAATGGGGGCTCCTGCCCTCCCACGCAGCCCCAGGGACCGCCACCTCCCCAGGGCTTTATTTTTTTTTAAATGCATGGGAGGGCTTGAGCCCCTTCCCCCCACACAGCCCCAGGGACCACCACCTCCCCGGGGCACCAATTAATTGCATGTAGGGGTCCGTTGTGGACCCCCACCCCTGGGACCACTACCTCCCTGGTGCTATACATAAGATGGGAGGGGGACTGCATGGGCATCTCCAGGAGCCCTCCAAGGCCCTGGGGACCACCCCCCCCAGGGCCGGCTCCAGCAATGTCCTGGGGTGCCCACCCTGGGGACATTGCAGTTTGCTATGGCATGGCAGTAGCACTGCTCCCGCCATGTTATAGCAAACACTGCTTCACTTCACGGAAGCGAGAGCTGGAAAAATGCTCTCGCTTCCATGAAGCGAAGCAGAATTGCTTTTGGGCCAAGGGAGCTGCATGTTAGCAGCTCCCTTTGTCTTAAAAGCAATGCCGGCTCCTGCAGGAGGCGGGGAGCCAGCAGAGACTGCAGGAGCCTTGGGGCTCCCCCCATGGTCCCCAATGTGGTGGCCATGCCCCGTGGGATGAGGTACCCGGGGCTGCAATTAGCCTGGGTAGGGGGGGCTGCACCCCCTTTACAAAAACTAAGATAAATGGCCAAACCCCGGGGATGGGGTCCCCGGGGCTGAAAATAGCCCTTAAAAAATATGTAAATAAAAATGGCTGGGGTCCCCGGGGCCCAAAAGCACCAAGGTAAGGAGGGCCACAAGCCCCTTTCCTAAATTGAAAAAATAAAATATTGGAACCAGCAACTCGCTGGAGGCCCCGCCCCCTTTCTGCACTACTCTGCAAACGTACCTCCTGGCATGCTCTTGGTTGGGGGATGAAGTCCCCATCGCTGCTGAGGGTCCTTAGGGGCCAACTAGCCCACCAGGTACCTTCAGTATGCCCCACACAGTGGGATTGCTGAGAGGTGGTCAGAGGCCATGCCCCTTTTTACACCACTTTGCAAATGCACCTCTTTGCGCACTGCTGGTGGGGTGATGAGGTCCCCTTGTGTCCTGAGGACCTCAGGACTAAAGTGGACTTCATCCCCCAAGCAGAATTGCACCAGGAGGCACGTTTACAAAGTGGTGTAGAAAGGGAGCATGGCCTCTGACCACCTCTCAGCAATCCAGCTGTGTGGGGCTTACTGGAGGTAACAGGAGGGCTAGTTGGCCCCCAGGGACCCTGAAGGGGCAAGGGGACTTCATCCCTCAACCAAGAGCACGCTAGGAGGCGTGTTTTCAAAGTGGTGGAGAAAATGGGCGTGGCTTGTGACCATCTCTCAGCAATCCCACTGTGTGGGGCTTACTGGAGGTAACAGGTAGGCTAGTTGGCCCCTAAGGACCCCCAGCAGTGAAGGGGACTTCATCCACCAACCAAGAGCGTGCCAGGAGGCGCGTTTGCAGAGTGATGGACAAAGGGGGCGTGGCTTTTTATCCAAACTCAACAATCCTGCTGTGTGGGACTTACTGGAGGTAATAGGAAGGGTAGTTGGCCCCCAAGGAAGTCCTTGGGGGCCAACTACCCCTCCTGTTACCTCCAGTAAGTACCACGCAGTGGGATTGCTAAGTTGTTTTTGGAGCCAATGCCCCCCTTTCTTCACAAATCTGCAAACATGCCTCATGGCGCACTTCTGGTTGGGGGATGAAGTCCACTTTACTCCTGAAGGACCTTGGGAGCAAGAAGCCCTCCTGGTACCTCCTTTAAGTCCTACGCAACAAAATTCCTGAGCACTGGTTCCAGTGACTGTGAGTGTTTTTTAAAAGTTTATGAGTATTAAATATATATACCAAGGTGTATTGGTGAATCAGTGGGTTTATGAGTGACTGTATGGATGACTCAGTGTGTGCGTGACTGACTGTATAAGTGAGTGATTAGGTGTCTCAGTGAATGTATGGGTGAGTGACTGGCTGTATGAATGTGTGTATCTGTCTTACAGTTAATGTTTAAGTGGGTATATGAGTGTGTTAGTGGGTACATGAATGGCTATATGGGTGATTGATTGGTTGTTTGACTACATCTATGGTTGTCTGTGTGTCTGTGTGTGTGGGGGAGGAGGTGTGTGACTGCCTGTTTGGATCAGTGAGTGGGTGAGTCAGTGGTTGTATGGGGTACTGTTGCGTGTGTGAAAAGTTGTATGAGTGATTGAGTGTCTGTATGGCTGTGTCAGTGATTGAGTGCATGTGTCAGTATGGGTGAGTAACTGAGTATGTGAAAGGCAATACATGAGTGCCGGGGTATATGAGTGACTGTATGCGTGAGTGAGTGAATGTGAGAGTGGCTATATAGTATGCCTAGGCGTTGAACTCAGTTCCGTTTGCGGAGTTTGCAGAGTTTTCTGCACTCCGCACTCTGCGGAGCTCGCGGAGTACAAGAAAACCCCGCTTCGCGTAGTGCAGCGGAGGTTTATTCCCCGCTCGCGCTCGCGTACGGTAAGTTCGCGAGCGCAAGCTCCCGCTCGGGTAGAATTTGTACCCGAGCAGCAGAAAGACCAGCGCAAACAGCAGTTCGCACTACACTCCGCCACTTGCAGAACTTAGCAGAGTTTTTTTGTAACTTCGCGAAGTTCCGCATAGCAAAACTCTGCGAACTACGCCCAGGCTTACTATATAGAGGAGTGAATGCTTCTGTCAGTGACTGTATAGCTGAGTGAGTATGTGCTCCTATTTCTATGAGTAAGTAAGTGGGTGGGTGTGTAACTGTTTGGGTGATAAGTGGCTGTATGATTGACTGTATGGGTTAGCGTCTAGGTGTGTGAGTAGTTTTATGGGTGACTCACTCAGTGTGTCAGCAGCTGAATACCTGTATGAGTGGATATGTCAATGGCTATATTAGTGAGTGAGTGGGACTATGAGTGGCAGTATGGGTGAGCAAGTTGATGTGTGTATGGATCAGTGAGTGGGTGTGTAAGTACTGGTTTGACTTTGTGAATGGGTTTGTGAATGGTTGTGTGGGAGCGGCAGTGGGTGTATAAAAGATTCTACAGTGGTGTGAGTCGGTGCGTCTTCGGAAACATGGTGAGACTTACAACTGTGACACGGGAAGGGTTGCTGTTTTATATTTGGCTAGGCCCAATATTCTGAGCAATCGGTGAATAGTGAAGCTGCCAGAGAAAAGTGAGGTTTAAGACATGTAGGCAGAGGGATCAGAGATTAGGCTACTTCGTTTGAGTCTCTGGAAAGGTACACTTGAAGTAGGCCATATAAATGTAGGTGTCTGCTTGCAATGGGAAGTGTACTCTGTCAAGTTTAAAGGTCTGCGTGCTCTCGTGACTCAGGTATGTGTCTACTTGTAGATGTATTCCTACAAGTGCTGTGAGTCTGAAGATGCTAGCTTAAAAATCTGGTAGCTTCTCATACAGGTGCACAAATCTTCTCAGTTCCGCTCCATCATTCGGTCACAGAGGGAGATATGTCTTACCTATGTAGGTGTCAAAGAACCCCTCAAATAGACTGTTGAATACCCATGTGCCCTGTATTGTGAGGAGAAAGGAATACATACACCTTCTTCTACAGAAACTTAGAGAGCATGCAGTCTTTAACACAGGTATTCTACTATTTCCAGGTTTCTATTTATGTATCATGTCACTAGGTAAAGGCACAGACACACGCATTGAAGCCTTCGGAAACATGGTGAGACTTACAACAGTGACATGGGAATGGTTGCTGTTTTAAATTTGGCTAGGCCCAACATTCTGAGCAATCGGTGTATAGTGAAGCTGCCAGAGAAGAGTGAGGTTTAAGACATGTTGGCAGAGGGGATTAGGGATAAGGCTACTTCGCATTAGTCTCTGGAGCGGTACACTTGAAGTACACCATATAAATTAAGTTGTCTGCTTGCAATGGGAAGTGCACTCTGTCAAGTTTAAAAGTCTGCATGCTCTCGTGACTCAGGTATGTGTCTACTTGTACATGTATTCTGACACATGCTGTGCATCTTAAGATCCTAGCTTAAAAAACTGGTAGCTTCTCATACAGGTGCACAAATCTTCTCAGTTCCGCACCATCATTTGGTCGCAGAGGGAGACATGTCTTACCTATGTAACTATCACAGAACTCCTCAAATAGACTGTTAAATACCCACATGCCCTGAATTATGAGCAGAAAGGAATAAATACACCTTCTTGTACAGAAACTTAGAGAGCATGTGGTCTGAAACACAGGTACTCTACTATTTCTAGGTTTCTTTTTATGTATCATGTCACTAGGAAAATGCACAGACGCATGCATTGAACCCTTAGGAAACATGGTGAGATTTACAATAGTGACATGGGAAGGGTTGCTGTTTTATATTTGGCTAGGCCCAACATTCTGAGCAGTCGATGAATAGTGAAGCTGCCAGAGAAAAGGCTCTACTATTATACCCATCCAATCACTCAGGCACTACTTTTGCACTCAGTCATTCACTTAGGTTCTACCCATGTACTCATCCAATTACTCAGGCAATATCCTTGCACTCAACCATTCACTCAGGCACTATGCATACACTCCTGCATTCTCTCAGGTACTACCCATGCACTTATCCAGTCATCCGGGTACTTCCCATGCACTCATCCATTCTCGCAGGCAATACCCATGCACTCATCCAGTCACCCAGGTGCTACTCATGCACTCATCCAATCACTAAACCACTACCCATGCACTCATCTAATTACTCAGGCACTACCCATGAACTCATGCATTCTCTCAGGCACTACGTATGCACTCATCCAATCACCACAGCACTATGCATGCATTCATCAAATCACCCAGACACTACCCTTGACTCATCCAATTACTGAAGCACTAGTCTTCAACTCAAGCATTCACTCAGGCACTAACCATGAACGTATGCATTCTCTCAGGCACTATGCTTGCACTCATCCAATCACACTGGCACTACACATGCACTCATCCAATCCCTCACGCACTACCCATGCACTCATAAAATCACCTAGGTACTACCCATGCACTCGTTCAATCACTCAGGCACTACCCTTGCACTCAACCATTCACTCACACACTACCAATGCACTTAGCCACTACCCATGCACTCATCCAATCACTCAGGCCTTATTATTGCACTCAGTCATTCACTTAGGTACTACCCATGCACTCATCCAATCACTCATGCACTGTCCTTGCACTAAACCATTCACTCAGGCACTACGCATGGTCTCATTCTATCACAGAGGCACTACCCATGCACTCATCCATTCTCTCAGGCAATACCCATGCACTCATCCAGTCACCCATGCACTACCCATGCACTCATCCAATCACTAAACCACGACCAATGCACTCATATAATTACTCAGGCACTACCCATGAACTCATGCATTCTCCCAGGCACTACGTATGTACTCATCCAATCATCCAAGCACTACCATGCATTCATCCAATTGCCCAGACAGTACCCTTGCACTCATCCAATCACTAAAGCACTACTCTTTAACTCAAGCATTCACTCAGGCACTAACCATGAACTTATGCATTCTCTCAGGCACTATGCTTGCACTCATCCAAACACCCTGGCACTACGCATGCTTTCATCCAATCACTCAGGTACTACCCATGCACTCATAAAATCACCCAGGTACTACCCATGCACTCATCCAATCACTAATGCACTATCCTTGCACTAAACCATTCACTCAGGCACCACACATGGTCTCATTCTATCACCGAGGCACAACCCATGAACTCATCCATTCTCTCAGGCACATCCCATGCACTCAATCATTCACTTAGGCACTACCCTTGCACTCATCCAATCACTCATGCACTATCCTTGTACTCAACCATTCACTCAGGCACTAGGCATACACTCCTGCATTCTCTCAGGTACTACCCATGCACTTATCCAGTCATCTGTGTACTTCCCATGCACTCATCCAATCACTCAGGCACTACCCATGCACTCATCCAATCATTCCCCTGTATCATGGCAAGGTAGCATCTTGCAGCCCATTTTTATATTTAAAAGAAAACTATTTACTGCATATATATATAAATTATATTAAAAAACTATATAAAAACATTAAAATATATTTAAAAAATATTTTTGTATATGTTTATATATATATATATTCACACAAAAAACAGGTTTCAGGTAAGTTATAGTTAGCAATTAGCATTTAAAAAACCTTAGAAATTCACTGAATAAAACACGGGTTTCAGGGACATTGTAGTTTGAAATTAGCATTTAAGAAACCTTAGAAATTCACTGAAAAAAACACAGGTTTCAGTAATGTTATACTTAGGCTGACATTTCACTCATACAAAACCAGAGAAATTCAGCCGTTATAGTTAGCACTCGGGCCCCCGCAATGCACTGCTGATGACGTCACATATTACAGCATTCATGACTTGGTCAGTGAAATCACTCATGACATCTCAAATGACATCACTGATGACATCATCCACATAATCTCTGATGCACCTACTCACACCCCAATAAAACCTTTTATACACCCACTCCAAATTTCAGACTACCTTCCTTGAAACCATTGTCACACTAATACCAGTACTTACATACCCACTGATTGATTCATAGGTCTACATACACACCCACTCAGGCACCCAAACAGGCACTCATACAGCCAGTTACTCACCAATACAGCCACTGATATATCCACTGATACACCCATACAGCCACTCATATACTGTCAGTCACCCATAGAGCTACTCATATACCTACTCACTCAACCAAATACTCAATCACATAGCCACTTACTCACCCATACAGAAAAACACACATACTCACTATTCATACAGATACTAACAAATACTTGCTCTCCTATACAGTCGCTGACACAAGCACACACTCACCTATACAACCACCCCCACAATCACTCACTCACACATACAGTCACTTATATACTCCAACACTCACATATACTGCCTTTCACATGTGCAGTTACCCACCCATATACCATTGAGACATCCATTCACTCCCTGACACAGCCATACGCACACTCACTCACCCATACAGTCCCTCATAGAGGCACTCATGAACCCACACACCCAGGGATTCACCCACTCATACATCCATGCAGGGAGTCACACACACCCTCAGACACCCACACAGACACTCAGTCACCCATACAGGTACTCAGACAACTAATCAATAACCCATATAGACACTCATGTACCTACTCACCAACCCATGCAGCCACTTACATACCAACTGACAGACTGATACACACATTCACACAGATTAGTTGCTCACCCATACATTCAATAAGACACGTTTTTCATTCACTTATACAGTCAGTCACACACCCACTAAATCATCCATACAGACACTCATACACCCACTCATTCTTCAATACAACTTGGTGTATATATATATATATATATATATATATATAAAACATTCTTAAATATTTTAGAACAACTCAGTCACTGGATGATGTCATCAGTGATGTAATTTGAGATGTCATCAGTGATGTCACTGACCATGTCATGAGTGATGTAATATGTGACGTTTTTTTTTTTTTTATCTATGACTACATGAATTTTAACATCTTTTTAACATCTTGTATTCTGCTTTACCCTTGCTGTATTGTAGCCAAAGTGTACCTTATAGAGACCATCAATATCATTTTTCTAATATGTCTTTAGAACTAGTCATGTGAGTCATTATATCTAATTCCTTAAGAATATATATGTTATATAATTATTTTGTAACATGCAGCCTTTAAGTACCCTCTTAGCTATAAGCCGTTGTTTACCTCAGCAAAGTATACCGTCTTCTAAAAAACCATAACACTTTGATGAGCTAAAATTTAGATCATGTTATAAGATAAAGATAATTAAGTGAAACTTAAGTGAAGACGAGGAGAATAACAAGGAAAATTAAGAGCGAAAATGGTAAAAGAAATCTATAAAAAGTGTGGATAATATTGAAAGAAACAAGGGGAATCACCAGTAGTAGAAAAAATACAATAGATGGATCACTGTTTTTAATCATCACTAAATATTTAGCACAGCACTAGTTTGCACATAGTATGTTGGAATATGGAAATGGCAATTTAAGGACGACATACCATTAAATAAAATGAAACAGGGATTTATCCCATTAGTTTTGAGTTTCCCCATATTTGTTCCGTAGCATGAATATATCTTGTTTAATATGATACATATCAGGCATTATTAATAATGATTCTCATGATAGTAACAGAATGGACTGTGAATTTAAAAAAAAAAATATAGCGTGGTCTGTGCATATAGGCTATCTGAGGTTTGTTGGTGGACGACTATTTCAAGGGATTTATCCTATGAATAATGATATTGAGTATTATGTGTTTACATTTGTCGCAGGCTCTCGATAAGGATATTCCCTGCCACCAACTTTTATCATTTAAATTGTGATATTTTAACAATGTATTTTACATGAATGCAGTTTTGCACATATTAGCACTATATGCACTTTATCCAGCAAATATTGAGATATGAAGTACAAGAATGTGGAAACCTTTATGCTCAATGAATATATATGGCCGCAATATTTTTACCATTTCCATTGTAACTATTGTCACGTGGTGGAATTTAAACAATGCACTGTCACTTTAAAAGCTGTGATCTGCCACTATCACATTGTCATGTGAACAAGGCTCGGACGAGCCGAAACGTTATGGCGGCATATAGCGAATAAATAATTTTTGCACTTATCTGCTGGTCCGTGTCCGTGCTTGCTGTGGAGGTGGCGAGGAGAAGTTGCTGCTGCTCAGCTGCGGTGTTGGTGATATATATATATATATATATATATATATATATATATATATATATATATATATATATATATATAAAACATTCTTAAACATTTTAGAACAACTCAGTCAATGGATGATGTCATCAGTGATGTAATTTGAGATGTCATCAGTGATGTCACTGACCATGTCATGAGTGATGTAATATGTGACGTCATCAGCAGTGCATTGCAGGGGCGCGAGTTATAGCTAGCTCAGCTAACTATAATGGCTGAATTTCTATGGTTTTGTACAAGTGAAATGTCAGCCTAAATATAATGTTCCTGTAATCTGTGGTTTTTTCAGTGAACATCTAAGGTTTTTAAATGCTAATTTCGAACTATAACGTCCCTGAAACCTGTGTTTTTTTCAGTGAATATATATATATATATATATTTTTTTTTTATCAACAATGCACGTCTGTTTACTGTTCCCTGGACAAACTCTGACACTCCACAGGGTGAGTAGTTACTCATTCAATCATTTGGTTTTGGCATTACTGCACAAACTGACTTACACATTTTTTGGCCAAACATAAATAGGTGCAACGTGCTGATGTCATTCATAGACTCTGAAGAAATACTGCAAAGGTACGCTGCCGACTTAAATGAAGTATGCACAAACGCTGATTTAGACCAAAGGAATTAAATACATGAGTAAAATCAATAATCAATTGATGTTGTATAAACATTAATCAAAAATATAGTTGCATTTCACTCGCAAAAATTTGAAAAATACATATGAAATTTTCATAAAACATTTCTGTGATAAAAAAGATAATCTTTTTAGCGAGAAAGAAAACTCCATAATTCATATCAACAATCTGTCTTTGCAACTATTTTCTTCATATAAATGGCAACATTAGATCTGCAAATATCATTCTCATGTTTAATATCTCATTCTATGTTTAACTTGAGGTTATCTTCTTCACAGTATATATCATCTTCATATAAAGTGCATAATGCTTAAAGACTTTAAGAACTTCAACCTTTCTTCAACCCCCCTATTTCTCGGTCCCCGCTTGATGGATCACCCTAAAGCTTTCCATGCACAACAAGACTAACTATGGCACTTTTTTGGGGGGAACTTTCGTGAAGATTTATCAAATGGCACGTAAGATATAGGCAAGTCAAAAAATCCTTTTTCTATAGAAACATGGTCCTAACTATAACTGGCTACTAGCGGCCGCCAGTAGGTAATATATATATATATATATATATATATATATATATATATATATATATATATATATATATATATATATATATATATATATATATTATCTACTGGCGGTCGCCAGTAGATAGTTATAGTTACAACCTATTTTCCATAGGAAATCCGCGACATTCTATTTGAAATAACTCTCTTGCCGGTTGACGTATCTTCGCAAAATTTTCAAACTTTGTGGGGCGCTCCGGTCCGCTCCTACCCTGAAAGTCTCGGGGGATTCGTCAAGCGGGGGCCGAGAAAAAGGGGGTCCCAAAACGTGTTTTCCCCATTCATTTTTCCATAGGAAACTTTAGACACGGCTACAGCCCGAACTGCTGAACGGAATTACACCAAATTTGGCAAAGAGGTAGTTCTTGGTTCAGAAAGAACCCTTTTGTTAAATGGTGTAAATCCGTTCAGTAGTTGCTGAGAAAATCAAAAGTAAAAGTACATATATATCTATGGGCACGGAGGATTCGCGTACCCTCAGCGCACCCTGCGCGCACCGTCCCGATCACGAGCTGCATGTTAATTGGCTGTCAGCTGGCTGTCAACATTCCGATTCAGGAAATGTTGGCAGCCATTTTGTCCCTCGGTAGAACCGAGGGACAGAAACAAGTGCGCAAAGCGCACAAAGGGGGCAGGGTAGAAACACCCTGACCCCCTAGGTCTGCTCAGGGGGTCCCATAAGGACACCCTGGGCAGAAAAAAGCATTTTTTTTTTTTTTTTAAATCGGCAGGATGCGCTCAGGGTGCGCGGATCCTGCCGAAAAAAAAAAAAATCGAAGCGCGGTCTCCCGCGCTTCGATGTTAATTGGCCCCCGGGTGGGCCAAGTCCCGGGGGCATGCTGGGGGGTTAATTTTATGTGTGGGGGCCTCTAAGTGCCCCCAAGCCCCGGGGACCACCACCCCCGGGGCTTTATGTATAATGGTGCGGGAGGGCTCTGAGCCCTCCCGCAGCCCCGAGGACCGCCACCTCCCCGGGCTTATTTTTTATTTTTAAAAAACCTGTGTGGGGGGGCTCCAGGCCCCCCACACGCCCCGGGGACCACCACCTCCCCGGGGCACTAAGAAAAATGAAAATGGGGGTCCGTTTTGGAACCCCAAGCCCCGAGGACCACCACCTCCCCGGGGCTTTCAAAATGTAGGGAGAGGGGCCGCGCGGCCCCCTCCTGGAGCCCTTGATGGCCCTGGGGACCGCCACCCCCAGGGCCGGCTCCTGCAGTGTCCCGGGGTGCCTACCCCCGGGACACTGCTGTTTGCAATGACAGGACGGGAGCCTCGCGGCTCCCGTCCTGTCATTGCAAACTTGCTTTGGATATTGGAAGAGAGAGCAGGAAACCTGCTCTCTCTTCCAATATCCAAAGCCGATGCTTTCCCACATGGGGAGCAGCATGTTAGCTGCTCCCCATGTGTAAAAGCAATGCCGGCTCCCGTAGGACACGGGGAGCCGGCGGGACTGTGGGGGCTTTGGGGACCCCCACAGTCCCCAACGAGAGGCCAGGCCCGGGGGATGGGGTCCCCGGGGCCATAAGTGGCCACGGAGGGGGGCCACGCAGCCCCCCTCCCCAAAGTTAAATTTTTTTTAAAAAGTGCAAGGCCGGCCCCGGGGGATGGGGTCCCCGGGGCCTTAAATGGCCTGAGGAGGGGGGCCACGCAGCCTCCCTCCAAATAAAAAAAAAGAGGCCATGCCCCAGGGGATGGGGTCCCCGGGGCCAATACAGGCCCAGGGAAGGGGGGCCATGCGGCCCCCTTCCCGTTTTTTTTTTTTTTATTTATAAATAAAATAAAATGCTCAGGCCCCGGGGGATGGGGTCCCCGGGGCCAAAAGTGGGCAAGGGAAGGGGGGCCACGCAGCCCCCTCCCATGAAAAAATAAATAAAAAAGAAAAAAACGACCGGCATCGTGCCGGAGGCCCGCCCCCTCCCTGCAGTACTCTGCAAACGCGCCCCTGGCGCGTTTGCAGAGAGGGAACGAATTCCCCTTGAATCTTGGGGGTCCCTGGGGGCCAACTAGCCCACCAGGAACCTCCAGTATGCGCCAGGGGCTGTGTTGCAGAGACGTGTACAGAGGCCACGCCCTTTTACACCTCTCTGCAACGCAGCTCTGTGGCGCTTTTGGAGGTATATGGTGGGCTAGTTGGACTCCAGGGACCCTCAGGATTCAAGGGACTTAATCCCCCAACTTAAAACACGCCACGGGGCGCGTTTGCACAGTGGTGAAGGGAGGGCGGGGCTTCAGGTGACATGTGTGCAAACAGGCCCCGTGGCGCGTTTTAAGATGGGGAATTAAATCCCCTTCAATCCTGAGGGTCCCTGGGGGCCAACTAGCCCAACAGGTACGTCCAGAAAGCGCCACAGAGCTGCGTTGCAGAGAGGTGTAAAAGGGTGTGCCCTCTGTACATGTCTCTGCAACGCAGCCCCCTGGCGCATACTGGAGGTTCCTGGTGGGCTAGTTGCACCCCAGGGACCCTCATGATTCAAGGGGACTTAATCCCCCTACTTAAAACGCGCCACGGGGCGCGTTTGCACAGATGTCACCTCAGGCCCCGCCCCCTCCCTTCACCATTGTGCAAATATTCCTCTAAAATCAGCCGAAATACGAATTCCGATTTACTCACCTGTTATCAGGAGAGACCTCAGTGCTGTATCTTTCAGCCCAGTACTGGTCATGAAAAGTAATTTTAACCGTACTTACCAGTAACTTGAATTTCCTTCCATAGGCTAACATTGACTGGTTTCACTTGGAAATTCTTCTAAGTGTGGAGTTTTGGAACTTTAAAATATTCCTCTAAAATCAGCCGAAATACGAATTCCGATTTACTCACCTGTTATCAGGAGAGACCTCAGTGCTGCATCTTTCAGCCCAGTACTGATCCTCAAAAGTAATTTTAACCGTACTTACCAGTAACTTGAATTTCCTTCCATAGGATATCATTGCCTGCTTTTTGCTGAAAAAGTTTCTAAGTGTTGATTTTTGAAACATACAAATGTTCCTCTAAAATCAGCCGAAATCCAAATTCTGATTTACTCACCTGTTATCAGGAGAGACCTCAATGCTGCATCTTTCAGCCCAGTACTGGTCCTGAAAAGTAATTTTAACCGTACTTACCAGGAACTTGAATTTCCTTCCATAGGATATCATTGCCTGCTTTTTGCTGAAAAAGTTTCTAAGTGTTGATTTTTGAAACATACAAATATTCCTCTAAAATCAGCCGAAATACGAATTCCGATTTACTCACCTGTTATCAGGAGAGAACCCAGTGCTGCATCTTTTAGCCCAGCACTGACCCTGAAAAGTAATTTTAACCGTACTTACCAGTAACTTGAATTTCCTTCATAGGCTAACATTGACTGGTTTCACTTGGAAATTCTTCTAAGTGTGGAGTTTTGGAACTTTATAATATTCCTCTAAAATCAACCAAAGTACGAATTCCAATTTACTCACCTGTTATCAGGAGAGAACCCAGTGCTGCATCTTTTAGCCCAGCACTGACCCTGAAAAGTAATGTTAACCGTACTTACCAGTAACTTATATTTTCTTCCATAGGAATCCATTGTCTGGTTTTCAGCAGAAAAGTTTCAAAGTGTCGATTTTCACAAACTACAAATATTCCTTAAAAATCGCCTGTATGACTTAAACGCATTCTTTCAACTGTTTACAAGAGATGCACCAGTGCTGGATCCAGGATCCAACACTGAGTAAGAAAAAGTAACGATAACAGTTTTTACCTGCTAAGTGAATTTCCTTCCATAGGATAACATTGGTGATTCTATGAGAAAAAGTTTCTAAGTGTCAACTTTTAAAATACAATAATATTCCTTAAAAATCACTACTGTAACCAAAACGCTTTTACTCAACTGTTTACAGGAGATGTCCCATGACTGAATCTAGGATCCAGTCCTGTGGTTAGAAAAGTAATCCATAAAGTAACTAATTGCATTTAACTAGAAATTCACATTGAGCTGAATGTTGCATTGTGTTTGAAAATGTGTTGCCCATTGCAACAACTGTAACTACTGTACTTAAAAGTCTATTGTCTATGTGCAAAGTATTTAAACTAAAGTAATTCATTCTGAGAAAGTATTTTTTGTAATGTAATGTATAATGTAATTACAATGTAATTTAAAAAATAAAATATGTAAAAAAAAATTGTTTCTAAAAATGTAGTAAATCAGTATGAAAAAAATTAATATAACAATTAATACATTTAAAAATTGACATTTACAAAACATTTGAAATTCACTAAAAAAACGTAGGTTTCAGACATGTTATAGTTAGGAATTAGCATTTAAAAAACCTTTGAAATTCACTGAAAAAACCATAGGTTTCAGATATGTTATAGTTAGAAATTAGCATTTAAAAACCTTTGAAATTCACTGAAAAAACCATAGGTTTTAGGGACAGTTATAGTTACTTGGACATTGCACTCGTACAAAACCCGTGAAATTCCCCCGTTATAGTTAGTTCAGCTAACTATAACTCGCGCCCCGCAATGCACTGCTGATGATGTCACATATTACATCACTCATGACATGGTCAGTGACATCACTGATGACATCACTGATGACATCTCAAATGACATCACTGATGACATCATCCACGTGATAATCTGATGCACCTCCTCACACCCTAATATAACCTTTGATACACCCACTCTAAATTACAGACTGCCATTCGCAAAACCATAGACACTCCAACACCAATAACTACATACCCACTCACTGATTCATAGGTCTACGCACACATCCACTCACTCACCCGTACAGTCACTCATACTTACGGTCACTCAGTACAGGACTATCATATGCACTCATACTCCTATATAGACACTCAGACACCGCCACTCATCCATAGAGGTACTCACACACCTAGTCAGTCATGCAAATAATTAAACACACTGCCATTTACTCACCTATACAGTTATACACACACCAGCTCACTTACTCATACAAATACTAGCACATTCTTACGCTCTTATACAATCACTGATACAAGCACACACTCATCCATACAGCCACTATCACAATCACTCACTCTCGCTTATAGCTATTTATATACCCCAACACACATATATACTGCCTTTCACATATGTAGTTACTCACACATGTACCACTGGGATATACATTCACTCACTAACACACTCTTACACACACTTACCCACCCATACAGTCTATCACAGATGCACTCTTGAAACCATCCACCCAGTGAATCACCCACTCACACATCTATGCACAGTCGCACACACCCCATCCACACAAACACTCAGGCACCCATACAGATACTCAGACAACAAATCAATAACTCTTATAGACACTCATGTAGCTATTCACAAACACATGCAGCCACTTACACAGCAACAGACAGACGGATACAGACATTCACCCAGTTTAGTCACTAACCCATGCATTCAGTAAGATACGTTAAATCACTCACTTATAGAGTCAGTCACGCACCTACTAAATCATCCATACAGACACTTACACACCCACTCATTCTTCAATACGTCTTTTCCTATATATATTAAAAATATTTAAACTTTACAGAAACACACAGTCACTGGATGATGTCATCAGTGATGTCATTTGAGATGTCATCAGTGATGTCATCAGTGATGTCACTGACAATGTCATGAGTGATGTAATATGTGACGTCATCAGCAGTGCATTGCGGGGGCGCGAGTTATAGTTAGCTGAACTAACTATAACGGGGGAATTTCACGGGTTTTGTACGAGTGCAATGTCCAAGTAACTATAACTGTCCCTAAAACCTATGGTTTTTTCAGTGAATATATATGAGTGTCTATATGAGTTATTGAATGCTTGTCTGAGTATCTGTATGGGTGCCTGAGTGTTTGTGTGGGAGGGGTGTGTGCAACTCTGTGCATAGATGTGTGAGTGGGTGATTCACTGGGTGGATGGTTTCAAGAGTGCATCTGTGATAGACTGTATGGGTGGGTAAGTGTGTGTAAGAGTGTGTTAGTGAGTGAATGTATGTCCCAGTGGTACATGTGTGAGTAACTACATATGTGAAAGGCAGTATATATGTGTGTTGGAGTATATAAATAGCTATAAGCGAGAGTGACTGATTGTGATAGTGGCTGTATGGATGAGTGTGTGCTTGTATCAGTGATTGTATAAGAGCGTAAGAATGTGCTAGTATTTGTATGAGTAAGTGGGGTGGTGTGTGTATAACTGTATAGGTGAGTAAATGGTAGTGTGTTTAATTATTTGCATGACTGACTAGGTGTGTGAGTACCTCTATGGATGAGTGGCGGTGTTTGAGTGTCTATATAGGAGTATGAGTGCATATGATAGTCCTGTACTGAGTGACCGTAAGTATGAGTGAATGTACGGGTGAGTGAGTGGATGTGTGTGTGTAGACCTAAGAATCAGTGAGTGGGTATGTAGTTATTGGTGTTGGAGTGTCTATGGTTTTGCGAATGGCAGTCTGTAATTTAGAGTGGGTGTATCAAAGGTTATATTAGGGTGTGAGGAGGTGCATCAGATTATCACGTGGATGATGTCATCAGTGATGTCATTTGAGATGTCATCAGTGATGTCATCAGTGATGTCACTGACCATGTCATGAGTGATGTAATATGTGACGTCATCAGCAGTGCATTGCGGAGCGCGAGTTATAGTTAGCTGAACTAACTATAACGGGGGAATTTCACGGGTTTTGTACGAGTGCAATGTCCAAGTAACTATAACTGTCCCTAAAACCTATGGTTTTTTCAGTGAATTTCAAAGGTTTTTTAAATGCTAATTTGTAACTATAACGTGTCTGAAACCTATGGTTTTTTCAGTGAATTTCAAAGGTTTTTAAATGCTAATTTGTAACTATAACGTGTCTGAAACCTATGGTTTTTTCAGTGAATTTCAAAGGTTTTTTAAATGCTAATTTCTAACTATAACGTGCCTGAAACCTACGTTTTTTTAGTGAATTTCAAAGGTTTTGTAAATGACAATTTTTAAATGTATTAATTGTTATATTAATTTTTTTCATACTGATTTACTACATTTTTAGAAACAATTTTTTTTACATATTTTATTTTTTAAATTACATTGTAATTACATTATACATTACATTACAAAAAATACTTTCTCTTAATGAATTACTTTAGTTTAAATACTTTGCAGATAGGCAATAGACTTTTAAGTACAGTAGTTACAGTTGTTGCAATGGGCAACACATTTTCAAACACAATGCAACATTCAGCTCAATGTGAATTTCTAGTTAAATGCAATTAGTTACTTTATGGATTACTTTTCTAACCACAGGACTGGATCCTAGATTCAGTCCTGGTACATCTCCTGTAAACAGTTGAGTAAAAGCGTTTTGGTTACAGTCGTGATTTTTAAGGAATATTATTGTATTTTAAAAGTTGACACTTAGAAACTTTTTCTCATAGAATCACCAATGTTATCCTATGGAAGGAAATTCACTTAGCAGGTAAAAACTGTTATCGTTACTTTTTCTTACTCAGTGTTGGATCCTGGATCCAGCACTGGTGCATCTCCTGTAAACAGTTGAAAGAATGCGTTTAAGTCATACTGTCGATTTTTAAGGAATATTTGTAGTTTGTGAAAATCAACACTTTGAAACTTTTTGCTGAAAACCAGTCAATGTTAGCCTATGAAGGAAATTCAAGTTACCGGTAAGTACGGTTAAAATTACTTTTGAGGATCAGTACAGGGCTGAAACATGCAGCACTGAGGTCTCTCCTGATAACAGGTGAGTAAATCGGAATTCGGATTTCGGCTGATTTTAGAGGAATATTTGTATGTTTCAAAACTCCACACTTAGAAGAATTTCCAAGTGAAACCAGTCAATGTTAGCCTATGGAAGGAAATTCAAGTTACTGGTAAGTACGGTTAAAATTACTTTTCAGGACCAGTACTGGGCTGAAAGATGCAGCACTGAGGTCTCTCCTGATAACAGGTGAGTAAATCAGAATTCGGATTTCGGCTGATTTTAGAGGAATATTTGTATGTTTCAAAAATCAACACTTAGAAGAATTTCCAAGTGAAACCAGTCAATGTTAGCCTATGAAGGAAATTCAAGTTACCGGTAAGTACGGTTAAAATTACTTTTCAGGATCAGTACTGGGCTGAAAGATGCAGCACTGAGGTCTCTCCTGATAACAGGTGAGTAAATCGGAATTCGTATTTCGGCTGATTTTAGAGGAATATTTTAAAGTTCCAAAACTCCACACTTAGAAGAATTTCCAAGTGAAACCAGTCAATGTTAGCCTATGAAGGAAATTCAAGTTACCGGTAAATACGGTTAAAATTACTTTTCAGGATCAGTACTGGGCTGAAAGATGCAGCACTGAGGTCTCTCCTGATAACAGGTGAGTAAATCGGAATTCGTATTTCGGCTGATTTTAGAGGAATATTTTAAAGTTCCAAAACTCCACACTTAGAAGAATTTCCAAGTGAAACCAGTCAATGTTAGCCTATGGAAGGAAATTCAAGTTACTGGTAAGTACGGTTAAAATTACTTTTCAGGACCAGTACTGGGCTGAAAGATACAGCACTGAGGTCTCTCCTGATAACAGGTGAGTAAATCGGAATTCCTATTTCGGCTGATTTTAGAGGAATATTTGCACAATGGTGAAGGGAGGGGCGGGGCCTGAGGTGACATCTTTGCAAACGCGCCCCGTGGCGCATTTTAAGTTGGGGGATTAAGTCCCCTTGAATCCTGAGGGTCCCTAGGGGCCAACTAGACCACCAGGAACCTCCAATATGCACCAGGGGCTGCATTGCAGAGACGTGTAGAGAGGCCACACCCCTTTTACACCTCTCTGCAACGCAGCTCTGTGGCGCATTCTGGATGTACCTGTTGGGCTAGTTGGCCCCCAGGGACCCTCAGGATTGAAGGGGATTTAATTCCCCATCTTAAAACGCGCCACGGGGCCTGTTTGCACACATGTCACCTGAAGCCCCGCCCCTCCCTTCACCACTGTGCAAACGCGCCCGTGGCGCGTTTTAAGCTGGGAGATTAAGTCCCCTTGAATCCTGAGGGTCCCCGGAGTCCAACTAGCCCACCATATACCTCCAAAAGCGCCACAGAGCTGCGTTGCAGAGAGGTGTAAAAGGGGTGTGGCCTCTCTACACGTCTCTGCAACGCAGCCCCTGGCGCATATTGGAGGTTCCTGGTGGGCTAGTTGGCCCCCAGGGACCCCCAGTATTCAAGGGGAATTTGTTCCCCTCTGCAAACGCGCCAGGGCGCGTTTGCAGAGTGGTGAAGGAAGGGGCGGGGCCTGCGGGCCCGATCGTTTAAAAAAAAAAAAAAAATTTGTCCCCTGAAGGGGGCTGTGTAGCCCCCTTCCTTTTTTCCTGTTTTTGGGCCCTGGGGACCCCATCCCCCAGGGCCTTACCCCTTCTTTTAAATTTAATTTAAAAAAAAAACGGGAAGGGGCCGCGTGGCCCCCTTCCCTGGGCCTGTATTGGCCCCGGGGACCCCATCCCCCGGGGCATGGCCTTTTTTATTTTCTTGGGAGGGGGGCTGCGTGGCCCCCCTCCTCAGGCCGGCCTTTCCATTTTTTTTTTTTTTTTTTTTTTGGGGAGGGGGGCCGCGTGGCCCCCCTCCTGGGCCACTACTTGCCCCGGGGACCCCATCCCCCGGGGCTGGCCCTCTCCGTTGGGGACTGTGGGGGGGTCCCCAATGCCCCCACAGTCCCGCCGGCTGCCCACGTCCCTTGGGAGCCGTCATTGCTGTTCCACATGGGGAGCAGCTGACATGCTGCTCCCCATGTGGAAAAGCAATGTGCTTTGGATATTGGAAGAGAGAGCAGGTTTCCTGCTCTCTCTTCCAATATCCAAAGCAGTTTGCTATGACAGGACGGGAGCCGCGAGGCTCCCGTCCTGCCATAGCAAACAGCAGTGTCCCGGGGGTAGGCACCCCGGGACACTGCAGGAGCCGGCCCTGGGGGGTGGTGGTCCCCAGGGCCATCAAGGGCTCCAGGAGGGGGGCCGCGCGGCCCCCCTCCTTACATCAGCACAGCCCCGGGGAGGTGGTGGTCCCCGGGGCTTCGGGGTCCAAAACGGACCCCCATTTTAATTTGTTAGTGCCCCGGGAGGTGGCGGTCCCCGGGCGTGTGGGGGGCTGGAGCCCCCACACAGGTTGTTTAATTTTTTTTAAAAAGCCCCGGGGAGGTGGTGGTCCCCGGGGCTGCAAGAGGGCTCAGAGCCCTCCCGCACCATTTTAAAAGAAAGCCCCGGGGGTGGCGGTCCCCGGGGCTTGGGGGCCCTTTGAGGCCCCCACACATAAATTAAACCCCCCACCATGCCCCCGGGACTTGGGCCACCCAGGGGCAAAATACAATCGAAGCGCGGGAGACCCCAGGACACAGGCTGACCACTCTTGCCAGACGGTGACACCCACTGCAGCAGTAAAGAAAGTGCACTGTACACGCACCCCCGAGTGGCTGTCCGATGCCACCACAAGCGAAGAAACTGAGTCACACACCCCTGGCGGTGAACGACCACCACCGCAAAGAAGAAGAGCAGGCACACTAAGTGCCAGAAGAGGGCACCCAAGAGGAAGGTGGAGCGCACAAGGTCAGAGGTGCACAGAAGGCCATACCGGCGAACATGACAGCACGGGCAGGCACCTGGGAGATAGAGACATCTCCACAGAGAAGCACTGCTGGACGCAGCAAGGAGAGAATCCATATCTCCACCACACCAGCAAAACTCTGCAGCGGGCCGAAAGCAACAGAGTGCCCTCCCTCACACTGCCTCAAGACGGAGTCGCCAGTGATCCAGGACAGGCAAGAGGAGAGTCGCACACTCCACGTGGCAAGCTGCCACCACACCATGTTGCTCCAAGGACACGCAACACGTGGCCGGATGCCACATGCACACCGCAAGCATGGAGCGCATCACTCGAAGTGACCAACCCTGCTAAGTATGCCTAAACGGAGGCAGAGGCAGACACAATGACGGCGCAGGTTCGAGGCGCAAGCACGAATGCCATCCTGACACCGCGAAAATCCCTGAAGAAGAAACACAGAAGTCAAGTGGCTGTGCGCCACCCAGCATCCAGGACGAAGAAGAGGAGAGAAGAGCGACTGGAGGTCTGGCACGCATGGCCCAGAGACCATTGAAGTTGATAGGCCCTGTTGGCCTGTTTGGAAGAAGGTGCATGCTACTGCACCAGGAGGAAGAACCGAAAAGAAGAGTGACAATCCTGTCACCATGAAGAACCGGACGAACACAGGTGCGCTGGAGAGAACAAGAGGAGAAGCACAAGGACTCGTACCACCCCAAGCCAAGAACGCACCCAGAGACACCAGACATCCATCAAGGTGGACCGACGTCCCTGGAGACAGCCCCACGGGAGAACCAAACGTAAGCCGCACCAAGCGTGAACCGCGTCTCTCCCCAGCGCTTCCCAGAGCGACCGTCTATCCCCAAGTGTCGGCAGTCTAAGTCAAGAGAATCCCTGCTCCTGAACGCAGATGCCATGGGTGAGGGAACAGCCTCAGCAAGACAGAGACATGTAGCTGCGAAGTCCCTCCAGAAATCCCCACTTCTAGAAGATCCTCACCACCTGTCGTCCAGGTCCCATGGCAACCACATCGTCATTACCATGACACTGCACCCAGCAGGAAATATGGAAGTGTGACCGGAGGGTCTACGCCAAGAATCTGACGACTGACCAAGTTCAGGAAGGAAAGTCGTGAGTGGCCGGGCCGGACATTGAAGAGAACTTGAGCTGCTAAAGGAGCATATCCCGGCACACCAACAGCAAGTGAAATGGGTGACAACCAGAGAATGACCTGGCGACCGCCCAGCGGGAGACCAAGAGTAAGCCGCAAGCATGCGCAAACAGAGTCTCATGCCTCACGTTTCTCAGCGTGTCCATCACGCCACTGTCACCGATGTCTTAGTAGCCCAAGAAGTCCAAGTACAAGGATGCAGATGCCTCCCTAAAGGAAATGGAGGCACCTGGCCACCCTCACTCTCGGTGATCGACTCAAGAACGAAGGCCTGCAACCATCACTGCAAGTGGTCACCAACTGTTGTCCAGATTCACCACACAGCTGGCAATTGCCATCACACCAGTCCTCGTCAAATGTGTCAAACACTACCATCTCCAGAGTACCGACGGACTGGAGTCCTACACCGTTGCCACACCAGCCGACAAGAAAAACCAGAGTCTACATGCTAACCTGGCTTACACCTGAACTGCGGCAGCGAGAGCATGTCTTGACCAAGACTCATCCAGCCCGGAGGATTGTGCGAGTGACTAGGTACTGGCTCCTCGGTGGTATTGCAGCTGCCCCCTCGTCGGCACTCAAGCAGCCCCAGCACAGCCCACATGCAGTCCCGTAGCAACCCCGACAAGGGGTCTCCCAGGCGGGAGAGTTGGACTTGATATTTGCCCCACTGCCAGATTGCAGGATACAGCGAGGTCGTCTAACAGAGACTTCAGCCGATAAAGCAACACCTTTGTGAACCTTCACCATGGACTCCAACCATGCTCTTGATGCACCCTGTTTTAATGAACTGTTAGATCCCACCACAGACCATCCTCCACGTCAGCAAAATGGAGCAACTTCAGACCAAAGGACATGTTCCCATTGGTATGCTACCAGAGTGCAGCTGATGTCTCCAAGCCAGCATTCGTGCCCTGAACCACTCAGGTTAAATTAGGAGTGCCAGCAAAGATTGTCCGGCTGCAGTCAGAGTCACCAGCCCCATGTCTGCTGTCTTCCTGCTGCCTGACTGGTGAGGCTTATGGACCCTGTGGTGTTTAGTTGACTGTTGTTTACCCCCACAGGTTGGACTGATGTTTTGTTTTGTTTTTCAATAAAGGTTGGGAGGAATGTAGTGTCCTGCTGGACAAGTTCTAGTGTTTCAGCAGGCACTGGTATTTCCAGCCACTCCCTCGAGGGCTGGACACACATGCACCCCACACCCATCCAGCACAGGTGTCATGAGTGACGTGAACCTTCCAATAAATGGGCCCGGGTGCACGTGCTCATGGCCAGTTCCAGTACCCAACTACAGTGTGGGTGTGTCCATCATTGGTAGCATGTGGGCCCTGAGCCCACAACACCACACACTCCTCCTTCCCAGTAATGTATTGCTACTAGTTTTCACTGCAGCTACAGTTGAATCTTTTTATCCACACGGTGTACATATGTAAGGCATGCCAGGGTTCTGATCAAATATTCTCTATGGACCAGTGTGCTTCTAAGTGTTTCCTTGCTCTCTAGAATTAATCTCACTCAGGTCTGTATTCATGAAAAACTACCCATGACAGTACAGGCAGAGGTACATTTCTACCTGAGAGTTTTACAGTATTTTTCAAATTTCAAATATTCCCGCATGTACATTTGCAAAGCTGTGCCTGGCGCAGGGTTCCACGCTTACTTCCGGGAATGTCATGAGACATAACACCTGGGGACATATTTCCCCTGTCTGCAATTTGAAATTGTGTAAAATTCTGTAGAGGCGATTGAAGCCCCTTGTGCTAATGTACATTTTTGTTTCTTTTTTTATGCTTAGAAAACTGTTTTCCCCAAGGAGAAATGTCTTCCCCAACACCACACCAAATGGGGCAGTGATTTGTTCTTTGTCCCTTCCTAAGAGAGTTACTCCAGCCCTTGGCTAGAGTAAATTTCTGACCATTTCCAGTATGGGAAGGGAAAAGGTTGATTAAAAGTTTGAGAATGCAAGTGTTCCCAAACTTCCAAAATAAACAATGCCTTGGGATGCCCCCTGCCCATGCTTTGAATGAAATTCACTACTGCATTTTTCTGCCCACTTACTGCAGAGAAATCAGAAGTAGTAAATGCATATATGCCTTCCAGGAATCCTTTTGCGAATTTCAGGCATAAATGGTGTTTTTTCAGCTTCAAAGTGTCAGTCATCATCTGCATGAGAATGGACAGCGGCCAACACCAACTCTGTGCCCTGATGACAGTGGAGGTTGGCCTGAATACAATGAAGACAGCTTTTAGACTCCATAAAATCCCTGCCACCTCTATCTCCAGAGGTTTAGATTCTCTTGGTGCTGAAAAACAGGTTAGAAAATGAGCTCAGGACAAGTGACTTAAGAACTCTTCCCTCGAAAGAAAATTGCTTATTTAGGTTTACTTGGTAACTGTCCAGAAAAATAAGGTGAGATGATGAGTAGGAACTAAGGTAACTTTTTATTAATTTCATGGAACAGGGGGACATATTTACAAGGGCATAGTGCTACTAGAGCATCACTTTTCCCGATGCTCCAGTGGCGCTGAACCCTGTTCCATATTTACAAGGCGGCGCTAAGCCACTTTGCATGGCTTAACACTACCTTGTAAATATGACCCTTCTTGATGCAATTTTCTGTGGCAAAGGACGTTTAATATCTGTTGCCGTGGGCATTAATGATTGTTTTTGTGCAGGAAGTTGTCCCTTCCTGCACAAACACACTAATCCCTGCAACGCAAGCATCCTTGCACAATGGTGCTAGGGTGCCTGCACTGGTGCTAGGAACTTTTTAGCACCGGTTCAGGGGAGAGCACAGGAGCATTTTAGAAATGGCGCTACTCAACGCAGCTAAATTGCTTGCAGAGCCGTGCGGCGCCATTTCATTGTGAATATGCCACAAATGTACAGAGCGATTTTGTGTTCGCAAACAGGCTGATTCGCAGTTGTCTTCCTGTAAAAAGGTAATCTTGTACCCAAGTGGCACTATTGAAAGGATCCTGGAGAAATGAATGGAGGAGACTTCAAGGTGTTTCCTAATATTTACACATTTTAAAACAGACATACATTGGGCTTCTTAATGCAGTTACCTATTAGAAACTCTGGGGCATATTTAGAATATTCTGGAATAGGGCAGCGCCGCAAGCCTTCTAGTGGCGATGCTCTACATCAAAAGAACAGGGCAGTAATGCACAGTGTCTTCAAGATACAGCACACTCCTGTCCTGTCTGCAAGCGCTGGCTCACAAATTGCAGTCAGACGCCAATGCAGGTGCACCATAGTGCAAGGGTGTCCGTATTGTTGGCATGATTGTTTTTGTGCAGGAAGGGGCACCTGTAGGAGAGTAGGATCTGCTTCACAGGGGTACCCCCACTTTTTGCTGATACTTCACTGGTTTTCGACATTAGTCTGGCTGGGGCCCTGCTATTCAGAACCCCAGCCTAGCTGTTTCCTCTTTAAAAGGGTATCCATGTGCCTTAGGCACATCTCTGATTGGGATCTGGAGTGCCCTTGTAAGTCCCTAGTATATGGTATACTATGTACCAAGGGCATAGGTACCTCAGAGGCCTGCCAGGGGCTGCAGCATATATTATGCCACCCCTGGTAGGCCATCCAAACTGACACCACAGGTCTGCTACTGCAGCCTGGGTAAGGTGGTGCATGCACCCCTTGCTGTGGTATAGGTTACCTATATCACTAAATGCATACACACATATAAACCTATAAGTCACTCCTAAGGCAGGCCTTATCAATCCTAAAGGCAGAGTGCATGGTTTCTATGTGAGAGGGTGCCCCTGCATGAGCAGGGCCCCTCTGCAGCGTTCGGAGACCATCTCTGATGCTGTTTGTAGTGCAGCCTGACCATATACTCTTAAACGCATTATATCCTCGCGGTAAAATGCTAACTATGGAATGGCTGCACCAAAACATGTCGTGTTTGGTGTCAAACATCTTGGAATACTACCCCCCGCCAATTCTGGCGGCGGGGGTAGCATTCCACCCTTCTAGAGGGAAAGGCATGTTAACTCTGACGAGTCCGGTAACTTCTTTCCAGAGCCTGGCATCACAAAATGGATGCTACTGCCACAGACACGAGTCTGGCCTCCTGCTGCTGGACGAAACTCCGGCAGGGGAGGCCTGGACAATAGGTTTCCTGTCCCAGGGAGGTGTGACCACCTCCCCAGACAGGACAAAGTGTATTGGGGCTGGGCGGGAGCACTTTCGGGTGCTTTGAAGTCCTGCACTGGGGGCACATTTGGTGTCCCTGTGCATACCCCAGTTCAAACCGGATCAGGGGCTTGCAGCCCCTGCTTTGGCGCGAACTGGACAAAGGGAAAGGGGTGTAGCCACCCCTCTGCCCTGACCCACCCATAGGTGGGGCCACAGAGTAGTCCATCCCCTATTTTTGGAATAAAGGTAGGAACCCAGTCCTTAGGACTTTAGATTATACCTGGACGAAACTCTGACACGGAATCCTGGACCTTCGACGCTCTACGACAAGATTAGAGGACTGAAGAATCTCCCTTGGGGTCAAGGAGTGACTCCCCTGCTTGGCAGGCACCAAAGAAGCATCTGTCCGGTTCGCATCACTGAAGCTCCCGTCGGACGCCGAAGTCATCGCATCACCAGAGGTGGATTCTCAGACTTCCCCGAGGCTACCCTGAGTCCCCAGCAAAGCTGAGGCCCGTGGCTATCGTGGGTAACGTGAGACCGTGACCCCTGGACACCGAGCACACTTGCAAGTGCACCATCTTCTGGGTCTCCCAAGAAGTCGTGCTTTGGGCTCCGAGTAGCCCTAGCCTCCAGCACCACCTGCACCGAAGATCACTGGCCCCCACTCCACGAGTGTCCTGTAAGCCAGCTCCACGTGCGGCGTCACGAGGCTCCTTCGCGGTCGCTAGCCCGTTGGCTAGTAGCCCTTACCGAAGGCCAATCTTTTCTTTACTTGGCAGTCTGGTTGCTCCAGGCCTGCCCTCACTTACCCTTGCTGGGTGAGTTCCCCAGACCTTGCTGGTCTGCACCATCGACGATCTTCAGCTACATCGAGACTTGCCGTTGCCAAGGCTTGTTGGGTCCAATCTGGTCGCCGACACCGCAGCACTCGACAGACATCGTGTACCAGCCCGAATCCTGCTCCTGGTCGCCGACAACGCCTCCTGGACCTCGTGGCTGCTGAAACGAGACGACCGTCAACGCACCTGAAGCACTCGACATCGGTGGGCATCCGTCCATCACCTCCCTGGTCACTGGCTAGTGACCCAGACTCTGTCCCCTCTGCTTTCAGGTTCTTCAGAACTCCGATCCACTCTTGGATCCACCCGGACACTTTTCTCCTGGTCGCCAGCAGCACTTTGCAGCAGATCGCCATAAGAACCGACGACGAAACCCGACCCCGAAAGGCACCTATGCACCCGGCTTCCCTGGGTGAGGTAACACGAGTACTCCGGTGCTCCCGTGGGTAGAGACTCTTCAAAGTCCTAGATCTCAAAGGGTTTTGTCCTAGTCCTCTTCTAAGTGTCCCTTTCCTCTATTTTCCCGATCCCGACTTTCTCCATAGAAGTTAACGGCGTATCGCGGTTGTGTATTTACACTGCACGCGTCTCCCGTGGGTCCCCTGTGTCACTACCTTGGGTGGTTCCTTGTGGTCCAAGCACTTCTAGAGGCTCTAGGCCTAGTGTCTAGTTCAGTCGTGGTTCGCATACCACTTTATTGGTATATGGTTTGGTACGCCCCTAGGGCCCAAACGTGTATTTGTGCTATTACTGTGATTTAAGATCTTATAACCTATGTACTTCGAACTCTAGCCTCATAAAGAGACTAGAGGGGTGTGTTTAGTAATAAATACATATATTTTGAATATATACCTGGTGTGGTGCTCTTTCATTTGGTCACTCAAGAGATTATAGACTGGTAAAACAAGCTGCTTTACATTCCTTCAAGACTTAGCCTGAAGGCTGCTCTCCACAGCTACCACTAGGATAGCTTTCAATAAGGTTGTCTTTAACCTACCTACCATAAGAGTCGATTTGGACTGGTGCAAGGTGCCCACTATAATTAGTGGACAGCATATGCCAGGCCAACTTCTCACATTGGTGTGCAGCGTGTGGGATTCCAGCTTGCTATTGTTTTACCAGATAATCTCAATTGAATTGATCAACTGAAAACCACTAAAGGTACCTAAGGTACATATAATTTAAGCTTAGAATATCAGTAAGTTCTACTGAACTTAGAGTTGTGTGTTAAGGGATAGCACAACCCTTTCTACAACTCAAGAGAGTTTAGTAGGCCACACTAGAGTAGGTAGTGCATACACCACACCACACTAGTAATGTCTTTAAAAGCAGGATCTAGAGATGCCCTGCAGGAAGCCATTGAGCTTCCCCCTCCAAGTATGACACACTCCCATTCTTGGAACTGAGAGCTTTGTGTAACGTGAGGAAATTAAGGACAGGCCAAAGTCCCACCACCCAACACCTCCAGGAGTTGTTGGTGGCTTATGATCTTAGTAAGTCTTCAGAGACTGAAGGGGTAGGAGCAGAGGGTGGGCCAGCAGATGAGGAAGGGACCAGGGGTACTACTACCCCCAGCCCCCCTCTGAAACTGACCAGGAGGGTGACAATGACCCTGACCTGGAAAACCCAATCCCTTCTGGGGAAGATGAAGATGAGGATCTAGAGAACCACACCTTTGTCCCCCCAGGAAGGATTATGAGTGTGCTCAGAAAGTCTAGGTCTCCTTCTCAGGAGTCTAACCACTCTGGCACCTCAATAGGGAGCTCTGTTTCTTCTCACAGGAGGGAATCCTCTCATGAGAGAAGAAAGAGACTGGTCCAGTATGAGGAAACTCAACTGGAGATCAGGAAGAAGCAATTGGCTTTAGATAGAGAATCCCTAGATCTCCTTAAAGAGAGAAGAAAGTTGGGACTAGAGTCCCATGGTGGCAGCCATATCCCTAGAGATAGGGAAAGGTCCTATGACCATAGGAACCTGAGCAAGATTGTCCCTCCCTACCAGAGTGGGGATGATATCCACAAATGGATAACTGCTTTAGAGAGGGCCTGTAAGGTACAGAAGGTCCCTCAGGAGCAGTGGGCAGCAATCTTGTGGCTCTCCTTTGCTGACAAAGGTAGAGACAAGCTCCTCACTGTTAGAGAGGAGGATGCTGACAATTACAAGGTCTTGAAGAGTGCTCTTATTGATGGGTTTGGCCTAACCACTGAACAGTACAGGTTGAAGTTCAGAGACACCCAAAAAGCACAGACTCAAGACTGGGTAGACTATGTGGATTGTTCTGCCAAGGCTCTGGAAGGCTGGTTGATGGGCAGTAAGGTGTGTGACTTCTCAGGATTGTATAATCTGATAATGAGGGAGCAGATTCTTAATAACTGTCAAAACCAGCTGTTGCATCAGTACCTGGTTGACTCTGATCTGACCTCTCCCCAAGAATTGGGAAAGAAGGCAGACAAATGGGTCAGAACCAGGGTGAAGCAGAAGGTACAGAACCAAGGTGGGGAAACCAAGAAGCAAGATGCTAAGAACTCTGACAAGGGTGGGGAGAAGGGTAAAGATCAAAAGTCTTCATCAGGCCCCCAAAAATCTTCTTCTGGTGGGGATTCCCAGTCTACCAAGGGTAAAGGCCAAAGAAAACCATGGTGCAAGGTCTGTAAGCAAAAGACCCACTGGACCAGTGATTGCACCAAGTCCAAAGACTCCAGTCCAGCATCCACCAATGCCCCTAAGGCACCTGTTCCCCCTAGTACAGTTGGTGGAAGTGCTCCAGCAAAGGGTTTAGTAGGGTTCACCCTGGGAACTGAGTTGGGCTCTGACTTAGTCAGGGAGCTGACTCAGGCTGTGTTAGTCTGTGATGGAGGCATGGATGTGACCTCCACTGTGAGTCCCAGTAATCTGGGCAAGTACAGACAACAGCCTTTAATCAATGGACGAGAGGCTTTGGCATTTAGGGACACAGGGGCAAGTGTCACAATGGTGACACAAGACCTTGTGCTACCTGGGCAAGTTATACTTGGTGAGATGTACCAAGTGACCAATGCTAGCAATGTCAGAACAGACCATACTCTGGCAGTTGTTAACTTCTCCTGGGGAGGGGTAACTGGCCTTAAGAAGGTTGTGGTGAGTGCAAACCTACCAGTCGAATGCTTGCTTGGCAATGACTTAGAGACTTCTGCTTGGGCAGAAGTGGAGCTCAGGACCCATGCAGAAATGCTGGGGATCCCTGCAGATGTGTTTGCTGTGACCAGGTCACAAGCTAAACTGTCTAAAACTGAACAGGCCTTGGATTCTGGAAGAATGGACCAAGTGCCTTCCAAGAGGAGGAGTAGTAGGGTTAAGGCAGTGCCTTCCCCTTGGCTCAGGAGGAAGATCAGTCCCTTGAGGGGGATGATCTCAGCCCTGAAGAAGGAACTGTCCCAGAGGAACTTGAGCCTGACCAGGTTGAGTTCTTGGGGACAGGGGGACCTTCTAGGGCAGATCTGAGCCAGGAGCAGCAGAGCTGCCCCTCCCTTGAACCCCTCAGACAGCAAGCTGCTGCTGAGGCTGCTGGGAAAGCTAGTGGTCCCCATACAGTGTATTGGGATGATGGACTCCTGTACTCAGAGAGTAGAGACCCCAAGCCTGGTGCTACCAGGAGGTTGGTAATACCTTTGAAGTTCAGGGGCTTCCTATTGACCCTAGCCCATGATATTCCCTTAGCAGGACACCTGGGCCAGAACAAGACTTGGGACAGAATTGTCCCTCACTTTCACTGGCCCCACATGTCTGAAGACAGTAAGGAGTTTTGTCGCTCCTGTGTAACCTGCCAAGCCAGTGGCAAAGCAGGTGGCACTACAAAGGCCCCCTGATACCACTACCTGTGGTGGGGGTGCCCTTTGAGAGGGTAGGGATTGACATTGTTGGTCCCATGGATCCCCAAACAGCATCTGGGCACAGATTTATACTGGTGGTAGTGGATCATGCCACCAGGTATCCAGAGGCTATACCCCTTAGGACCACTACAGCACCTGTGGTGGCAAGGGCCCTCCTGGGAATTTTCTCAAGAGTGGGCTTTCCTAAGGAGGTGGTATCAGACAGGGGTGCAAACTTCATGTCTGGGTACTTAAAGGCAATGTGGAAGGAGTGTGGAGTTACTTATAAGTTCACCACACCCTATCACCCACAATGCAATGGTTTAGTTGAGAGATTCAACAAAACCTTGAAGGGCATGATTAAAGGGCTCCCAGAAAAGCTTAGGCGTAGATGGGACATACTCTTGCCCTGCCTTTTATTCGCATATAGGGAGGTGCCTCAGAAGGGGGTTGGTTACAGCCCTTTTGAACTTCTGTTTGGCCACCCTGTGAGGGGTCCACTGTGCTTGGTGAAGGAAGGATGGGAGTTACCTCTCAAGCCCCCAAAGCAAGATATAGTGGACTATGTACTTGGTCTCCGCTCCAGGATGGCTGAGTACATGAAAAAGGCAACCAAAAACCTTGAGGCTAGCCAGGAACTTCAAAAGGCCTGGCATGACCAAAAGGCTGTCCTAACTGTTTACCAGCCAGGACAGAAGGTGTGGGTGTTGGAGCCAGTGGCCCCAGCAGCTCTCCAAGACAAATGGAGTGGACCCCACACTATTGTTGAGCAGAAGGGTGAGGTCACTTACTTAGTAGACCTGGGAACACCCAGGAGTCCCCACAGGGTTCTCCATGTCAACAGACTTAAGCCATATGTGGACAGGGCAGACATGGGCTTGCTCATGGCTACTGATGAAGGGCAGGAGGAAGAGAGTGACCCACTCCCTGACCTGCTCTCACAGAACCCTGACGATGGGTCAGTAGATGGTGTAGCCTTGGCAGGCAGCCTCACTACCCAGCAACAAACTGATTGCAGGCAAGTCCTCAATCAGTTTAGACATATGTTTTCTCTGACACCCAGTCAGACCACCTGGTGCACTCATGAAGTGGACACTGGGGACAGTCTGCCTATTAAAAACAAGATTTATAGGCAACCTGACCATGTCAGGGACTGTATCAGGACTGAAGTCCAGAAGATGTTGGAATTGGGAGTGATTGAGCCCTCAGATAGCCCTTGGGCTAGTCCAGTAGTCCTAGTACCTAAACCTCACACCAGTGGTGGGAAAAGAGAGATGAGGTTTTGTGTAGACTACAGGGGCCTCAATGCAGTCACTAGGACTGATGCCCATCCAATACCCAGGGCAGATGAGCTCATAGATACTTTGGCCTCTGCCAAGTATCTCAGCACATTTGACCTAACAGCTGGCTACTGGCAGATCAGACTAGCTGATGCTGCAAAGCCCAAAACAGCATTTTCAACCCCTAGTGGGCATTATCAATTTGTGGTGATGCCCTTTGGTCTGAAAAATGCACCTGCCACTTTCCAGAGGTTGGTGAACACAGTTCTCACAGGACTGGAGGCCTATAGTGCAGCTTATCTAGATGATATTGCTGTCTTTAGCTCCACCTGGGAGGATCACCTGGTCCACCTCAGGAATGTTTTACAGGCCCTGCAAAAGGCAGGCCTGACTATCAAGGCCACTAAGTGCCAGATAGGGCAGAGTCAGGTTGTGTACCTGGGCCACCTTGTGGGTGGAGGCCAGGTTCAACCTTTGCAGAGCAAGATCCAGACCATCATGGACTGGACTGCTCCGACTACCCAGACTCAGGTGAGAGCCTTCTTAGGCCTGACTGGGTACTATAGGAGATTTGTCAAGGGGTATGGATCAATAGTGACACCCTTGAATGACTTAACTTCTAAGAAAATGCCCAAAAAGGTTCAGTGGACAGTTAGCTGTCAAAAGGCATTTGATGACCTCAAGCAGGCCATGTGCACTGCTCCAATTCTGCAGAGTCCTGATTACTCCAAGAAGTTCATTGTTCAAACTGATGCATCTGAATTGGGGGTAGGGGCTGTACTGTCACAATTGAATGAAGAAGGTCAGGATCAGCCAGTAGCTTTTATTAGCAGAAGGCTGACCCCTAGAGAGAAACGTTGGTCAGCCATAGAGAGGGAGGCCTTTGCTGTGGTCTGGGCTCTGAAGAAGTTGAGGCCATACTTGTTTGGTACACACTTCCTGGTTCAGACAGACCATAAGCCCCTCTTATGGCTAAAACAAATGAAGGGTGAAAACCCCAAACTGCTTAGGTGGTCCATTTCCCTACAGGGGATGGACTTTACAGTGGAACATAGGCCTGGGAGTAACCATGCGAATGCAGATGGACTCTCTAGGTATTTCCACTTAGAACATGAAGACTTAACTGGGCAAGGTTAGTTTAATGTCCCTACGTTTGGGGGGGGTTGTGTAGGAGAGTAGGATCTGCTTCACAGGGGTACCCCCACTTTTTGCTGATACTTCACTGGTTTTCGACATTAGTCTGGCTGGGGCCCTGCTATTCAGAACCCCAGCCTAGCTGTTTCCTCTTTAAAAGGGTATCCATGTGCCTTAGGCACATCTCTGATTGGGATCTGGAGTGCCCTTGTAAGTCCCTAGTATATGGTATACTATGTACCAAGGGCATAGGTACCTCAGAGGCCTGCCAGGGGCTGCAGCATATATTATGCCACCCCTGGTAGGCCATCCAAACTGACACCACAGGTCTGCTACTGCAGCCTGGGTAAGGTGGTGCATGCACCCCTTGCTGTGGTATAGGTTACCTATATCACTAAATGCATACACACATATAAACCTATAAGTCACTCCTAAGGCAGGCCTTATCAATCCTAAAGGCAGAGTGCATGGTTTCTATGTGAGAGGGTGCCCCTGCATGAGCAGGGCCCCTCTGCAGCGTTCGGAGACCATCTCTGATGCTGTTTGTAGTGCAGCCTGACCATATACTCTTAAACGCATTATATCCTCGCGGTAAAATGCTAACTATGGAATGGCTGCACCAAAACATGTCGTGTTTGGTGTCAAACATCTTGGAATACTACCCCCCGCCAATTCTGGCGGCGGGGGTAGCATTCCACCCTTCTAGAGGGAAAGGCATGTTAACTCTGACGAGTCCGGTAACTTCTTTCCAGAGCCTGGCATCACAAAATGGATGCTACTGCCACAGACACGAGTCTGGCCTCCTGCTGCTGGACGAAACTCCGGCAGGGGAGGCCTGGACAATAGGTTTCCTGTCCCAGGGAGGTGTGACCACCTCCCCAGACAGGACAAAGTGTATTGGGGCTGGGCGAGAGCACTTTCGGGTGCTTTGAAGTCCTGCACTGGGGGCACATTTGGTGTCCCTGTGCATACCCCAGTTCAAACCGGATCAGAGGCTTGCAGCCCCTGCTTTGGCGCGGACTGGACAAAGGGAAAGGGGTGTAGCCACCCCTCTGCCCTGACCCACCCATAGGTGGGGCCACAGAGTAGTCCATCCCCTATTTTTGGAATAAAGGTAGGAACCCAGTCCTTAGGACTTTAGATTATACCTGGACGAAACTCTGACACGGAATCCTGGACCTTCGACGCTCTACGACAAGATTAGAGGACTGAAGAATCTCCCTTGGGGTCAAGGAGTGACTCCCCTGCTTGGCAGGCACCAAAGAAGCATCTGTCCGGTTCGCATCACTGAAGCTCCCGTCGGACGCCGAAGTCATCGCATCACCAGAGGTGGATTCTCAGACTTCCCCGAGGCTACCCTGAGTCCCCAGCAAAGCTGAGGCCCGTGGCTATCGTGGGTAACGTGAGACCGTGACCCCTGGACACCGAGCACACTTGCAAGTGCACCATCTTCTGGGTCTCCCAAGAAGTCGTGCTTTGGGCTCCGAGTAGCCCTAGCCTCCAGCACCACCTGCACCGAAGATCACTGGCCCCCACTCCACGAGTGTCCTGTAAGCCAGCTCCACGTGCAGCGTCACGAGGCTCCTTCGCGGTCGCTAGCCCGTTGGCTAGTAGCCCTTACCGAAGGCCAATCTTTTCTTTACTTGGCAGTCTGGTTGCTCCAGGCCTGCCCTCACTTACCCTTGCTGGGTGAGTTCCCCAGACCTTGCTGGTCTGCACCATCGACGATCTTCAGCTACATCGAGACTTGCCGTTGCCAAGGCTTGTTGGGTCCAATCTGGTCGCCGACACCGCAGCACTCGACAGACATCGTGTACCAGCCCGAATCCTGCTCCTGGTTGCCGACAACGCCTCCTGGACCTCGTGGCTGCTGAAACGAGACGACCGTCAACGCACCTGAAGCACTCGACATCGGTGGGCATCCGTCCATCACCTCCCTGGTCACTGGCTAGTGACCCAGACTCTGTCCCCTCTGCTTTCAGGTTCTTCAGAACTCCGATCCACTCTTGGATCCACCCGGACACTTTTCTCCTGGTCGCCAGCAGCACTTTGCAGCAGATCGCCATAAGAACCGACGACGAAACCCGACCCCGAAAGGCACCTATGCACCCGGCTTCCCTGGGTGAGGTAACACGAGTACTCCGGTGCTCCCGTGGGTAGAGACTCTTCAAAGTCCTAGATCTCAAAGGGTTTTGTCCTAGTCCTCTTCTAAGTGTCCCTTTCCTCTATTTTCCCGATCCCGACTTTCTCCATAGAAGTTAACGGCGTATCGCGGTTGTGTATTTACACTGCACGCGTCTCCCGTGGGTCCCCTGTGTCACTACCTTGGGTGGTTCCTTGTGGTCCAAGCACTTCTAGAGGCTCTAGGCCTAGTGTCTAGTTCAGTCGTGGTTCGCATACCACTTTATTGGTATATGGTTTGGTACGCCCCTAGGGCCCAAACGTGTATTTGTGCTATTACTGTGATTTAAGATCTTATAACCTATGTACTTCGAACTCTAGCCTCATAAAGAGACTAGAGGGGTGTGTTTAGTAATAAATACATATATTTTGAATATATACCTGGTGTGGTGCTCTTTCATTTGGTCACTCAAGAGATTATAGACTGGTAAAACAAGCTGCTTTACATTCCTTCAAGACTTAGCCTGAAGGCTGCTCTCCACAGCTACCACTAGGATAGCTTTCAATAAGGTTGTCTTTAACCTACCTACCATAAGAGTCGATTTGGACTGGTGCAAGGTGCCCACTATAATTAGTGGACAGCATATGCCAGGCCAACTTCTCACATTATTTAGGTTTACTTGGTAACTGTCCAGAAAAATAAGGTGAGATGATGAGTAGGAACTAAGGTAACTTTTTATTAATTTCATGGAACAGGGGGACATATTTACAAGGGCATAGTGCTACTAGAGCATCACTTTTCCCGATGCTCCAGTGGCGCTGAACCCTGTTCCATATTTACAAGGCGGCGCTAAGCCACTTTGCATGGCTTAACACTACCTTGTAAATATGACCCTTCTTGATGCAATTTTCTGTGGCAAAGGACGTTTAATATCTGTTGCCGTGGGCATTAATGATTGTTTTTGTGCAGGAAGTTGTCCCTTCCTGCACAAACACACTAATCCCTGCAACGCAAGCATCCTTGCACAATGGTGCTAGGGTGCCTGCACTGGTGCTAGGAACTTTTTAGCACCGGTTCAGGGGAGAGCACAGGAGCATTTTAGAAATGGCGCTACTCAACGCAGCTAAATTGCTTGCAGAGCCGTGCGGCGCCATTTCATTGTGAATATGCCACAAATGTACAGAGCGATTTTGTGTTCGCAAACAGGCTGATTCGCAGTTGTCTTCCTGTAAAAAGGTAATCTTGTACCCAAGTGGCACTATTGAAAGGATCCTGGAGAAATGAATGGAGGAGACTTCAAGGTGTTTCCTAATATTTACACATTTTAAAACAGACATACATTGGGCTTCTTAATGCAGTTACCTATTAGAAACTCTGGGGCATATTTAGAATATTCTGGAATAGGGCAGCGCCGCAAGCCTTCTAGTGGCGATGCTCTACATCAAAAGAACAGGGCAGTAATGCACAGTGTCTTCAAGATACAGCACACTCCTGTCCTGTCTGCAAGCGCTGGCTCACAAATTGCAGTCAGACGCCAATGCAGGTGCACCATAGTGCAAGGGTGTCCGTATTGTTGGCATGATTGTTTTTGTGCAGGAAGGGGCACCTTCCTGCACAAAAGCAGTCAAAGGAGGCATTTTCCTCTTTCTATGTGTGCTGAATGCAGCACATGTGGAAAGAGATAAAAATTAGGAGAGATGTAAACATTTCTCCTCGTTACGCATGCTTTGGGAAGGCATTCATTTTGGCGCTGCCCCAGATTTATGCTATGTTGTAAATCTTGGACAGTGTCAAAAACCATGGCTGTTGCATGTGAAAACCCACAGCAATACCCATGGAACGCCCCTTCCATGCAGAGTAAGGTTTTGCCTTACTTCGTATTTACAAGGCCATGCAAAGCCACGCAGGGTGGCTTTGCATGGCCATGCAAATATAGGCCAGCACACTGCACCTCCGGAGCGTCACAAAAGTGATGCTCCGGCGGTGAAAAGTGCTGCATGGGCATTGTAAATATGCCCTTCAGACTTTAAACATGGTCAATAAAACACAGAGAAGCATTCATTTTACTTTTTTTATTTGATGAACACATGGCTGACACCTCTGTAGTACTTGATTGTCAATTTTGCATTAAAAACGATGCAATTACAGACTCAATAGTAAGTATATTTTGTTACACTGGAAGGCAGGTCTCATGGCATACGCTAAGGCATTAAGTACAATATAAAAACAGTTATTTATGATTAATGGAACAAAGTTTCAATGATACACACTTTTAGACTGTGTTCGATTTAAGTGTGTGATCCCTGTACCATCACGTCTATCTAAGAGTTTTGTTATGCTACACTGTGATTGCAGCCTATCTGTGGTTTTGGTCTTTTCTTTAAATTGAAGTATTTTTCAGATCAGAGTAGTAGGTAAATTAATCCACTGAACTAATGTATAAGCAGTTAGCAATCATTGTGCTGGTTAGGACTTCACTACAGGTCCTTTCATCATGGCTCACTGATTAACGCATCCACATAGTATATTCTAGCATAACAAACTAGCTGTACGTGGTGTACAAAACCATGGTTGATGTAAGTATAAAAGGAAAAATATAGAGTCCAATGTATGAAGTGATTTTGCGATCACTAAGCCTGTGATTCTGCAACACAACACCTAATAGGAGTTTTTGGGAAATAACTAGCAGACTTTGGTATTTAACAAACCAAAATCTCCATGATAAAGTAAATACTGTATGCTTTTCCCCTGTTAATTTTCAGTAGTCTTGGCCTGCTGAAATTTAATAAAGGTTGAGGTATTTAATGCATCCCATATTTTTCGGATGTGTTAAATAACATTTAACTCAGAAGTCCGAGCTCTGCGCAAACAGGGGTTTAGAGCAGGGATTGGAAAATAAGAACCTTCTCATAATCAGGCCCCAAGAAGAAATTTAAAAAAAAATGTACTGGAGAAGGTAGAGTCTCAGTGGGTCAAGGTAGTAGGTTGTTGTTGACGATGGAGAGCCACTAAAACGAAGCCTCAGTAAAGCCATCGACGATGGCAGGAAAAGCTCCAGGTGGGAAAAGCTGTATTTTCAGGCCTAAGAGGTTGTCGTCTTTGATGGGGTGCTGGTTGACATTGAGCCCTGTAAAGATTTCTGCCTACAGACTTCTATATTTCTCTGGAGCTTAGATTCACACAGCAGGATGAGGCTGCAGTCTGTAGCTGAAGAGGGCTCAATGAGACTGGATACTGACGCCAGGAGAACCAGCTGTAGAAAATTTGCTACTTCAGAGAAGAACGTACCGAGAGCTGTCATTTGCATCTGCAGATTGGCTTCTAGGTAGGTAGGTCACACAAGCACCACAGCAAGGGTATAGGACCTGGGGGGCACCATTTGGGGGGTTAGAACACACTCCAGCAGCAGCCAGCAGGCTGGGTTCTGCAGGGTTCAAGGCCTCATGAACATTTTAAATTACCTGTAGCTCGCACAGGAGGCCAACTAACTAGACCTTAGAGCCATTGTGGTGGTCCTGGGTTCAAGGAACAAGTCATGTCCTCCTTCTTTAGACAGTAGGGCAGCAAGGCTGTCCTATCAGCAGCAGGGCAGTCCTTCTGGTAGCAGGTCAGTCCTCCTTCTAAATCTTCCACAGGTCCAGGAGTGTACTGAAGGATGGCTTTTGGGGTCCAATATTTATACCGGGTGCACTGTGTCCTACCCCGACATCTGGTTCTGGAAAGCTCTTCCCTTTCCCTATCAGGCTCCAAACTATCTAGGGTGACAATAGGCTAGTGTCAGGTTCCTTTGTGCATACTGGAGCCAAGCCTTTTGAAGTGCAAGTGGGGGGCAGAACTTGGCCCGAGTAAAGATGGCCACCTTCTAGATTGCCCGATCTTGTCTAAAAAAGAATGCTCTAATCCATACAAAACCCTTTAAAAATTATGAAACTTTGACCTGGAGCGCCTCAGAAACCCCATATCCAATTTTGAGCAGCATCACACATAGGGATTTAATGAAGCAACATTGAGGCCTGCAGGAGTGAGGAAGGGAGTTAGAGCCTGAATGCAGTGGCCGCAGAGAAAGTGAAAGCACAGCTGACCCCTTCTCCTGTAATTAGGACCATTACTTCTTGCAACACCGCTAATGGTATTTCAGTATGCAGGTACAAAATATAGAGGCCTGAGATGGTGAAAAAAAGAAAAGAGGCAACAGTGGGGGAGGTGTAAGTGAGGCCGGTGCTCATTCACTATGTTCAGGATAACCCAGGTACCACAGCCAGACAAAAAGATACATAGAACTGAACGTGGTGACCATGGGGGAAGCTCAGGACTGGGGCAGGCCTTTGACAAAGTAAGTCGGATTGCCTTGAACAAACAGAGATGGGGCATTCTCAACCGGATATGGGCCACATCTCATCCATGCCTTTTATTTTATTTACCGTGTTTATTTTCAGAGTGTGCGACTATAAAACTCCCCCTCCCCCCTCCTTCATGAAGTAGGATTCTCCCGCAGCTAGGGTGAGAATTTTTAGATGTGTACATGATGAAATCTGGTGTTCACATGGTGCCCGTTCAAGCATGATTTTGTTGTTGGGTGTACACAAGCATGAGTTGGTTACAGCGTGCAGTGTGCACACTGGAAAGATACAATGTGGTCAACCAAATATGGCGATTTCAACCATATTTGCATTTGATAATTAAGTGTATATATGTCCTAGTGATTATACAAGTATTGTCTTGTTTGAACTATGATGTAGGTAAACCGTGCTTTGGCCTTTTGATATCAACAACATTTTAAATGATTTTCTATGTTTCTCCATAGGACCCATGTTAAAAAGGGAAATTTCTTGACTGAATGGAGCAGAAATTAGAGATCTGGTATTGTACGCATGTGCACGGAATGTATGTGTAGGCAGATAGGGAAATATAATAGGGTCACTTAGGGTCTATCTTTGGTCCTGAAGAAAGCCTCGGACCCTGTTGGGGGCCAGTTAAGGGCTGAAACATGCCAACCTAATAAAAACAGGTGATTCATAGTTGAGTGTCATCTGTCCTGTTACTGTTTTTACCCATCCCTCTTCCGCCATAAAATAAACTTAGAATAGTCTTTTTGGTAGGTGGTAGGGATTACCCTTCCCTCAGTTCCCTTCAGAAAAGATCACCTTCAGCCTTTGGCGAGGGGCCTGCCACCATTAGAGTATGCTTTGGCGAGTGCAGGATGGCTGATGATGAAGCATGACATCCGGTGCATGTGTGAGGCCATCCGATTACTTTTTATAAATGCCCTTAATATACAGTGGTATTCTCCAGGAAGACGGGATCCATCCACACTTGAGGAATTCCTCACAAATCGGATGGGTGAGCCTTAAATGCAGGGTTATGCTTTGTAAAGGGTACATTTGTTTTATCGGTTATAATGCAGTGACAAACACTCAGTCGTGTTAAATAACAGTTTAAAACACTGCTGAAACCTTCCCCACATGAAGCGAACTCATTAACAATCTATTTATACATATAAAGGGTGCTGGTGCTTCCATGTGTGGGTAAGCAGCCATACATACAAAACAATAATGCTAAATCTATTCCAAAGAAAATGCTGTCGAGGCCTCAAAAAAAGATATAAAAACAGTTACTTAATTAAAAGAGCAAACAGAAAGGATAGAAGCGATATACATATTTTGCAGAAAATCACCTCCCCTCCCCCAACCGCTTGGAAAAAGATCCATCTATATATTATATTGGCACATGACTCCCAAACAAATATTAATCCAACGTGAAAAAGGTGTTACACATAAATAAACCCTTTACTATAGTAATTGCTGCTATCTACTGAATATATTGGAGACTAACTCACAAACCAATGCGCAAAACAGGAGGAAAAGCAACAAGACAACTCTCATTTTCTGAAGCATTAAAGGAAACTATGTCAAAACCATAACCTACCATACAATTCCAACAATTTGAACCTGCTTCACAACCTGTTGATGCATTAATGAAAGGGTTGAAGGACATTGAAATGACCCTAAGCCCTTTAGATAGGTCCTCCACAGAATTTACGGCTGAGCTCAAATATTTACATACAGAAATCACCCCAACCCACACCCACCTTGATACAAATGACCAGTCATTGTTGACACTTGAATCTAGGTCTGCTGATCCCACAGATTGGGGAACAGACGTAGGAAACCTGATGAAAAGGGTCATGAACCTAGAAGACTATAGTGAAATGAACAAACATATGTATACATGGCATGCCTGAAGGAGAAGGAGTTAATATGTGCCAATTTCTTGAACACCTTCTCCCACAACTTCTGAACATCTCCTTTACTTCACAGTTAGAGTTTCAAAGAGTGCCCACCTATGCCACACATGAAAAGGCTCACACCAACCTCTGGCTCCTAGAGTGGCATGTTTGCTATGTTCACACCATACACAGCTTATTCTATAAACTACCAAAAAACAGGGAACGTATGCCTATAAAAATGCATTGGTTGCTTTCTCTGCAGACTTATCCTACACTACCAATGTGATCCAAAAGAAATTTCTTGCACTGAGACATCTTCTGAAACAAAAGGGAATCAGATATGGCTTGCTATATCCTGCAACTTTGATCCTGATAATAGAGGGCAACACTGATTAATTTACCAATGTGCAAGAAGCTGAAAACTATATAGAAACTCTCTCAGCTAATAACATGGAAACCAGAATGTTCCCTCACACCCTCAGTGCATGATGTCCCTGAAAATCAACAATCCCTTGAAGGAGCATATGGCCTCAATAATAAAACTTTCCCTCCCAGTAACAAACCACACGGCTTACCACAACAAATATTGAGAACGTCTCCAGGAGAGAGACAAATCTAGGTCGCCTCTAAAATCACGTCCTTTCCATAACTTTATCGTATTTTTTGTTTCTCTAAAACAATTTCAATTAAGCAGGTGAGTTGGCCACTGCTCGCTAGAAGTGCTACACCAGATTAAAAGTAAATTTACCATTACACAAATACCTTACCGCTACCTACTCATTGGCTCTTCCCATTTCTTAACAACAGCTGACAACAGTCACAAAACAACTTCAACCAGACCACTTAACATATGGTTTATGAACACTAATAGAATGACCAAGTTTGTTTGCCAGAATGTTTTTGGACATATCTGCAATCCAAAAAACCTGATATCGCATTATTACAGGAGACTTTCCTGTCCACTGCAGAGTTAGCCAAACTCCATCAACAATGGGTAGGAACAGTTATCTTGGCATCCAAAACCATGGTAGAGCCAGAAATACTAGATGCATCCTCTCTGACCCATTGGAAAAATGGAATAACAATACTGATCCACAAAAATCTACTGGTCTGAGTGACAAACATTTGGATCGATCCTCATGGTCAACATATTTTGCTAATCTCTCCTTCTACACAGAGACTATTACCATAGGATCAATAAACACCCCCACCACAGCAAAACAAAATGTTTTGCTTGACTAAACAAAATACTGGTGGAGTTAAACAACCCATATTGTTCGGAGGAGTCTGGAATATCACAATTGATCCAATCTTAGACAGATAAGGCAAACCCAATGAACACAGAGATAGAAACAGAGGCCTACTGATCGACATGATGGAGGATCATTCCTTAACAGATCCTTAGCAACTCCTTCACCCAACTAAATGACAATATTCTTTTCTTTCATGCCCTTAAGGCACAGAATGGACTACTTTCTAGGCAATGGCTCAACAATACCCAGGATCGTAGCCTGTGACATAGCCAAAAGTTCAATATTTGGCCATGCACCAATATCAATAATCATGGAGCTGCGTATTTTGAGGCAAATAGACAAGTCATGGAGAATAAATACAAGATATTGCCTTCAACCTGAAAAGAAGAAACAACTTAACATACAGCTGGAAGAATACATTTCGATAAATAAAGACTCAGTTTAATCAAAACAGTACCTTTGGTTAGCAGGGGATGCATACATAAATAGAGCAATCTATTGACAGTTGAAAAGCACATGAGAAACAACTCAGTCTGGAAGATGATATTCGAAAAGCACAAGAATCATATAAATGCAATCCTACTAATGAACAACTAAAGACACTCACTTGATTGAAATATGAACACAATACTCTTCTGCCCCAGGCAGCAGAGACACCTCTAGTCCAAATAAAAGCTATAAATTATGAACATGGTGAAAAAGCTGGTAGGCTATTGATGTGGCAACTCAAGAAACATAAATCGCAAATGACTATACGACTATTAAAGGACCAATGAGGAAATAATATAACAGGACTGAGAGAAATAAACAAACAGTTTGTCGAGCACTATATACTGGTTTCTACATCAGAAGAACCATAGATAATGATGGTGGAACTTCAAAGCATGGATAAACTCAAGCTGCCAAAATTACCACTTGATCTGCAGGAACCACTCGATGAAGAAATTAGTAACTAAGATGTTGCAGCAGCAATCTCAGATATGCCTACACGAAAAGTGTCAGGCGAGGATGGATTTCCAATTGAGTTTTATAAGATTACTGCAGAACACTCTTTTTCCATAAATGGAAAATTGATTCATGGGGCGCAAGACAAAGGAGGTCTACGATCAGAATTTCTAGGCGCTAACATTGCGTTCATACCTAAGCCTGGGAAAGACGCAACACAATGCAGTAGCTATAGACCAATATCTCTCATACATTGTCATGTCAAAATATTTTCGAAGATACATGCAAACAGATTTAAATGGGTGATTCCATATCTGATCTACAGTAACCAAGTAGGGTGAGTCCCTGGGAGATCCTCCAGATATCACCTGAGAACACTCATGCATCTCCTCTGAAATTCTAGAACCAAGCTGGAACAACGGGTAGCCCTCTCCCTCAATGCAGAGAAAGCCTTTGACCAAGTGTAGTGGGGTTATCTATTCCAGATAATGGAGGCAATGGGTATCAGCAAACACTTTATTTCCATGACTAAATGTCTATATCAAGGCCCAACAGCTAAAGTAATCAGCAACAAGATGCATTCAGAAAGTTTTGCAATTCTTTGTGGAACTCACCTGTGTTGCCCTTTGCCTGCACTTATCGTTCTGCTGGCTCTCGAACCACTGGCAATAGCGACATGCACCTCCTCACAGATTCATGGTATTCAAACACCAACGGGAGAGATGAAGATGATGCTGTATGCTGACACTATCCTGTTAACCTTAACTCTCCACTCAGAAGCCATAAAAGCCCTGATTACAGTCATTGATGAATTTTCCACCTACTCAGGATATAAAATAAACTGGGCCAAATGCCGATGACAAGGTCCATAACAGCAGCACCCATCTCAGACTGAACCTTTACCTGTAAGAAACATTACATGAGATCTTTAGAGGGACAACTCCAACCTTCACTCCATTCCATTGTTAAAAATAATCTATTGATCTTGATCACAGAAATGCAGCAAGATTTCACAAAGTGGTCAGCTCTGAACAGTTAACTATGGGGCCAAGTCCAAACGATAAAGATAGTAGCAGCACCTAGACACAATTACACACTGGGCATGCTTGCATTGCCGGTCCCTCCTGCAATGCTTCATCAAATAGATACATTAATAAAGAACTACATATGGAAATCTGATAGACCTCGAATAACCATCACTAAGTACTATGCAAATTCTGAAATGTAAACTCTTGACTGGTAATGACTTGAAAATGCTATCAGTAGATGACTCACCGGGCCACAGATTTTCTATGATGGAAACATCCCGATCGAAATGAAAGAAAACCCACTGAATCCTAGTACAAGATACATATCTTCGGGAGAGGAAGGTAGCTCTGTATGCCGACGACGTCCTGATTCTTTCTTCTGATTTAGAGAGATCTTTTCCTCAGGTCATCAGGTTGGCACAGAACTTCGGGCAGGTTTCCGGTTACGAGGTTAACGCGGAAAAAACGGAGATTATGTCTTGGAACCTACCGGAGTGCCGGCACCAGACCAAGTGCGACATAAGGTACTTAGGGGTTAGGATTGTTCAGGACATAGATAAGATTGCAGGGACTAATTTGGCAAATGTTTTCAGGGAATGCCAAAAATTAATGAAATCATGGACCCATCTCCCATTGACCATTTTGGGGAGAACCAACTTGATTAAGATGGTCATATTACCAAAAATTACCTTTTTTTTCAACACTATCCCCCTACATTTTGAAAAACCGGCGATAGATAAGTTACAGCAAGCAATCAATTCATTTGTATGGGCTTACAGGGCCACGAGGATAGCCTGGAAGAAGCTAAAGCGTAGGAGGGAGAAGGGGGGTCTTGCGCTTCCCGACTTGCAGTACTACGCATGGGCGTTTCAGTTGTTCCACTCGAGAATGCTGCTGAAAACTCCAGACCAAACAAGGGTGGGGGCCATGTTTACTGCTATGCTAAAGGGTGTGGGTTTGTCGCAGGAGGGATTCCTTTTTAAATATGGAGAATAGAAATTCTTCAAAAAGATCAGGTTGAAAGTTTTGCTGGGGATGGCTCGAGTATGGGCCAGAATCAAACAGTGTACGGGTCTAAACTAATTTTCAAGTCCAGCCCCCCTGTGGGACTCCCCAGGGGTTCCAGTCTGCTTGAAAGACAAATTAGCTACACCACTTAGAACAGCGGAATTAAAGGTGTGGGGGGATCTGGCGCCTGACGGCTCACTCACATCATGGTTGTCACTCCACAATAGATTGGAAGAGGGCATATCCAGGTTCAAATATTTACAGCTGCAGAGTTGGGCCCAGAATTAAAAAAAAACCATAGGCATAGGAAACACCCTTGAGGAGCAGCTAGTGGTTAGACCGGTGGGAAAAAGAGAGGTTTCTTTCTTTTATTGGTCCATAGAGGAAGCTATTGATGGAGATTTTAAATTAGCTGAAGAACTGTGGGTGGCCTCCATGCCAGATGAACAGTGTGAAGACCTGTGGCAAACTTCCTTTAACATCCTGTTTGTTGATGTAAAACCAGCTTGGCTGAGGAGGAACCACTTTTTCACTACCCACAGGGCCTATTTATCTCTGTTAAGGCTGTCCAAAATATCGAAGGGACCCCCAGTCACCTGCAAGAAATGTGACTTAGAAAGTGCCTCTGATATTCACATGTTTAAAGAATGCCCAGCGATAATAGAATATTGGGAAATAGTAGGGGCAACTATTGCTGACATCTTGGGATTCCCAGTTCAAATCACTCTTGCCCTGATAATTTTTGGAATATCTAGCGAGGTAACGGGCCCTGTTAGGGGGTTCCTTTTCTACGCAATCTTGCTAGCTAGGAGGGAAATCTGAAAGAGATGGGTAAAGGTCACACCCCCTACACATGCTGAGTGGCTGTCCTCTTTATTCAAAACATCTAGGACAGATTTGGGTAGATTTCAAAATAATAATAAGAAGGCATTATGGGATTGTTTATTAAGTTGGTCTAAGCTTTAGTTTTTGGGGCCTATAATTTAGGGGTTTGAGTTGTCACGTGTAAAATAATTTGGATCCTATGATTAGGACTGTTTGAAACTCTCTGACTGTGTTGGGCCCCCCCAGTTCCATCTCTCTGCAGGTCAACATTAACAGTCATCGGTGATATTTAAACCGGAGGAGAGTGTGACCACCCCTTTTCCAACATGGGGCCAGTGACATTTTTAGGACTGTTGTATACCGGTAGGCGGGGTGTTCTCTCCTGGTCCCCTTTCGAAAGCCTACGTCTCCTTAAAACCGAGTTACGGTAACTACGCCCTATCTTGTTAACTGGGGTCCGAGGCGAATGAGGATTAAAAAAAAAAAAAAAGATACATATCTTCACCCACAGGCACCACTATCAGATAATACCAAAATACGGGTAGAGGCTATACATTAACATGGCAAATATGGCAGAGGGAAGGTATCGCCCAGCTTTCACACATTTTTAATGAAGGTACGATAAAGCCCTTTCTGGAAATATGCAACAAATGTCAACTAGACCTAACACAACAACTCTAATATAATCAACTACTGAGCTGTACGAAAGGGATCCAATGAAAACTGAATGCAGAAGATTTTGTGCCCTCAATGTTTTCAACACATCTCTATACTTGGGGAGCCTAGAAAAAGCTAATCTCAGGACTATCCTGAATGCTTATCTCCGAACTGTACTCTAAACCTACAGCATCTCAAGTTATTGAAATGGCAACCTCTTTTGCAACATCCCCCCATGGCAAAAGGATGGGGACCATGACCATGATAGAAGCCTTCGAGAGGCTAAGCTAACATTCAGTTACTTCAAGATCCTACATAACTGGATTTGGTCTCACTGCAAGCTTTTGAGGGCACAACTTGATCAATCCAATACATGTTGGTGATGTACATAACCAGGGACAACATATTCTACATTTTATGGTCATGTAGTGAAATTCAGAAATACATGTCCCAAGTATGGCAGAAATTGTCCACCATTAGTGGCATGAACCTTGCACCAACTGAGGAACTAATCATACTTCGAGACACCAGATGTATGAAAAAGATAACAACACACAAACTTCGCTGTATAGTGACAGCACTAGCTACAGCAAAGTTGTGTATCCTTCATCACTGGAAATGTACAGAAGCACCGACATTGCATGAGTGGAGTGAAACAATAGCTGCAACGGCTGGACATTAACAGCTGATATAAGATGAATGACCAACTCACAATATTCAAGACCATCTGGAACCCTTTTCTCACTTGGACAAATTATTTGCCTTCATGGTTGGGCCTTTATTGGATATAATATTTCTGGTTATATCGTACGTAGAGCTGTTGTGCTACTTGAAAATTTCCTAAACTGTAAGTATAAAATCATTTCCTTCTAAATGTTCTCTATAATTTCCATGTTATACTAGGAAAGAATATCTTGGAAGGTATGTGTAATCTTACCACCTTTCATTAAAATATTGTCAGTAAGTGAATGTTGATATTCACAAATAAGCAACTTACTTATTTTCCATTGTGAACAAATGATAACTGTTCTGAAAATACAAAATCAAATAAAAATATTAATTAAAAAAGAAGTGCAAATAGGGCAGGGCACAGCTCTCCTCCCAGCCATACTGGCAGGGTTCCTCATCCTGTGCAAACCTAATCCCCTTTGTGTCACTGTCTGGGGGGAATACACAGACCTAAACAACAGAGCCATTCACAGTCAAGGACACTGGCATTAGGCACAAATAGTTAGGACAAGAAAATGCTAACTTTCTAAAAGTGGCATTTTTAGAACTGTGACTTAAAATCTGACTTTACCATTAAAGAGGATTGTAAATTACAATTCATTTGAGTCTAAACAGCATATCTCTACCTGCTTCCAATGCAATAAGATAACCCAGTCTTAGGCAATGGGAAAGAATGACCTTACTGTAGAGAAAACTACTTTGGGAGTTTTTCGTAACAGGACGTCTAAAACTTAAAGCCACATGTTCTACTTTTAAAATTCCATGCACCGTTCCCTATGGGCTTTTAAGGCCTGCCTTAGGGGTCATTTATATGTATTAAATGGGAATATTTAGACCTGATCTTTAAAAAATGTTTACAGGTCACAATGTCAGTTTAGAATTGCACTATAGGCTGCTATGGCAGGTGAGAGACATGAGCTTCTTGAGTGGGTGCCACAATGAGTGCGTGCTGCAGGCCACAAGTAGCATTAAATTTACAGGCCCTAGGTACAGGCAGTACCAAATACTAAGGAATTATAAGCCAATTAAATGTGCCAATTAAGTGTAGGCCAAATTTACCATGTTTAAGGAAAGGGCACAAGCAATTTAGCACTGGTTAGCAATGGCAAAGTGCACAGAGTCCTAAAGCCAACAAAAACGAATTCAGCAATGTAGGAAGGTGAAGGGAAAAGGATTGGGGGGATACCACGCTAAAAATGTCAGGTCTAAGAATGCCCAAATGCCCAACACATTATACATGCCTCTGAAGAATCCTGCTGTTTTTCCTTCCCCCTTAGGAATAGTTGGTATTCTGCTTAATAACTAGGCCTGGGTGGAGAAATTCACTCCGCTCACAAGTGAACTCTGCGCTCTGCATGTAACATAGAGTTCCTGCTAAATTCCGCCACCCAGCGCTGAGCGGATTTTTATTTCTGTTCGCATATGTGAGACTTCTTTCGGCACGTGCTGGTGAGTGCTACGAGACTTGCCGGCTGCTAGCGAGCACACTTGAGATTTTGGCACCCGCTAGCGCTGCTTTCAGCCGTGATGGCATCTTTTTTGTGATGCTGGCAAATGCGAACGACTCCGGCTGCACAACGAGAAGTTTCTCTACTCAAGAAGAAGCTAAATCTACTCAAAAAGATGTTTTCAAGTAAAATCATTTACTCCAACAGAATGCTCAAGTTGTTTTTTAGTGCGAGAAGCCATTTTTTATATTACCTTTTTTTTTCAACAAGAAGGAAGCACCCCAGACACTCCAACTTCCTGTTCCTGTCCAACAGGCTCCACTCTGTGCTTTCTCCAGCTCCTGGTCACTTTTCATATGGATTTCCAGCTGGAAGGATCACTCTCTTTGTCTGCTGAATATATACCATTGCGTTTAAGTATTTTGTTTTTGAGATATTGCAAGTAACTTCAAAAACCCCTATATAAGGGTGTTGTTTGTTTGATAAAGGGCATATATCAGTATTTATGTGTCATTTTAGTCGATTTTCAAAATTTACTGTGGTGGGTGACCTGCAGTTCTAGTATGGGCCTACTTATTTTTTGCATTTAATTTTTCATCCATTGTAAAGGAAAAATGTTATATAGTTCAGTACATTTTCTCCATGTTTGTTAAATTTACAATAGTCATTTATTTTACTATGTGGCCTAGTCTGCCAATGGGCAATCCAGCTAGTAGCCTCAGGCCAGTACTAGTCATGGGTGCATGAAACAACAGTTTCTGTGGTATATGTTATTTTAAAACATCATGTAGGGCTGGAATGGCATTGGATTAAATTAAACATGTGCTGGGTTTTTTGTATTTGACTTTTTTTTCTGAAAAAAGTGTATAGGTGCTGTAATATCTGATGCCTTGGAAGGATGTGTGTTGTAAAATATTTATGGCTCAGTTAATGTAATTTTTGGCTTTTTTGAATTAATGGTAGGACATTGTTTTCTTCAGTGTTACCAATTCCTCCTTTGTCTGGCCAATGTGTGTGTGTGTTTGCCATAAGCCACCATTTGTTTTTGTTCTCAATGCCATGTGGCCAGGGGCCATTTTGTGTAGCCAGTGTCCATAGGCCTGCGTGTGTTCTTTGTTTTCCATGCCCCCTTGCTTGCTGTTGTTGTTTCACCATTTGGTTGGTGTCCATGTTGTGGTATAGGCCTGCATGTGTTCTTTGTTGTGACCATGCCTCCTTGCTTGCTGTTGCTCTTTGACGATGTGGCTGGTGGCCATTTTGTGCAGCCACCTTTTTTTCCAGTTTTCAAGAGAGATAGATAGGAGAGGGCTATGCCAAGTCCAAAGGACTGGGCCATCTACACAAATATAATCGAAAAAGGGAAGGATTGCGACCAAAAAGCGGCAACCCAGATCCCATACGTCCAGTATAGCGCACTGCTAATCATTGGACCCGTGAATTATACACACAAGAAAGAGTGCTTAAGAAATAATGCCAACAAGGTGATGATTATACCAGTCATCCGAGATCTCCCAGAACTTTGGGCCTGATTACGATGGCGGACAGACTTCTGTCCATCCGCCATCGTCCCGGGTCTGGGGACCGCCCGCCTATGAGGCGGTGGTCCCACATATGGTATTACAATGCGGCCACCACCACGGTGGCCGCAAGTGCCATGTTTTCCATTGTGGTGGGTGCTGCTGGCTGCAGCACCCGCCGCAATGGAAAAAATGCAAGTTTTGAATTTACGTGCACTACGTGGCAGGCACCACATGTGCCTGCAACATGGTGCAGGGAAATGTGCCCCCCAAGTGCAAAACCAAACTGCTCCTTCTCAAGGGGGCCCCGCAATGGGCCCCCAAAGTCCATCTACACCAGCCTTTCCATGGCGGGTGTACCACCATGGAAACGCTGGCAGGGAGGGACCATCATTATCACAACGGCGGTGCCTGGTAGGAAAATGGCTTCCCGATGGCGGGCGGGCGGAAAACGGCCTCACGATGGCGGTGAACCACCACGGACAGCCTGTCAGTGGCGGGTTCAACGCCATCGTAATGACCCCCTTTGTTCTCTTCGAGTGAGATGTATCCCGGTCTAGTTTAGATATTCTTTGTACTGAACACAACCATTATGACTCAAGGGGGGGCAAGGGAGAATCCACTTAATACAAATCTCTCTTCGTGCAAGCAAAATTAAAACAAAAATATGTGCTTTTTGTGTCTTAAAAAAATGCCTACTATCCCCCCGTCCACCAACCACCACAAAAATTACCAAAGCCAGGCTCACCTTAATCTCTTGACCCGTAATCTCAGAAAGAGTCTTACCAACTTTATGCCGAAAGATCTGGATTAAAATGCACTGCCAGAACATATAAACATCGCTTGCATTTTCTTCGCCTCACTTCCTTGCCACCCGATTTCCCAGCTTCGACAGTTTGACAGTTTGACAGATGATTTCTCCTAAGCGGCGCAGCCTTTACACATAGCCACAAATAAGACATAGATACTTGCCAAAGCGATTCAAGGTCCTGGTTTGGCAGTTCCATCTTCCAGATCTCCGTGAGCAGGTCTTACACCTCTTCTCTGGTCTGGGTTAACATCTAATACCACTCTGAGACTTGTTTCCGTAGGAGCGATCCTTGCTGAATCCTGTCCTCCCAGTACTGTTCCCCCTTGCCACCCTTTCCGAAGCCCTTTGCCCAACTTACTAGTTGATAATATTTAAATTTCGATACGGAGCCCTCAGAAATATCTACCAAATACAGCCAGGATACTAACTGATTGTCATTTATTATTTGTCCCCGTCTATGGATACCACAGTCACGCAAAGGAGTTGCGAGAGCTGGGGTAGTCCCATATCGGAGCAAAACTGCTGTAATAAGGTATTTCTAAAGAGAGCCTTACACGGTACCACCGCTTGCACGCACCTGCAAAGGTCTTAAGTCCCACTTTTTTGAAGAACTTCGAATGACCAAATTAAAAGAGGAAGAAATCCCCTTGCCCGGGAAGACCAACAGTAAGAGCTCTTAATATTGTTGAGAAAATGGAGTGGTCCATCAACAACTGGCATACATTCACTAGGTGAAAGGCACAATAATATTGATAGAGGTCTGGATTTTCAATACCACTGTGTTCCTTTTTCCTACGGAGCTTCCTCCAAGCAAATCTAGTCCTTTTATCCCTCCAAATAAAACTACTGAATTCACCTTGTACCTTCTTAAACCACTCACTTTTAAACTCTAACGGGATTGCATTGAACAAAAACGTAAATTTAGGGAGAATTGACATTTTTAGTAGATTGGATCTACCTATATATGAAAGTGAAAGACCGCCCCACATTTTAAGTAGCTTTCTAGCCCCAGAGTTTACATTGTTGAAATTGAGCTGAACTATTTTGTCTAGGTCGTATACTACTTGGATTCCCAAATATCTTATTTCTTGTCTTATCAAATCGCTGGTGTATTTCGTATTACATTGCATTATCTCAGTTTTTTGCTGATTAACACAATAACCGGCCACCCTTTCAAACCCTTCCAGAGTATCCCAGATTGCCGGGATACTTGAGGATCATTGTAGTATTTGTATATTAACAGTGTTTCATATTATATCAATTTTTTGCATTTTTCACCTGCACCTCTTTTCTTCCCAATGGGTTTCCTATTATCCCCTAGTACACCAGTGATTAATTTTTTTTTTGTTATTTAATATTTATTATTTTTTTCTTGTTCTTTTTTGTTTTGTTTTGTTTTTTAACTTACATTTTTAAAATATTTTTGCATTTAAAAAAAAAATTACGTTTAAAAAAAAAATCCCACTATCCATCCACTACCTGCCTGCCATAGGTGCACAGCCACACAACAGCATTAGTTTTTTAAGTATTGTTATGCTATTTTCCTCTGGATCCTTTTTGAAGAACTTCGGATGACCAAATTTAAAGAGGAAGAAATAGCCATGTCCGGGAAGACCAGCAGTAAGATCTCTTAATATCGGTGAGAAAAAGGAGCGGTCCATCAACAACTGACGTACATTCTTTAGGTGAAAGGCAAGATAATATTGATAGACGTCTGGACTTGCAATACCACCATATTTCTTTTTCCTACGGAGCTTCCTCCAAGCAATTCTAGGCCTTTTATCCCTCCAAATAAAACTACTGAATTCAGCATGTACCTTCTTAAACCACTCACTTTTAAACTCTAATGGGTTTGCATTGAACACAAATGTAAATTTAGGGCGAATTGACATTTTTAGTAGATTGGCTCTACCTATAAATGAAAGTGGAAGATCGCCCCACATTTTAAGTAGCTTTCTAGCCCCAGAGGTTACCTTGTTGAAATTGCACTGGGCTAGTTTGTCTAGGTTGTGTACTACTTGGATTCTCAAATACCTTATTTCTTGTCTTAGCAAATCGCTGGTGTATTGCGTATTCCATTGCATTATCTCAGTTTTTGCTGATTAACACAATAACCAGAAACCCTTCCAAAACCTTCCAGAGTATCCCAGATTGCCAGGATACTTGAGGATCATTGTAGTATTTGTATATTAACAGTGTCTCATATTATATAAATTTTTTGCATTTTTTACCTGCACCTCTTTTCTTCCCGATGGGTTTCCTAGTATCCCCTAGTACACCAGTGATTAATTTTTTTGTTATTTATTATTTTCTTCTTTTACTTTTTTCTTTTCTTTTCTTTTTTAATTTACACTTTAAAAATATTTTTGTATTTTAAAAATAATGTTGTACTTTTTTTTTTTAAATCCCACCATCCATCCACTACCTGCCTGCCATAGGTGCACAGCCACACAACAGCATTAGTTTTTTAAGTATTATTATGCTATTTTCTTCTGGACCCCCTGCCTGCCATAGGTGCACACACACCAGCATTAATTTTTTAAGTGTTATTCCATTTCCCCTTCACCCCCTTGCATACCTTAGGTCCACACCAGCATTTATTCATTCAATAAGCATTATTCAATTTTCCCCTGCACCCCCCTGACTGCAACATGTGACTCCCTTCGATGCACACAAAGCAAACAGTTACATCTGTATCTTGTTATTCTGATTGGAAACAAAATATGATGTTCTGGTGGTGTGGTTTGACTTTGGAATGGATACACTTTTGTTGTTAATTATTTAGGATAATAATGATAACTTAAGTAACCCCACTAAATTAAATTGTCTTTGTCTATACTAATTTAAACTGCAACAATTCTACGTTTCACTTAGTTTTTTCTTCCTTGTTTGCTTTTAGGTGCACAAGGGGCTTCACCCACAGTACTGCCACACAGTCAAGTGTGTCCTCCAATCTCTTCTGCTTGTGCAGCTAAGTGCCATTGCCAACTGACAACTTCAAGTTGACCGCAAAGAAAGGAGCTGCCAAGACAGTGGTCAGTAGGGAGAAGTAGAAGCAGATTTCCACCACTGGTGTGCCGGTCCCAACCTTTTTCGGGGGTCGTGTGCCTGCTGCACTGTCCTCCGGAGAGCAAGCTGGGAGCAGTACTCCTGCATTAATAGCATCACTCCAACCTAAGCCCAAGGCCATGTCTTTCAGCGAGGCAGCCACTGCAATCATGGCCACGTTGACAAGCAGTAACATTGCATTGGATTTGTCTCTTTCACAAAGTAGTACTCAAACATTGCTGGAAAGTCAAGACAGTGGACAATAGTCACAGCCAGCAATAGATCTTCCTGAAGTAGGAGCAGAACAGGAGGTTGAGCGTCCTACTGAGCAGCTGAGCAAAAACCTCCTCTTTTACAAACATTGGCTTCCAGGTCTCCAGCAAGAAAAGGAAGGGTACTCCACCATCTTTTCCAATCCCCCCTTCGGATTATCTGTATACAGATTGGACCATGACTGAGTCTGAGACATGCCAGAAGAGGTTCAGGAAAATGAGAGTTCCTGAAAGCCTTAACATTATGGGAGGGGATAAGGAGGATGATGAGCCAGTGATTGTCATTAAAGCTCACCCAGAGAAGACCCACATTACCCCTCCTATTGAACATGCGCTGAGGGATGTGGCACTACCACCAGCTTCCATATTTGCAAGGCCCCGTTGAGACCTGCATCCACCCACACCTCATGTAGTATGCACTGCAAAGAGGCAATTATTGACAAACCTGCCTACCTGCATGTCTTCGGACATTGCCAATGGCACTAGTGACCTACTGAAAAAATACACCTCTCCAGTTTGGGACTTCTTTACAATTAGCAAGCAGGAGAAGAACATAGCAATATGCTTCATTTGGCGGACTAGGGTTCATCGAGGTAAGCCTGGCTCACACTATGGTACCGGAGGCCAAATGACCCATATGAAAAAATATCCATGCAATCCGCTGGTAGGCGCATCTTAAAAAAATTAGTGGTGGTGTTGAAGGTAGTGAGAGAGGGAAATCAAATCCGATCATGGTAGAGGTGAAGGTGATGAGACAGAAGAGGGTGACATCTTTCCTCAAAGCAGCCCTGTCCCCATCAGTGCAACAGTATCACCCACCTCAGCAACCTCATAATGGCACAAGAGTCATGTGGGGACACTGCAGCAGCATACAGTGACTGCCCCAACAAGATGTGCATTGAGCCTACCACCTGCTGGTTCATCTTCTCTCTGTAAGTTGCCTGCATCAACGGCAGTGGTACCAGAAAAGAAAAAAATTCAGCACTTTTCTACAATGGGAAGCTGGCTAAAATGTTAGCGCTAGACCTCCTCACTATTTCTATTATGGAAGGAGTGGGTTTTTTAGAATTTGTGGCAGCCGTCTTCTCGAAATGGAAGGTTCCCTGTAGAACCTATTTTACCAGAGTTGTTTTTTCAGTGTTCCATCATAATCTGCTGCAATTGGTTGGACAAGGTTTGCAGCAGCGTGCTGTTCACACTATCCACCTGACAACAGACATGTGGACCAGTTGTCAAGCCACTGATTACATGTGTATCACTGCACACTGGATCTCTTTTGTGGGGGTTAGGCAACAGATATCTGCAGGTCTTGAACCTGAAGAAACTTTTAAGGGCTTTTGGCGGCACAAAACAGTAGCCATGTTCACCATGGAGAAATCCCGTACAGCTGCAAACTTCTTGGAAGACTTTAACAGCAAGGTGTTTAAATGGCTGCAACCTAGCAGTCTCAGAATTGGATTTTTTGCCACACAGATTTGGATTTGTTGCCACAGACAGATGGTGAATATTTCAGGATCCTTTGTTTGGCACATTGCATCAACATCGTTGTGCTGGACTTTCTAAAAAAAAAGACCTAGTCAGCAACTTACTGACTACCTGCAGAAAAATCTGCACTAATTTCAGAAATATTTTAAAGCCCAAAAGCAGTTGAGGATCTTTCAGCATGCTAATAGAGTAACAGTTAAAGCCCTCATACAGGAGGTGCCAACACGTTGGAACTCGACCTATTATATGTTGCAACTTTCTCTGAGCAGTACATACGGATCAATGAGTATGTCGTGCAAAGAGGGGATGCAACTGGGAAAAGCATGATCATTGAGATGGACAAATGAGGCCTTGTCAAATGCCTGACAGAGATCCTGCTTCCTTTTGAGATTTTCACAGGGGAAGTCAGCAAGGAGGACAGCACGAATGGCCAAGCTATCCAGTTGTTGCATCTGTTACAGGACCAGTTAAAAAAGGTGCTTGAAAGGTTCGCTCTCACAGGTTAGAATGAAAACAAAGATGCGCCTGAGTTGGTTGAGGGCTTAATCCTTCACTTAACTGATAATACAAGGATGCAAAAAGACATTGTTTTGTCCAAAGAGTATGTCTGTGACACAATACTTGATCCATGGCACAAAAAAATACTGGCCACTTTCATTCCTTTTGAAGAAGGGGATGTTTCACAATACAAGATGTAAATTGTTATGCGAGACAGAGTCCTGGAAGAAAAACTGCTGGAAATAAGAGTCCCACTCCCGGAAAGAAGTTCTGGGATGCCGCCTTCAACTTCCAGAGAGGGCAGACCTGCTGCCTTACAGCAGCCAACAACAGCATCAAGAACACCAGCAACAAGAATGACAATAAAAACACAAGAATCAACCCCAACCTCTGCATTGGCTTGGTATCAAGTGGAAGGGCTTAAATCCAGAGAAGAGGCGAAGGCAAAAGAGGGTGAGCAAGTGGTAGCACCAATGACCACTGAGAGTGTGTTCCAGGAGTATCTGGATGACCCAAAAGAGGTTTATCTGGATCAAAACCCATTGGTGTATTAGCATGGGAAGATGCGCAATGGCCAGTACTCAGCAGGCTGGCAATAAAGTATCTGGCTAGTCCAGAGGTCAGTGTGTCTGCTGAGCATGTGTTCAGTGTCGCTGGCGCAGTCATCACAGTGAGAAGGACCTGTCTCTCACCTCAAAACATGGAGAGACTCACTATGATCAAAATGAACCAACACTTTAAACCACCAAATTTCATCATTCCTGAAATACCACAGGAGGAGGAGGATGGTTATTAGTCAGACTCAGGTCAGAGTGTGTTAGCTGACAATCTTCTGTGCGAACCAACTGAGTTTGAGGACGAACTCTACTTCCGTGACTGAGTGGGCCTCTTAGAACTATTTATCATTGAACTGCTTTGCCCAAAAAAATGGATATAGCTAGGGGAACATTATATATTTTGTTTGTTTGTGTTTGACTGACTTATGCAGCCCCACCGTTTTAGGCACATGTATGGCCTGTTTGGAGTTGGACCAGTGTGCAGTGAAAAAGCTTCCTCCCCATTCCCTTTAAGGACATTGTAGAGACAATGCCTGCCTCTGTCCCATGCCTATCCTTTTTTATCCTCTAACAGGACTGCCCATGAACATTTGATTTGCAACTCTGCCCAACGTGTGTTGCTTGCATCAAAGAAAAGATACAAATGTACACCACAGTGCTTGGTTTGGAATAGGTCATTATTGCACCACTGAGTGATACCTTATTGAGTGATTGTGAGTGATGATTGATGATTCATTCAGTGGCAGACAGTGAGGGAGGGTGTACAACAAATTTGTAAGTTTGATTGTGAGGATTTGCGTTGTTTGGGGCCTGATGGGTGAACATTTTTCATGAAGGTGATTCGCCCTTCCCCTTTGACACTTAGCAAGATTTGCTTGCCGGGTCCACTCCTTTTTACTGGTTCTCAATCTTCAAAGTCCAGACAAGTCAGTTTAGTTAACAAACACAAATCTACATAAAACAATTACTCAATTTTTCTCTTCTGGTTCATCAACAGCAGTGCATTACGGGTCGATCTCTCACATATGGGTTGAGATGGAGTTGGACTGATTTTTTACTTGGAGTCAGGAGGATGATGGAAGGGCTCAGGGTGGGAGTACCTCAGGCACAGCCAGAAGAAGGAAGTAATCAACTTCAGGGAGACCAACATAATGACGACTCTAAGAGACCTACTGAGCTCTGTGAACTGGTGAGACGTGCGTTAATTTGGGAAATTAAATGCTGCTGAGTGTGTGTGCTGGCTCAAATGTAAAACTCCTTTATTATGTGGTTGTGGTATGGTGAGGGGCCTGTTGACAGACATGTGATGTCACATCATCACATCATGCACGCACTTGGCTAAGGGCCTCATTGCAAATCTGGTGGTCTGTGGACTGCCAGACTCGCAAGGGCATGGCGGTGGCGGTCTTCCGACCACCCTATTATGACCAGAGCCATCGGGCCAACCTAGAACCACCGCAACCACCAGGGATCAGAGATCCCTGGCGGTGGTGCAGCGCTCTTGAGGTCGCAATATGCTTGGCTGGACCACAGCTGTCCCGCCAAGCATATTAAAAGTTTCCTCTTGAGCAAAAGTTTTCATGGCAGTGAGTCTGCCATGAAAACTGTGGCAGAGAGGAAATAAAGGGTCCTACAGGGTCCCCTGTTGCCTCAGGACCATGGGGTGCATGCAGGGGGGCTCATGTTGTGCCCCCTCATGTGCATGCACCGCAGTACCTGCACAGCAAGTACTGATGATTTTGATGTTCCCATTCTGGTGCCCATTTCACAGGCACCACCATGGGAACACCAAAGAACTGCCCGCCAGACAGGAGAAAACTCCCAATCTGGCAGGCGGTTCAACCACGGGTTTGGCTGTGCGGGACTGAGGTGGTCCTGCTCCCACACCACCAAAGTCGTAATGAGGCCTTATATGTTATGAATGTGATGACAATTGTGAGATTAATCAGCCTGGTAGATACAGCCACTTGTCCATGATTGGTTGTAAATTGCTTCACTTCTCAATTAATCGATCGCAAATGAGTCATAAAATGAATGTTTGCAGCAGACTATGCTTTTGCTCTGCCTCTGAGTTTTCTTGTGACAGTCCTCATGATGCTTATCTTCTGTCCTTCTCCTTTACTCTACAATATCGTTTCTGTTTCACAATCCGCAGGCCTTCTCTTCTCCTGCACAAAAGGAGAAAGCTCAATAGCTCTCTTGCTTACCTTACCGGACCACTTCAGCCCGGCACCCAAAATTGACAGACAATCAGAGAAGAATGAAGATGCACCACCCAATTTGGCAATGCAGTATCATTTTTCTTTCAACAATCATTGTTTAGACCTGTGTGGATTCACTTCGCACCTCCATCATTTGCATTTTTCAAATCTAGATGACTGAACATTTTGATATATAATAATAACTTGGGTCTCTGGGGCTGAAGGACTTTTTGCAACGCATTTACCTGAACTGCGTCATACTCATTCCTTTATTTTCTTTCACAAAAGATTGATGATGATGTGCTACTCATTGCCCTGATGAATATAGTCCTTGTGTAATGTTTTTTTTGTCACACCTTTCCCCAAATCCCCTTTCCCATTCATTCATTAAACCTCTAACCCTCTTCCCCCAGGCTGTGCAAATTATTGAGGAGTAACTTAATTTTTCACCATAAATTGATCACCCACTTGGTGGGGCGGATGTGGTGAAAGCGACACCAACTCATTGTGGGATCGTATATGACCTGAGTACTTGCCCCCACCGGCCACATTTACACTCCCACACATTCTTCAACATCCTCATTCAGGCCTTGTGTTGTGTTGCATAACAGCATAACCTTGCCCACTCCTGACTCTGAGTCCACTTCTCCTGACTCGAGTATTTCATAAGTTTAGTTTTAATTAAATACTAGCTCCTTATTGCTCAGTAGAAATTACCATTGCTAGTTTTTGTTATCATATCAGATCTTCTTTGTTGTGTCATTGTGGTAGTCTGGCCTTTCTAAAGGTATGATATAAATAATACAGCCCACTAATTCTGTTTTCTCATTCAATCTAGTTGCCTATGATGAATAATCCTTTGATTAATCCTATGGTTGGAGTTCACCTAGGTGGGAGTGAGCCTCACTTGTGATTCCTTCCCTGTTAGCATGCTAGCCTGTTACCACTACCACCACCATAAGATTGCACTATGTGATACCCTGCAGTAAGAAGACTGAGAGAGGTAGCAGCCCTTGCTTCATCTATTCAGGTAAGAGAACTATGAAGTGAAGAGAACTAGTTTAATAATAGCTAAAGTCTACTGAAGATGTTCAACAGAAAAAAGAAGGTCAAGGCACTAAATACCTGCACCAGTCAGTCTAGTAGAATGTAAATAAAGCAGAATTATGGTGCAAAGAGCCAGGAACGTGACCTGCCTACGTCCCCACTGATTGGGAAACCCAAAGACACAAGGAACAAGCTGGCTCAGCACACATGTATTGTTATACACAGTTTTTCAAGTACACAGTAATAAACAGTGGTCAATAATTTAACTTTAGCACGGCGTCTCCCAAATGAGTCACATAAGTCATCATGTTGTGAAAAATATATACATCTTTTATTCCTTTATTCTTTTGTTCAAAAATTTCTTGTTAAAACACGACACAGAATTCATAGCCGACGCGACGCGTTTCGTCCCAATGGGACTTCTTCAAGGCTATGAGAATTTATACAAAACAAAAATTAATACACATATAAATTTATACATTTAAAACCACATTATTTACAAAATGTTACCACAAAATATAATATACACTTTTGTGTTTTAAACCAATCTAAAAAAGTGCTAAATTGACCGCATTGAATTTCAACTAATCTCAAATACATTTATGGGAAGACACCTCAAGATAAAGAACCATCAGTTACAATCATTTGAAGGAAGGAAAATATTATCAGTAGTGAAATGAACCATGCAATTGTTGTAAAGCATATATAACATCTTCATAATATTGAGCTCAAAACGATGAGAACAATTACAAAGAGAGAGGCAAGCCTATACATTATTTCAAATAATCCCCATTGGTATATCTAAAGAAATGCACTAACACTTTCTATTGTGGACATCGTCATTTAAGCGCATCTAGTTAGTCTATATATTGAGTTGGATACAAGATTTCCAAACATTTCTTGGTATTTATAGAATATTGCAATTCATCCTGCATACCTGTAATGTGTTTAAATAGTCCACATGAACATTGCCCAACACTCTTATGGGCTGTACGGATTGTTTTAGCAGTGAAAATCTGTAGAGGAATAGAATAAAAAGGGGACTGATTTTATATCCAAAGCCAATCCACCGCAATCACGACTTCATTAGTCCCTGAAAAAGCAAATGAATAAGAGATATCCAGCATACCTTCGTGTTTAAAGACGTAAAAAGGCGCACAGCTGGTGTATGTCAAGAGTTCAATGATGCATCCAGAAATTGTATGGCAAGACAGTCTGTGAAAAAATATTAGTAGAAATGTAATCAAGTATGTATATTCGGATATTTCTGTGCGATTAACGGTAGTTATTACACCAGAGCACTAGTTATTCATTATCATTAATTCCTGCTTATAGGACAAAATGTCCCTGATTTCACATATATTGATCATACTACCCTGCACAATGGTCTTGGGATAGCATGATTTTAAAGAGAAAGGGTCCTTGCGGGGACAAATATTGCCCCTCACAGCAAGTAATACTCCATTATGCTTCCAATCCTAACATGTTAATATCGTCAAATCAGCACAGCAAGTAATACTCAGTTGTACTTCTAATCCTAACATGTTAATATCGTCAAATCGGCATTATCTATAAAATGCATAATGTGTGCCTCATGCCAACTAGCGGAAAGCTTTTGAAAAAGTACTGTTTAAATTAGACGATCCTTGCAACTCCAAATCTTGCGCCACACGACAAGTAGCACTGATTTATACTACTACTACTAACTTATTGCTTATACTGCATCAACAACAGTTATAGAGAGCATACAGCCCCATAAAGAGGTTAGCATAAGATGGAGCAAACCTGGAGCCCATCGTAGTGCCCTGCTTTTGGAGAAACCACTCACCATTATGCATAAAGGCATTCTGTGTTAGGATCAATTCAGACATGTGCAATAACATGTGCGTGTGTTGCAAATGTTTTGCATTGCGTTTGTATAAGTAGAATTTCAATGCTCTTAAGCCACAATCCCTCTGAATACAAGTATAAAGACTTTCCACATCCATAGTAACAAATGTGAAAACGTCCTCTTCCCATTTGAAATCCTCAAGTTTTCAGATTAAGTCTCTACTGTCCCTCAAATAAGAAGGTAAATTTAATACAAAGGGCTGGAGAAAGGTGTCCGTTGTTGATGTCGGCAGCATACAGGTGCATTATATTAACGCTTTGGTATATATACGAGCTCATCGAGGTGTTCGGTTCTGACCGTTCTTTGAATTTGAGCCTCATTCCATGCTGCTGACCTATACGCTACACGTAAGTTTTTACAGAGTTAAAATGTAGTTACGCAATTTGTCAATAAAGAGCAAACATGCGCGGTAGCTGCATTTCTTTTCAAACAGCACTCACCATTTGCTGTTTTTTGTTTGTGTCGGTTACTTTATTGCCAGTCTCCTTTACCTTAGAAAACTGTTGATACTTATGTAATAGGATAGGATTTCAACATGGCGACTGTTCTTACGCTGTTAGATTGCTTTGCGATATTGAATTGACAACCTTTTTTCATTTCATAATTTTGCTGATACTGATGTAATAGAAGGCGTTTTCCAACATGGCGACTGTTGTTACGCGATTAGATGGTTCCGTGAGACAGTGTGGAAGTGTTAATACTGCAGGGCTTTTTAAGTTATATTTAGCATATTTAAGTATTATTGTTTAGGCGCCTATATACTCAACGGCCACAGCATACAAATGGCTTTGACACTGATGTATGACCTAAGTTTCTCATAATTTTTTCATTCTAACAATGAAAATTTAGCATGGGGTTTTCCTATTTTTAAAATAAAAAAAATGTTCAGAGATCTTTTTAGATTTAAAAGTGTGTACCATGGCCCGCAATATTATACATGCAAATGCAGCCACTTATAAGGGTGGAATCATTATTGTTATTATTTGATAATACATGACATATATTTTACGTTACTTATCGGCAGCTACCACTTAAAACAGATGCCTGCTCGTCGTGATTTTTTTACTAAATCACGTGATGCGATTAAATGACTTATATTCATATACATAACGGCCAATGTGGTTGTGCGGTCGCTCGGATTGATGCCTTTGCCTGTAATAAAGTGTTGACCTGTTTCCCGAAAAGAGTAGTTCACACAGTTTAGAGGCACTTTGATTACAAACATGCTCTCTATAACTGTTGTTGATGCAGTATAAGCAATAAGTTAGTAGTAGTAGTATAAATCAGTGCTACTTGTCGTGTGGCGCAAGATTTGGAGTTGCAAGGATCGTCTAATTTAAACAGTACTTTTTCAAAAGCTTTCCGCTAGTTGGCATGAGGCACACATTATGCATTTTTTAGATAATGCCGATTTGACGATATTAACATGTTAGGATTAGAAGTACAACTGAGTATTACTTGCTGTGCTGATTTGACGATATTAACATGTTAGGATTGGAAGCATAATGGAGTATTACTTGCTGTGAGGGGCAATATTTGTCCCCGCAAGGACCCTTTCTCTTTAAAATCATGCTATCCCAAGACCATTGTGCAGGGTAGTATGATCAATATATGTGAAATCAGGGACATTTTGTCCTATAAGCAGGAATTAATGATAATGAATAACTAGTGCCCTGGTGTAATAACTACCGTTAATCGCACAGAAATATCCTAATATACATACTCGATTACATATCTACTAATATTTTTTCACAGACTGTCTTGCCATACAATTTCTGGATGCATCATTGAACACTTGACATACACCAGCTGTGCGCCTTTTTACGTCTTTAAACACGAAGGTATGCTGGATATCTCTTATTCATTTGCTTTTTCAGGGACTAATGAAGTTGTGATTGCGGTGGATTGGCTTTGGATATAAAATCAGTCCCCTTTTTATTCTATTCCTCTACAGATTTTCCCTGCTAAAACAATCAGTACAGCTCATAAGAGTGTTGGGCAATGTTCATGTGGACTATTTAAACACATTACAGGTATGCAGGATGAATTGCAATATTCTATAAATACCATGAAATGTTTGGAAATCTTGTATACAACTCAATATATAGACTAACTAGATGCACTTAAATGACGATGTCCACAATAGAAAGTGTTAGTGCATTTCTTTAGATATACCAATGGGGATTATTTGAAATAATGTATAGGCTTGCCTCTCTCTTTGTAATTGTTCTCATCGTTTTGAGTTCAATATTATGAAGATGTTATATATGCTTTACAACAATTGCATGGTTCATTTCACTACTGATAATATTTTCCTTCCTTCAAATGATTGTAACTGATGGTTCTTTATCTTGAGGTGTCTTCCCATAAATGTATTTGAGATTACTTGAAATTCAATGCGGTCAATTTAGCACTTTTTTAGATTGGTTTAAAACACAAAAGTGTATATTGTATTTTGTGGTAACATTTTGTAAATAATGTGGTTTTAAATGTATACATTTATATGTGTATTAATTTTTGTTTTGTATAAATTCTCATAGCCTTGAAGAAGTCCCATTCGGAAGAAACGTGTCGCGTCAGCTATAAATTCTGTGTCGTGTTTTAACTAGAAATTTTTGAACAAAAGAATAAAGGAATAAAAGATGTATATATTTTTCACAACATGATGACGTAGGTGACTCATTTGGGAGACGCTGTGCTAAAGTTAAATTATTGACCACTGTTTATTACTGTGTACTTTGAAAAACTGTGTATAACAATACATGTGTGCTGAGCCAGCTTGTTTCTACTGAAGATGTTGTTTATCTAGTTTTATGTAGGCAATGTAGGCAATGGCAATGTCCCCCTAGTGGTCAATATAGTTACAGGGGGTAGTAGGACAAGGGTATATCTAACTGGTATACACTTTTCTGAGCAGATTTAAAAAACAGGATACGCTAAAAGGCAGCAGTGCAAAGTAAAAATCCACCATAAAGATTTGAGGCATAAATAAAGTAAAATAATTATTTCCTTTTATTTTTTTAACAATTATAAAATTTACCCTTTCCACCTACATCAGGCCCACCCCTTTCCCCAAACAAATCACCCTGTTCCCAACTAAAGTCCAAATAAAAATTAACTGTCGAAAGTCCAAACCCCGGTCCCAACTCCCTTTTCCAACCTCTCTACCGACAACCAAAGTTCCCCCCCACCAAAACCAATTTTTTTCATCAAAAGGCTTTGGAAGAGTGCTTAGTCTACGCAGTTCATGTGGCTGTCAAGTTTCTGGTCCATCTGGGACACCCTTTCCTTAAGCCATGCCAAATGCTGCAAGACACGGCACTGGAACTGGGGGTCTGAGCAGGAGAGGGGCAGCAATTTTGGTCAACCATGCACCTAACAGCTGTCGATGGCACTGGGTGAGACTTTGTTGGCTGGAAGCTGCAGCAGGCTTGTGGAACTGTGGCCGGGGGCAGTGGAAGCTACTTCAGCCTCCTCCTTCTCTAGTGCCACCAGCTGACAGTATTCCTGCTGGATTGTCTCCAGCCTTTGCCACTGCAGCCGGGCTGCTATCTCTTACCATGTTGGTACAGGTGGTGGACCAGCAAAAGCTATATCAAGAAAAAAACAAAAAGAAAAAAGACAAATTGTAAACCATGCTCTGTGCAAACACTGGTTTAAAATTAAATTGTGGCACAGTAGCAGTACATTGCCGGCCCCTCGGGCCATTGGAATTTGATGTGATTAGGAGAGTCACAGGGTCATTTTTTATCCATACATGCCTCACATGTAGAAGCACTCACTGGCTGAAAAGAATTAAGGCAGATTAACATAGCACCAGATTTAAAAAAGTTTTTTTTTTTTAGAGACTTTCCGAGTAAAAATCTAATCAGATACTTTGTGTGGAAAAATACAAATAAATGACCTTTCAATAATGAGTAAGGCATTATGCACTATGGAGTTTCACCCATCCTTCCTTCCTTTTTCCATCAACCCATCCTTTTTAGGAATTATTATGGGCTTTTGTCTGCTTAGTTGCATGATAGAAGAGGCCATAAGAACTCAACCACCACTGTAGCTGCTAAAGCGGGAGGTTCACAAATCACAACGCCCTTGCAATGTTATGTTATGTTATGTTATGGGAACGTTTAGAGCGCACGATTACCCGGAGGTGTCCTGGCGCTAGTTACTACTCCTTAGAGCTGAGCTGAAAAGGAGGATTATTTATCAAAAAGCCAGGTCTTTAACCCCTTCCTGAATGCTAGAAGATTGGTGGCATTTCTCAAATAGAATGGCAAGTCATTCCAGGCCTTTGCTGTGCACAAAGAGAAACTTCTGCCTCCCCATTGAGCTTTTTTTGTTGATGGGACTACAACCAACTTAGCTCCCAAAGATCTAAGAGTTCTTGCTGGTATGTACCATTGGAACTGGCGCCTCAAATGATCTGGTCCTGAGCCTTGAAGTGCTTTAAAGACCATACACAGAGATTTAAAATGCACCCGGTTCCTCACCGGGAGCCAGTGTAGTTTTTTAATCTCCTTGGAGATAGGAGAAAACTTGGAAGTGCCCGTAAGTAATCTGGCCGCAGCATTTTGTAGCAGCTGAAGCCTATACCAAAGTCTTTGTTGTATGTTTAAGTATAGGCTATTACAGTAGTCTAATCTTGACATAACCAATGCTGTGACTACCGTTTGCCGGGTCTCCGAAGGTAAAAACCTCAATACCTTCTTTACAGTTCTAAGAACATGCACTGTTGTTGAGGTTACTGCATTTACTTGGGCCCCAAAGGAGAGTTTCTCATCCAGGATTATACCCACATTTTTCACCTTTTTTGAGGGTGTAGGGAGAGACCCCATGGATGCAGGCCACCAATTAGGCGTCCAAAAATTAAGGTCGTTCCCAAACAGCATTACCTCCGTTTTTCCTGAATTCAATTTCAGGCAATTATCTGCCATCCATCTCCCTACAGATTCCATACAGTCCTGAAACCGTTTATCTAATCCCAGTTCTTGGCCAGGTAATAAAGACACCACAATGAGTTTATCAGTAATTGTCAATAGGCAAGCAATGTGACTTACCACTGCCCATCCCTGCCGCCACTGTGTTTACACCTCCAGCCGCCTCTGTGCCTGCAGAACTGTGCTGGTCCAGCATTGTTAGTCTGTGTGGCTATGAAAAACATTACACATTTTTATATGCCAGATACACCTCCCCTTAATTTTTTGTTTGAACAAAATACAACATCAAAAAATCACTACAGTTCGGTTAGCAGTATCTTCCCTCAAAAATATCACTTTGGGCATTTTGCTGGTTGACAATATTATAAAAGCCAGGTAGTCAAGCCAACCAAAACCCTTGCATAATGGTGGGGCAGAGCTATGATGACACGGAGTCATTGAAGCTCAATAAAGGGGGGGAATAATGGTCAATGAAGGACATCTGGTGTTGGTTGCCAAATTCAATGGGACCTCATGCTTTTCTGCCATGCTGCTCGGTCATGGAAACTGCTGACATACTGTATAAATGAATAATTTATAACACAACATTGGGTAGCTCCATCATGACCATGGCCACTCTCTCGTTTTAACTGTTTGAGTATGAGCAAGAAAAAGAAAGCCTTTTCAACAAACGTGTGGTGAATAATATTAGCTTACATGGGTCTGCTATCTTCACAGTAAGTACCAAAAATCTGTTCTCTTAGTCTTATAGTACCACAAGATATATAGAGCAGAGGGAAAGCTTGCTAACAAAGCAGAAGAAAACTACATAGTAGTACAGACAGGAGGAAGTCAACTACAAAACAGGAAATCTAAAAAAAAGATAATGCGGGGATAACAAGAATTTGGCAAACATTCGATAGAGGAGTTGAACCAAAAAACAGACAGTATTAAAAAACCAAGGAAAATGTAAATTATTCTAATAGTGGGCATAGTTAAAAGTTAGGGAAATAATAATAATAACAGGACCTACTGAGATCAGTAGCAATATCAGCCGCAGCGCTCGTGATGGCATCCCCGGCTCCCTGACCCACCTCAGAACTATCCCTCTTCTTGCCCTTGGGTTCTGATGTAAGAAATAAAGAAGATATAAAAATAGTTTAGTGGTACAGTTAATCTCCCCAAAAATATTTTTACAGGCAAATGCAGTAACATTGTCCTTTTTTAAAATCAGATCACCTATAGTACTAATATCTATCGAATTGTCCATCTTGATCACTGTAATCCCTGTTCCAAAATTCCCAAACCTAAACTACATTTGGGACTAATGCATTGCAACAAATAATCTTTCATTCTCATCTCATTCACATTTCTCAACCACCTTGATGGGTGTAAAGAGAGTAAGGATGACTAGGAGTCCTTTGATTGATATATGCAAAGTTTTATTCTGAATAATAATAAAAGAAATGGAGCAGTTACAGAGGGAAGTAGTACACTCTAAGGGAGGACTCCAAAAATAGAGTCCTTGGACTGTCTCCTTAGTTGCCCAGCGGTTCTCTGTTTGACTTTGTCTTCATCCGTTCCTGAGTTAGATGCTCATGACCACACCAAAGGAATGCCTCGAAACAAACACAGAGTGAGAGACTCATTGAGTCTCTGTTCTCTTGTTGTACACCCTCTAATGCCACAGGCTTTTATATATTTTGAGATCATGTGTTGACCATTGACATCAGGTTGCTTCAACTACATTTGTGAGCACAGTTTTATCTTATGTCAGTCTGAGCCTGCCTTTCAGCTGCAAATGCAGGCAGGCCCAGGTTACTTGTGCACACACAGACTACTTATGTTTTTCACTTCACCGAGCGAGAGAAATAAGAACAGACTGTGTGGGATGTGTACAGTGTCCAAGGTTGAGAATGTGAAGAATTCTGCTTCAGCTCTCATCGGAGCCTGGCCAGCTCCGTTGATTGACCTCAACACAGAGAGTGCAGTCAGCACCTACAGTGCAGGTGATGGGAGGGGGAGCTTCTAGAAGTCTCTCTCCATGTTAGTGAAGAGTATAAAGATACAGACCTCCTGGCGCTTTGACAGGAACTCTTTTAGGAGTGGACGCACTGCCTAGAGCCCTTTCCCATCTTATAGCTCCTGCTGAGACTGTCAACAGGTTCCCCAGTTGGGCTGGCAGGATGATGCAAGACAGACAGGTGAAGTATTCCAAGTTTTAATTACTCTTTTTTTGTTTTTATGTAATTATCTTTCTATGCATTTAATCTTGCATATATGTTCACTATATGCATTTATTTTAGTTGTGCATTATTGCCATTTGATAGATGGGAATATGCAGCAATAAGTATTTCCTTTTACTTAGGCTTTTGCTTATGTTGTATTTTCGTACTCTAAAGTGTATAGAGTCCTATTTTGAAGAGTGTTCACGTTATGTCCTGATATTTTGAAGTTTTGCTCAGGTGTTCTGAAGAGAAAGCAAGACACACCCATGACATGTGCACAAAATAAATTAAAATAAACAAACTGAAGTGTTTTTCTCTCTTTTGAAACCCTTCTCCCTTCCTTTCTTCCTTAAAGGATCCCTTCAGGTTGATAGGCCCCACCACCGACCCCAAAGACCCGAATATGGGACTTGCCTGTGGCCATGGCTCAGACTCGGAGCCGTGGCATCCTGAACCTGCTCACGTTGAATACTGATGCAATCTTGCCGGTTTTCCATGTCCCCATCTTCTCCTGCGTTAGTGACAACTGGCATTCTGTTGGCCTCTTCTACGGCCCTCGTACTGGTCTTCTTCACTTCGTACTGCCCGCCTCTTGTTTCTTGCTTCGCATCTTCCTTCTCCCTTGATCTTCCCACAACACAAAACCAGTGTTCGCCTGGCGTTCTTCCCCAGGCGTCTTCTGATAGCCTCCCTTTCTGCTTCCTGCCTCTCATATCATCGGCACGCATGTCGGAGCTTCTGGAGTGCTCTGGAAGGGATTCTTCTGGTTACCTTTATCTGCCATATTTGGAGGGGAGCCACCAACCATATTACAATACCCCCTTTCCAGGAGTGGCCGATCGGCCCAATCAGACAATGACTCCCGGGACAAGTAGCCCACTTTGTTCTGTAGGCAACCTGGACGGTGTTGCACCTGAAACAAAAAAGGTTGTAATGCTAGGGTTCAAATCTTTATGTCTGACTATCCAGACTAGTGGGCATGGTCCGTAAACACAGTAAAGGTACTTCCAAATAGATAATACTATATGCCTCTACAGCCCACTTAATATCCAGGCACTCCTTTTCGATTGTGGGATAACGTTGTTCCGGAGAAAGCAATTTCCGACTGATCTATACTATCGGGTGAAGATCACTGTTGCAGTCTGACTGAAACAGAACAGCTCCCAAGCCCCTCTCAGAGGCATCCATTTATAACACAAACAGTTGCTGAAACTTAGGACAAAGCAATACAGGTTCTTTACAAAGAATGTTTTTTAGACTGTCAAAACTCTTTTGCTGTTGCTTTAACCAGCTTTGCATCTTAGCAGGTTGACAGTTCTTTAGCATAGTGGAATAAACTGTCTATAAGTACCGCACTAATCCATAGAAGGATCATACCTCTTTCTTGGTGGTAGTAAAGGCAATATCTTTGATCACCTCTTCTTTCTCTACTTGGGGACGGACGGTACCTGCCTGAATTCGGTAACCAAGATAGTTGATGGAGTCTATCGCAAGAGTACACTTCTTCAGATTAGCTGTGAGACCTGCTGCTTGTACAGTTGAGACCACTGAGGACACCTGTTGTAGGTGTGAGACCCAAGATGGACTAAAAATAACAATGTCTTCTAGATAAGTTGTGGTGTAATTACGGTGAGGTTTTAATAATTTATCCAGCAGATGTTAGAACAGAGGTTTTCAAACTGTGGGGCGCGCCCCCCTTGGGGGGCATGGATGGGTTCCCAGGGGAGCGCACAAGCCTCTGCAAGTACATGTAAATGAAGATGGCCTGGAAGTGCAGCGATGTTTATTTGCTACATTTCCAGGTTGTCTTCATTTACTCCGAAGCCCTTGAAGTGAGATCAGAGTGCCGTGGGGCCGGAGGTCAGTGAGTGTGCTGCTGTGGGCTCAGCTGGGCAGTGTCTGGAGTCTTATCTCCGGCACGCCCGAGTTTTTCACAGGTCTTTAAAGACCATTTGCATATTTACATACCTTTGTAAACTGGTTACCAAGGCTTCGTTTTCTTTCTGGTTCCAGTCCCCCTTGGGCCCCCACTCTGCCTATTCCTTACATTTGTATTTTACATTTACTAGTGTGAGAATGCATTTCATGAAAAGGAATATAAAGTAGGGTTGCCAAAAGAAAAACACCAGCCATGTGTTGTTTAAAGAGCCTGCAAATACCTCGTCTTGACACTAAATAGGGTTATAAATAAAAAAGTATGTATTCATTTGCAATGTGACTTTTCTGTCTTTGTTCCCTTTAATTATCAGTCATGAATCATTCAGGCTGCCCTAGAACACAATTAAAAGTGTTTTCTATTTATATTTGCTGTTCGAAGTACGCACAGATAAGTGCTGAAAATATGGCTTTAGGTGACTGTTAATTTGTGTACCGCCTGCGACATCAAAATAAGATCTGGCAACCCTAATCATACGACTGGAAGTTTGTTGCAGGATCAGCACATTATTTATTTCCTCCACCCACGATCCCTGATTAATGACATAATAGCAATAGTTTAACTTATATTTGAAACCCTACGCCACCGTCAATAACATGCTGATTTACTTCAAGTGTCTGGGAATGCACCCTGCATTCAGACAACTCACTCCTCATTCTCACCCTTCACTTTCACGCTCACCCTGCACTCACAGCGATCACTCTGCACTCACAATGCACTTGTGCTGTTCACCTTGTACCTCACCCTGCAGTCACACGAGCACACTACTCACCCTGCACTCATGTGACACTTCACTCACCTGTCCCCCTCACTGCTCAATCTGCAATATCACTCAAACAAACCCATCGCTAGCCATGCATTAATTCGTCCCGCTCTGCACTTACATCCACACCCAAAATCATATGGTCACCTCTCTCAGACCGCAGTCACTCCTCTTACCCTACTCTCCCACTGTCGCATCGCTCACCGTGCACTCACATGGGCACTCCTGCCACCCACACAGCGCAGAGGGTTAATGTGCCTGCTAGAAAAGAGCGTGTACCATGCAGATCACAGAACTGAGTGTGAGTAAACTATGAGTAGCGCTATAAAAAAATGAAATGTTTGTCTGAAAGGCGCTATAGAGAGATGAGGTGCATTGTTGGTGAGTGGTGGTGAGGGAATTCATGGAGAAGGAGGAAATGGGGGAGGGGGCACCAAAAAAGACTGTTGCACCATGTGCGACCAGTGCCAGGGCCAGCCCTGTCTGGGAGTGCTAGCCCCCCCCCCCTGAAGTTCGGGTCTAGTTGCGCCCCCGGTGTGCTGGCAGGGTCAAAGAGGTTGCTAAAAAAAAAAAGCCTAAGTGTTTTGTGTTTTCACAGTCATGCAAGTGTGTATAAAATAATGCAATAACAGCTTAATTGGATAATAAATGCAAGTTAAACTAACCGGTGATAAATGCACTCTTTTAGGTTATGACTCCTCAGTTAGCGACTACCATCACTGCAGTCTGTGTGTGTTAAAGCTGAGCAGCACATAATTGAACGCTAGTTGGTGCAGAGGAATAGTGACCTTTGTATTTATAGTCAGGGCCACTGAAATTATGCAATTGTGCGGTTTTGGCATTTTGCGCATAGTTATGGATTTCCCGCATTTGCCACATAATCCATCATCTGCTGCATAATTCGCAGATTTAAAAAAAAAACTTGTTTCTAGCTCAAACGGTTCAAAAGTTACTAAAAATGCAGCAACACATGTTACCTCGCAGTGGAAGGCCCTTTCTAATGGTTGACTGGTCACCTTTCTGTTGCTTATTGCTATATGTGGCTGTTAATGTGGTACTTATGAGGGGCAATAAAAGCCAGGACAGTGTTAATAAGTGTAAAAATTGCAAAATAGTGCAGTAATGCTATCACAAAATATGCAGCATTATGCAGCATAATTCGCCTTTGCTTGCTGCAGAATTTTGTCAACCCTGCTGCATAATTTGGCCTTCTCATGCTGCATAATTCCAGTGGCCCTATTTATGGTGTTATGAGGTCCCAGCCTGTGGCAGAAAGCACTGTGAATATGTAAGTCATTATTTTAAAACAGTTTTACATATTCTAAGCTAGGCTGCTGCAAAATGATGCAGTGATTGAGATAAAACAAGTCCTTCAAAAATATGCTTTTTAGTAATAAGTAATCAAACTGTATCTAATGCAGACATTTTTTGTAAGTGTCTCCACTATTCCAGATCTCAGCTGATAACACCCTTACATTACATCTCAAAAAGAATAAATCTTTGCCACCATGAAGCTTTAAGGAAAGCCACTGGAATTATTCAGCAGAAGAGGACCACATTATGCCACAGGTTTGACTAAATAATGCAGCAAGAAAAGGTAAATTATGTGGCACAATGCGTCACATTTTGTGGTTAGCGTTACTTCATTATTTTGTTATTTTAACTCAAGGTAATGCTGTCATGGGAAATATTTCACCTCATTAGTACCAGTTTAACACCCAAATACAGCAGTTAGCAACTACAAGATTACCAGTCAATCTTTGCAAAGGGCCTTCCACTGCTCCGGAACACTTTGTCACGCTTTAAGTAACTTTTGTTCCGTTTGAGATAGAATCAAGTTTTTTGTTGAAATCTGCAGATTATGTAGCAAGTGCAGTAAACTGATAATTATGTGGAAAACGCTGCTGCTGCAGAAACTCATAATTCCAGTGGCCCTGGCTTTAAGTGACTCAATCAATTAATGGCTGGTAAGGAGGCTGGTTTCTTTTTTAACTTTCTGCACTACCACCACACCCTTCGCTTTGTCCATGGGGTGGCAGGTAGAAGGCCAGCAGGGTTGCATTGAGATGCAGAGCCCTAATCCTCTCGATCCCTCGGGTCTCACAGTAATGGTCTAGGAGACAGAGGAAAGGAGCGAGATTCATAGATATTGTCAAAGAGAAGGCCCAGAATAGGGAGCACTGTATGGGGACTCATTTTTATGTTTACAAATGGCCAGAGAGAGCTTCTTCAGAGAGATACCCCAAAGAAGGGGGCAATTTAAGTGTTTTTTTTTTTTAAAGGGACATTCATTAGTGAAGCTGGTACTGCTGCCAAGTGTGTAAGTGGCCTCTGCTGGTTATCATTAAGGAAGCAGATGCAGCAGGACTGGGGCCCAGGGATTTGAGGGGCCCACTGCATCACAGTTATGCCTGTCTACCTTTAAAAAAGGGGCATTGGAGCTTATTTTCCTTTCAAGCACCGAGGTGAAGATCCGTCATGGTGGGGAAGAGGTAAAAGATGCAGAGGAGATAGCCTGCTGCTCTGGACTGCAGTTATCATTAGTGCAGCAGGTGTAGTTGCATTGGGGTCAAAGAGTGTGAGGGGCTCACAACACTCCAATTATGGAGAGCAGTTTGGGATAATATCTGTTTTTGTTTGATGCATTTGCTGTTGTATAAGTCTCACATTTAGTGCGGTTCATAAGCTATAGAAAAAGTATTCCTGAAATCATCTCATAAGCCCCGCTCCCTGCACGCAGCCATGTCCCTCCCGCTCCCCCAATCCTTGCCATAAAGTTTTGGAGGGGGCCCGACCTCAAAACATTTTGCTTAGGGGGGGCTCGGAGTAAAAAAGTTTGAAGACCTCTGTGTTAGAAGGTAGAGGGGGTTCCATGTAAGCCAAAAGGTAACACTTTAAAATTATATAACCCTGAAAGGGGTGGAGGAGGCTGTTTTCTCCTTGGCTTCAGCCAATGTCATTTTCCAATACCCATTCGTCAGGTCTAATGTGGATAAATAGATAGTTTTACCTAATTTTACGATCAACTCGTCAACCCTAGGCATAGGGTACATGTCAAACTTTGAGATGCTGTTGAGTTGTCTTTAATCTGTACAAAAGCATACAGACCCATCCAGTTTTGGCACCAAACCGATGGAGGAACACCAGTCACTGTTTGAGGGTTCAATAATATCATCTTGTAGCATAGTGGCTACTTCTCTTTCCACAGCTGCCCTCCTGGCTGCTGGACTGAGGTATGGTTTCAGCCTGAACTACTTTGCTTTCCTCCGCTAGTATGTGGTGCTGTATTAGACTGGCTCTCCCCGGCTTCCCTGAGAATAATTGAGTAAAACTACTAAGAAGATTCTATAATTGCTTCCTCTGATTCAGCTTGAGGTTAGGTCCCCAGGTAGTACTCTCTATACTGTCCTGTGTTATTGTAGGGAAAAGTTCTATTGTTAAGGGATCTGAGTATGTTACTAGTAATGCCTGCCCACCTGCTTGGATTGGAATTTCAGACTGATTCCATTTATTTAGCAAATTAATATGATATATTTGCCCTTACTTTCCTTTGTGGGGTACTGCAACCCTATAACAGACAGGGGTAACTTGTTCAATTACTTTATAAGGAACTCACCATTGGGCCAGTAGTTTATTGACTTACGAGGCTAATAATAGCAACACATCCTCTCCGGGTAAAAGAGACTGGGATTGGGCTATTTTATCATATTCCCTTTTCTGGTTCGCTTGGACTTTCTCTAAGTTTAACCTCACTTCCTCCCACATAGACTGAACATTGTTCTGCAGCCATATCTAGGAGGGTGTGGGCTGTCTGCCAAATAGTAGTTCAAAGCATGAAAACCTGGTTGAAGCCTGTTTGTGGCTGCGTATTGCAAAAAGGACCAATGGTAGTTTTTTATCCCAATCCCTCCCACTTTTGGACACAAATTTCTTTTAAATTGTTTTTGTAGTTCGGTTATACCTTTCCGCTAAACCATCAGTTTGTGGGTGGCAAACCGAAGTTCTGATTTATTGTATCCCTAAAACCTTACAAACCTGGGCCATGAGGCGAGACATAAAGGGTGCACCTTGATCAGTGAGTATTTCCTTTGGAAACCCCACTTGTGAAAAAACTTGATTACAGCCTGGGAAATGACCGGAGTCGTCATACTAGTTAGCTGTATCGCCTCTGGATACAGGGTCACATAATCCACCTAAACTATTATGCTATTGATAGCCCAGTGAAGGCAGCATGAATGGCCCCACTAGATCCATTGCCACCCTGGTAAAGGGAATACCTATAATCAGGAGAGGTCTTAAGAGCATGCTAAGATCCCTTGATGGATTCAATAATTGACATTTCTCACACTCTTCACAGAATTTTCTGATATGGGAGAATACTCTCGGCCAGTAGAACCGTCTAAGGAGATATTCTTCTGTTTTCTCCTTATCGTAATGTTCACCCCCTACATGACTATGGGCTAGGTGTAACACTTGCTGTCTGAACGACCTGGGAACCACAAGCTGGAAGTTTCTTTTTCCATTCCTAACAGTGGTCCGATATAAGAGGCATTTTCATTATGGGTGGCCGGTGAGCTCCGCTCTGCCGGCGGAATTCACGGTGTTTTGCCCACTCCGCACTCCGCTTGGAGCATAGAGTTCAGCGATTCTCCGCCAACTACTGGCAGAGCGGAGTTTACCAGCACACACCCACAGGAATGAAGGATACTGCTTCACTTTCAGGGAGACAAAAGTGTTGGCTGGGGTTTGGTCACCATGGAGATGCTCTGGGTATGCATCTGGACTGCAATTGGCTGTTGGCCTATGTTATAAATGGGGTTTCTGGTTGGCTAGGGTATGCACCTGAGCAAGGCAGAATCCACCACTCTAGTCAAGGTAAGGGAGTTACACACCCAAGATAACCCCTGCTCACCCCCTTGGTAGCTTCGAAGAGCAGTCAGGTTTATCCCAGAGGCAATGTGTAAAGCATTTGCGCAACACACACACACACGCACACACCAGTGACACACTAGCCACACCACAAAAAGAGACTCCACACAAGGTTATATAAAAATATTCTTTGTATTATACTTGCCAACCTGGCAATTGTCATAACATTACAAGTTAGTGCAATCCAGGAAATACATATCGGTTGCACACGTTATAAAACCACCATCACTGCACATATAAGGCGAATCCTGGAATAATGCTCATTATCCTGACCAATGCAAGGTAAAAACAACATAGATTAGAACACATCAGGGCCTAAAATGCAGGTTAGTTCATACACCACTCACGGCTGCTGGGCATACTGTGCCAGCCCTGAAAATGTGAGGAAACACCCCCTACCTCACAACCTCAGGGCATAGGGATGAAGCAGTTAGGTTAGAGGCAAACACATGCAACATCAACAGTGAACCTCAGAGTGAACACTTCAGTCATCGAATGCCAGTTCAGAAACACCGCCAACACACAAGCCACCATAACATCACCATAGTCATAGTACTACTGTTAACCTCAATACACAATGTAGGGCACTGCAACTCCTGGGTGCCTTTTATAGGGAGTACAGTAATTGGATAGAGCAAAGAGAAACACATAGGTCCCCTAAAACATCAGAGAATTTTCAGTTATGCCTTTATAAGCCGTAGACCACAGTAGCACCTGTGCACCTACTATGGGTCTCACGGTAAATTGGAGAGAGCAAAGAAAAACACATAGGTCCCCTAAAACATCAGAGAATTTCCAGTTATGTTGTTAAAACCCGTAGGCCACAGAAGCCCCTGTGCGCCTACTACGGGCCTCGCAGTAATGTGGAGTAAGGGAAACTGCGGCAAGTTTCTATAAGCGACCTGGCCCTCTGTTGAGGTTCTTCCCCGTGTCGCAACACTCCAACAAATGCCCCCCAGGTATGTGCCGAAAGGAGAAGAGGCACCAGCACTGGCCACATTGCCAGGGACAGGTTCGTTTTGGAAAAAGGCTTGCTGCCCGCGACTTCACGGTGCCGCTACTACAATGCAATATCATCCTGTGTAGGCCTGGGCGGTAAATTCCGTTCCGCTTGCGGAATTTGGGTAATTTCGCGTTCCTCGGAGAACGCGGAATTGCCAAAAATTGCGCGATCCTCGGCTTCGCAGAATTTTTTGCTTGTTCGCGCTTTGAAAATGCGTGTTCGCGAGATATTTCTCCCCGAGCACGCAAACAGCATTCGTGAACAGGAAAAAAGCATCGCGAAGGGGCGGAACAAGCAATTCCGAGTGTTCGCTGAACTTTTGCGTGCTCGTGGAGATTTTTTACCATTTCGCGGAGCTTTGCGTAGCGCGATTACGCAAATTCCACCCACCCCTAATCCTGTGGCACCCACATCGGCCACCCCCTGGGCTAGTTGGAGGGCCACTGCACCCTCTACGGCAGGCTGCCTTCTCCAACCCCAAAACAATTGCGGCTGCTGCCAGGTGGGTGAGCGAGGTACCAATCAGGCCTGCAGAACGCCTCCGGTGCTGCCACGACACCAGCAGATTTCCTCCTCCTGGCTCGTGCCCCTCCTTCTGGGGTTTCCCTCATTGCTGCAATGGGTCTATAGCGCTGCCGGGAAGTGGCCAGGTCTCTCCACGTTTGGAGTTAATCACTGAGTGCTGCGTCCCTCTGAGCACTTACGTTCCCTCGCTCCAACTGGAGCTGGGCTCGCTCCTCCAACCCACGCACTCTCCATGCACTAGCTATGGTGAAAAACAGCCAGCAATGCACTGATTTTAAAGCTGTGCTCCACACCAAAGCTAAGAGGCTATCAGCCTCAGAACCCCATGACAAGAGCAGGGGGAGGGGAGGCCAGCCCACAAGCCCCTGAAGAACAACTGGGGGCACCAAAAGCCGGGCGCAGGCAGGCAAACCAACACAAGGGTCATTTTTAGCAAAGTGGCAGTCCTCTCAGCCCAACAAGCAGCAGGTCAGGACTTCATAGCAGTTAAGTCCGATGACGGTTCCTCCTAGACAGTCAACTGGCAAGGTGCAGCTTATAGAGCTAGCAGCCTCTGGTTACAAGTTCCACGCAGTGTCTAATGGTATGGAGTCACAGCCCCTGTACTTATACTCCTAAAGCCTTTGTTCTGGAGCACTTCAAACATCTTTTAGAAGTACACAACACCCCTATTCACTCCCCAGCCCTGACTCCAGACCAATCAATCAATCAATCAGGAGTTTGTAAAGTACTGCTAGTCACCCGTGAGAGTCTCAAGGCACTGAGGTTGGGGGAGCTGCTGATCCGTCTGGGTGTGGAGGTTCAGTCGAAGAGCCAGGTCTTGAGACCCTTCCTGAACTGGGTCAGTGATGCGGATTGCCTGAGGTGGAGGGGCAGCATGTTCCAGGTGTTGGCATTGAGGTAGGAGAAGGATTTTTCTCCAGTTCTGGACTTGTGGATCTGCCCCCGGACACACTACAAGGGGGTGGATACAGCATTGTGAATGGCAGGCACACTATTCAGGTGCAGGTGACAACTCCTTCCACCACTCTAAATGCAGACCAGGCCTATTCAGTCCAAGTATGAGTGACCCAGGAAAGGCAGGACACACCTTAACCCCCCTTATGACTGTCTAGAGTGAATGCACAACCCCTGCTCCTGTCAGTCTAAACCAGACGTTGGATACACAACCAGGCAGGGCACAAAGAGTCATAAGCACACAGAACTGCCCACTTCTAAAAGTGCCATTTCTAAAATAGAAATAACAAATCCGCTTTCCCCAATAAGCGGGATGTATTACAACTAATCCAAACATACCACTTCATATCAGAAATCACCACTGTAACATATATCAGGGAATTCCCAATGCAAACCTATGAGAGGGGCAGCCTCACAGCAGTGAGAAACAAATAGACTGTTTGTCACTACCAGGACATGCCACACAACAAACGCACATGTCCTTTCTTTTAGCTGCACAGCACCCTGCCCATAGGGGTACCTTGGGCCTACCTTAGGGGTGACCTATGTGTAGTTAAAGGGGAGTTTCAAACTTGGCAAATACTTTAAATGCCACTTCACTGTGGCAGTGAACTGCGCATGCAGGCCCTACAGCAGCAGAGGCCTGAAATAGGTTTGAAAGGCTACTTCGGTGGGGGCACAAACAGCGCTGCAGGCCCACTAGTATCATTTAATTTGCAGTCCCTGGGTATATAGGATACCACTGTGCAAGGGACTTACAGGTAAATTAAATGTGCAAAACAGATGTAGACCCATCTTACCAAGTTGACAAGGTAGAGCACATGCACTTTAGCACTGATCAGCAGTGATAAAGTGCCCAGAGTCATAAAACCAACAAAAGCAGGAAATAAAAAATACAGGAGGAAGACAAAAGGTTCTGGGATAACCCTGTAAAAAGGGCTAGGTCCGACAGCTTCCCTTTCAACCTTTGCCCCATGCCCCGTGCCCCACTCACTTCCTGCTCCAACTCGTGGGCGCGGCCTGGATGCACCATGTGAACTGCGAAGGAGGAACACAGTCCCAGCCATCACCCGTGCCCTATTCTGCTTCACCCTGCTGCTGGCTGGGCATTCCCATACTCGGGGTCACGCGACTCATGAGTAGCAATGGCAGTAACAATAACAATATGGTAAGAAAGTCAGCCCAGCACTCATACACACTAACACCGCTCACAGGTAAAAAAAAACTAGGAATGGGAAGGATATGAACTACTACCATTCCCTTTGAGTGCTGCGCGAGCACTGGTGACAGACATGTGCTTGCTTCCTCCAAGTAGTCAATGCTGCACATGCACCTGTGTTGGGCGCATGTTTGGTGCTTTTGAAGTACTCGATGCTGCACTTGCTCCTGGCGCCATTCATGTACACTTCTTTCATTCATATTGTGCAAGCCAATTACTCAATGGTGCACGTGCACCACGTTGCTGCGCACATACTCGTTGCAGTGCAACAGTACGCGATCCTGCAGGTGCACCCAGTGCCGGAACTGGACATGTCCTTCTTTAGTGCCGTGTGCACTCAGTACCATACACAAATTTGGCATAGTGCAAGTTCTCAAGGCCGCACATGCACTCAACGACCAGGATATATTCAGTAGGAGTAGACTGGGCGGCACTCCGACACACGCGGAACTCAGCGGAATTCCACTGAGGTTTTAGGCAACTCCGCAGAATTACACGGAGTAAAACTTTGCAAGCTCCATCCATCCATTCTTTTTGTATGACAAACTGTGGTCCTACCTGCTTTGGATTTTCCTCTGCTGCATAGGTCCATGCATTAGAAAGGTTTTGGTCCTCTCACTGAGCCTGCCTGAAATTGCCCTGGTGTTCCCATTCATCGTCTGTGGAAAGAAAATCCGGGTTATGTTTAGAGGGTTCTAACAAAAGAAATTTCTGTTTGTTTTGACGCTTCTCTAGGTTAGTCAACCTAGGTTTAGGGTCGGTAACATTTTATGAAAATCATTATAGTCTTTCCCAATTATCATATCCGCCACCAAATGGAGTATAAGTCCTACATCCAAGTCTTCCTTAGTGCCCTGCCACTCAATTACTACCTGTGCACACAGGTTATAAGTCCCCCTCTCCCCTTTCGTGTTTGTTTGGGCTCTACTAGGTCAGATCTTGCTACTGTATATCTACATCCTGAATCAACTAAAGCTTTCCTTGGCTGCCCATTTAACTTGATGTGGGTCGTATAAATCTATTGATTCATCCCTTCCATGCATAGCACATGTCCTCTCGAATATCCTATATCCATGGGTTCAGGGGAAGGAGGCTTTTGGGGGCAATTAGGAGCAATATGACCCTATTCTGCGCAAGTATAACATTGGGGTCCTTGTCCTACCTCCCTTCCAGGGCCTTTTACCACTGTTTTGGTTTCAAGGGATGTCCTGGTTACGTTTTTTACCAAATTTCATCCTTGACTAGCCAGAGTGGTAGGAGTCTTATAGGACGAAGGGCAAAATTTGGATGACCTATGATAGACACAAGCTAAGTCTATGGCTCCTGTCACCATCAGATTGGGGTGTTGTTTAACCCAGGTTCGGGTTGGATTGGGAAGGGCTTCAAGAAATTGCTCTAGCAGGATCTTCTCTATAAGTTTATTCATTGTGGATATGGCAAGCTTCAACCACCTACATCATAAATACTGTATTCTATAGAATAGGGCTCTAGGGCTGTCATTATTACCTCACTTTTGTCTTTGAAAGTGAGCCTAATAATATTCTGGATCACATCTAAGTTGTTCAAGAATTGTTCTTTTTACTTCATCATAAGGAGTAATCCCTGCGCTGTCTGTAGCTCACCTGCCAGGAGTGGGGCAATATACTGGCTTCAGCGTTCATGAGGCCATGCTGCAGTAGATGCCACCCTCTCAAAATCTATAAAGAAGGCACCAGGGTCTTCTCCAAATTGATACTTTTGAATGGCGCAACTAGTAACGTTCGCGTGGACCTTGGCATTGTTAATAGCATCAATCAACTTAAGGATTGTGGTATCCTGAGCTTGTTGTGCGTCTGCAACAGAGGATATACAACATGTCCTATGCACACGCATATTGTATTGTATTGTATTGTAATTGCATTTATATAGCGCTTACTACCCCTGGCGAGGCATCGAAGCGCTTTTTCGGCGAGTAGCACCCTACTCCGGGACCCATAGAAGATTAGTGTTGAATTAGTATAGTGAAACATGCAAGTACATTTTAAGTGGTGGATAGGTTAGTCAGTTATTCGGATTCGGAAGGATAGCAGAAGGATAGAAGAGGAAAAAAAGGTTTGTATTTATATAGCGCTTGTTACCCCTGATGGGGTGTTGAAGCACGCTACTCCGGAAACCCATAAAGGATTAGTGCTGAATTAGTATGGTGAAATATGAAAGTAATTTGAGTGGTGGATATTAGTCAGTTATTTGGAGTGAGAAGGGTAGCGGAGGGATAAAAGGGAAGAAAGGTTTGCATTCATGTAGCACCTGTTACCCCTGATGGGTGTTGAAGCACTTTTCTGGCGAGTAGGACGCTACTCCGGAACCCATAAAGGATTAGTGTTGAAAATTAGTATAGTGAAGTTTGAAGTAATTTGAGTGGTGGATATGTTATTCAGTTATTTCGATAGAGAAGGGTAGGTTGCGGGATAGAAGAGGGAAAGAGGTTTGTATTTATATAGCGCTTGCTACCCCTTGATGGGGTTTTGAAGCGCTTTGTCGGCGAGTAGCACGCTACTCTGGAACCCATAAGGATTACTGTTGAATTAGTATGGTGAAACATGAAAGTAATTTGAGTGGTGGATATGTTAGTCATTTATTTGGATTGAGAAGGGTTGGGGAGGGGTAGAAAAGGGAAAAAGGTTTGCATTTATATAGCACTGGTAACCCTGATGGGGTGTTAAACGCTTTATTGGCGAGTAGCACGCTACTCTGGAACCCATAAAGGATTAGTGGTGAATTAGTATAGTGGAATATGAAATTTGAGAAGTGAACATGTTAGTCTGTTATTTTGACTGAAAATGATAGTGGAGGGACAGAAGAGTGAGATTTTTATTTTTTTTCCTCTTTTTTTTGAGGTCATAGCAGTAGGAGGAGGCTTTTGGATGAGTAAAAAGGGGTTTTTGAGGGGAAGAGTCAGAGGGAAGAGTTTAGAAAGGTTTGTTTTGGGGGATCGGTACGGTAAAAAGAGGTGTCAGATGATGCAAGGAGGAGTAGAGTAGGAGAGAGTCTAGAAAGGGTTATTTTGGGGATCATAGTAGTGGTATTGGGTTTGGGATAAATGAGAGAGTGGATGGAGAGGATACATTGATAGATGTATAGGGTGAGAGATAGGGTAGTGCATTGGAAAGAGTAGTAGAAAGAAGTTTGAGATGAGTCAGAATGTTGGGCCAGAGGATATATTGAGAGACGTATAGGCTGAGAAAATAGGGTAGTGCATTTGAAATGCTAAATTAGAAGAAAGTGATAAATATATAGATCCATAAGTACATTGAAAGTATATAGATGCTTAGGAGGTAAGTATATATAGGTTAAAGATATTGATAGAAGTACAGGATGAGAAATAGGGTAGTGCATTGGATATGCTTTTTCAGGAGAAAAATAACAGACACACAGATCCAAGAACATGGAAGGTACATAGATGCACAATGGAAGTAAGTACATGTAGACCAAAGATGATTTTTATTTATTTATTTATTTACAACAACATAATTATTCTACATGTTTATACAAAGCAATACACAAAGATAGGTACATATCTATAGTGAAAATAAATGCTTATATACAGAGGAATATGCTGTAAATTTCTGTTTGAGTATGGTGCTTATGTGGGGAAGAGCCAATTCTTGAGTAGTTTTCTGAAGATAAGGTGGTTGTTTGTGGATCTTATGTTTGGGGGTAAAGAGTTCCATAGTTTGGCTGCTTGAACAGAGAAGGATGTGCCACCCATGTTTTTTTTTCTTGTATCTTGGGATTTTGAGGCGAGATGCCCCTTTAGAGCGTAGGTTCCTTTGTTGAATGTGTTTGGTGATTTTATTCCTGATGAAGAGCGGTCCCATTCCATGTATTGCTTTGTGGGTGATACAAAGTAGCTTGAACGTGGATCTTCTGGCAACCGGTAACCAATGCAGGGCTTTCAAGGCAGGTGAAATGTGGTCTCGCGGTTTGATATGCAAGAGTAGTCTGGCAGCCGAGTTCTGAATCCGTTGTAGTCTTTTCATGGTCGTTAAAGGTGATCCGTGGTAGAGGCTATTGGCGTAATCGAGTTTGGACAGAACAGGGGAGATGGTAGCTTGGACCTTGTGTGGAAATCCCAAATGAGGGAAAATTAGTCGCAGCGTTTTTATAGTGACAAAGCTTGATCTTGCTAGTTTGTCCACTTGGGCATTCATCGACAGCTTGGAGTCCATGGTCATTCTGAGGTTTCTTACTTCCTTCGATACTTTAGGTGGTGATCCCAGTTCATCAGGCCAGGCGGCAAGCAGGTCGTAATGTTTCCAATCGCCACACGTGAGTATTTCTGTTTTTGAAGCATTCAATTTGAGATGGCTCCAAGTCATCCACTGATCCACAGCCCTGAGACATATAAGTAAAGAACAGTACAATGCAGGTTCTGTTGATCATGAATGAAGACAATGGTATTCTTATTTGTAATGTACGCTTTTAATGTTGTATTTCTGAGCAAGCCAGCCAACACGTGTTTCGTCACTGGGATGCTGAAACCCTCGACTTCTTCAGGGCTGTTGCGAGCCACGTGGACGCTTAAACAATGGAACCGGTGATAATTCCGACCCGGTAGGTCTTGTATATTCTGCGATGCCAGTCTGAATATGATTCTCTATCGTTGTGTCGTGTGAGTCTTAGATATTGAAATCGACAGCTAATCTGAGCTCATGGCCGAGTCCGGCACTTTGAATCCTCAATCAGGTTTAAATAAGGCACAATCAGCCGTAAGTATGTCTGCAGCGAGTACGCCAGACTCTCCTCGCATCTCCGGGATCGCGTTTCAACCGGATGCGGTCAGGATCTAAGACTCACACAACACAACGAAAGAGAATCATATTCAGACTGGCATCGCAGAATATACATGACCTACCGGGTCGGAATTATTACCGGTTCCAAGGTCTAAGCATCCACGTGGCTCGCAACAGCCCTGAAGAAGTTGAGGGTTTCAACAACCCAGTGATGAAACACGTGTTGGCTGGCTTGCTCAGAAATACAACATTAAAAGCGTACATTACAAATAAGAATACCATCGTCTTCATTCATGATCAACAGAACCTGCGTTGTACTGTTCTTTACTTATATGCGTGTGCATAGGACGTGTTGTATATATTTAGTCGGACCTCTTGGTCCAAATTTGGGGGTTTAGGGGTTTCCCCTCACCTGTGGCACCGCATCCATTTGTTTTCTCTCATAGTTTCAATTTCACGTTATTGGTTTAGCGCCGTTTGAGAACCTGTGATAATTAACACCCCCCTCTTTGCCCTTGCAACAGAGGATGCATGGGTTTTCAGGGTGGTCTGGAGGTTTCCACGGTTCTGTTTAGCTGCCTGGGTTGTTGCTCTACAACGAGCTGTAAATGCCTCTGTCCCTCAGCCAATTGTTTCACCATGTCTTCCATGGTAATAGGTTGAGTCCTCGTTACTCTCTTTGAGGGATTGCAAATCCCACTTCTGACACCACGGTAAAGAAAGCAAGGGTGACTAAGCGTCCTTTGATTGATTTATACAAAGTTTTATTCTTAAGAATAATAAAAGAAATGTAGCAGTTACACAAGGAACTAGGCTATTACACTCTAAGGGAGCTCTTCAGAAATGGAGTCCTTGGACTATCTCCTTAGTTGCCCAGCGGTCTTCTGTTTGACTTTGACTTTGTCCGTTCCTGGGACAGATGCTCATGACCATCCCAAAGGAATCCCTCAAAAAAACACAGAGAAAGAGACTCATTGAGACTCTTATTGTCATTTTATTTTTTAATAAACAAACCAGAGTGCGAGAGAGAGTTTTCCTCTCTTTAACCCCCTTCTCCCTTCCTTTCTTCCTTAAGGGATCGTTTCAGGTCAATAAGCCCCACCACCGACCCCAATGACCCCAACACGGGACCTGTCTGTGCCACGGCTCGACTCAGAGCCATGGCGCCCTGGAGCTGCTCGCGTTGAATACCGGTACAATCTTGCTGATCTTACGTGTCCCCGTCTTCTCCTGCGGTAGTGACGACTGGCATTCTGTTGGCCTCTCCTGCAGCCCTCATCCCGTTCTTCTTCACTTTGCAGTGCCGGCCTCTTGTTTCTTACTTCACCTCCTCCTTTGTGCCACTCGTTCTCCTTTGATCTTCCCACAACACCAAAACGGTGTTCGTCTGTCGTTCTTCCCCAGGCGTCTTCTGGTCACCTCCCTTTCTGCTCCCTGTCTCTGATGTCATCGGCATGCATGTCAGAGTGTCTGGAGTGCTCTGCAAGTGATTCTTCTGGTTTCCTCTGTCTGCCATATTTGGAGGTGAGTCACCAACCATATATGAGCTAACGTAGTCTCCCTTTTCTTCAATGCATAGATCCATGCTACACATCACTGAGATCGCTATCTTAGTGACAGGACAGAGGAGCCTGCAAGGCTTCTTAAATAATTAGCCCAAGACAGCGCCTATGAGTATGATTAGGTAGCGTCAACTACCTAGCTAGTAACTGGATCACATAATGTTCATGACGTTAACTTAACTTATCTCTGAGTGTGAGCAGCATACTATTTGAAACAAAATAGCATTGTAGAACACAAACACAATAAATAATTATTTACCAAGCCCTGCAATCTCAATGCCTAGCAGGTTGAGCAGGTCATGCTCGCAGTCTATAACTATAGACTATAATGTCAGCTCAGTGGTGCGTCAACTGCTGTTGGGTGCACTGGAGTCGAGTGTTGAGGCGCACACACCAACACACCCTCTCCCAATGCAGTAGAAGCTCCCTCAGAGCTTATCCACTTCCATATCTGCCACCTGCTGCCAGCATGGAGGGGAGGTGGCATTGCGCATAAAAAACATGCGCTGTCGCCTCTGAAAAAATGTTGCGGGCTGCACCCCTTGGCAGCTCACAACTGCAAGGTGTGTGGCTAGCAAACACACACTGGGGTCACTGCTCCTTCTCTCGCCCTGCTCTGCCATGGCGCTGGGTTGAAGGAAAATGAAGGAAGAAAGGAAAAACTAAAGGAGTAAAGGGAAAACCAAAAAAAGTACAAAAAAGTCACTGAAAACACAAAAGAAATGACAAAAACGTAAAATACAGAAAACAAAGACACACACTGATAAAATAAAGGAAAATGAGAAGTGGATGAGTCAGATGGGGGAGTATTGAAAAGATTAAGGGTGTAATGAAAAACAGACCCCAGCACCATGCACAGAACAGAAAACAAAATGGGCGCGTCCATGCAAACCATGTGGTGCCGCTTGCGCACAGTTTCCAGCACAAGAACTGACATTGAATTGTTTTTTGGCTGCTCTGTGGAATTCCGCTTAGCAGTACTCTGCGAGCTCCACCAAGGCCTATTAATAACCTGCCGATGAGAACAACAATTAAGAAACAAGTTCATTGAAATGTATTGCAGTGTTATATATGGTGTAAGATATAAAAGCATTAGAATCGAGTTTGTGTTTTACTTTTGTCTCTCACCTCAACTGAAGCAACTGCAAGCCAGAGAAACTCACAGAAAATAATCTCTACATTAAAAAATGTGTTGAATAAAAATAGATAGTTGCTAAAAGTCATAGGCCTAGGTTTACCAAGAACTTGGAACTTAACTGCCAGTGGCGGCTCGCAGAGGGAGTGCTGCGAGGCAGTAGGGCGGTGCGGTAAAGTACGCAAGGTAAATTGTTTTATTTATTTATTTACTTACTTTACTCCGTTCCGCCGTATGTCGGAGTCCACTACCCCCCCACCCTGCCCCTCCCCTGCCCCACCCCGCCTCACCGCCCCGCAGCACTCCCTCTGTGAGCCGCCACTGTTAACTGCACGGAAATCTGCAGCATTGTGTGAATGGTAAATATTTGTGCTGCATCACTTTAACTACGTGCCACATGAAGGTGATGTCATCAATCATATATGTGTTCAAATAAGGTGGTTGCATTACCTTCCAAGTACTCCAGTATCTCTGCAGAGAGGACCGACCAAGGGTACAATGCATAGTATTTTAAATGTTTTTGAAAATTACATGTATTAGGTGAGGATTTTTTTATGCAAGTTCCTTTTGCCAACCGTTTACATGTATTTTAATTTGGTGCTAGTATTTCTTGAACTGCCAGGTCACTCTGCTATACGTGCCTTAAGCTGCCTTTGCGTGGAATCCTCAGTGTTTGCCATGTTCTCCTCACATTATCGCCTTCTTGCATGGATTCTCAGGGGCATAATCTCAAGGACCCATCGCCGAATTAGCGGCACTTAACCGCCACGAAAGTTGCGATAGACCCATTGCCCCATTCACAAGCCTGCGCTAACAGCCCACATCATCAGTTTTCCTGCGATAGCTGCCGCCAAAAACATCGCCAAGGCTGACAGCGACAACTAACGCTAATCATATTTCCGTGCAAAAACCCACGATAACACCACTTTGCGATATTCCCAACGACCAGCCAGATCGGAGATGCGGTCCAAAAACAGGTGATAAGGCACGTTAGCAGCAGGGACTTAGGACCTCCTTTCACCTGGTCTTAAGTAGGACGAAAACCTGCAGCACAAAGGGAGCCCAGCCCAGAGCCACATCTGAAGACCAACAGATGCCATGGAGCTACCAATCATGCAGCCTGGAGACCCAAGAGGGCCACCACACCCACCGCCACCACACCCAGGACCCCAGGACCACCCCCACCCCCAGGACCACTCCCCCCCCGACTGTCACTGAGGCAGCAAAGAACAAGACAATGGACCTTCCAAAAATGCACCTGCCCTAGAGACTCAACGCCAGAGGATGTCATTGCCCACTACAGGCTCAAAAGGACAACCATCCACCGCATCCTGACCCACATTGCCCACAGGCTGACGGCACCAACACAGCGGACAACCAACATCCCTCCGCAGACAGAGCTGCTGGCTGTGCTGCACCTGTTGGCCTCTGGTACCTCCCAAACAACAACTGCCAGAGTCGGAGGAATCTCACAGCCAGCCCTATCAAAGTTCCTCACACCTGTCTTGGATGCCATCATCAGCTTGTTACCCCAGCACCTTTTCACCACCCCCACACTGCGCAGGAACAGCTGGAGACCAAGCAAGGTATCTACGCCATAGCTGGCTTCCCGCACCTGTTGGGGGCAATTCACTGCACACATGTCCTACTCGTGCCCCCTGCCGACACTGCACACAATTACCGCTACAGAAAGCACACGCATTCCATCAATGTGCAGGCAAAAGTGGACCACCCGGGACTGTTCACCAATGTCGTCGCCAACTTCCCAGGCAGTGTGCATGACTCCCACATTCTCCGACAGTCCATCACCAACCAGCGCTTTCAGGATGGCACCTATGGAAATGCACTGCTCGTTGGCAAGCACCAACGGAACACACCACACACCTCAACTCCACAATCATACAACTCACAACTGTGGGAATGCACACGTAACAAAATCACATACAACATGCCAACAAACATGCCCACCTACCAGACACGACAACACAAGCAAATGTGGCAACAGGGGCCAGATATGTAGACAAACCATCCACAAAGGCATAGCCCCTCTGCCACATGACTGCAGAAGGTGGGGAGAGGTGGGAACCAAGAATGTGCAAAGGAGGCAATGGACCCATGAATGAGAATGTACACAATGCCAAGTGTGGCGGTGATGTACTGGACAGTCTTGAGAATGCAGAGCACAGACATGTCCATGTGGACATATACTGCTGGTGCCTGTAGTGATGTGGACCGTGGACGCAACCATGTCACCTCAGGCAGTGGGGAAGACCTTGGACATGTAGCCATGTCGCCACCCCTGTAAGCGTAAGCGTAGTGGGCTGGTCCGGCGTATGCCATTCCAGCGCAGGAGTGTGAATTAACAGCCTGGGCCCCTGGGCGTGGTCCACTTCCGGGATGGCCACCAAAGTAACTATGGCGTGTGTCTCTGTTGTGGTGTCGGTGCCACCCCGCCCTCAATCGACAATGTTGCAATGCAGTGTCGTAGGGAGTCTGCACATACACAGAACTATGCACAGCAATGCGGGACTACGGTATATAGGGGCTACGCCTCCTACAGCCTTAGTACCCACAAGCCCACGACCGGCTAGCTATGGTGTCCCACCTGCCCTCCGATACACAGATTGAGAAACTGTCGTTTAGACAACACAGAACACAACACTCCCCTAATCACTCAGGGATCGTGGTAGCAGGTCATTCTCTATCGCACAGCCTCTCGTACTCATCCACAACAAGAGATTGACAGAGCCACTGAGTCAGTGCAAAATGTTTATATCAACTAACGTGCTCTGAAATGCAGCATACGAGCCACTACTAAAATTAGAATGCATAATACAAACATTGTCATCATTGTAGCAAGTCCATACCAAATAATAGGAGAAATCATTGTACATTGATCCTGGAGACAGGACTATCAAACCTACACTCCCTCCCCATGGACGGGAAAACCAAGATGACAACATAGCAGATCCCTGGGTCTGTTTAGCAGACCCCATACCCCTAAGACATAGATCGTGTCTCTACATCACAGCTCCATACAGCTCCTCATTCTTGAAAAGTCACTCCTCAAGTGTGTCTGCGTGTAACATGCATTCTCCTAACATCAAGAAAAAGGTGTGTGTCCCACAAACAGCAGCTGCAGGGTATGTTTTGTCAACGTGCCAGGGCGTAACCAGATCAAAATCACAGGGGACGGTGTTGTTTGACCTTGCTCACGATGCACAGACTAAACTCCAGGAACAAGCAGGGAACCAGCGCAGCCAGCGGCTCGCGTGTGGCCAGCGAACACATTCTTGCATTAGAAAAAGCCTGTAGTGTTGTGTGCTAAAGCAGCATCATGGCCTCCGGAACCATTCTACCTATAGATGCCAACGGGGTCCCTGAAAGCCACATGAGACCCTTCCCCTGGCCAGGTTGCAGAAGAATAGAAAAAACAAGGTCCAAGTCGCAAGCAGAGTCAAAGCACTGAGCATAGCAGGGGCAAAGTTCAATAGAATCAAAACCAGAATAAGGTTGATTAGTTGTAAAATACGAGAAGAAGAAAAAATAAAAATGTCTTGTTGAACATTAATCATCGGAATCATATGAGATCCGTTGAACCTTGGAAGGCAATGTGTTCCAAAAGACGGTCCCCCTCCTCATAGACAAGGAGGGACAACACCCAATTCAACAACTCGAAGGAGCATTCGTGCTCATCATAATCCATAGCTTCAAAAAGCATGGTCGGACAACCTGTATCGTACTCAATGTAGCTGTGGTGCAGCAGGCACGACGCCCCTTCACAGATGTCCCATTGTGCCAGCACTCCATTCACAGCCGCGATCAGCATGCGGGTACCAGTTGCACATGATTGATCATGACGCAATAGGGGCCACAGCAACCGGTCGTAATCAGGGCAAGGCCGTATGGCGTTTGAGAGGCACAAATCCAAAGCCCAGGAGAAGGGACAGTCGCGGCACCAAAAAACTGGATGAACGCATGTAAAGTATGCGTATCTGTAAGTCACATTGTAGGCAGCACCCACAACAGCCATAGGCAGGCAACCAAGGTATTCCTGCAATCGGCTACGGTACAGCTCCAGCTGGACCGGATGATCGAGTACCACATGAAGGGCAGCCATTACGAAGTAGTTATACAAGTACCAGGACAGCACCAGCGAGCAACAGGATCAACGGCAACCCAGCCAAAGGCGCTGGAAAAGAATGGAATGAATAAAAGCCGGAATCACACCAAATATCCTTTGAAGCAAGGACACAAAACCTGAGCCCAACAATTTAAAAAAAGGTGCAAGGCCTCCTGTGTCAGATACATTGTATAATTGGTGTATCAACTCCCCAAAATGTGGGAGGCGATTGCTATTTAATTGGGGTTGTATTTCACTTGATGTCTGAGCCACCTGTAGCTCGAATGTTTCACGGGCCGAGGTCAAGGCAACCTCATGTTGGAATAACAGTGCTTTGGGCCTCCTTAATTTGTTGAAGCTTGCTATCATAGTGGGAACAGAAGGCCACAGAGAGCTATCAGCAATGCCATGCGGGGGCGGAAACAGGACGTTGCTGCAAGAGGGACACCGTTGCCGATACACCGCCATGCGCCGAAGCCTTGCCCTCATGTTCATGTGGGTATTACGTCCCATCTCTGGTAGCCGCCACGGCTGCCAGTGTGTCGGTATCGACTTTTGTCACAGACCTTGTGACTGCTGCTACTGAACAAGTGGCTACTGCATTTCTGGCTGCCTCGTCAGCCAGAGTGTTGCCTACAGCGTGGGGTCCCACGCGCTGATGGCCAAGAGTATGTATGACATGTGTAAGTGGCAAGCCCTCTATGAGAGCCACCACTCATACCCAAAGCGTTTCATGCTTGATCGTGTTACCCACATGACATGACAGTAGCATGCACCCGGAGGGCGGGCTCGCACGAATGGAAAATGAAGGAGCGCTTGGGGTCTTGGCTCATACATGCCAACTGTTGTGTGTGTATACTGAAAACTGTAAATTCTGTTTTGTTGTTTTACATTTGTCAACATTTTGTTTCATTTAACATCACAATGTTTCACATCGTATACGCATATTTATGTTTACTTTATCATCTACTATCATCACACACATCACAGTGAGTGTACGTACGTTTCCTTCCTTTTCTGTTCTATCTGGGGACCCACATTAACCGCACCGCTACAAAGCGTGAATCTGTTGTCACTTTCTATGTTTTTTCTACAGTCCTTTTTTCTTCAGTCCTGTTTCTATTTCCACGAGTTTCATGTTCACGGCTTGTAAAAGCACGGAGCATTTCCCGTTTATTCACCGACTGCGCCGTATGCGCCAGGACCTTTGCTTAAGCACATCTAACTTCATCAGTAAGTAACCGCGCTGTTTAGAGCACGCTTTGATTGTTATCACCAGGGTTATTAACTCGTATATTCACAAACTCATATTAAGTGACCTTTGGCGCACGTTAACCACACATCTACAGACGAACTCGTATCGATTAAATTCCGGCACGCTCAGTTGAAAAAGCACTCATGTTAACCTCACTTTGGGATAATCACTTTATCCTACATATACTACATCTCCCCTAAAAGTAATGCTACGCATTCGTTTCGCTTAAATTATGTTAGTTGATCCACAACATTTCACCCCGCACCGCTTATACGCACAATCACTAGTATGACCCCGAGGCCCTTGTATATTGATTCGTACCTTTCTATCTGTTTTAGACCATCCCCAGATGAAGGCCGAAGTGGCCGAAATGCATTGGGATATTTGAAGTAATGCAAATCATGATTTATAATTGATGCATTATGGGAGATGAAGTATAATTTCCTTGTATGAACAACACAAACTAATACAGATTTGGAAACCTTTGGATTATTGTTTTATATTGAACTTTTCCATTGAACTCTTGAGAGCCTCATACGAGGATCATTGACCAGTGCCCAGGGGACATACCCCACGTTAATGGGGATGCTTTTGAGTTAACTGTTGTGTGTGTATCTTCATTGCCGCAGCATGAGCTAAAGGCCTAGCCCCAATCGACGCGCGAGTTCAGCCAGGCCTGAACTCCACATCTGTGTCCGCCCTATCCTTACCAAGGCCTACACACACGTGGCCGCCCACCTTCAACGGCCAACATTGCAGTGTTGTTGTCAGGCTTGCGGACATGCGCAGACAGGCATGACAAAGGTGTGCCGTAGGAGTGCAAGTGATGCAACCGCGCAGCTCTCACAGGTAAATAAGCCCAGGGGAGGAAGGAGCAGCTGTGAGGCTATGTAACACACATTGTCCCCAGCACATTTGCCAGAAGCAATACATGGCAAACATGTATCCCAAAGTCACACAAATCACACACCACAAAACTTGTAAGTCTGCCAACACGGCATGCAGAACCACCAGTTTACACTGATCTCACTTACCTCTCACAGGTGATCAGGGATATGCACTCTGCCCGTGGATGATGACACCCCTTCGAGCCCTGAACACCCCGGCCCAGGGGCAGTACAATGTGGCCCACAAACGCACCAGGGGCATTGTTGAGCGCACATTTGGCGTGTCTAAGTCAATGTTTCAGGTGCCTGGATGTCACAGGTGGTAGACTCCTGTACAGCCCAGGAAAAGTGTGCAAGTTGATCATTGCATGTTGTGTATTGCACAACATATGTGTATGCAGCAATGCCCCATGTATCCAAGTGCCAGATGCACCGGATGATGATGAGGGAGATGAGGCAGGTGGGCCACATCCCACTGCAGCTGCAGCAGGAATGGCCCGAAGGAACACAATCATTGACAATTTCTTCGCATGAGCACGTCACATTGTGACAGTCCTTAGCAATCATGGTACAGTACAAAATGACCACATGACCAGTATGTGCAGATAAATTCATTGCAACACACATTCCCTGTGTGCATGTCAGTCCTCTGCATTTGCACATCACTTGGACAAGCATAAGTGCAACATTGGGTGCTAACAATCTCACATATGGCAAATAGATGGTGGGTATGCCGCCTCTGTACAGAGAGGCTGTTTAGGGTGTCACGTATTCTGAATGTCGTTTCAGGGTGTCAGATGTAGTACGTATTCCCACTCATCAGCGTATCACATGTGTACACATACATGACATGTAGGCTGTCATTGGTGTTTCAAATCAGACAACAGGGTGTCATTCGGGGTCAGGTGTGAATTTGCGGGTGTCATTTGGGGTCAAATATGAAATAGCGGGTGTCATTTGGGGTCAAATATGAAATAGCGGGTGTCACTTGGGGTCAAATATGAAATAGCGGTTTCATTTGGGGTCAAATATGAAATAGCGGGTGTCACTTGGGGTCAAATATGAAATTGCGGGTGTCATTTGGGGTCAGATATGACCCACCCTGATGCAGAAATGCACCCTGTGACTCAAGTCCCACAACATGATCAACATGCACGTAAGGGGGATGGTGGCACAGTGAACACCTCAGCAACATGGGAGATGCACACCAGCTAAATAGGCAGCAGGAATACCGTGCCGGAAGGCGAAGCAGTTACATCCCCCCAACCACATCACTCTTCCAGAATGCTAGCAGATGACAAACTAACATTAGGGAGGAGAGCTCCTTTGTCTGTACTGGAGGCGGTAGCACATCTGCACCTCTGACCTTGGAGTTGCATGCGCCCGGCTACCCCTGAGAGATACCATAGCAGCTGATGACGACTCCCACACTACGCTAACCAGGGACCAACGCATACACACCCCACTGTTATGTCCCGTATAGAGGCCCTAATGTAGACCCGTTCATACATGCCCTAAAATGGACGTATTCGTATTTGCCCTAATATGGTCATATTCGTACTTGCCCTATTATGGTCTAAGCCGCATATGCCCTATTTCGGTCATAACTGTACATGTCCTATTATAGTCATGATTCCTTATATAGGCATGATCTTTCACCTACATTGGTCCTCGCTAGTACACAATGAGCTCTGAGGGCTAAATGTTATCTAGTCTGTGGTTTTTAATACAGCAGGGTTTTTCCCAAACACAGGCCCACACTGTACTCATCAATTATGCATGGCTCTCTAGGAATACACCACCTGCATAATATGTATGTACAAAGTTCACCCCTGACGTCTTCCTCAATTCTAACAAGGGCCAATACAAACCATACAAAGCAACTAGAGTCTTCAGGGTATAAATACACCACATCTTACCCCGGTAAGACAGAGGGAACCGAGACTTCCATGCTGACACACTGACCAGAGACGCTGAGGCTCCTGCATGCAGTCGCTCCAGCTGACAGCGGTCTGACACAGCCCTTGCGGGGTGTCCAACTCGAGACCAGGATGGGGTCCCACACTCTCTCTACTCAGGTATGGGAGTTCGACTAAATCCTAGAAGGATTCTTGGCTCTTAGGCTTTTAGACCTACACACATATGCTAGGTACACTCAGGTACATCTAGTTAGGCATCGTAGGTGTACGCGCACTTTCATAATGCTTTTTATATTCATGTATGTATTCATGACTATTGCAATATGGTAGAACTGTTCTATCCCTTTGCTTTTATCGTACTGCTGATAATATATCTCTGCTATTGTCTGCTGGTTGCCGCAGCACATATATTTTACACTAGAATAACAACTGTTCAATAAATACTTATTGAAACGCCCAGACTGTTTATTCTGTGTAACTCTCTGAGACAAACCGAATAAGTAAGCACGAGTGACTGAGCGAAAAGTAGTACATTGTTTCCACGATTCTGAGGATTTTGGGTTGTCATGATCTAAGGTTGCCAGAAACTAATCTCTCCCCGATAAGAGGAGATTCTAGTGGCACTGTGAGCTAGCTAATACAAATCAGGCTAACATATGCGGTGGGGGTGCACAGAGTCAGTCTAACACCAAGCCCACAGTTTATGTTATCCAAACGTGCAGGTCCTGCATGGGTACTATAGGAACTACACAACATGGCGCCGCCAACGTTGGTTGGGTACTTATTTAACAGTAGAATCTGAGTAGTTCAGTCGTGCTATTCTCAGAGAACCTACTCACAAAACCTCAGAGACGTCTGGAGTGGGTGGGCACAAAATCCGCCACAGCTGAGTAGTACGAGAATACTATTTATTGACTGTTGGTTAATCAAGCTTGAAGGACATATAGTTCCTAAATTGTGCATAACACCTCATCTTAGTTCCCTGTGAACACTTCTTCCTCTAAACATGCCTGGTTCAGGGGATGAGAGAGTTGACCTGAACCTCTTAGAAGGAGGAGAAGGTCCTTAGGATGCAATACAGATTGCACCAAAATTCAGAAGGACAGTCACCATAAGACTATTAGAAAATGGCTTACCAGCCAAGGGTGGCATGGTAGTTTTCGTGATTGAGGCACACAAATCAAATAAAACAGAGGTATTCTATTCATGGGTTACACTCCCAGCAGCAAATGCCATAACAAAGACATTTCACTACTATTTAAGAGGAGATGCACCACATGAATATGCCCTGTTTGAGGACATAGAGATTCCACTCACTTACCAGGAACATTATTACTGGTTTAATGGCGCCCTACCCCACGTACGAGGAAGAGTAAGATTAGGCCCGCTCGGCGGAGACCGGGCCACATGGCCAACACTAGCGGCTTACACACCGCACCCTGACATTGGAACAATGCCACAGCCAGAATTACTCGTACAACACAGAGATTTAATTAAAATCTACAGAAACCTGACACAATTCGTCATGAGGACTTTAACAGTCCAACTTGCACCAGGTGCAGCAAATAGTACTCCAGCTCAGGGTACAGGAAATAAAATTACTCCTCAAACATTACACGCAGTAATGGGCAAAATGCCCGCAAAATGCGAACAAATACCATTCTGGATAGCTCAGAAAATAACTCAGCTTGAGGCAGTATTCCCGAATACTACCACCTATGAAAAACACAGAATTCTAACAATCTGCTTGCCCATGGGGATCACACCACAAGTAGAGGACTGCACCTCTTGGGGTTCAGTCTTTGCTGCCATATATACCAGAACACATGGTATCCCGTCATTAGCAGTAGTACCTGACGTTTTGAGACAGATACAAAATGAGTATGGAGCAGAACCTGCCCTTAACTTAGGGATGAAGTTACTAAATAACTTTGACCAGGTATCAGCCATAATACTAGCTAACATTAAGGGGGAAGCGGTTTCAGTGGCGATCCGCCAACGCCTAAGGGAGTTCGGTCCAATAGATCAACAACACGAACTACCCAAAATAATTGAAACTGCATATGCAGAACTAGGCAGAGACAGTCTAGGTGGGAAAGCATTAAAACCACAACTGGTGGGCAGTCCTGAAAAGGACACTACAAAGCAGACGCCTACTTCTTCTAAAAGAAGTGGGAAAATAAAAAACAACAAAAGTCTAAAGACAGCAGATCTCAATGCAGAGGTAGGTCTCCTCAACAGGAGCCCTCTAAAAGGAGGTATAACCTCAGGAATAGGGATAATATTAAAAACCTGACAGGTATCAGGATACTGTTACACGTTCCCCTCGTTCCTTTCAGGGTTCATCAAAAAACTCCGAGGGGGAAGGACGGTCAGAGGAGCGAACAAAGTCCAGAGACACGCAACGCGCTGCGGACTACGCACCTAAAAAAGAAGATAAACAAAAACAGAATCCTCAGTTTAAAAAGAAGAAGGTAGCAGGTCTCAAGATCAGACATGCCCAGAATTCTGAGGACACAGCTTCTGAACGGGGAATGGGCTCTGACGATGCTAGACAGCGCGGCAGAAGTAACGATAGCTCGCCAGAACCTGAAGGAATTTCTGGTGACAGCGGAGTTGAGTGAGTATATCACGGTGGAAACACCTGATACTCGGGTAAGTGTCCCACATAAGTTACATGAGATAACACTCTGAATGGAGGGGGACAAAGCCAGAAAAATTAAAGGTCTCTTTTGGAAAAATCTGTCATCTGGTTATGACATTCTATTAGGAGAACAAGACTGGCCGCCAGCATTCGTCATGGAGTGCCCTAAGGGAGAAACTGTCATTTTTCCAGCCTTTTCCGACCTCGTTCCCATACATTTAAAACATGCATATGCGCAGGAGTGGGCGGTTGCCCTAGCTCCAGTATTGTACAAAAATCAGGTTGGTTGGGATGAGGATTCAACCCACCATGTGATTCCGTTAAAAGTTTCCCCAAATGCTCAAAGGCAATACCCTATAAAGCAGGAAGCTAAAAAACAAGTCAGGTAGATCCTAGATCAACTAGAATACCAGGGGGTGATAGAAAATTGCACTTCACCTATGAACAATCCTTTGTCCCGTAATGAAACCTGACAACACATATCGTTTAGTTTTGGATTACAGACATTTAAACACTTGCACAAAGACATTTGCAGTTCAAAATGCACACAGTGCCGCATTAATGAATAACATTGTGCGCAAAACATACAAAACGACCCTAGATATCTCCAATGGATTTTTCTGCCAAAATTTAGCGCCTGAAAGCAGGTATCTGACCGCATTCAGTGCGTTAGGGTCCCAGCGACAATTTTGTCGACTAGCCCAAGGGTATAAAAATAGCCCCGGGGTATTTTCAGCAAGAGTAACAGAGTTTCTCCAAAATTTGGATGAAGAAGCATTGTCCGATGTAGATGATATTTATCTGACGGACAATGACTTACCGAGGCACTTGACCAGGGTAGCACCATTATTATGGGATTCGCCTCTGAGGGCTATAAATTTAATTTCAAAAAATCAAAAATTGCCCACCTCAGTGTCCTATTTTTAGGATACGAGCTGTCAAGTGAAGGGAAAAGCCTAGCAGCTAACTTTTTAGAAAAGTGTGCGCTGCTCCAACCTCCAAAATCATTGAAGAATTTACAATCAATTCTGGGATTCCTAAATTTTGGTCGAACATACATTTTGGATTACGCAGAAAGAGTAAAACCTTTCTATGACTTAATAAAACCTGATTTTTCAGTCAGACAATGGACACAGGAACATACAAATATCCTGCATTCCCTACAGGAAGACATGATAGCTTCTAAACATTTACAGACACGAATAAACGTACGCAACTTAGTGATCCGAGTAATAGCGGGTCAATGCGGGTACACTTATTTGACTTTCAATGAAGGCGAAACGGTACCAATCGCATACAAATCACACCTGTACACAAACGCAGAGATGCGTTTCACTTCAACAGAAAAAATCCTGACATCAGTGCAGACCGCTGTAGCAAGAGAAAGAGCTCTGGCTCAGGGTAAACGCATAATTGTCGTGACGCCAGTACCAGCTTTAGAAGCTGTTGCAAAAGCCTTACATCCCAGATGGATACAATGGGCTAATTATCTTACTGCAACGGATGTTGAATACAGATTTGATCCAAGTTTAAAAAACACAAGCATTTCTGCAATACGAACAAGAATATCCTCTACCAAATGAGATTTCACCTCTAGATCAGTATGAATACATTATTTACACTGACGGATCTGCTCAACCGGCCATAGGGAGCAAGCAAGCTTACAGCGCTGCGTGTGCGATTGTTAAAGGTCGCATGCACGATAGAAAGTTCCATCCGAGTTGCACTAAAACGCAATCTCTAGGAGACTGCACGGCTCAGTTGGCAGAGTTAAAAACACTTATACTGGCACTGGTGAATACGGAAGACGAATTCCCCACACTGATTGTGTGTGATTCCATTTACTGTGCACAGTCGTACAATGAATATTTACATCATTGGGAACAAAACGGGTTTAAAGACGCAAAAGGTGGCACAATTAAGCATAAAATGCTATGGGAACAGGTAGTGGAGTTGAGAAACGAACTACCAAGGGCTCACGTGATACATACACTGAGTCATCAGCGTGATGGCGTTCACGTTGAAGGGAATTCATTGGCTGATGAAGCCGGAAAGGGGGCTGTTCGCACGGCTTCCGTAGCTGCAATCACTCGTTCAAAAACGAGAATAGACGGCGAGATTATGGTAGCTGTCAATGCTTCACGCAAAGGCAGCACAGCAGTACCAAAGACATTTCCACTCAAGTATTCCTACAAGTTAGATACACAAAACATTCCATATGCTCAGATTCCTGGAGTGGGGGATAGAGCAATACCAAATATGGATCGTAGGCAAGGTTTAATTGTGGCAGCACACGAAGGGTCAGGTTCTGTACATTCGGGATGTAGGGCGACTGTTTCTTTATTGAAGCAACGCTACTGGTGGCCCGTGATGAGAAGGCAGATTAGAGACTATGTATGGAACTGCGACATCTGCAAGCAGATGGAAGGGTCCACCGCAACACGTCCAGTACAGATACCATTATTAGACAGCAGTAGGTTGTCCGTTCGTGTACGTCCAGCTCAAGTTTCCTCAAGGTCTGGCCTCAGCGCTCAGCTGACGCTCGAACTGTTATAAAAGATTTGCGAGTCTTTATCGGCACATACGCAGTTGGCACGTTACATTCTGACCGTGGCCCGGCGTTTAGCTCTCGGGCTTACAATCAATCAATCAATCAATCACGGCATTTATAGAGCGCGCTACTCACCCGGGAGGGTCTCAAGGCGCTGGGGGAGGGGGTAAGTTACTGCTCGAACAGCCAGGTCTTGAGCTGCTTCCTGAAGGAGAGATGGTCCTGGGTTCGCCGAAGGTGAGTGGGGAGGGAGTTCCAGGTCTTGGCTGCCAGGTAGGAGAAGGATCTTCCTCCGGCGGTGGTTCTGCGGATGCGTGGTACGGTGGCGAGGGCGTGGCTGGTTGATCGTAGCTGGCGTGTGGGCGTGTAGAAGGTCATGCGGTCGTTGAGGTACTTTGGGCCCAGGTCGTGGAGGGCCTTGTGTGCGTGGGTGAGGAGTCTGAACGTTATTCTCTTGCTGACGGGGAGCCAGTGCAGGTCTTTCAGGTGTCCGGTGATGTGGCTGTGTCGGGGATGTCCAGGATGAGTCGTGCGGAGGCGTTCTGGATGCGCTGGAGTCTTTTTGAAGTTTGGCTGTGGTTCCGGCGTAGAGGGTGTTCCCATAGTCCAGTCGGCTGGTGACGAGTGCCTGGGTGACGGTCTTCCTGGTTTCAGTGGGGATCCATCTGAAGATCTTGCGGAGCATGCGCAGGGTGTTGAAGCATGAAGATGAGACGGCGTTGACTTGTCTGGTCATCGACAGGGAGGAGTCCAGGATGAAGCCCAGGTTGCGTGCGTGGTCCGTTGGCTTGGGCGCGGTGCCCAGGGCCGGGGGCCACCAGGAGTCATCCCAGGCGGAGGGTGATGAGCCCAGGATGAGGACTTCCGTCTTGTCTGAGTTCAGTTTAAGGCGGCTGTTCCTCATCCAGTCGGCGACGTCTCTCATCCCGTCGTGTAGGTTGGCTCTGGCGGTGGTGGGGTCGTTGGTGAGGAGAGGATCAGCTGGGTGTCGTCGGCGTAGGAGATGATGTTGAGGTTGTGTCGGCGTGCGATGGCTGCGAGGGGGCTCATGTAGACGTTGAAGAGGGTTGGGCTGAGTGAGGATCCCTGTGGAACGCCGCAGATGACTTCGGTGGCTTCGGATCTGAACGGGGGAGGCGGACTCTCTGGGTTCTTCCGGCGAGGAACGAGATGATCCATTCCAGTGCTTTCTCTCGGATTCCGATGTTGCTGAGGCGCTTCACTAGGGTGCGGTGGCAGACGGTGTCGAACGCCGCGGAGAGGTCCAAGAGGATGAGGGCAGCTGTTTCCCGTTGTCGGTTAGGGTTCTGATGTCGTCGGTGGCTGCGATAAGGGCGGTCTCGGTGCTGTGGTTGGCCCGAAACCCGGACTGCGAGGGGTCGAGGGATCCATTCGTCTCGAGGAAGGCGGCAAGCTGTCTGTTGACGGTCTTCTCGATGACTTTGGCCGGAAACGGAAGGAGCGAGATGGGGCGGTAGTTCTTAAGGTCGGTGGGGTCCGCCGTTGGTTTCTTCAGGAGGGCGGTAAGCTCGGCGTGCTTCCAGCTCTCCGGGAAGGTGGCGGTGTGGAAGGAGGAGTTGATGATGTCCCGGAGATGGGGTGCGATGGTGGCGTCGGCTTTGTTGAAGACGTGGTGTGGGCAGGGGTCGGTTGGTGATCCGGAGTGGATGGAGTTCATCGTGCGGGTGGTGTCTTCGGTGCTGATCGGGGTCCAGTTGCAGAGGGTGGTGGTGGCGGGCGTTGGTTCGGCGGTAGGGTGCGTTGTTTGTGCGTCGAAGCTGTTATGTATGTCGGTGATCTTGCGGTGGAAGAACGCGGAGAGTGAGTTGCAGAGGTCTTGCGAGGGGGTGATGTCGTTGTTTCCGGCGCTGGGGTTGGAGAACTCTTTGACGATGCTGAAAAGTTCCTTGCTGTCATGGGCGTTGTTGTCCAGTCGTTCTTTGAGTGCCGACTTCTTGGTGGCACGGATCAGCTGGTGGTGTTTGCGGGTGGCGTGCTTGAGGGCGGTCCTGTTGTCTGTGGTCTGGTCGAGTCGCCAGGTTTTCTCGAGAGTGCGGCAGTTCTTCTTGGATTCCTTGAGTTCGTTGGTGAACCAAGGGGTTTTCTTGCTTCCGGGTCTGCTGGGAGGGTTTTTTAGTGGTGCGAGGTCGTCGGCGCAGGCGGTCAGCCACTTGGCGAGGTTGCTGGCTGCTTCGTTTGGGTCCGTTGTGTTGGTGGGTGTGTTCTGGCTGAGGGAGGCGGTGAGCTGCTCGGCGGTGATCTTGCTCCAGCTCCGGCGGGGAGCCTGTTGCGGGTGGTGGTGGGTCGTAGTCTTTCTGAAGCTGAAGTGGACGCAGCTGTGGTCGGTCCAGTGGAGTCCGGTGGCGTGGCTGAAGGAGATGTGCTTGCTGGACGAGAAGACGGGGTCAAGCGTGTGGCCGGCGTAGTGGGTGGGCGTGTTCACCAGTTGCTTGAGTCCGAGGTTGGCGAGGTTGTCCAGCAGGGCGGTGGTGTTTCTGTCGTTGTTGTTCTCCAGGTGGAAGTTGAGGTCCCCTAGGAGGATGTAGTCGGCGGAGGGCATGGCGTGCGGGCTGATGAAGTCTGCGATGTCTTCGCTGAATAGTGTGCGTGGTCCCGGGGGTCTGTAGATGAGGGTGCCTCGGAGGGTGGTCTTGGGGTCAGTGTGTATCTGGAAGTGTAGGTGTTCGGCGGCGGTGAAGGTCTCGTCGGAGTTAGTCGAGATGCGGATGGTGTTCTTGTGTACGATGGCGATGCCTCCTCCCGTCTGGTTGACGCGGTCCCTCCGGGTGATCTTGTATCCGTCCGGGATGGCTATGGCGATGTCGGGCGCTGAGGAGGCGTTCATCCAGGTTTCGGTGAGGAAGGCGATGTCCGGTGCTGTTGCGTCGAGCAGGTCCCAGAGTTCCACGGCGTGCCTGTGGACGGAGCGGGTGTTCAGCAGGATGCATTTCAGGTGGTTGCTGCTGGTGCTCGACTTGGCGGATGTGGTGCACGTCCGGGGGCAGGTGAATCGGCAGGTTTGGCAGGTGAAGGGTCCGTGGGTGCGTCTCGGTGAGGCTCGGTAGCAGGCAGGGTTCCGGCCGGCATTGAGTGCGGTGAGTGTGGCGGCGTCGTAGGTCCGTCGAGTGGTGATGCATCGGTGGGATCCAGGGGTTCTGGCGCTGGGCGCGGTCCAGTCGCGGACGGGCGCAGACGGGCTTGCCTTAGGCGCGGCCGCGCAGTGGCCGCCATTTATGGGGAGGTGGGAGGGAGGAGCAGCTGGGAGGCGGGAGGCAGGGGCAGCAAATGGGCGGTCAGGGGTGCGGGGCCGCAGGGACGCAGCGGCGGGAATGGCGAGAGGCAGCGGGGGCACAGAAAGGAAAACAGGGGAGAAAGCAGACAAAATCACGGGCACAGCGACAATGGGGCAGCGAGGGGCACAAAAAGGAAAACAGGGGAGAAAGCAGACAAAATCACGGGCACAGCGACAATGGGGCAGCGAGGGGCACAAAAAGGAAAACAGGGGAGAAAGCAGACAAAATCACGGGCACAGCGACAATGGGGCAGCGAGGGGCACAAAAAGGAAAACAGGGGAGAGAGCAGACAAAATCACGGGCACAGCGACAATGGGGCAGCGAGGGGCACAAAAAGGAAAACAGGGGAGAAAGCAGACAAAATCACGGGCACAGCGACAATGGGGCAGCGAGGGGCACAAAAAGGAAAACAGGGGAGAAAGCAGACAAAATCACGGGCACAGCGACAATGGGGCAGCGAGGGGCACAAAAAGGAAAACAGGGGAGAGAGCAGACAAAATCACGGGCACAGCGACAATGGGGCAGCGAGGGGCACAAAAAGGAAAACAGGGGAGAAAGCAGACAGAATCACGGGCACAACGACAATGGGGCAGCGAGGGGCACAGAAAGGAAAAGGGGAGACAAGCAGAAAAAACGGGCACCGGGGCCACAAGCGGAGGGCGATCTTACCTGCAGAAGCAGCGGGCAGACAACACAGGCGGAGCTGTGTGGTGGGGGAGCGACCTACCTGGCAAGGTCAAGGGTCGCTCTCCTCACGCGCAGCGGCCGCCATTTATGGGGAGGTGGGAGGGAGGAGCAGCTGGGAGGCGGGAGGCAGGGGCAGCAAATGGGCGGTCAGGGGGCGGGGCCGCAGGGACGCAGCGGCGGGAATGGCGAGAGGCAGCGGGGGCACAGAAAGGAAAACAGGGGAGAAAGCAGACCAAATCACGGGCACAGCGACAATGGGGCAGCGAGGGGCACAAAAAGGAAAACAGGGGAGAAAGCAGACAAAATCACGGGCACAGCGACAATGGGGCAGCGAGGGGCACAAAAAGGAAAACAGGGGAGAAAGCAGACAAAATCACGGGCACAGCGACAATGGGGCAGCGAGGGGCACAAAAAGGAAAACAGGGGAGAGAGCAGACAAAATCACGAGCACAGCGACAATGGGGCAGCGAGGGGCACAAAAAGGAAAACAGGGGAGAAAGCAGACAGAATCACGGGCACAACGACAATGGGGCAGCGAGGGGCACAGAAAGGAAAAGGGGAGACAAGCAGAAAAAACGGGCACCGGGGCCACAAGCGGAGGGCGATCTTACCTGCAGAAGCAGCGGGCAGACAACACAGGCGGAGCTGTGTGGTGGGGAGCGACCTACCTGGCAAGGTCAAGGGTCGCTCTCCTCACGCGCAGCGGCCGCCATTTATGGGGAGGTGGGAGGGAGGAGCAGCTGGGAGGCGGGAGGCAGGGGCAGCGAATGGGCGGTCAGGGGGCGGGGCCGCAGGACGCAGCGGCGGGAATGGCGAGAGGCAGCGGGGGCACAGAAAGGAAAACAGGGGAGAAAGCAGACAAAATCACGGACACAGCGACAATGGGGCAGCGAGGGGCACAAAAAGGAAAACAGGGGAGAAAGCAGACAAAATCACGGGCACAGCGACAATGGGGCAGCGAGGGGCACAAAAGGAAAACAGGGGAGAAAGCAGACAAAATCACGGGCACAGCGACAATGGGGCAGCGAGGGGCACAAAAAGGAAAACAGGGGAGAGAGCAGACAAAATCACGGGCACAACGACAATGGGGCAGCGAGGGGCACAGAAAGGAAAAGGGGAGACAAGCAGAAAAAAACGGGCACCGGGGCCACAAGCGGAGGGCGATCTTACCTGCAGAAGCAGCGGGCAGACAACACAGGCGGAGCTGTGTGGTGGGGAGCGACCTACCTGGCAAGGTCAAGGGTCGCTCTCCTCACGCGCAGCGGCCGCCATTTATGGGGAGGTGGGAGGGAGGAGCAGCTGGGAGGCGGGAGGCAGGGGCAGCGAATGGGCGGTCAGGGGGCGGGGCCGCAGGGACGCAGCGGCGGCAATGGCGAGAGGCAGCGGGGGCACAGAAAGGAAAACAGGGGAGAAAGCAGACAAAATCACGGGCACAGCGACAATGGGGCAGCGAGGGGCACAAAAAGGAAAACAGGGGAGAAAGCAGACAAAATCACGGGCACAGCGACAATGGGGCAGCGAGGGGCACAAAAAGGAAAACAGGGGAGAAAGCAGACAAAATCACGGGCACAGCGACAATGGGGCAGCGAGGGGCACAAAAAGGAAAACAGGGGAGAAAGCAGACAAAATCACGGGCACAGCGACAATGGGGCAGCGAGGGGCACAAAAAGGAAAACAGGGGAGAAAGCAGACAAAATCACGGGCACAGCGACAATGGGGCAGCGAGGGGCACAAAAAGGAAAACAGGGGAGAGAGCAGACAAAATCACGGGCACAGCGACAATGGGGCAGCGAGGGGCACAAAAGGAAAACAGGGGAGAGAGCAGACAAAATCACGGGCACAGCGACAATGGGGCAGCGAGGGGCACAAAAAGGAAAACAGGGGAGAAAGCAGACAGAATCACAGGCACAACGACAATGGGGCAGCGAGGGGCACAGAAAGGAAAAGGGGAGAGAGCAGACAAAATCACGGGCACAGCGACAATGGGGCAGCGAGGGGCACAAAAAGGAAAACAGGGGAGAAAGCAGACAAAATCACGGGCACAGCGACAATGGGGCAGCGAGGGGCACAAAAGGAAAACAGGGGAGAGAGCAGACAAAATCACGTGCACAGCGACAATGGGGCAGCGAGGGGCACAAAAAGGAAAACAGGGAGAAAGCAGACAGAATCACGGGCACAACGACAATGGGGCAGCGAGGGGCACAGAAAGGAAAAGGGGAGACAAGCAGAAAAAACGGGCACCGGGGCCACAAGCGGAGGGCGATCTTACCTGCAGAAGCAGCGGGCAGACAACACAGGCGGAGCTGTGTGGTGGGGAGCGACCTACCTGGCAAGGTCAAGGGTCGCTCTCCTCACGCGCAGCGGCCGCCATTTATGGGGAGGTGGGAGGGAGGAGCAGCTGGGAGGCGGGAGGCAGGGGCAGCGAATGGGCGGTCAGGGGGCGGGGCCGCAGGGACGCAGCGGCGGGAATGGCGAGAGGCAGCGGGGGCACAGAAAGGAAAACAGGGGAGAAAGCAGACAAAATCACGGGCACAGCGACAATGGGGCAGCGAGGGGCACAAAAAGGAAAACAGGGGAGAAAGCAGACAAAATCACGGGCACAGCGACAATGGGGCAGCGAGGGGCACAAAAAGGAAAACAGGGGAGAAAGCAGACAAAATCACGGGCACAGCGACAATGGGGCAGCGAGGGGCACAAAAAGGAAAACAGGGGAGAGAGCAGACAAAATCACGGGCACAGCGACAATGGGGCAGCGAGGGGCACAAAAAGGAAAACAGGGGAGAAAGCAGACAGAATCACGGGCACAACGACAATGGGGCAGCGAGGGGCACAGAAAGGAAAAGGGGAGACAAGCAGAAAAAAACGGGCACCGGGGCCACAAGCGGAGGGCGATCTTACCTGCAGAAGCAGCGGGCAGACAACACAGGCGGAGCTGTGTGGTGGGGAGCGACCTACCTGGCAAGGTCAAGGGTCGCTCTCCTCACGCGCAGCGGCCGCCATTTATGGGGAGGTGGGAGGGAGGAGCAGCTGGGAGGCGGGAGGCAGGGGCAGCGAATGGGCGGTCAGGGGGCGGGGCCGCAGGGACGCAGCGGCGGCAATGGCGAGAGGCAGCGGGGGCACAGAAAGGAAAACAGGGGAGAAAGCAGACAAAATCACGGGCACAGCGACAAAGAGGCCATGGAAGGAATGGGCGTAGCATTGCGGTACTCCTCTCCGTATCATCCTGAGGGAAATTCCATTGTGGAGAGGAAAAACCGTGACTTAAAGCAATCTTTAACAGCTATGGTATTAGGCAAGGGCGGTAGATGGATCGATCACTTATATGGGGTACAACGAGCAATAAACAATCAGCCAAGAAGCTCTCTAGGGGGTGTCACTCCTTACGAGGTCCTATTTGGGACAAGAATGTGGGTACCTGAGCTTGATTGTGAAGGCACAGTGGCGGATGAAAAACCATTTGATATCCATGATCGTTTGGCTGTTTTACATGATCTAAATAAATCCAGAACACAACAAAGTAATGTGCTCCAGAAACAGACCGCCACTGAGGAAGTCAAGGCAGTAACGGCAAGACCTGTCTGGATGCCAAAAGTCGGGGATCTGGTCAGAGAGAAGATTGCTGATAAGAAAGAATTTGGGCCATCCTACAGAAAGCCTGTACTGGTCCTTGCAATCCAAGGCACAAGAACTGTACTTCTGCCGCCTCTTGCCGGGAAAAAGGAGAAAAGATTTGTCTCAATTGACTTAATCAAACCACACTATGTGGCCGATAATAAACAGTAGGCCTCGTGGACTCCACAGTAGCAGACACCCTCCTCTCGCTACAATCCAAGAAGTCCAAACAGAAAGACTCATCACGTTCGAAGAGCCACCTGTACGGAATGAAGGACTAAGCAACAATGGTATGGAACTCGTTCCACTTCAACAAGAAATTCATCTTCAAAATGAAAATCAACTTAACAACCAAGTTGCAATCAGACCGACTACAGACATCTACGTCAACATGCCTCGTCAAGAGCAAAATCCGATTTCAACAAATCCCGATGCAATTCCAACAATTGATCGAACTGCTTCTGGCTATTTCATGAAGTTTGATACATTTTCACTGGATCCAAGTGAGCCGGAAACGACGCCAGCCAAAAAATCACTCCAACAGAAACTCACTGACTTTTTGAACTTTTTTAGAAAGACTTACCTGGTGTCACCTTGGATTGAACTATGGTATATCACTGGGATTTTATTTTTTATTTTCTGGCTAGGTTTAATAATAACTTTTAGTATGCTTATTAATGGACGATATCTCCAGCAAAGCTCTACAGCCCAAAGAGTCAATTTGATTTTAAAACCACACCAGTCTTCACATCGTGAACCAAGAGACTTGTCTTCAGTGAACATCACAGCAGTTCCTATACCGGACGGTATAGTATGGGACAAGATTGATTATGATATATTCGGTCCGACTGAACTTTTAAAGCTTAAACATGTATTTAAAATTTCTTTAAGTGATATCATTACCTCCAGTACATTTTCTGATGATTGGGACACTGAAACTGTAAATGCTATGATGTCTGATTTAGAAAAAACTGCTGCATTTCCGAACAATGAAATGTTAGAAGGTACTTCAGACTATGATACATTGTACTGTTATCAACACTAAGGTCATCATTTCTTGCACAAATCTATAACACCTAGAAATGTATTTGAATACCACCAGTGGGAACACTGCCCAACTCCTGCAAAAGGTAGTTCGCAAACTTTTGCACAGAAATTCACATACTTTTCAGGGTTCAACACATCTGACCCGAGGTCATTTCATTACAAAGTGGCAACAACATCGGCACAGAAAATGATGCTGACTAACACCAAACAGATTTACTCTGCTTCCTTTATGGCCCAATTGTCTACACAGGGTTTCGACCTATGGAAGGACACTATAGATTTAAAATCAATCTGGGGTTCTAGGGACTGGCAAGTCCAGGGAACAGAAGCGCTTTTTAGAGCATGCCTCATTCCACAGCAGATAATATTTCTAAATGACACTGTGCAACAGACATCCTGTCTTGGACTAGCCAAGAACAAGGAAATGAACACACCGGGGTTTCCAGCACCATCACAGATGGGTGGGGGGCAGAATTCAACTACACAAGGGGTAGGATTAGATGACATTCTCCAGTACAACAGATCAGATCCTGATTGGACGAAATGGCTGATTTGGCCCATTGACACAAACACCTGTCAACAGAGATTTATGAATACAACCGAAGGGTTTGGTATCCATAGGCCAGATACAAGCTATGTACAGAGACAACACCCAGGGGTAGTGACACCCTATAGTGTTGGGAAGTTGTGCCTTGTTTGGCTAGAGACCTCAACACTCACAGAAGTAAAACATCACTTGACCTTACTCACATCTGATGTAGACCTTAGGCATTTTTTACTAGGCCCAAGGAAAACACGTCAGAAACGTTTCATATATGCTGGCATTTATGCCTACTATAATGAAAACTGGAAAATATCCCAACAGGAGGCTGCAGACAGAATACGGGAAATAGACCGTATTAACCTAGAGAAGGCATTAGCTGTAGGGGATAATGAGTTAACAACTTTGACCTCCAGGATTTACTCCTTAGGCAACATTGTGTCTTCGGCAATCGACATATTAGAACAAGATCTGGCCTTGTTACAACACGGACAATCTCAGCTACGTTCTATTATGATGCTAAGTTGGACGCTGCAATCTTTGCGTGCAGGCTATGTGCCCTGGCGTTTTATAAACACCACGTCTCTGTTTTCAGAATACAATCTAACTGATAAACAGACAGAAATGGCACAAAGGGGAGCCAAATATACAATGCTGCGTATTGAGAAACTGGAAAGGTTACCATTCACTGTAGCCGAATCACCATCAACAGAGTGGCTAATTCATGGCCAAATCACTCTGCCGGTCACTACGTTTCAGTTTCAATATTGCCTTGAGCAAAGGCAGGCAGGCAAATATGAAAAGATGGGTAAGGGATACATTAAGGAAACTTGGGAGTTACCATATAGATACCGATGCCGGAATGGGGATCGAGAAGTATATCTGAGTGGTACAAACTGCAAGAACGCTTTAAGCGGTTCTCTCATGTGTCAGGATATTTCACTACACGGAGCCTGTAACGGTTCAGTAGCAAACCTATCGTGTCACATGACAGGGACCCCAGCGGCCATGATCACACCGGTTTTCCAGCTGCTCTCGAATGGGAGTTACTTGATGCTGAATGATCAAGGTTGCTGTGGGATGCTTCCGGGCGTCGCCTATCTGGTCACTGTTAACTCCAGGGTTACTTGCTGTATGCAAGTATTGTTTCCACCACTGAACACAGTAAGGGAGGCGCCGCTATGGCCTTCACTGAACGTTTCTTTCATACAATTTGATACTCTGAGCAGACTGCAAGCCATGCTTTTACAGCAACCCGTGCCCTTAACCTCTGCTCGAGAAACCTATGAACTTCAAGTTGCAAGGACCTCGACTGAGATACAGGCGCTTATACGTACAAACTGCCCCTTTCATTTCGTAGAAATGGTGGGACGTATCTTCAATATGTCTGATACGAGCGGTATTGTACATCTATTTAAGACCATAGGGTCAGGACTGTTAAGCACCTTTCAGACAGTCCTCGGAGTAATCCCAAATTTTATACACACCGTATTGGGAAGCGTATTTGGAGGACTCCCACTTATCCTATTGCTGATTGCAGGGGTCCTATTCATAATGCTACTGCTACGCAATGGACGGCCCAATTCCCGAGGGAATGGCGAACATGCTCCTGGAATGGAAATACCGTGAACGCATGGTACAACTGCTGGGCATTTCTTGCCTGCGAGAACTCAATGCCTCCTCGTTTCTATCATTTCGACCAGTCTGGGTAGACTGCATCTTACCTGTTCTTCGATGCCTGCTTTGCGGAGAAGAATGCACGTTGGATCTTTGTCTAACATTTCCATCAGATGCGCCTCCGGACACGGATGCAATGCCTGACCACCTAAAGGCCCATGCTCTGCGTTGTCCCCAGTGTCTTCCGATTCTGATGAACACATTCCTTGAGAATCCACAGGTGCTGTTGGCTCCTGCTGGGTTAGGTGACTCCTCCACAGGCACCCAGGTAACAACTGCTGCAGCACCGACTGTTGGCAGTGCTACATACCATCTATGTGCGATTGACGTTCCCTTGAGGCGTTGAATTTGTCGTCTGCAGTAGCTCACACTGATAATGTTGTGCTTCCCAGCCAGGACACCTAATCTCAAATTGGCTCATCGCGTCCTGGGAAAGAATTCGGCTTCTCCACTCGTTTTCATAATAACAGAGCAAATTTGGAACATTTCCTAAATTGACACTTTCGCTTGAGAAAAGCATGGCCTTCTTCCGCTTTAAGTGAAGCAACTTATATAGCGAAACAAAGTAGACATTTCTTTTTTTAGTGGCAATTGGAAATAGCTGAATTGTAACATTTTTGAATTTTTTTTTAACAATTTTAAAACCATGTTTTTTCTTGCTTTTAAAATGTTTTTAAATTGTCCAGATTTTAAGTATGATCATTGTCATCTTATTCGGAAGAGGAGTGGGTGTTATGTCCCGTATAGAGGCCCTAATGTAGACCCGTTCATACATGCCCTAAAATGGCCGTATTCGTATTTGCCCTAATACGGTCATATTCGTACTTGCCCTATTATGGTCAAAGCCGCATATGCCCTATTTCGGTCATAACTGTACATGTCCTATTATAGTCATGATTCCTTATATAGGCATGATCTTTCACCTACATTGGTCCTCGCTAGTACACAACAAGCTCGGAGGGCTGAACGTTATCTAGTCTGTGGTTTTGAATACAGCAGGGTTTTTCCCAAACACAGGTCCACACTGTACTCATCAATTATGCATGGCTCTCTAGGAATACACCACTTGCATAATATGTATGTACAAAGTTCACCCCTGACGTCTTCCTCAAGTCTAACAAAGGCCAATACAAACCATACGAAGCAACTAGAGTCTTCAGGGTATAAATACACCACATCTTACCCCGGTAAGACAGAGGGAACCGAGACTTCCATGCTGACACACTGACCAGAGACGCTGAGGCTCCTGCATGCAGTCGCTCCAGCTGACAGCGGTCTGACACAGCCCTTGCGGGGTGTCCAACTCGAGACCAGGACGGGGTCCCACACTCTCTCTACTCAGGTATGGGGGTTCGACTAAATCCTAGAAGGATTCTTGGCTCTTAGGCTTTTAGACCTACACACATATGCTAGGTACACTCAGGTACATCTAGTTAGGCATTGTAGGAGTACGCGCACTTTAATAATGCTTTTATATTCATATATGTATTCATGACTATTGGAATATGGTAGAACTGTTCTATCCCTTTGCTTTTATCGTACTGCTGATAATATATCTCTGCTATTGTCTGCTGGTTGCCGCAGCACATATATTTTACACTAGAATAACAACTGTTCAATAAATACTTATTGAAACGCCCAGACTGTTTATTCTGTGTAACTCTCTGAGACAAACTGAATAAGTAAGCACGAGTGACTGAGCGAAAAGTAGTACATTGTTTCCACGATTCTGAGGAATTTGGGTTGTCATGATCTAAGGTTGCCAGAAACTAATCTCTCCCCGATAAGAGGAGATTTTAGTGGCACTGTGAGCTAGCTAATGCAAATCAGGCTAACATATGCGGTGGGGGTGCACAGAGTCAGTCTAACACCAAGCCCACAGTTTATGTTATCCAAACGGGGAGGTCCTGCATGGGTACTATAGGAACTACACGACACCACACACAGAGGTCCTTGCTCGCAGTTCTCTTGCATGGAATGACCTTCACACTTACGCACAGACCATCCCAGGAGTCCAACCACTGCACACTCAAACAAATCATTGCTCCGAGCTGTGGCATCCACATAACTTGGACTTAGGCATTTTTACACACAGCCCTATTTCCTACATTGACGTGGGGCTAAGTTGGGAAATTGCGAGATTGTTGTTTAGGAGCACTGGGGCCACAGGTGGTTCACACGTTCCCAGTCTTCTCACTGCCTGTCTGGGTCACGGTCAGACATGCGCATTGATATCAGTTCCCAGGGAGTACCTTTTTCTGGTATCACTGCCCCTACATTCATCCATGATTTCATACTTGCTTGTTAATAGACATGACACATCTGTGTGAATTAGAATGTTTTGGTCACATTCGGTAGAGTGTTGAAGCTGGACCAGTACATGGCCATGCATACCCCACTTTACATTGTTGCCCCGTGGAGGGCCAGCCTTGTGCATGTGCATGGGTTTGCACATGCATGGGTTTGTTGTGTGATTGGTGAGGTGTGGGGAGGGCCCCCTCTGGGCACATTGTCGACGGGGGCCTACTTGCTGTTTCTATGTGTGCTGCAGTATGCCGGGAGATCAGGGACATGATCCAGTGTCATTGTGGGTGTGCACTGTGCTATACTTAATTGTGCATGTGTGCCGTTGTGCCCATCACCCCCCATCCCCCCGTCCCCCCAGTCCCTGGTCGTTACTCACCCTGTTGCTGTTGGGTCAGGTCATGTTGTGCAGTGTCCGGTCCCCCAACTCCTCCCACCGTCGCCCCACTGATGACTGTGGACAGCATTTCCTGCATCTCATCCAGCTCCTGCTGTGGCGCTGGACTCCCACCTCCAGTCTGCATTGCTGCTTTCCGGTTGTTGGAGAGTTTCTGCTTGGTTTTGGGCTTCACATCATTCCCGCGCATCTTGCAGTCGTCTACTTCCCTTCTCTTCACTCCGACTGCATTCACCTTGGCCAAGATGGACGGCCATATTGCATTTTTGGTTGCCTATGACACAGTGGAGGTGATGAACAGTTGTTAGTGGTGTTCTGTCACCTCCGTAGTCAGGTTCTTGTTTTCCTGCGGACTGAATCGCGGGTTCCTCTTCTTCTTCTCCTTGCCATTCTCCTTCCCCGAGGTCCCTGGCTGGTCCTCCGGGGGGTTTGTGGGGTTCTGGTTGGGCTCTGTAGTTGCTCCAGCATCCTCCATGGTGCTTCTCAGTTGTTTGGGTTTGGGTTTTGTTTCTCTTTTTTTTTTGCAGCTTTTATGGTGATTTTTCCCGCCTGACGTGGGAATTGCAGGCCTGGCGCTGCTTATCGCTGATGTTTTTATCGCTGTTGGGCCCATCGCCACTTTTTTCACATTCGGGTTTCCTTTTTAATCGGCGTCCCGGTAAATTTATCGCGGACATTTGTCGCGTGATCGGGACACTTTCGCCTGTTGCCGGCGTGTTGAGAATACGCCGTTGACGCGGCGTTAGTTTCCCGCGATGGACGGCGTTATGTGAAATTGCGTTAGCCTAGGTTGGCGATAATTATTGCCGGTTCTTGTGAATATCCCCCTCAGTGTTTACGTCCTACATGACTCAATTATATTGTGTTATGCTTACATCAAATTTTACTGTAAAATGTTGGCATGCTAAACGTTATTGCTGTTATTATTTGCATTGCTTTGTTTCCAATTGTAGAAACGCTGAGACGAAAGTTAGATAAATATGCCACTTGGTTTCCTACTGGGTTGTGCAGGAGCTGGACTTCCAATTCAACCGGAAATAGGGCCGACCACCTGCAGCTTGTGGGAAGAGTGTGAACAAAACAACTGCACCTTATTGCCCTAGGCTCCCAGAGTAAACCTCTCCGCCAGTGACATGCCCCTCCCCTCTTCAGCTCGTAGGAAACAACACATTGCCTTGGCAGAACGACTGGTGACTTGTCTTATGAGTGAGCAGTCCAGAGCAAGGATATGATGGGAGAGCTAAAATGCCCTCGGAAAGAAGCTAGAATCCGAGGGTTTCAACCGTTGATATGCCATCCATCCATGATCCAGCATTTGTAAAGCGCGAACTAATCTCCCCTAAGGGTCTCAAGGCGCTGGAGGCCGTCGGGGAGATATTATATGGTGCTGAGCTGATCTGCCCCAGGTGCGGAGATGGAAACGTGGGCACCGCGCTCAAGAGTCAGCCGCTCTAGGCGCTGCGCCACACCTCTCCCTCGTGATATGCTCGTAACCTTTTTGCCCTGCTATTCCCCGGCCGCCGCTGTACCAAAACTTAAAGATGGAAGTAAGGGGAACTGTAACCTTAAAACGACGTGTTCGAAATAATAATGGCCAACAGAAAAAAATGCTGCACTTCCTGAGAATGCATAACTTTTCACGTTCGCCTCAGCAGAACAGCTGCTTTATACGGCAGCCTAGAGCTTCTGACATGTCTGTAGAAACTTCTAGAGAGCCCTCATTGAAACCATCATCTTTCATAAATATCATTCAAATACAATCTCGTGTCAGTTACAGAATTGAATGTTAGCATTAATGCTGAAAACCAAAACACGTGTTGTGGTCTAAAAAACACTGCATTGCCTGCGTATAGCTGAACGGCTAACTGTAATTCATTCGGTCCCAACACTGTAGGCTGAAAACGTTTGATGATTTTTTATTGATGGAATTCTGGGACACTGTGCGAGTCTTGACATCTTTTTAATGATGGCAATCTATCAATAATGGATCAGGTCTGCCTATTTGAGCCATGTATTGGGAAGACTTCTACCGCACGGTCTTGAAAAATTTAATGTACTGAAGATTCTATGTACAGCCCCCATGCACTGCCGTCCTCATTAAAAGCAGTTCTTAGCCAAGAACAAAAGAAACGAGTAAAGCTAGCACAATCAAGCACCAGACACGATATAAAAGAGTACTTGGAAGTGCGCTATCCATCTCTCTTTCCATACTGGAATATAGTTTCTGCTAAAATGCTTGAGCAGAATGTATGGAATGCAGCGCGTGCCCCATTTGTTTCAATGGTGCAAGGCAGCCATAAAATATTGAAGTCTACTTTTTTTCTGACCTGCCTATGCATATTCCTCATCTAGCGAACCACCAGCATTTCAAAATGGTATTGCAGGTACAGGACCCTGTTTTGAAGAAATGGGATTCTGACATAATACAATTCCTGTCCCAGTGGAGCATTTCTGCAGCCCTCTTGCCTGACTGCCATCCAGCTGAAGAGAATCTGTATTGGATCAACCTATAAACCCAACGCCCTGTTTTATACTATATTGTGCTACTTCTTCAAGCACCCCAAGTGTCCCATCCATCACGTTGTTAGGCGTTTGGCGTTTTCAATCTGCCTCTGTTGAGGCAGATACAGTGGTGGATATGTACAAGGAAGTGGCGGAGCATGTCGTTAGCCTTCCTGGCTTAACGCCTCTCTCCTCCACTTCTGAAACGCAAGGCTGCACCATATTTACAAGAAGGTGGGGCAGCCTTGCATTTCCCCCTCCCATGGCGCTAAGTTTAGCAACTTAGCGCCAACTCAGGCACCCTTGCACCCTGCTTCATGCAGCACACATAAAAGTGACAAAATGGCATTTGTTTAAAAGTTTATGTACAGGAAGGGACACCTTCCTGTACATAAACAAACCATTACATTTTGCTTTTTCCATGTGTGCTGCACAAGGCAGCACACATTGAAAAAGCAAAAATTAGGAGAAATAATGCATTTCTCCTAGTTTCACCAACTTAAAACCAGTTTTTACCTGGTCTTAACTTTGGCGCTGCCTCGTATGTACGCCACCCTTGTACATAGGGGGCACGTCAAAATGAGTGGGTGTTGCGGTAGAATGCCCACCGCAACACCCACTGCCCACCCCTATTACGCTAATCATAGCATGAAAGGGGGCCTTATGTACAAGGCAGCGTTAAGCCACGTTAAGTGGCTTACCGCTGCCTTGTACATAAGGCGCAGCCCCTATCGCCACCACAACGCCAATATAGGTGACGTTGTGGTGGCTATAGGGGCTTGTACATGTGCCCCAGTGTTTGGATGGCAGAGAGAAATGTGCTATGCAAAACCCAGCAGGCCACTCATGGCATGAATTGTAAAACGTAACATAAAGGAGATTTGCAAAAAGCTCATCTGCAAAATATTCCAGCGGTGTTCTCCATCTCTGAGCTAGTCCTCCTAAAGATCCTATTTCCTGAACTGTCTCAGTTTCTGTGAAGCGTACATCAGTAGTAGAAAACTGGACATCTTCATCAATTAAGAGAATTTCTTCATTTTCTTATTGAGCAAGTAAGGCACAAAGGTGCATTTATTTTTTATTTGTGTAATAGTCATCATTTACATTTATCGAATACTTTATTTTTAGGTGATGGGCAACACTGGCACATATTGTAAGACCCCGGGACATCTTTCATTTTTTTTTCATTGCATCCAGAGAGAAACAGCACAGTGAGGCATAGCCTGGCTGTTCTCCCTGGCTGCACAGAAATAACACATGAAAGAGGTCTGGGTGCCTCAAAACATTTGCCTGTGGTGTCCACCGTCAACCACGGATACAAATTAAGTACTGAACAGATGTAAGTAATGACTATTACACAAATGAATAAGACTTTCACCTGGAGAATCCTTTGTCCAGGGCAGTACAGCATATACAAATTGTTGCAAAGTCATCCTGTGTGCCCTGTGCACCCCCATGTTTTGCTGAAAGATACCAGTGGTAACTGACGCTGACTGCCCTGGGCTCTGTTGACAGGCCCAGGCCAGTGCTATGTTGAAAACACAAGTGAAAACACACACAGGCATTAGGGTACTGTTAGAAATGGGAGTCTCTAGTTGGCAGAGGTAGGTACTTTTGTTTGAATAGGGACTCTTGTTTCTAGTCAGGGTAAGGGGGATACACTTCTTAAATTACCCCTGCTCACTCCCTTGGTAGCTTGGCACGAGCAGACAGGCTTATCTCAGAGGCAGTGTAAGCATTTGTGAACACATACAGTAATACAGTGAAAACACTACAAATAGACACCACACCAGTTTAGAAAAAGAAGTAATCTTTATCTAAACCAAAACAAGACCAAATGACAAAAATCCACAATACAGCTATCCAGATATCCTTAAAAAATTGGTTATTCACTCAAATAAAGTTTGTAGCAACAAATAACTCCACCTGGAATTATTACGACGTCGTGACAGATGAAAATCCCAAAGTACGGCGCCGACCGCAAAGTGCGCAGCATCGGGCACAGAGTCAAGCAGACTTCCACAGAACAGTACCTTGGAAACGATGAAAGCAAAGACAGAGCACAGCGTCAGGGAGGTGATGCTTCGTTGGCACCGGACGGGGTCAATTCCTTATGACCCCAGGGGAGGTGAAGCCTCGGTTCCTAACTGCGATGCAGGGGAGGTGAGACTTCTGTTCCTTACTGTGTCGGGGAGGTGACTTCACGGTGGCGGCGAGGCATCAGTTCCTTACAACGGTGCGGTGTCAATGGATTCGGGAGTCACCCACATCGCGCATGTATGCTCCTCGTTGATGAAGCACCGGCGTCGGTGTAGTCGAGGCTGCGGTGCAAGTCGGGACGGTGCATCGTGGACGTCACGAGCAGTGTCCTCGGCTTCAGTGCAGGCAACGGCCTCAGTGACTGCTTCGGAGTCAATGCGGCATGGTGTCAGCAGGGGCCTACGATGCAAGTCGGGGCGGTGCATCATGCTCTTCACGATCGGTGCCCACAGTTTTGGTGCAGGTTACGGCATCGCTCGCCGGCAGCGGTGTTGCAATTGCCTTCTGTGGCAGCTGAAACAGCAGTTCCAGATGCAGAAAGACAGCAGAAATGAAGTCTTTGTGCCCCTGAGACTACAGAACAGGAGGCAAGCTCTATTTCAAGCCCTTGAAGATCTTCCTCAAGCAGGGGACACAGCAAATAGCAAAGTCCTTCTCCTTTCCTTGGCAGCAAGTAGCCACTGCAGGCCAACCCCACACAGCAAAACAGCACAGGCAGTATTCCTCCTCAGCTTCTCCGGCTCTTCTCCTTGGTAAAGGTTCCTCTTGATTCTCAGAAGTGATCTTTGAAGTCTTTTCTATCCCTGAGACTTTCAACAGGAGGCAAGCTCTACTTCAAGCCCTTTGAGAAAACTCTAACAGCAGGATGATGAAAGCACAGTACAGTCCTTTCCATACCCAAGACAGAAGCAACCACTGCAGGCCAACCCCAACAGCACACAGCACAGGGGCAGTACTCCTCCTCCAGCTTTCCCGGTCCTTCTTCCTGGCAGGTTCCTTAGTTCAGCAGTGATCTAAAGTTCTGGGGTCTGGGCCCCAATATGTATACTACAAAATCCTTTGCTCTCTGGTGGCAGAGAAGCCCTGTGCTCAGTCAAAACCAGTTCTGTCCTCTCTGGTGCAGCTTCCTGGCAGGAGGTGGAGACAGCATTGTGGAAGGCAGACCAGGCCCATTTAGGCGAAAGGAAATCTCTTCCCCCTACTCTAAATGCAGCCCAGGTCTATTCAGCCCAGTGCTGAGTCATCAGACTCTCTGGAGCCACTGCAACTCCCCAGCCCCTGACACTCCAAACCCAGACAGTCAATCCACATCCCAGCAGAAGCACACTGGATGGCTAAGGAAGAAAATACCTACTTTCTAAAAGTGGTATTTTCAAACACAGAATGTAAAAATCGCCCTCACTAAAAGATGCCTTTTAACTTTATGAGTTCAGGCATACTAAACTTTATTTTCCTACCTTGTTCCCAGGGGTAGTTAGGCTTATAAGATGTTATAAGCAAACTCCCCATTCAATCCTATGGGAACAGGTAGCCTTGCAATAGTGAAAAACGAAATTGGCAGTATTTCACTATCAGGACATGCCACACACATCAGGGCATGTCCTACCTTTCACATACACTGCACCCTGCCCACAGGGGTACCTTGGGCCTTCTTTAGGGGTGACTAACATGTAAGAAAAGGGAAGGTTAGGGCCTGGCGAGTGGGTGCACTTGCCAAGTCGACATGGCAGTACTAGACTGCCCACAGATACTGCAGTGGCAGATCTGAGTCACATTTACAGGCTGCTTATGTGGGTGGCACAATCAGTGCTGCAGGCCCACTAGCAGCATTTGATTTACAGGCCCTGGGCACACAGAGTGCACTGTACTGCGGACTGACTAATAAATCAAATATGCCAATCATGGAAACACCAATCCATAACAATAATTTACAAAGGGAGCATTTGCACTTTGACACTGAACAGCAGTGGCAAAGTGCCCAAAGCATCTAGACCAGCAAAACGGAGTCCAACAAACAGCAAAAACACAGGAGGTCAAGGCAAAAAATACAGGGGAAACCCATGGTCTAACAGGTACACTATGTGTTAGGGTACACCTATAAGTGCCCTGGGGATAGAGAAATTGCACATTTCACTTCCCACATTGTAGTAAAGTCCCTCTCAAAATCGACTTTGGTGCTAAGAGCACTGTCAGATAGGGATCCACATTTCTTTTTACATAGTCAGGGCCCCCAAGGTCTCCCCTAGGTGTCCCAGGGGTGGGGGGTCATGTAACTATAAGCAGGGCCTTTATACAATATGTTTTATACGCCCTGGTGATGGAGAAATTGCACATTTCATTTTTCCTTTTTAGATACCTAGCCACATAGGATACCATTGCAATAGTTTATGGTTGCATATCTATTGCTAGGAATTGAATATATATCTTTCAAAGACTTAGCAGAATGGTATTAATATATCCAGCAATAAGTCATTGCCGAATTTATCCTAAACTGTACAGAAAAGAATTTATATGACGTTCTTGTCTGTGAGCCAAATTTCAGCCTTTCTGCAGTCTTCCCTGATTGGTCAGAGTTAACAGGATTAGCCATGCTGCGTTGATGAAGTGATAAGTGGCTCACCAAGGGAGAGGATATCTACTGGAGAGGGCTCTGCTACACAGAAATGTCGGAGCAGGTGGGAGGGGTCTTAAAGCATGAGGCTTCAAATGAGGTACAGGACAGGCAGAGAATGCCAGGCCAACCTACCCCCATCCCTTCTGACCCAGCCAGATAGCAAGCTTAAGGAAATAATCTGCAGATGTTAGGGGAGGAGAACAATTGAAATGAGCCACACTGGAGGTTGGTTTAGCTAGCTCTTGCTCCTATGCTGATATTTCAGCCATCATAAATTTTGGAGGAATGGTGCTTTCTGGGAAAAGAATATGCCACACTTTGGAGGAAGTTGCCATGCTCTGGGGTGTTGCCTCGCCCCTCATTGGACAGGAGCACTCTCCTGCTTGACCCCAGAGAACACTGAATAAATATGTGAGAGGTGTAGAGCCTCGCAGATCTGCTGCTTGAAATTAAGAGAAGAATAAGGATTGCCATACTGGAAACTTGATTTGCACCACCAGACCATGCATTCTGACTGACTGAGCCTGCTGCATTATCTGGAACTACAGCCCTATGGATGAACCTTGCCTCAAAATGATAATTGAGTAGACTTTCTGCGAGCTACAGGTTAACAGAGCTCACCTGCACCATCAACACCAAGAGTCTCCTGCATGGAGTGTGTCCAGTGGACCTTTAAGTGTTTTGTCCAGGTACATTATGGGAATTGTGGTCCCAACATTTCAAGGACCATCTTGGAGCTTTCAGACCCTTGGATTGTATTTTGGACCCTTTGGACCCTCATGAGGAACTTCAGGAAGAAGATCTGGAAGTTTAGAGAAGTTTAGAGCAACTTTGGAAAATAACTCCATAAGGTAACCAACTCAACCACAAGCCAAAACTGGCCACCATCAACCGTGACCCAGCCCGGATTCTAGGTTCATCTCGCTGAAGAGCTTCGGAGGTCCGACTTCCAGAGTTTGACCGGGAGCTCCCTGAAAGTCAATCCAGCGAACCCTCTCTGAATCTGGTCTGGTGAAGAGCCTTGAGGGACCTCGGAAGAAAAAGCTCCAGACAAATCTGTACGCCTGAAGGTAAAATGTTCAGTGGGGTCGCCAGCTTGGTGTAGCCGTACACAGCTCCATCATGGTTTGCCTCAAACTTTGACTTTTGGCCGGTCAAGTGTGAACAGATGACGTAGAGTGCCGCTATCGGCTTTTATGCACTGTTAAGTGGTAACTCTTTAAAAATGTATATCACATGGGACTTTTGTCATTTCGGTGTCATTTTAAAGATAAAAATATTACCTAGTTTTATCAATTGGTGTGGGATTTTTATTGTGTGCTGCGTCTTAATTATTTACTGAATTGATGTTTTTAAATGCCTTACATACCTGTCTCCTAAGTTAAGCCTGCCTGCTCGCAGCCAAGCTACCAAGGGCTGAGCATGGGAATAATTGATTAAGAACCATACCGAGCCCTAGACCGCATTAGTGGCCTTATTGCCAGTGGTAAAGGCATATGTACCACTACTAATAACCCACTTTCCAACACAAATGCTGAAATCAAGTCCATCCATACAGATACTGAATCATGCCAATCTAGACTAAACTCAACAGAACATGATTTAGATGCAGAACAGATGAGCAAAACGCTGGACTGGGAGAAAGACATATGAGCACAGTACAACAAGACCATTGACTTATAACAAAGGAGTGGGTGAAACAACATCATGCTGTCAGGGGATCGCGGGGAAGGTCAAAGGAAATTACATGTTAACCGTTTTGAGCTAATTCCTAGCCACATAACAGCCCTTCCTACTTTGGAGTTTCAGTGCACCCACAGGAAATGCATGAGATGTGCACTGGAAGCTGGATCTCAGACACCTATTCTTTGATGCTACTTTGGCATCAACATGGTCTGCAAGTAATCATAGCTGTGAAGCAGAGCAGTGGTCCCTTCCTTTATCACCACTGGTTCACCTTCATTTTAGTAGACTTCTCATACGAAACAATCATTACGAAAAAGAAATGCTATAACCTGCTACTGTGCTGATTGTGAACATAGAATTCCATGTCAAATGGTGTATTTTAAAGATAATTTTAATAAAGAATTCAGTGAAAAAACAAGAAGGTTTATAAAGCAATTATGAACTGTGTACCCCCAATACATATATTTACATAACATTTCAATTGCAACTGGAATACATTACCAGTGCTCTGCAGAGAGGCCAACCCACTGACAGGCAGTGTGAGAAACTCACACTGCCTGTAGCCTCAACGCCAGAGCTCACCATCGCGGCCCGTCATAAACATTTGGCGCAAACAGGTCAAAGTATGTACTATACAAGAGTAATAAGATAAAGAAAAATTCCCACAGAAACTATATGATGGATATAGATAACATTCTTAGTAAATGCATGGAAACAAGTGATATAGAAACAGGAACTAAATTCCTGGCATGCATTACCTTAACTTTTTTAACATTCAGTGTTCAGAAATAAATCAGTGTTTTGACATTAATGTTAAGGGTATGAATAAAGCGGCCAACAGGGACCCGTATCAACGCCACATGACAGAGCCAGATCCCCAGAATTATGCAACCACAAACATCTATCATGCCATAGCAGCTGTCATTGAAATCAAAACATGTCCAGATTTGGGATAAAACATTCTAGAACCATTGCGTAAATAAACTTAAATACATCCCAACCTTAATAAGCATCAAGTATGTTTGCCATATTCTAGGTATTCATACTCATATTATTGGATGTTTTTTGATATTTTTCTGGTATTCCACAAATCAGGAAACTATATAAACATATTTCTCCCTTTGCGCTTGACTCCCTTTGAAGGAAGTGTCCTGTTTAGGGCCACTCGGGTCACTAATGACCACCTTTCAGCCTTCCATACCAAATGAAGAGTCGGTCAGGCAGTAGAGAATACAAACCAACATCTGTTTATTAACATACACTCAGAGCGGAGCCCAGTCCGCCCAGTTGCTAGGAGTGCTGCATAGTGGACTGACTTCAACAAGCATAGAGATACAACATGTACATTTCGTACCTGGGCTAAAACACGCCCACAGTGGAATTTTCCAGGCAGGTGAGGCTAAAACGGTGAAATACAGAAAAAACGATTCAGCACTCCTATCTTACACAAAGTTGCATGAGCCAAGGTCGTTCCATCTGGAGCCCGCCACCAGACACGGGGAAGAGAGAGCCTCTATCTGGTGAGAAAGCTATGTGCTGACATGAGCAGTGTGCTTACTACTGAAACAAAACCCAAGTGAAGAATCGAAACTAAGAGAGAGACGTTTCCCAGAATTATACTAGATCAGTTTCGAACAGCCTAAAATGGTGCATGTTAGAATTGGGGGTCTCTAGTTGGCACAGGTAGGTACTTGTGACAAATAGGGACCCTCGCCTCTAGTCAGGGTAAAGGGGTACACTCCTAAAATAACCCCTGCTCACCCCCTTGGTAGCTTGGCACGAGCAGACAGGCTTATCTCAGAGGCAGTGTGTAAAGCATTTGTGAACACATACAGTAATCTAGTGACACACTACAGATGGACACCACACAGGGTTTTATATCAAAAATAAGTATTCTTTATATAGTTTTAACACAAGACCATAAACGACAAAAATCCACAATACTGTACTTAAAATGGTAGGTTTAGCTTAGTTCAGTTCAGTTCTTAAGATGCGACACTTTAAGTCAATGTACCTTACGATGCGGGACGCTTCCACAACAAGCAATGTTGCAGCGATGGAAATGCGACAAAGTTCTGGTGCAAAGAAATAAAGACGTCAAGTTCTTCCTGATGCGGCACGCTTCTCCGAGGTTGCGAGAAGTCTCGACTCGATGCGTCAGCTACAGCGGCGACACCCTTGTTCAGCGATGCGACGACAGCGGCTTTGGCGGCGACCCTCTTCTCCGACGTTGCGAGACGCTTCCGCTCGATGCGACAACTGCAGCGGCGACACCCTTGTTTCGTGATGCGACGGCAGCAGCTCCGACGGCAGCACGCTTCTCCGTGGATGCGAGGCGCTTCTCTTGATGCGGTGCAATGCGACAGCTACAGCGGCGACACCCTCCTTCGGAGTTGCGACGGCAGCGGCTGCGACGGCGACACGCTTCTTCCTCGATGCGAGACTCTTCTCTTGATGCGGTGCAATGCGACAGCTACAGCGGCGACACCCTCCTTCGGAGTTGCGACGGCAGCAGCAGCGACGGCGACACGCTTCCTCTTCGTTGCGGGACGCTTCTCTCGATGCGGTGCAATACGACAGCTACAGCGGCGACACCCTCCTTCGGAGTTGCGACGGCAGCAGCAGCGACGGCGACACGCTTCTTCCTCTTGAGTCGCGCTTCCAGCTCCTTGCGACACGCAGTCCCTTCAGAAGGCCCAAAGCAGCAGCAGGCACTTCCAAAGGATTCTTGGGGAGCTGGTGGTTGAAGTCTGTTGTCCCTGAGACTTCAGCAGGAGGCAAGCTCTTTTCTCAAGCCCTTGGAGATACTTTACAAGTTGAATAAAAGTGCACACAAAGTCCTTTCTCCTTCCTTTGGCAGTCAGGCAACCACTTCAGGCAGATCCCTCTAGCTTAGGGATAGTCTTCTCCTCAGTTCCTTCTTGGTTCCGCTCCTCAGCAAAGGTTTCTTCTTGTTTTCCCAAAGTGATCTAATTTCCTAGGGGTCTGGGTCCCCTTTTTATACACAGTTTTCCTTTGTTCTCTGAAGGCAGAGAGGCCTCTGCCCAGCCCAAAACCAGTTCTGGTCAGTCCTGGAGCACTTTGTTTTTCTGTCTCCTTCTTTCCTTTCAGAATGTGGGGCAGGGTGCTCAGCCGCCCGGCAGGAGGTGGAGCCAGCATTGTGGAAGGCAGGCACAGCCATATTCAGACCCAGGTGCAACTCCTCCCTCCACTCTGGATGCAGATCTTTCTATTCAGCCCTGTGCTGACTCACCCTGTCTCCTGTAGCCACCCCCAGCCCCTGTCACTCAATCTCCAGACAAGGAATACACAACCTAGCAGAGGCAGGCTTGGAAGTTTAGGCAAGAAAATACCCACTTTCTAAAAGTGGTATTTTCAAACACAGAATGTTAAAACCAACTTCACTAAAAGATGTATTTTATCATTCTGAGTTCAGGCATACTAAATTCGTTTTTCTACCATGTTCCCTGGGTCAGTTCTGACTATAAGGTGTAATAGTCAGTCTGCCCATTCTGGCCTATGGGGAGCAGGTAGCCTTGCAATAGTGAAAAACGAAAATGGCTGTAATTCACTATTAGGACATGCCACACACACCAGGGCATGTCCTACCTTGTACTTACAATGCACCCTGCCCTAGGGCCTACTTTAGGGGTGACCAACATGCAGCAAAGGGAAGGTTTAGGGACTGGTAAGTGGGTGTACTCACCAAGTCGACATGGCAGCCCTAGGCTGCACACAGGCTCTGCAATGGCAGGCCTGAGGCATATTTGACAAGCCGCTTCTGTGGGTGGCACAACCAGTGCTGCAAGCCCACCAGCGGCATTGGATTTACAAGCCCTGGGCACACTCCGTGCACTGTACTAGGGACTAACAAGTAAACCAATCATCCAATCATGGAGTCACTAATACATAACGCAATTTATCATAGGGAGCACTTGCACTGTGGCACTGAATAGCAGTGGCACAGTGCCCAAAGCATCTAACGCCAGCAAAAATGGATCGGTAACATAGGAGGCATCATAAAAATGGAAGGGAGACCCACGCCAAGGATGCCAGGTCTAACACGTGTCCCCTCCAGCTGAAATGTGGGGAGAACTACCCTACCTCAGGGGAGCTCTCTTCACTAAGGCGGAAAAATCTGGACAGACCATCAGCATTGGCGTGTTCTGTACCAGGGCGGTGTTCCACCGTGAAATCCATCCCCTGTAGGGAAATGGCCCACCTCAACAGCTTTGGATTCTCACCCCTCATCTGCATCAACCATCTGAGGGGCCTGTGGTCTGTCTGAACCCGGAAGTGAGTCCCAAACAGGTATGGTCTCAGCTTCTTCAGTGCCCAGACCACAGCAAATGCCTCACGCTCAATAGCACTCCACCTCTGTTCCCGTGGTAGTAACCTCCTACTGATGAAGGCTACGGGTTGATCTAGGCCCTCCTCATTCATCTGTGACAGAACAGCCCCCACACCATGCTCTGAAGCGTCTGTTTGTACTACGAACTCTTTGGAGAAGTTGGGTGCCAGGAGCACGGGCGCCGTGCACATGGCAGTTTTCAGGGCCTCAAAAGCTGTCTGACAGGTGTCAGTCCAAATCACTTTCCTGGGCTGCTTCTTGGAAGTCAGCCCTGTCAGGGGTGCAACTATGCTGCCATACCCCTTGACAAACCTCCTGTAGTAACCCGTGAGTCCTAAGAAGGCCCTCACCTCTGTCTGGGTTTTGGGGGTTCCCAATTCAGGATGGTTTCAATTTTGGGTTGTAGGGGCGCCACCTGGCCGCTCCCCACCTGGTGTCCCAAGTACACCACGGAACCCTGCCCGATCTGGCACTTACTCGCCTTGATCGTGAGGCCTGCTCTCCGCAGCGCCATCAACACTTCCCAGAGGTGGCGCAGATGTTCTTCCCAACTGGCGCTGAACACTGCGATGTCATCCAGGTAGGCGGCACTGAACGAGTCCAGTCCAGCCAACACCTGGTTGACCAACCTCTGGAAGGTGGCAGGGGCATTCTTCATCCCAAAGGGCATCACCCGGAACTGGTAGTGCCCATCTGGTGTGGAGAATGCTGACCTCTCTCTGGCCCCATCAGTCAAGGCGATCTGCCAGTACCCAGACGTCAAGTCAAACGTGCTGAGGTACCGTGCAGCCCCTAGCCGATCTATGAGCTCATCAGCTCTGGGGATGGGGTGCGCGTCAGTCCTGGTGACTGAATTGAGCCCTCGGTAGTCCACACAGAACCGGAGTTCTGGTGTGGCACCCGGTGCGGCAGCCTTTGGGACCAAGACCACTGGGCTGGCCCAAGGACTGTTAGAGGACTCAATCACCCCTAACGCAAGCATTTTGGAGACCTCCTCCTTGATGCAAGCTCTCACCCTGTTAGTCACCCTGTAAGATTTGTGCTTCACAGGTGTACTGTCCCCAGTGTCCACATCATGGATGCACCAATCTGTGACACCGGGAACCAGGGAGAACAGATCAGAAAACTGTCCCAGCAACTGGCGGCAGTCATTCTGTTGCTCAGGGGTCAGGGTGGAAGAGAGGTTGACACCATCCACTGACCCATCTTGCTCTGTTGCTGACAGGAGGTCAGGAAGAGGCTCGGTCTCCTCCTCCATCCCAGCATCTGTCGCTAAGAGCATGCCCACTTGGGACCTCTCCAAGTGGGGCTTCAGGCGGTTGACATGCAGGACCCTCAAGGGGTTCCTGGGAGACCGCAAGTCCACCAAGTAGGTAACCGGACTTTTGCGCTCTACAACCTCAAAGGGTCCGGTCCACTTATCCTGGAGCGCGCAGGGCTCCACTGGGGCCATGACCCACACTTTTTGACCAGGCTGAAGCTCTACCAGAGTGGCATTCTGGTCGTACCACCGCTTCATCTCCTCCTGGCTGGCTTCCAGATTCGCCTCAGCGAGTTGCCTGAAACGCCTAGTTTGGTTCCTAAAGGCCAGCATGTAACTGTATACATCCTGGGGAGGTTTCCTGGGAGATTGCTTCCAGCCTTCTTTGACCAAACTTAGAGGTCCTCTTACTGGGTGTCCATAGAGAAGCTCAAAGGGACTGAACCCTAGAGATTTCTGGGGCACCTCACGGTAAGCAAAGAGCAGGCATGGTAAGAGGACGTCCCACTTACGCCTCATAGGTTCCTCAAGACCCATAATCATGCCTTTGAGGGTTCGGTTGAACCTTTCAACCAATCCATTTCCTTGGGGGTGGTAAGGAGTGGTAAACTTGTAGGTTACCCCACACTCCTGCCACAGGGACTTCATATACTTGGAAATGAAGTTGGTCCCCCGGTCAGACACTACCTCGCTAGGGAATCCCACTCGGGAGAAAATTCCCATCAGTGCTCGTCCCACCACGGGGGCCGTCACTGTCCTCAGAGGTATGGCTTCCGGGTACCGGGTGGCATGGTCCACCAAGACCAGGATGAACCTGTTGCCCATGGCTGTCTTGGGGTCCAGTGGCCCCACAATGTCAATACCCACCCGTTCAAAGGGGGTGCTGACTACAGGGAATGGCTGGAGAGGAGCCTTGCGCTTCCTCCCACTCTTTCCACTTGCCTGGCAAGTCTGACACGTGCTGCAGTGAGTGTCTGAACTCCTGCGCATTTGGGGCCAATAAAAGTGGGTGACAAGCCTATCAAAGGTCTTGTCCTGCCCCAAATGTCCTGCCAATGGAACATCATGAGCCAGCCCCAGTAGGAAGGCTCTGAAGCACTGGGGTACCACCAGCACACGGGCTGACCCAGGCTCAGCAACCTTAGGCTCAGTATACAGGAGATCATTCTCCCAATAGACCCAATGTGACCCAGACTGATCACCTGTTGCCTGGTCTGCAGCCTGTTGCCGCAGACCCACCAGAGAAGGGCATTCTTTCTGCTCCTTGCAGAATTCCTCCCTGGAGGGTCCTCCTTCCTGCTGCCAATGGGTCAGCTCAGGCAGGTCCCCCAGTTCAGCTACCTGTTCCCCTGTAGGCTCCAGGGCATCCCCCTCAGGGTCTGCCTCCTCCTGGACCGTGGGAACTTCGGGGGCCGGTTTCCCGCGCCCCTGCCTCTTCTCGTGACGGCAGGTACCTGGGCCTCCCTCTCAGGCTCCAGGTCCTCTTGAGCACCTTTACTTGCTGCCATGGACCGGGTGGTCACACACGCCCAGTCAGGCAGACCCAACATCTCCAAATGAGCACTTCGCTCCACCTTCGCCCAAGGTGAGCTCTCCAAGTCATTCCCTAACAAACAGTCAACAGGCATGGCGGGCCTCACAGCTACCTGAAGAGTACCAGAGACCCCCCCACTCAAAGGGAACCTGAGCCACTTTGCAGTGACTCTCTGTGTTGTCAGCGGCAACAACTGGATAGAATGCATGGGGGACAACCTGCTCTTGAGACACCAGGTGACACTTGACAGCTGTCACACTGGCTCCTGTATCTCTAAGAGCCTCCACCCTATGGCCATTGATGGTCACCCACTGCCTGTATTTCTTAGTGTTATCAGGCAGCTGGGTCTTGGGGACCATCTCACAGTCTCCTAATGAGACAAGGGACATCTGTGCAGGGCCCCACCCCTCTGGGGCATCCATCTCCTCCCCCAGGGCTACACTAGCCATCTGCCGGGGGCTGCACCAGGGGGTGCGGTTTTTCCAAACTGGCGGCACTTGGGATCACTCGCTATGTGACCCAGGTCCCCACATTTGTAGCATCTCAGGGGTCCCCTTTGAACAGGTGGACCTGTCGGGGCCCCTGCGGGTTTCTGGGGGAGGCTGGGAACCTTTCCCTTGGTTCCCTTGGGGACTACTTTGGGGCCTTCTTTGGAACTCCCTCTGTTTACCCTTGTCCCCCCACTCTTCTGCTGGGGACCCTGCCCACCCTTGGCTGAGTCTCCCACGTGACCCTTGTGGACCCTGGTACTGACCCAGCGGTCCGCCTCCTCAGCAAGCTTCCTAGGGATAGTCAGCTTGCTATCTATCAGGTGCTGGCGTAGCTCTGGAAAACAGTTACTTGACAAGTGCTCCCATGCAATCAAATCAAGGAGCCCCTGAAAATCATCAACTTTGCTACCCTTCACCCAACCATCCAATGCTCTGCAGAAAAAAGTGACATATTCAACCCAGGTACTGTTCTCTATCTTTGTGCAACCCCTGAACCTCTGCCTATACAATTCAGGAGTTAAACCATACCTAGACATTAAAGCATCCTTCATGTGGCGATATGAATTATGGACATCAGAAGGCAAATCTAGCAGTGTGTCCCGCCCCTCACTAAGGAACCGTCCCCACAACCCCGCTCCCCAATCCTTCTCAGGGACCCGGTGGGAAGACATGGCTACCTCATAGGCCTTGAACCATTGCCCAATGTCATCATTTTTAAAAAACTCCCTGACCACATCTTTAGGAATATATACTCTAGATTCCACAGGCATTGACGGTGTGCTGCCACCAGAGGGAGTAATTTCTAAGCTCCTAGCTTTCAAATCCAACTCCCTCAAACTTCTATCATGCTCAAGCTGCATTTTCTTTTCTTCTAGGGCCAGTTTCCTAATTTCCAATTGCCCACTCATTTTGGCCAGCTCCAACTCATGCATCCTATTTCTCTCCCTGTCCTCCAGCTCTCCTGGGGACAGGCCTTTGGCAGAAACACTGCTACCTATTAGGGAAGGTGCTTTCCTTTCCCTGGACCCAATGGCCCTTCCAGCTGAACATCTGCATTATTCTCCCCTTCCTCAATCTCCGGGGTTTTCCTTGCTTCTACCCAGGCCCTCAGCGCCTTGTAGAACTCATCCCTCTTGGTGAGCCCGGTAATTACAACATTAAACTTTTTGCAGAAGTGCTTCAGCTGCTTCACTTTGTAGCATTCCAGTTTCTCCTCCTCCCACTCAAAATCAACAGATGCTATGGATGCTGTGTCTTCCATGATGGTTAAACTTGGCAAAAATGGAACGTCCTAGAAAAACAAATCTACCAACAGTATGTGGTCGCGTTTTGGTCTGCACTCACTAGTAGTGTTCACCAATCACTGTACATGAGTCACAAATGCAAGTCCAGAATCCCCACCGCTGACCACCAATGTTAGAATTGGGGGTCTCTAGTTGGCACAGGTAGGTACTTGTGACAAATAGGGACCCTCGCCTCTAGTCAGGGTAAAGGGGTACACTCCTAAAATAACCCCTGCTCACCCCCTTGGTAGCTTGGCACGAGCAGACAGGCTTATCTCAGAGGCAGTGTGTAAAGCATTTGTGAACACATACAGTAATCTAGTGACACACTACAGATGGACACCACACAGGGTTTTATATCAAAAATAAGTATTCTTTATATAGTTTTAACACAAGACCATAAACGACAAAAATCCACAATACTGTACTTAAAATGGTGGGTTTAGCTTAGTTCAGTTCAGTTCTTAAGATGCGACACTTTAAGTCAATGTACCTTACGATGCGGGACGCTTCCACAACAAGCAATGTTGCAGCGATGGAAATGCGACAAAGTTCTGGTGCAAAGAAATAAAGACGTCAAGTTCTTCCTGATGCGGCACGCTTCTCCGAGGTTGCGAGAAGTCTCGACTCGATGCGTCAGCTACAGCGGCGACACCCTTGTTCAGCGATGCGACGACAGCGGCTTTGGCGGCGACCCTCTTCTCCGACGTTGCGAGACGCTTCCGCTCGATGCGACAACTGCAGCGGCGACACCCTTGTTTCGTGATGCGACGGCAGCAGCTCCGACGGCAGCACGCTTCTCCGTGGATGCGAGGCGCTTCTCTTGATGCGGTGCAATGCGACAGCTACAGCGGCGACACCCTCCTTCGGAGTTGCGACGGCAGCGGCTGCGACGGCGACACGCTTCTTCCTCGATGCGAGACTCTTCTCTTGATGCGGTGCAATGCGACAGCTACAGCGGCGACACCCTCCTTCGGAGTTGCGACGGCAGCAGCAGCGACGGCGACACGCGTCCTCTTCGTTGCGGGACGCTTCTCTCGATGCGGTGCAATACGACAGCTACAGCGGCGACACCCTCCTTCGGAGTTGCGACGGCAGCAGCAGCGACGGCGACACGCTTCTTCCTCTTGAGTCGCGCTTCCAGCTCCTTGCGACACGCAGTCCCTTCAGAAGGCCCAAAGCAGCAGCAGGCACTTCCAAAGGATTCTTGGGGAGCTGGTGGTTGAAGTCTGTTGTCCCTGAGACTTCAGCAGGAGGCAAGCTCTTTTCTCAAGCCCTTGGAGATACTTTACAAGTTGAATAAAAGTGCACACAAAGTCCTTTCTCCTTCCTTTGGCAGTCAGGCAACCACTGCAGGCAGATCCCTCTAGCTTAGGGATAGTCTTCTCCTCAGTTCCTTCTTGGTTCCGCTCCTCAGCAAAGGTTTCTTCTTGTTTTCCCAAAGTGATCTAATTTCCTAGGGGTCTGGGTCCCCTTTTTATACACAGTTTTCCTTTGTTCTCTGAAGGCAGAGAGGCCTCTGCCCAGCCCAAAACCAGTTCTGGTCAGTCCTGGAGCACTTTGTTTTTCTGTCTCCTTCTTTCCTTTCAGAATGTGGGGCAGGGTGCTCAGCCGCCCGGCAGGAGGTGGAGCCAGCATTGTGGAAGGCAGGCACAGCCCTATTCAGACCCAGGTGCAACTCCTCCCTCCACTCTGGATGCAGATCTTTCTATTCAGCCCTGTGCTGACTCACCCTGTCTCCTGTAGCCACCCCCAGCCCCTGTCACTCAATCTCCAGACAAGGAATACACAACCTAGCAGAGGCAGGCTTGGAAGTTTAGGCAAGAAAATACCCACTTTCTAAAAGTGGTATTTTCAAACACAGAATGTTAAAACCAACTTCACTAAAAGATGTATTTTATCATTCTGAGTTCAGGCATACTAAATTCGTTTTTCTACCATGTTCCCTGGGTCAGTTCTGACTATAAGGTGTAATAGTCAGTCTGCCCATTCTGGCCTATGGGGAGCAGGTAGCCTTGCAATAGTGAAAAACGAAAATGGCTGTAATTCACTATTAGGACATGCCACACACACCAGGGCATGTCCTACCTTGTACTTACAATGCACCCTGCCCTAGGGCCTACTTTAGGGGTGACCAACATGCAGCAAAGGGAAGGTTTAGGGACTGGTAAGTGGGTGTACTCACCAAGTCGACATGGCAGCCCTAGGCTGCACACAGGCTCTGCAATGGCAGGCCTGAGGCATATTTGACAAGCCGCTTCTGTGGGTGGCACAACCAGTGCTGCAAGCCCACCAGCGGCATTGGATTTACAAGCCCTGGGCACACTCCGTGCACTGTACTAGGGACTAACAAGTAAACCAATCATCCAATCATGGAGTCACTAATACATAACGCAATTTATCATAGGGAGCACTTGCACTGTGGCACTGAATAGCAGTGGCACAGTGCCCAAAGCATCTAACGCCAGCAAAAATGGATCGGTAACATAGGAGGCATCATAAAAAATGGAAGGGAGACCCACGCCAAGGATGCCAGGTCTAACAGTGCCCAAATAGAAAATGGTGCAGCGAATGCTAACTTACATAAAACATGCATGAGCATAATGAGGTCTATTTCAACAGACCCTCCTTTTAGCATGAGCTAAAACATTTTCTAACAGCAACAAGCAGGAGCAATGTTCAAACAATAATAAAATTTACATTGATAAACAATCTGGAGCACTCCATATTATCAACATCAGAAAGTGAAACAGCGAGGAGGGAAGCAGTCTTGTAAATTCCTTCATCAATGTTTATCATATCTTCGATAGCTTTCTGGATCATGATTGCGGCATTTGTGTCATGAATTTATTTCTTCTGTTTGGGCGTGAGAAATGTAGTACAATAAGAACAACAGAAAGGGAGACACTGAACAAGAATACAGCAAAGAACCAATACCACTATGAGATAAATGACCTTTTCGAGAACCCAGCCCTAGCTTCCAAAAAGAGACTGTTGGACTTGGCCCTTTTTACAGGGTCATCCCTGAACTTTTTGCCTTCCTCCTGTATTTTTTCTGACCTGTTGTTGGCTGTTTTATGACTCTGGGCACTTTACCACTGCTGATCAGTGCTAAAGTGCATATGCTCTCTGTTATAAATTGGTGTATGGATTAGTGACTCCATGATTGGCTGGCTAGATTGGAATATTGGGTAAAGGAAAATAATATTTTATCTGTAGTACAGTACGGTTTTAGAAGGGGCATTGGAACGATTGAGCAGTGTTTGAATCTTGATTTGTTGATAGGAAAATACACACTTGCACGGGATGGCGTTCTTCACCTTTGTTTTGTTGACTTGTCAAGCGCTTTTGATTTGGTAAATCACTCAAAATTATGGCAGACGCTTAAAGGGATGGGCGCCCCAGAGGATATTATTAGTTTTTTATCGCAAATATATGTCCATTTGTCCTCCAGAATACGCTTCGGGGAAAATGGAGAATGCACAAAGGGGCACATGCATCAAGGTAGGCTTTTGCGATTCCTTAATTGCGATTATTAAGGAATCGCAATTAAGGAATCGCAAAGCCTATGCATGTAGGAATCGCTATAAAAATAGCGATTCCTAAACATTCCTTAATTGCGACTCGCTAATTGCGAGTCGCAATTAAGGAATACCTCCCATTAATTCCTATGGGCCTAGAGGCCCATAGGAATGAATTGGAATACATTCTCAATTAGCGATTCGCAATTAGAGAATCGCAAATTGAGAATGCAATTCAAGGGTGCCAGGGTGTCAAAATGACACCCTGTTGCACCCTGAAATTGTGATGTGCACCCATGTTGCGCACACACATGCCCCAAGGGCATGTGTGTGTGTAACCTAAAACTTAAAAAAATGCATTTTAGAGCATTTTTCGAAGGTATTGCAAATTACAGACAAGTTTGATTTGTCTGTAATTTGCGGTCCCAAATAGCGAAATCGCTATTTGAAAGTGCTTCTAGCATTGCATTTAAGGAATCGCAAATTGCGATTCCTTAAATGCAATCGCAATTTAGGAATTCGCAATTAATTGCGAATTCTTAAATTGCGCATAGGAAACACTTTCATGCATCTCCAAAGGCCAATTTGCGATCGCAAACGGCCGATTTTTGCGATTCGCACCGTTTGCGATCGCAAAAACCTTTGATGCATGTGCCCCAAAGCACTTTAGTATTACCCGTGGGATAAGACAGGGTTGTACTCTTGCCCCACTTTTATTTTCGTTATATATAAATGGGGTTGACCCGTTATTACAGAATTTGAATGCTGACGCCCCAAAGGTAGGCAAACGGGTTACCCTTTATTAATGTATGCCGATGATGCTGTCTTAATCTCCAGGACAGCTAACGGCCTACAATTATTGATGGATAACTTCTCTAGTTACATGACGGAAAAGTTTTTAAAAATAAATTTGAGTAAAACCCTGGTTATGTCTTGTGGGAAACGGAAAATTAAGGATAAAATACATTACATCGAAGGTACACGGATAGAAAGGACTTTTTCCTTCTCATATTTGGGAATTCTTTTTAATAGTAAGGGCACGTGGAGTGCACATATTAACCTATGTAAATTGAAATTCGTAAAATCTGTTGAGGCTATTTTTAGATTTTCCCAAAAAATAGGTAAAAAACCAGTGCGGGAAATTCTTAAATTATATGGAGCAAAATGTATTACAGGGAGTTGTTATGGGGGAGCCCTGTGGGGTGTGGCAGATATTTCTCAGCTACAAATCCTGGAAAATAATTTTTTTAAAAGATTATTAGCCGTGCCAGTTTCTACTGCCACCTTTATAATACACAGGGAGACTAATACCCCCTATATTCTTGATCTGATCAGTATAGCTGCCCTTACTTTGTGGCACCGCATCTGGATTCGGGAAGAGACACATTTTACGAGGGACATTATATTGGATTGTTTGAATCAAGATCATTATAAGAAAATAACATGGCTAAGTTACATTCGTAGCCTCTTAAAGGAATGTGAGATAGATGTGAATTTAAAAATCCCGAGGACATACAGAATATGAGTAAAAAGGAATTAAAATTGAGGCTCTGTAAAGTGAGGTCCTCAGCAAGGGACGTTGCCACGAGTAACAAATCATGTATATCTTTTTATCTTGAAGGGCCGATAGCAGTGGGTATTCAGCCGTATCTTATTTTTATAACTAATATACAACATAGATTTTACTTAACTAGATTACGGTTGAATACTCTTCATTATTTGTTAGCATTCCCTAAAAGGGACAAGTGGTGTGCCAACTTACCAAAGTGTCCGTGTGATGGCAGGTCCCCACAGAGTACTCTTCATTTTTTACTTTTTTGCAAATTTTATAATGAAATTAGGAAAACATTTTTACGACCTTTTTTTAAAGCAAACAGCCTGCACTCTTTTAAAGCTGCTTTTAACTATATTCGAAAATTGGAGAATGTTTTAATTTGTAATGCGGTAATTTGTTACATATCCTTGGCTATGAAACAAAGGAAGGACCTTGTTCACCTGGAAATATTGAATTATGAAATTGATTAGTTTTTGTATGTTAAATGATTTGATGAATTATAAAATGAATTAGTTTTTAACTGTCAGTAGATTTATTCTAAAAATATAAAAAGTATTTTTTCTGAGACTTTTTAATATAAAATGTATCCTTCATCTCAAATTGTAATAATTGTATATAATTCCGTTCTTATTGATATTATAGTATGCTTTTATGGACATTTTTTGTATGTGCCGAATAAAGCTTGATTTGATTTGATTTGATTTGACTCCATGATTGGTTGGTTTGGTTTACTTGTCAGACCCTAGTACAGTGCACTGAGTGTGCCCAGGGCTTGTAAACCAAATGCTGCTGGTGGGCTTGCAGCACTGGTTGTGCCACCCACAGAAGCAGCCTGTAAAAGTGTGTCTCAGGTCTGCCATTGCAGAGCCTGTGTGCAGTCTGGTACTGCCATGTTGACTGGGCAAGTACACCCACTTGCCAGTCCCTAAACCTTCCCTTTTCTGCATATTAGTCACCCCTATGGTAGGCCCAAGGGCAGGGTGCATTGTAAGTATAAGGTAGGACATGCCCTGGTGTGTGTGGCATGTCCTAATAGTGAATTACAGCCATTTTCGTTTTTACTATTGCAAGGCTACCTGTTCTCCATAGGCCAGAATGGGCAGTTTGATTATTACAGCTTATAATCCTAACTGACCCAGGGAACATGGTAGAAAAACGAATTTAGTATGCCTGAACTCAGAATGATAAAATACATCTTTTAGTGAAGTTGGTTTTAACATTCTGTGTTTGAAAAGACCACTTTTAGAAAGTAGGCATTTTCTTGCCTAACTATCCAAGCCTGCCTCTGCTAGGTTGTGTATTTCTGGTCTGGGTTTGTGAGTGACAGGGGCTGGGGGACTCCAGGAGACAGGGGAGTCAGCACAGGGCTGAATAGAGAGACTGCATGGAGATAGGTGGGAGGAGTTGCACCTGGGACCTGAATAGGGCTGTGCCTTCCCTCCACAATGCTGGCTCCACCTCCTGTGGTGCGTCTGATGTCCCTGGCCTACACTGTGAAAGGAAAGAAGGAGTCTTGTCAACAAAGTGCTCCAGGACTGACCAGAACTGGTTTGGACTAGGCAAAGGCCTCTCTGCCTTCAGAGAACAAAGAGAATATGTGTATAAAAGAGGGGACCCAAACCCCAGAAGATCAGATCACTTTGGGAAACAAGAAGAAACCTTTGCTGAGGAGAGGAACCAGAGAAACTGAGGAGGAGACTATCCCTATGCTGAGTGCTGTTTGGGGGATTGGCCTGCAGTGGTTGCCTGACTGCCAAAGAAAGGAGAAATGAACTTTGTGTGTACTTTCATCAACTTGTAACAGATCTCCAAGGGCTTGAGAGAAGAGCTTGCCTCCTGCTGAAGTCTCAGGGACAACAGACTTCATCAACTAGCTCCCCAAGAGTCTTTCTGTAAAGTGCCTGCTGCTGAGCTGGACTTTCTGAGGGACTGCGTGTCGCAAGGAGCTGGAAGTGCGACTCACGAAGGAGAAGTGTCGCCGTCGCCGCCGCAGCCGAAGCGCCTCGCATCGCCGCAGAAAAGGATTGATGTCGCATCAGACGCCGCCGCATCAACGGAGAAGAGTGTCGCCGCCGCTGCCGCATCGTTGCCGAAGCGCCTCGCATCGCCGGAGAAGAGGACCGACGTCGCATCAGACACCGCCGCATCACCGGGAAGCGTGTCGCAGGACCTGTCGCGGCTCAGAAGCATCGTTGCCGAAGCGCCCCGCATCGCCGGAGAAGAGGACTGACGTCGCATCAGATGCCGCTGCATCACCGGGAAGCGTGTCGCATGGCCTGTCGCGGCTCAGAAGAATTGTTGAGTCGCCGCACAGCCGTCGGGCGTGCACGCATCATGTCGCATCAAGAAGAAGACGCCATCTTTGTTCATTGCACCGGATCTTCATCGCATCACGGCGTTGCTGGTCGCATCGCCACGAAAGCGCAGTAAGAAACCGACGCATCACCTCCCCTCGCAGAGAAGAACCGACGCATCCCCTGCGCATCAGTAGGGACCCGACGCATCACCGTTCTTCCGTGTAAGGAACCAACGCATCACCTTCCCTGCAACACTTTCGTTGTATAGCGTTACGCATCCAAAGGTACATTGAACTCAAAGTGTCACATTTACCATCTTAAGAGAACTAAGCTAATTCTACCATTTTTGAAGTACAGTATTGTGGATTTTGTCGTTTGTGGTCTTGTGTTAAATCTATATAAAAGATACTTATTTTTAATATACATCTGGTGTGGTGTCCATCTGTATTGTTGTCACTTGATTACTATATGTGTTCACAAATGCTTTACACACTGCCTCTGAGATAAGCCTGTCTGCTCGTGCCAAGCTACCAAGGGGATGAGCAGGGGTTATTTTAGTAGTGTATCCCCCTTACCCTGACAAGACGCAAGGGTCTCTATTTGGTCAAAGGTACCTACCTCTGCCAACTAGAGACCCCCAAATCTAACAGAGACCAACTCCAATTCCCACTTTCCATTCCTTTTATGTTCTCGAGGATGTCTAAGATGTGTTTGGTAATATTCTTCTCCATATTTTTGATCCTGACTACGCACTGGTCGCCCACTACCACGCATACACCACCTCTCTTAGCTAAAATAAAATCAACTGCATATCTGGTCTGTTCTGAATATATACGTGTTAGACCTGGCTTTTTCAGCGGGTTTATCCCTAGACCTTTTTGCTTTTTGGCCTTTTGTTTCTGACCTGTTTTTGTTAGTTTTATGACTCTGGGCACTTTACCACTGCTGATCAGTACTAAAGTGCATATACTCTCCCTGTAAATTGTGTTTATGGATTGGTGATTCCATGATTGGCATATTTGATTTACTAGTCAGTCCCTAGTACAGTGCACTGTGTGTGCCCAGGGCCTGTAAATCAAATGCTGCAAGTGGACTTGCAGCACTGATTGTGCCACCCACATAAGCAGCCTGTAAATGTAACTCTGGCGTGCCATTGCAGAGCCTGTGTGCAGTCTGGTACTGCCCTGTCGACTTGGCAAGTGCACACACTTGCCAGTTCCTAACCTTCCCTTTTCTTAATTGTTAGTCACCCCTAAGGTAGGCCCAAGGTACCCCTGTGGGCAGGGTGCATTGTATGTGAAAGGTAGGACATGCCCTGATGTGTGTGGCATGTCCTGATAGTGAAATGCTGCCAATTTCGTTTTTCACTATTGCAAGGCTACCTGCTCCCATAGGACAGAATTGGGAGTTTGTTTATAACATCTTATAAACATAACTACCCCTGGGAACAAGGTAAGAAAATAAAGTTTGATATGCCTGAACTCAGAATGTTACAATGCATCTTTTAGTGAGGGTGATTATTACATTCTGTGTTTGAAAATACCACTTTTAGAAAGTAGGTATTTTCTTGCTTAGCCTTCCAGTATGCCTCTGCTAGGTTTGTGTATTGCATGTCTGGCTTTGGAGTGTCAGGGGCTGGGGAGGAGCAGTGGCTCCAGAGTCCCCGATGAGTCAAGGCTGGGCTGAATAGGCCTGGTCTGCATTTGGAGTGGTGGAAGGAGTAGCACCTGCACCTGAATAGGGCTGTGCCTGCCTTCCACAATGATGGCTCCGGCCCCCTGTTGTGGGTCTGGAGCCAGGGCTCACACAGACAATGGAGATTGTTGTGCACTTGCAAAGTGCCCCACAGAACTGGTTTTGGCTGGGTACAGATACCCTCTGCCTTCAGAGAACAAAGGATTTTTGAGTATAAAAAGAGGGGCCCAGACGCCAGACTTTTAGATCACTTCTGGAAAATCAAGAGGAACCTTTGCCAAGGAGAAGAGCCAGAGAAGCTGAGAAGGAATTCTGACCTTGTGCTGTTTGCTGTGTGGGGTTGGTCTGCAGTGGCTACTTGCTGCCAAGGAAAGGAGAAAAAGTCTTTGCTGTTTGCTGTGTCCCCTGCTTGAGGAAGATCTCCAAGGGCTTGAAACTGAGCTTGCCTCCTGTTCTGAAGTTTCAGGGACACAAAGACTTCACCACCAGCTCCCCTGAACTTCCTTGCTGGGTGTTCTGACCTGCAAAGAGGTGCCTGCTGTTGTTTTGGACCTTTAGAGACTGGGAGCTGGAAGAATCCATGCATCGTCCCGGATCGTCGCATCGAGGTGCCAAATTTGTTGCATCGTTGGGGGACGCAGTAAGAAACCGACGCATCACCTCCCCACGCTGTAAAAAACCGATGCATCACCTCCTCTCCGGTAAGGAACAGACGCATCACCTCCCCTGCGCAGCAGTAAGGAACCAACGCATCACCTCCTCCGGAGCAAGGAACCAAAGCATCACCTTCCCTGAGTGTGAGGAACCAACGCATCACCTTGCCTGTGGCCCATGACGCATCCCAGGTACTTTGTGTAAAAAGTGTTGCATCTGCAATTTGCTTTGAACTGAACTATTTCTACCTTCTGAAAGTCATATTTTTATTACTATATTGTGGATTTTTGTCGTTTGGTATTGTTTTTGTTTAGATAAAGATTACTTATTTTTCCAAACTGGTGTGGTGTCCATTTGTAGTGTTTTCACTGTATTACTGTATGTGTTCACAAATGCTTTACACACTGCCTCTGAGATAAGCCGGTCTGCTTGTGCCAAGCTACCTAGGGGCTGAGCAGGTGTTTTTTTTAGAAGTGTATCCCCTTTACCCTGACTAGAAGCAAGGGTCCCTATTTGGACAAAGGTACCTACCTCTGCCAACTAGAGACCCCCATTTTTAACAATACGTATACCCTCCAATTGAGTGGTGATGTCACGCAAAGCTGCTACTGTAGTATTAGAATTTGCAGCTTACATCTGAAATATTCTCTAGCTTTCTCACCCCTGGCCATGAAAGTGCCACCTAATGTGAAAATGGAAGAAAGGATGTATCCAAAAGTAATCCCATTACTATAATTATTGACCTCTATATCGGTCACTCCGATACAATTCTTTTGTGAGAGTTATTTTAACCCAGTGTACATTAGGCTTAGCAGATTTACAGGGCACACCCAAGGGCAATACCATCCCAAGAGCTACATCGTCTGTACCATTATGGATGTTGGAATAGGTACCATTAGACAAGAAGTAAAACCCCGGGTGTGCATAAATCGGCCCCTCATAGTCCACTGCTGCATATCTAGAATTCATTCCAAAAGTGTTCGGATCCTTATCATTCACTAGGGGAATTGTATTTTTATTTATCACTATTCCAGAACAGTTGATATACAAAGAAGTGTCAGTGCTATTCAAAATAGGGCAACACGCAGGATAGTAACCAGCCTTTCGAGGAACTACCAACGACCTTATAGTGCCAACCCACCAATGTAACATTCTGTTCTTCCATATAAAAATTATCACAATATGTATTGTTATCACAACCTGGATAACCCATTCCCAGTGGCTTTCTATAATATAAACCATGTCCTGGATAGTCGAAACCAAAAACTCCCTTCACTTCTGTAAATTGCGGTGGGCGAGTATATGTATAGTTTTCAAGTGACAATGGATATGCAGTCCATAAGCTTGTGACAGATTCAGTGGGGTAACAAGCTGTCTCTTCTCTGAAAAATCTCTTATGTGTTTCTACAAATACATTACTCGGGCTGTTCTTTTATTTCTTTTCAGGGAGATAACCTTACCCTTATTGCGCAGAGGCATAGTTTGAATGTTTTCCAAGACCCATGATACTCCACACAATATTATGATCAACAAAACCAACAGAACAACACATGTTATTTTCATTTTTTGTGTCCACACCATGTCATGCTGGGTAATAAGAACCATTGGCTGCTCTTCCCCAGCAACCTTTCTACCAAAGGGATGAATAATGTATAATGGAAAGGGGGCCGAAATGCAAAAAAATATACAAGTTCCCAGTGTCCGTCAAAGCCTCACTGGTACAGGCTCCTATTGTCCATCAATAAGTTGGCGCTCTTGAGCACCGGTGGTGAAGCTTGCTCTGTCCTAAGCTCTTTTAATGTATCCCACATCGATCCAGATGGTATACCTTCAAGGTATACTTCAGTCTTCCCTAACTAATGTTCGAACAACTAAAATAAAGTAAACAAAAAATTCTCCACTAGTTTCTCTTAATTCCGTTGGTACTGTAACTCAGTACTAGCTACCTTACGCAGTCCATCCCTAATATTTTTCCTCCTTAGACTCAGTATCCCTCAGCCATGGGCGCAAATTGTACCTGGTAGCCCCAGGCACCGTGTGATCAATGAACAAAGGCTCTTGGATAGCTCGTGTTTCTGGGGGAACAGCCTCATTTAAAGCATCCTCGTTTTCCTTATCCGTTTGCGTCCAAGTTAACTGGGCGTCGCTGAAAGGAACAAACCTGGGCACCTGTTTGCACTCCGAGGCCCCTATTCTGTCTTTGTCCCACTAATCATATGGTAACGGCAAAGGAATCCAGTGGGTAGCATGTACCCAGTTCTTCCGACCAGCAACCTTTACAGCCGTTCGTGTCACCAACAAAACCTGCTCAGGACCTTTCCAGCGTGGTTCCAAATTTTTCTTCCTCTAGAAGTTACGAAGTAGGACATAGTCACCAGGCTGGATGTCATGGCCGGGTCCCTCTGGTGTAGAAGGTAGGGACTCCCGCACCTGTTGGTGAATAGAACGTAAACTTTCTGTTAACTGGCCAAGGTAATCAAGCAACACAGGATACTCAATATCGGAGTAGTTACGGGGATGCGGGACGCCCCAGACATTTGCCGGGTGTCCGAACACAACCTCGTAAGGAGACAATCCTGTCCTAGAATGAGCTGTTGTTCTTGTTGACAAAAGAGCTAATGGTAAAGCATCTGGCCACTTTACCCCTGTTGTCTCCTGAATTTTTGCCAGTTTCAGTTTGAGTACCATTGTACTTCTCAACCAAACCCACTGACTGTGGATGATTGGCAGCATGAAATTTTTGTTTTACATGTAGACCTTCACAAATCAATTGAATCACTTTCGCATTAAAATGACTTCCGTTGTCACTCCAGATAATTCGGGGCAAGCCGAAACGAGGAAAGAACTCCTTAAGGAGTACCTTTGCAGTTGTAACGGCAGTGTTATCTTTCGTGGGATAAGCCTCAACCCATTTGCTGAATGCAAATACAACCACCAAAACATGTTACAGCTCTCCAATTCTATATAATCAATTTCTAGGACTTCAAAAGGAAAAGTGGGTGGTGCAAAATTACCAGATGGTGTCGGGGTACCCTTCCCTGGATTATGCATCATGCAAACCATACAATACTTTTCTAAATGCGCAGCTGTCCTGGAAATATTGTCATTCTGCCATAGAGGGGCTAACAATTTACAAATGCCTTTTGCACTGATATGGACCATGTGCCATAGTAACCACGGGAAGGACATATGCATCTGGCAACATCTACCTCTGTTTCCCTGATTTATCGATCCAACATCCTTCCTTGTTCAACTGTGCTGTACTCTCCTTCCATTCTGCTAGTTCTTCTATCGTGGCTTAACTTTGTATCTCTTTTACACTCTCAAGGGTATTCTCAAACATAACAACTTCGGGAACCCACCTAGCTGGACCTGCTACGAACATGCGTTTCATCTTTGTTCGGGCGTTTCCTTAGCTGTCTGATCTGCAAAAGCATTTCCTCTACCCACATCATCTGTAACCTTCCTGTGGGCACTACACTTAATTATGGCCAATTTCCTGGGGAGCGTTAAAGCGGACAAAAGCCTCAATATGAGGTGCCCATGCTGAATCTTGGTGCCACGAGAGGTAAGAAACCCTCTCTCTGCCCAATGCCGGCCAAAATTATGGGCAACCCCAAACGCGTACTGGCTGTCAGTATAAATATTGACAACCAGCCCTTCACTCAGTTTGCACACTCGAATAAGGGCACCGAGCTCAGCAGCTTGGGCCGACAGATAAGGGACCTGTGATGTCTCTAACACCGTGCGCAACGTAGTAATAGCATAAGCTGCAGTGGTGGTGCCATCTGGTAATTTAAAACAAGAGCCATCGACATATAGTTCTCCTTGGGGGTCAGATAAGGGAACATCAGTCAGGTCTACCCATCCCCTTGTCTCTTCTTCCATCCAGAAGATACAATCATGTTTGTCGACCGCATCATTGTCAGAAGGGTGGGGTAGTAACGTGGCTGGGTTCAGAGTAGCACATCTCTTAATCATAATATGCTTAGCAAACAATGTCAATTTGTAGCCAGTGAGACATGCACTGGTGAGGTGCTGTGTCTTTGTCTTGTTCAAAAGGGTATCCACAGCGTGGGGTACCATAACTGTGAGGTCAGTATCAAGTATGAGTCCAGTCGATTGTCTGATTGAAGTGGCCACAGCCACGACCACTCTCAGACAACTCAGGAGGGCCCTTGCATCAGGATCAAGCACAGCAGAAAAATAAGCACACAGCCTTTGCTTATCCCCAAACTTTTGAATTAGGACAGAAAGCACGCAACCAGCCATCTCATGGACATAGAGCACAAACGATTTACTATAGTTAGGCTTGCCAAGCACCGGCGCCGAACAAAGGGCAGTTTTCAATTGCTCAAAAGACTGCTGGCATTCAGGCGTACAAGGCAAAAGCTCATGCACTGCTTTCGTTGTTAATGCAAGCAAAGGTTTGATTTGTAGCGAGTAATTAGATATCCACAGTCGACAGTAGGAAGTGATACCTATAAACGCATGAACATCTTTTTGAGTTTGTGGGATGGGCATTTTAACAATGGTACTAATGCGCTCAGGGGTCAACCTTCTACCCTCCTTCGACAGCAGGTGACCTAAATAGGTGACCTCCCGTCGACAATACTGAAATTTGGAAAGGGAAACTTTATGTCCAAGGTGAGCCAAATGCAGTAACAATTTCACTGTGCTGTCTTTGCAACCTTGTTCTGTATCAGAAGCAATGAGTAAGTCATCAACATACTGAACTAATACATTACCTGGAGGAAGCGATAGTGAATCCAACTGACTTTTTAATGCCTGACTATAAATACTAGGACTCTCTGTATAGCCGTGAGGTGTGCAACAGAATCTAAAACTTCTACCAGCCAGTGTGAACCCAAACAAATACCTACTGTCAGGATGGATAGGAATACTAAAGAAAGCATTTTTCAAGCCAATAACAGAAAAAATTGAGCAGTTAAAGGAATCATCGTCAAAAGCGAACTACCGGGAACTGTGGAATTACTATTTTATTAACCTTGCGCAAATCAATCACAAAACAGTAAACATTATCAGTATCGTCAGAAAAGCCTGAGGGTGTACTTTTAAGAATCGGAAGAATAGGACTATTACAAATGTTGGCAGACGTTTTTTCAACTACTCCCTTTTGTATCAAATCCTGAATAATCTGAAGAAGACGATACCAAAGGGGATGATGGACGGAGCGCTTGAGCAAATCAAACACTCACCCCCAGTCAACTGATCTGGGTTTAATCCATCATCATTCTTTAGCTCACTCCACCACCCCAGTTCAGACATGGCCATATGCAAATCAGTCTGACCCTGTGCCTCATGGGAACAGTCCAGCCCGAACTGCCAAGCCATGTCTTCCCTGGACCGGAAACAAGCATCCTGGGACCGGTTTCTGGCTATTCAGCCGTCATCAGCCAGGCTAGCTTGAATCCAGTGGCAAAGTGAGCAAGGGACCCACGTCTGGGCATACCCTGCCAACTTAGGGCGAACAAAGCGATACCAAAGGGGATGGTGGACGGAGCGCTTGAGCAAATCAAACACTCACCCCCAGTCAACTGATCTGGGTTTAATCCATCATCATTCTTTAGCTCACTCCACCACCCCAGTTCAGACATGGCCATATGCAAATCAGTCTGACCCTGTGCCTCATGGGAACAGTCCAGCCCGAACTGCCAAGCCATGTCTTCCCTGGACCGGAAACAAGCATCCTGGGACCGGTTTCTGGCTATTCAGCCGTCATCAGCCAGGCTGGCTTGAATCCAGTGGCAAAGTGAGCAAGGGACCCACGTCTGGGCATACCCTGCCAACTTAGGGCGAACAAAGCGATACCAAAGGGGATGATGGACGGAGCGCTTGAGCAAATCAAACACTCACCCCCAGTCAACTGATCTGGGTTTAATCCATCATCATTCTTTAGCTCACTCCACCACCCAGTTCAGACATGGCCATATGCAAATCAGTCTGACCCTGTGCCTCATGGGAACAGTCCAGCCCGAACTGCCAAGCCATGTCTTCCCTGGACCGGAAACAAGCATCCTGGGACCGGTTTCTGGCTATTCAGCCGTCATCAGCCAGGCTAGCTTGAATCCAGTGGCAAAGTGAGCAAGGGACCCACGTCTGGGCATACCCTGCCAACTTAGGGCGAACAAAGCGATACCAAAGGGGATGATGGACGGAGCGCTTGAGCAAATCAAACACTCACCCCCAGTCAACTGATCTGGGTTTAATCCATCATCATTCTTTAGCTCACTCCACCACCCCAGTTCAGACATGGCCATATGCAAATCAGTCTGATCCTGTGCCTCATGGGAACAGTCCAGCCCGAACTGCCAAGCCATGTCTTCCCTGGACCGGAAACAAGCATCCTGGGACCGGTTTCTGGCTATTCAGCCGTCATCAGCCAGGCTAGCTTGAATCCAGTGGCAAAGTGAGCAAGGGACCCACGTCTGGGCATACCCTGCCAACTTAGGGCGAACAAAGCGATACCAAAGGGGATGATGGACGGAGCGCTTGAGCAAATCAAACACTCACCCCCAGTCAACTGATCTGGGTTTAATCCATCATCATTCTTTAGCTCACTCCACCACCCCAGTTCAGACATGGCCATATGCAAATCAGTCTGACCCTGTGCCTCATGGGAACAGTCCAGCCCGAACTGCCAAGCCATGTCTTCCCTGGACCGGAAACAAGCTTCCTGGGACCGGTTTTTGGCTATTCAGCCGTCATCAGCCAGGCTAGCTTGAATCCAGTGGCAAAGTGATCAAGGGACCCACGGCTGGGCATACCCTGCCAACTTAGGGCGAACAAAGCGATACCAAAGGGGATGATGGACGGAGCGCTTGAGCAAATCAAACACTCACCCCCAGTCAACTGATCTGTGTTTAATCCATCATCATTCTTTAGCTCACTCCACCACCCCAGTTCAGACATGGCCATATGCAAATCAGTCTGACCCTGTGCCTCATGGGAACAGTCCAGCCCGAACTGCCAAGCCATGTCTTCCCTGGACCGGAAAAAAGCATCCTGGGACTGGTTTCTGGCTATTCAGCCGTCATCAGCCAGAAGAGCCCGTTCTCCTGCCTGCGGTATCTTATACTGAGGGATGCGAGGCAAAAAAGCATGATCTTTAACCTGTATAGAAACTGGTGGTATATGCAACAGCCCTACATCCGTGTCACCTGTTGCCCATAAAGTAGGTGGTACTTCAGCAAATTCAACTGGGAGGGGTGCATCCTGAGACAAACACTGTTTAGTACTCACATCCAGACCCATAGTAATATAGACACCTGCAGGAGAGCAATAGATAGTAGCATGCAACTTTTATAACAAATCCAGGAAATCAAATTTTCTCCACAATTGGAAGTCAACAAAAATGGAGATTCCACAGTAAAAGGACCAACAGTCAATGCAAGGGGGTGTGAGATGGGGCTGACAACTGGTACACCTGAAAAATCTACCGAAACATTATTGCGGCCAGGCAGGGCCGTCCCGGGGACCATATGTCGAGAATCAGAACTCTTTGTCGCACCTGTATCCACCAAAAATTCTTTAGTCGATGTTAGAAATGGGATCTCTAGTTGGCAAGGGTTTGCACCTTTGTCCAAGTAGGGACCCTTCTTCCTAGTCAGGGTAAGGGTGTTACACTCGTGAAGTAACCCCTGCTCACCCTCGTGGTAGCTTGGCACGAGCAGTCAGGCTTAATTCAGAGGCAGTGTGTAAAGCATTTGCACATAACCAACAGTAATACAGTGTAAGCACTACAAACGGACACCACACCAGTTTAGAAAAATAACCAATATTTTATATACTCAAGACAAGACCAATTACGACAAAAATCCACAATACTGTACTTTAAAAATGAATGCTTGATACAGTAACTTCTTCTTTGCAGGAATAGCACAAAAGCAAAGTTCGTACGAGTCGGTATTTCCGTCCGAGCCTACCGTGATGCTGAAAACCACAGAGTCTAACAGTTCCAGCCGACCGCGTCGATACGGGCCAGCAGAGTCATGAACAGACTCGGTTACAGTACCTTTCTCGTTGTGGCTGGTACGGAGTGTACGAGCCGGTCGGCGTTCGTCGCGGTTGCGGGGCAAGACGGAGCGATGCAAGGTGCGGTGTCCCTCGATGCGGTGCAGGCAGCGGCTCGATGAGCGTCGTGCAGACGGAGTCGGTGAGTCCAAGGCGTGCGATGCAGGGTGAGACGATGCTCGATGCGGTGCTGACAGGTTGCGATGCAGGCGACCTAGCCGGAGTGTGGGAGCTGGCGTCGGACAGCGGTGCGAGTCGGAGCGGTGCGTCGCAGACGTGCGAGCGGTGCCCCAAATGCGGTGCGGTCACGACTCTTGAGCCAGTTGCAGCGACCTCGTCGGTCGGGTCCGGCTGGTTCAGTGAAGCGATGCGATGCGAACTGCGGTGCCCACAGGTCACGGTGCAAGCAGCGGCTCGATGTTGGCGGCGTCGGACGCCGCCACGGTGAGACCAGGGTTGAGATGCGAAGCGGGGCGATGCGGTCTGCGGTGCAAACAGGTCACCGGCCAGTGATGGATTCGGTTGACGGAGTCGGTTGCGGTTCCCTTTCTCTGTGGCAACTGAAACAGCGTTCCAGAAGCGGTACCCAGAGGCTTGTGAAGTCTTTGCAGTCCCTGAGACTTCTTAACAGGAGGCCAGCTCGGTTCCAGGCCCTTGGAGATACTCTGCACAAGTTTGTAGAAAGTTCAGTCCTTTCACTGCCCAAGGCAGAAGCAGCAGCTGCAGGCCAACCCAACAAAGCAACACACAGCAAAGGGGCAGTACTCCTCCTGGCAGCTCTTCCAGCTCTTCGTCTTGGCAGGTTCCTTGATTCCAGCGAGATCTAAATTCATGGGGTCAGGGCCCCAATATTTATATCCCAAATTCCTTTGTTCTCTGAAGGCAGAGAGGCCTTTGCCTAGTCCAAACCAGTTCTGGAGCACTTTGTTGACAAGTCTCCGTCCCTTCTTTCAGTGAGTAGGCCAGGGACATCAGACGCACCACAGGAGGTGGAACCAGCATTGTGGAGGGAAGGCACTGTCCTATTCAGGGCCCAGGTGCGACCCCTCCCACCCATCTACATGTAGATCTTGCTATTCAGCCTTGTGCTGACTCACCCTGTCTCCTGGCATCCCCCAGCCCCTGTCACTCACATTCCAGACAAGGAATACACAACCTCGCAGAGGCAGGCTTGGATGGTTAGACAAGAAAATACCCACTTTCTAACAGTGGTATTTTCAAACACAGAATGTTAAAACCAACTTCACTAAAAGATGCATTTTATCATTCTGAGTCCAGGCATACTAAACTCGACTTCCTACCATGTTCCCGGGGTCAGTTAGGATTATAAGCTGTAATAATCAAAACTGCCCGTTCTGGCCTATGGGGAACAGGTAGCCTTGCAATAGTGAAAAACGAACTAGGCTGTAATTCACTATCAGGACATGCCGCACACACCCGGGCATGTCCTACCTTTTGCATACAACGCACCCTGCCCACAGGGGTACCTTGGGCCTACCTTAGGGTGACTAACATGTAGCAAAGGGAAGGTTTAGGGACTTGCAAGTGTGTGCACTTGCCAAGTCAACATGGCAGCCCCAGGCTGCGCACAGGCTCTGCGGTGGCAGGCCCGAGTTACACTTTACGGGCTGTTTGCGTGGGTGGCACAATCCAGTGCTGCAGCCCACCAACAGCATTTGGTCTATAGGCCCTGGCACTCGCAGTGCACTTTACAAGGGACTGACACATAAACCAAATAGGCCAATCATGGAAACACCAATCCATAACGCATTTTATACAGGAGCACTTGCACTTTCCCACTGGACAGCAGTGAGGAAAGTGCGCAGAATCATTACACCAGCAAAAACAGAGTCAAAACCGGGAGGTCAGAAAGCAAAAAGTCAGGGGAAACACGCCAAAAGATGCCAAGTCTAACACATGTCCCCTCCAGCTGAAAGTAGGGAGAACTACCCAACCCCATTGGAGTTCTCTTCACTAAGGCGGAAGAACCTGGACAGACCATCTGCGTTGGCGTGTTCTGTACCAGGACGGTGTTCCACCGTAAAGTCCATTCCCTGTAGGGAGATGGACCACCTCAGCAGTTTTGGATTCTCACCCCTCATTTGCATCAACCATCTGAGGGGCCTGTGGTCTGTCTGAACCCGGAAGTGAGTCCCAAACAGGTATGGTCTCAACTTCTTCAGTGCCCAGACCACAGCAAAAGCTTCCCTTTCTATGGCACTCCACCTCTGTTCCCTGGGAAGTAGTCTCCTGCTAAGGAAGACTACAGGCTGATCCAGGCCCTCTTCGTTCAGTTGTGAGAGCACCGCTCCCACACCATGCTCTGAAGCGTCAGTCTGCACGACAAATTCTTTGGAGAAGTCAGGTGCCTTGAGCACGGGCGCCGTGCACATGGCTGCCTTCAGGACATCAAAAGCTTTCTGGCAGGACTCAGTCCAGATCACTTTCCTGGGCTGCCTCTTAGAGGTCAGCTCGGTTAAGGGGGCAACTATGGTGCCATAGCCCTTAACAAATCTCCTATAATAACCGGTGAGACCTAAGAAGGCTCTCACCTCTGTCTGGGTCTTGGGGGATTCCCAAGCCAGAATGGTGTCAATCTTGGGTTGTAGGGGCGCCACCTGGACGCTTCCTACCTGGTGTCCCAAGTACACCACAGAACCCTGCCCGATCTGGCACTTACTGGCCTTGATCGTGAGGCCTGCACCTTGCAGAGCCCTCAACACTTTCTCAAGGTGCTGTAAATGTTCTTCCCAGCTGGAACTGAACACAGCAATGTCATCCAGGTAGGCGGCACTGAAATCCTCCAGCCCAGCCAACACCTGATTGACCAACCTCTGAAAGGTGGCAGGGGCATTCTTCAACCCAAAGGGCATCACCCGGAATTGGTAATGACCTTCTGGGGTTGAGAACGCTGATCTCTCCTTGGCCCCATCGGTTAAGGCAATCTGCCAGTACCCAGACGTCAAATCAAACGTGCTGAGGAACCGGGCAGCTCCCAACCAATCAATGAGCTCATCAGCTCTGGGGATGGGGTGCGCGTCAGTCCTGGTGACGGCATTGAGCCCACGGTAGTCCACACAAAACCGGAGTTCTGGAGTGGCACCGGGCACCGCAGCCTTTGGGACCAAGACCACTGGGCTGGCCCAAGGACTGTGGGAGGGCTCAATCACCCCTAACGCCAACATCTTAGAGACCTCCTCCTTGATGCTGGCTCTGACCCGGTCAGTCAACCTGTAAATCTTGTGCTTCACAGGAGGGCTGTCACCGGTGTCCACGTCATGGGTACACCAGTGAGTAACACCGGGGGTCAGAGAGAACAGTGGGGCGAACTGTCCCAACAACTGGCGACAGTCCCCCTGCTGCTCCTGAGTCAGAGTAGGGGAGAGGATCACACCCTCTACTGACCCATCATGCTCCTTGGTAGACAGGAGGTCAGGGAGAGGCTCACTCTCCTCTTCCACCCCATCATCTGTCGCCAAGAGCATACTCACTTCGGACCTCTCGAAGTGGGGCTTGAGGCGGTTCACGTGAAGGACCCTCAAAGGGTTCCTTGGAGCCTGCAAATCCACCAGGTAGGTGACGGCACTTTTGCGCTCCTTTACCTCATATGGCCCAGTCCACTTGTCCTGCAAGGCACAAGGTGCCACTGGGGCCATGACCCACACTTTTGCCCAGGTTGAAATTCGACCAGAGTGGCATTCTGGTCATACCATCTCTTCATTTCTTCCTGGCTTGCTTCTAGGTTCGCCTGAGTGAGTTTCCTGAAGCGGGCAGTTTGGTTTCTAAAGGCCAGCATGTAGCTAAATACATCCTGGGGAGTTTTCCTGGGAGCTGCCTCCCAGCCTTCTTTTACCAAACTCAGAGGTCCTCTGACAGGGTGGCCATACAGGAGCTCAAAGGGGCTGTACCCAAGAGACTTCTGAGGCACCTCCCTGTATGCAAAGAGTAGGCATGGCAAGAGGACGTCCCACTTACGCCTCATGGGTTCTGTTAGACCCTTGATCATGCCTTTCAAGGTCTGGTTGAATCTCTCCACCAGACCGTTTCCTTGTGGGTGGTAAGGAGTGGTGAACTTGTAGGTTACACCACACTCCTTCCACAGGGATGTCATATACTTGGATATGAAATTGGTCCCCCTATCAGAAACCACCTCTCTGGGAATCCCACACAGGAAAAGATCCCCATTAACGCCCGGCCCACCACTGGCGCAGTCGTTGTCCTGAGAGGGATTGCCTCCGGGTACCGGGTGGCATGGTCCACCAAGACCAGGATGTACCTGTTGCCCATGGCTGTCTTGGGATCCAGTGGCCCCACAATATCCATCCCAACCCTTTCAAAGGGTGTTCCAACAACAGGAAAAGGTTGGAGAGGAGCTTTGACCTTCCTCCCACTCTTACCACTTGCCTGGCAAGTTTGGCAAGACCTACAGTGTGCATCTGACTGCCTTCGCATTTGGGGCCAAAAGAAGTGGGTGCCAAGCCTGTCAAAGGTCTTGTCCTGCCCCAAATGTCCTGCCAAAGGCACGTCATGAGCCAGACCCAGTAGGAAGGTCCTGAAGCGCTGGGGTACCACCAGCACACGGGCTGACCCAGGCTCAGCAACCTTAGGCTCACTGTATAGGAGACCACTCTCCCAGTAGATCAGATGTGACCCGGACTGATTACCAGCTGCCTGGTCTGCAGCCTGCCGCCGCAGACCCTCCAGAGTAGGGCACTCGTTCTGCTCCCTGCAGAACTCCTCCCTGGTGGGACCCCTTCTTGCTGCCAATGGGTCAGCTCAGAGATGTCTCCCAGTTCGGCTACCTGCTCCCCTGTAGGCACCGGGCGTCCCCTCGAGGTCCGCCTCCTCCCGGTCCGTGGGAACTTCGGGGGCCGGTTTCCCGCGCCCTGCCCTTTCTCTTGGCAGGGACTTGGGCCACTGTTTCAGGCTCCAAGTCCTCTTGATCACCCTTTCTGGCTGCCATTGACCGAGTAGACACGCATGCCCACTCTGGCAACCCAAGCATCTCCAAGTGAGACCTGAGCTCCACCTCCTTCCATGAGGACTGCTCCAGGTCGTTTCCTAGCAGACAATCTACAGGCATGGTAGGGCTCACAACCACCCTCAAGGGACCTGAGACCCCCCATTCAAAGGGAACCTGCGCCACCATACATTGGCGCTCTGAGTTGTCTACAGCAACTACTTGGTGGAATGCCCCGGGACTACTTGCTTCTCAGACACCAGGTGACACCGGACTGAGGTCACACTGGCTCCAGTATCTCTGAGAGCCTCTACCCTGTTCCCATTAATGGTCACCCAGGTGCTATATTTCTTTGTGTTAGGGGGCACCTGGTTTCCTGGGACCATCTCACTGTCCCCTAGTGAGACAAGGGTCATTTCTGCGGGATCCCCACCCTCCTGTGAGCACCCCTCCTCCCCGAGCGCTACACTAGCCAACACTTTGGACTGTCCACCGGTGGGTGGCTGTGTCCCCTTCGGGCACTTGGGGTCCCCCTTAAAGTGACCTACCTGGTCACATGCATAACACTTGTGGGGCCGGTCTCAACAGGCTTCCCTGTAGAGACCCCTTTCTTCTTATCACCGGGGGCTGGGAACCTTTACCCTGGGTACTAGTTTGGGGCCCTTTAGAGAACTCCTGTGCTTTACCCTTGTCCCACCCACCTTTCTGCTGGGGACCCTGCCCACCTTTGGCTGAGTCTCCCCAAACGCTTTCTTGTGGACCCTGGTACTCACCCAGCGGTCCGCTTCCATAGCAAGCTTCCTGGGGTCAGTTAGCTTACTATCAACTAGGTGCTGGCGCAGATCTGCAAAACATAGACTAGACAAGTGCTCCCATGCAATCAAGTTGTAGAGCCCCTGAAAATCTGTTACACTACTGCCCTTTACCCAACCATCCAGCGACCTGCAGAACACATCCACACATTCCAACCAAGTGTTGGCATCAGACTTCTTACTGGACCTGAACTGATCCCTGTACTTTTCAGGAGTAAGACCATACTTCGTGAGAAGGGCATCCTTCATGTCAGCATAGGTGAGGTGGATACCCCTTACCCAAAGCTATCAGAGCATCCCTTGCTTCTTCAGGGAAAAGTGGCCACAATCCTGCTCCCCAATTCTCCTCAGGGACCCCATTCATGTGTATGGCTGCCTCATAACCCTGAAACCACCTTTGTATGTCATCCCCCTTCTTGAACTCCTTGCCTACGTTCTTGGGAATGTGCACAATCCTGTCTGCCTTTCTGGACGAATTGCTGCCACCATCTGAGCCTGACTTACTCCTAAGTTCTAGCTCCTTCAGTTCTCTCTCATGCTCTAAGAGCATCTTCCTCTCCTCTATGGCCAATCTCTTCTCCTCCCGCTCACTCTCCAGCCTGAGCTTCTGCAGCTCAAACTGCCTTGCCTCCCGCCTGTCCTCCAGCTCCTCTGGGGACAGACTGCTGCTGCCTGACCTGGCGGGTTCCCCCTACCCAAAAGCACATCCACCCTGGAAATAGGCTCCTCCACCTCCTCACTGAGATCACCAGGCTGCCCATTGGCATGTCTGGCTGCTACCCAGGCCCTCAGCGCCTTCTGTAGCTCCTCCTTCCTTGTGAGGCCTTTAATTTGGACTTTCAGGTTTTTACAAATCGCTCGTAACTCCTTTACGGCGTAGGATTCCAACCTATCCTCCTCAAAGATAACTTCCAGAGATGCAACGGATGATGCAATTGATTCAGGCATGACAAAAGTAGTGAGTTGAAAACTGGCAAGATCAAAAATAGGCCAAAAGAAAAGAACCAGTATGTGGTACGTAATGGTCTGCGATATGGTAGTAGTGCACACCAATCACTGTAAGTCAAGTGCAAACACAAGTCCTATCCTCACCGCTGACAACCAATGTTAGAAATGGGATCTCTAGTTGGCAAGGGTTTGCACCTTTGTCCAAGTAGGGACCCTTCTTCGTAGTCAGGGTAAGGGTGTTACACTCGTGAAGTAACCCCTGCTCACCCTCGTGGTAGCTTGGCACGAGCAGTCAGGCTTAATTCAGAGGCAGTGTGTAAAGCATTTGCACATAACCAACAGTAATACAGTGTAAGCACTACAAACGGACACCACACCAGTTTAGAAAAATAACCAATATTTTATATACTCAAGACAAGACCAATTACGACAAAAATCCACAATACTGTACTTTAAAAATGAATGCTTGATACGGTAACTTCTTCTTTGCAGGAATAGCACAAAAGCAAAGTTCGTACGAGTCGGTAGCTCCGTCCGAGCCTACCGTGATGCTAAAAACCACAGAGTCTAACAGTTCCAGCCGACCGCGTCGATACGGGCCAGCAGAGTCATGAACAGACTCGGTTACAGTACCTTTCTCGTTGTGGCTGGTACGGAGTGTACGAGCCGGTCGGCGTTCGTCGCGGTTGCGGGGCAAGACGGAGCGATGTAAGGTGCGGTGTCCCTCGATGCGGTGCAGGCAGCGGCTCGATGAGCGTCGTGCAGACGGAGTCGGTGAGTCCAAGGCGTGCGATGCAGGGTGAGACGATGCTCGATGCGGTGCTGACAGGTTGCGATGCAGGCGACCTAGCCGGAGTGTGGGAGCTGGCGTCGGACAGCGGTGCGAGTCGGAGCGGTGCGTCACAGACGTGCGAGCGGTGCCCCAAATGCGGTGCGGTCACGACTCTTGAGCCAGTTGCAGCGACCTCGTCGGTCGGGTCCGGCTGGTTCAGTGAAGCGATGCGATGCGAACTGCGGTGCCCACAGGTCACGGTGCAAGCAGCGGCTCGATGTTGGCGGCGTCGGACGTCGCCCACGGTGAGACCAGGGTTGCGATGCGAAGCGGGGCGATGCGGTCTGCGGTGCAAACAGTTCACCGGCCAGTGATGGATTCGGTTGACGGAGTCGGTTGCGGTTCCCTTCCTCTGTGGCAACTGAAACAGCGTTCCAGAAGCGGTACCCAGAGGCTTGTGAAGTCTTTGCAGTCCCTGAGACTTCTTAACAGGAGGCCAGCTCGGTTCCAGGCCCTTGGAGATACTCAGCACAAGTTTGTAGAAAGTTCAGTCCTTTCACTGCCCAAGGCAGAAGCAGCAGCTGCAGGCCAACCCAACAAAGCAACACACAGCAAAGGGGCAGTACTCCTCCTGGCAGCTCTTCCAGCTCTTCGTCTTGGCAGGTTCCTTGATTCCAGCGAGATCTAAATTCATGGGGTCAGGGCCCCAATATTTATATCCCAAATTCCTTTGTTCTCTGAAGGCAGAGAGGCCTTTGCCTAGTCCAAACCAGTTCTGGAGCACTTTGTTGACAAGTCTCCGTCCCTTCTTTCAGTGAGTAGGCCAGGGACATCAGACGCACCACAGGAGGTGGAGCCAGCATTGTGGAGGGAAGGCACTGTCCTATTCAGGGCCCAGGTGCGACCCCTCCCACCCATCTACATGTAGATCTTGCTATTCAGCCTTGTGCTGACTCACCCTGTCTCCTGGCATCCCCCAGCCCCTGTCACTAACATTCCAGACAAGGAATACACAACCTCGCAGAGGCAGGCTTGGATGGTTAGACAAGAAAATACCCACTTTCTAACAGTGGTATTTTCAAACACAGAATGTTAAATCCAACTTCACTAAAAGATGCATTTTATCATTCTGAGTCCAGGCATACTAAACTCGACTTCCTACCATGTTCCCGGGGTCAGTTAGGATTATAAGCTGTAATAATCAAAACTGCCCGTTCTGGCCTATGGGGAACAGGTAGCCATGCAATAGTGAAAAACGAACTAGGCTGTAATTCACTATCAGGACATGCCGCACACACCCGGGCATGTCCTACCTTTCGCATACAACGCACCCTGCCCACAGGGGTACATTGGGCCTACCTTAGGGGTGACTAACATGTAGCAAAGGGAAGGTTTAGGGACTTGCAAGTGTGTGCACTTGCCAAGTCAACATGGCAGCCCCAGGCTGCGCACAGGCTCTACGGTGGCAGGCCCGAGTTACACTTTACGGGCTGTTTGCGTGGGTGGCACAATCCAGTGCTGCAGCCCACCAACAGCATTTGGTCTATAGGCCCTGGCACTCGCAGTGCACTTTACAAGGGACTGACACATAAACCAAATAGGCCAATCATGGAAACACCAATCCATAACGCATTTTATACAGGAGCACTTGCACTTTCCCACTGGACAGCAGTGAGGAAAGTGCGCAGAATCATTACACCAGCAAAAACAGAGTCAAAACCGGGAGGTCAGAAAGCAAAAAGTCAGGGGAAACACGCCAAAAGATGCCAAGTCTAACAGTCGAGCCTTGCAAATCCGCTGTAACATAAGGACCACGCTGATCTACAGGTATCTGAACTGGTCCCTCACCCTGTCCCTGGCTGTCCTAGCTATACAACATACCAGTCACCTCATCCGTATCGTAATCATCATGATAATACTGTCTGTCCCTAGGGTCATCAAAATAATTATTATCAGAGCGACCCCGTGAAGCCACAGCATTCTGAGCTCTATCAGTTCCACGACCTCTCCCACCGGAACCTTGCCCTCTAGGAGACGCAACCTTCTGTAAAAGCACAGGGCACTGGCTACGCCAATGACCTTCCTCCTTACACTATGCACACTGATTCGGCCCTAATGGTGTCGTTGAAGGCTGCCTACTGGTGCGTGGAAGCTGTCTGGAAGGACCACCTTGTCCCCTATTATTGCCCCTAAAGGCTTGCTACAACAACACCTTCGTCTTTAGATCTTTATGTTTCTTATCAGTCTTATCTTTCTCCTCCTGATTGCGATGTTCATAATATTGGGCCATATTCAAAATAACAGAGGGGGAAGATGTAGACCAAGTACTTTCAGACGCTTGCAAATGGGTCATTATCTCAGGAAGAAGATTAGAAACAAACCTGTCCACGAACAAACAGACTCCCCCTTCAGTGGGCATATCCTGTCCACTGTAATCCAAAAATGTATCTTTGAACCGAGTAAAGAAGTCGGACACACTCTCATCCTTCTTCTGTCGACAAGCCGTCAACCTATCCCAACTAACCTTCTTAGGTGGAATAAGAGTTTGCATGTAAGTAATAATACGACCAGGCAAAGCGAGTATTCCTGCACGGGGCTTATCTCCTGGCTTTCTTTCCTGATCCCATCTTTTAATCACATCTCATGTACCACCCAATTCTGCAACATGGTCTATGGTATGCACCAGCCACCAAATGTCAACCGGAACAAGAAGACCAAAAAACATTTCAATATCAGCAAGAGTCATTACAGTAGAAGAAGCGGCCTCTGTTAATTCTTTATAATAAGCTGTGGGATTTTCCTAGGGTCGGGCAGGGTAGCCTTAAGGGCCAAAACTTCGCTCCTTTTCCACGGATTATAGACTTATTGCTCCTGGAAACAAGCAGGTACGGCTGCTCTAGTGACATTACCAAGCTGCTCCGTCAACTCAGGAATTTCTGGATGATATATTGGATGCACCTCACGCATAGGGAACTGAGTAATTGTAGTGGGACTCTTTTCAAACAACCGAACTCAATAGGAAACTATAGTATTAATATTTCCAAGCACCTGTCCTGGGGCTAAATCAGCAATATAAACACGATCTTTAATATCAAATAACACTAGTGGAGCCTCAATTTTAATATGTGTGCACCAGAGATTGATCAATGTAGCAGACATATACTGGAGAACATGCTGCTGTAGAAAAGGCTCAAACTCACACACAGCCTGCCAAATGTCCTCACACTATAAACCGGATTACTAGCCCACTTCATAGCCTGTCGGGCTAACACCTCCTTCTCATCGTGCCCTACTCCAGAACGCACAAACGGACCCATCTGTTCCCTGAAATTTGTCCAATCTCTATCCTCAAACCCACGTACTGGCGCCTCAGCATTCAAAGGTATCGGAGGGTGAAAAACCAGAGAAGGAGAAGCAACAGGTACAATCGTTGCTGTCACTTGCACCGGAGGAGAAAGAACAGAAGATACAGGAGTTAAAACAGTATATATACTAGGAGTCACAGTTGTCAAAGATGGCGAGGACAAAGAAGGAGCAGGAGGTGCCGTAGCCAAAGCTGTCGAAACAACAGCCGTAGATACGGAAACAGCTGGAGCAGATGAAACAGGCTGCTGTAGCTGTAAGGAACATTGGGATATATCCTCTGCAGGGCAAAAGGAGGTGGAGGTCGAGTGTCTAACAGCTCCTCCACAAAAGTATCTTTTTCCTCTATAGCCAAATAAGATTATTCAATGTGTAATATAAATCTCCTATCGTCACATTAAACCCTTGCCTCCTGTTTTTCTCTATCATATGCTACTGCTTTCTGCATCAATGTTTGCATTTTCCCCTTCCGTGCATCTCTTTCAATTTTTAACCGCCTTTGTCTAGCCTCCATCTGCCAAGTTCGAAGAGAATCAAACATCGACTGCCTACTCCTTCTCTTAAACAACTGTTCCTGTAAAAGCCCTAGCCCGTCAACAGCCACTGCAATTCGGCATTGTCCCTCGTATATCTGTGCCATAATCTACTAAACATAATAGAGCCAAGGCCATGTTTCACATAAATATCAAAATTAGGGCTGCCTTCAGGAGGCCAGGTTGAGCTTCTTCCAATCGAGCATCTGCAGAAAACAACGACAACACAAATTCAGTCAGTCAGTCAATAGTCTTTATTTCGGCCACTAGGGCCATAAAAACACATAAGATAAAAAACATTATGTACAAAATATAGCAGCATTGTGCAAAGTATAAGTCTTGAATGAGACTTTTTGCATACATTCTAAAGTCTTGTATTAATAAGTCCATCTCTTCTGAGCGCTCTCAGGGGGCGAGGGTGGTACACTGTCCATACAAAGCTTGTCCATTACGTTAACCACACGAAGAAGGGAGAAAGAATGCATGTAAAAAGAGGACAATTTCATTCAAGTATTTACAAGGGCGCATAAATAATACATTTTGAAACATTTTAAAATAGTCATCCAGATATAAGATAAAAAGGACTGATTCTTTTAAAATGTGATGGCTACGGCAGGATAAAAATGGCGGAATAAAACTTAATTGTGTTATAAAACACCTTTACCCGTAGATAAGTTAAGAGAACAGATACATCAGCGATGATATAGTTGCATTCAATCAATTTAGGAGAGGGGTTCCTGTACCAGAGTGCCTAGCGGTTATTGTTACTCTGTGGATGACCTATTGTGTCTTTTTTAGGATGGTTCTATGTGTGCACCACATGGAATACAGATAACGCGAAATGGAAAATACGATGGGCGTATCAGTGTCATACTTGAAAAGCCTGAAGGCCTCAGAGCAGTGTCTAAACCCCATATTCCTGCACAACTGTAGCAACCAGCGAGACCTTGACCTCCTATATGCGGGACAGAAGAAGAGCACATGCATTTCCGTTTCCTCTACGTGCTCACATGCTGGGCAATCCAGACTACGGGAGCCCGACCACTTGTTGGTAAAGGATCGGAGCGGGAGCACCCCGTGTCTGAATTGCAGGAAAAGCTTCTTCGCTAGGAGCGGCTGAATATAGTCTAGCGCCGGTTCTAGTCTGTATTGGATTTTTACTTCCATAAACCTAAAGGTTAGGCACCCAGGCTTGGACCCCGTCCACAGCTGGGCCAGTTTATATTCTCTATGGATCTCAAGGAGTACCTTTCTGGGGATCGTGGGACAAATTTCTCCAGGTGAGGTCCACATATTTGACCTTCCCAGGGCCTGGCAGATGTTCCTAATGTAGGCTAGCCAAGGGAATTTCCCCGCTCCTTGTAAACTCATAACTTCTCTCAGCTCATCTCTATATGAAACTAGTTCGGGAGTGCACCAAAGGCGTCGCCAATATAAGAGAGGTCTAGAGGAAATTACATCTGCAATCGAACCAATCCCCAAGTCCATTCTGAGGGGTGTTAGGGGAGAGCTAGAGGGAAGGCCCAAAAGTTGCCTTTCAAACGAGTTCTCTATAAGCAACAGAGGAGTAATTGAGCAGTGACCCCATAGTTCTGTTCCATAGAGAGCTGCAGCCCTGGCCTGTACCTTGTAGAGTTCAGCCACAGGGCCTATTAGTTTATGCGTACATCTCTTATACACCTTAGCAATGCCCCCCGTGGACTGGGCCAACTTTAGGCTAGCTTTCTTTATTTGAGCCCCCAGTCCATTTTTTCGGTTAATGTGATCCCCAGGTATTCGAAGATGGACACCCTCTCTAGGGCTCTTCCGTCTAGGCAGGGGTTTGGGCGATTGGTGGTATTTGTATTGAAGACCATATACTTGTTTTTTTGAAGATTGATCTCCAAGCCCCTACTCCTGCAGAAGACACTAAATGCGTCGAGAACCCTGTGCATGCCCATTGGGGATTTCGAAAGTAAGAGGGTATCATCCGCGAACATTAGGGCTGGTATTCTGTGGTTTGCTAGCCTGGGGGCATCTATATCCTTTCCAGCCAGCAGGGACTCTATCAGGCCATTGATGAAGAGGGAAAAAAGGGTTGGAGCCAAGACGCAACCTTGGCGTACCCGTTTTTCCACAGGGAAAGGGGCCGAAAGTTCTCCATTTTTCCCGTATCTTATTTGAGCAAAGTTGTCTTGGTGTAAGCGTTTCAGCTGGTAGCAAAGATACTCCAGAACTCCCATGTCCGTTAGTATAGCCCACAGTTTGTCCCTTGGAACTAAATCAAATGCAGATTTAAGATCCACAAATGTGAGATAGAGGCTGCCACCCTCTAATATCACAGTTTTCCAATGGAGAAGTTGTCATCTGAGAATTTGATCGATAGTGGAGGTCTTCGCCCTAAACCCAGCTTGGAGGGGCGTGAGTACATTACTCTCATCTATGCATGCCTGAAATCGCCCCAGAAGTACACGTGGAAATATTTTTTGACTGACGTCTAAAAGACTGATGGGGCGATAATTGGCAGAATTGAGCGGTGAGCCCTTTTTGAATATTGGGATGATTTCCGCCCCAGCCCAGGTGGGAGGAGGTGCCATACCCTGCAAGATGGCATTAAACAGGGACCACAGATAGGGGGCCCAAACCAAGGGCTCAGAGCGATAGAGGTCACCAGGGATCTTATCCAGCCCAGGTGCCTTTGATGGTAAGATCTTACCTAGGGCTTCTGTGATCTCCTTTAGGGAGAACAGGGGCGTATCACATTGGGGGGGGCTCTGGATATGGAAAGGGTATTACCATCCGCCCGCCATCCTCATTGATCGCAGCATACAGGGATTTAAAGTGGGCTCTCCAGATTTCCTCCCCTAAATTTGGCGATATAGCAAAATAACCTTCAGGGGTGCCAGTGGTAATAAAATTCCAGAATACCCTCATGTCACGATTATCCAGCGCAATTTTAATAGTGTCCCATTTTTCGCTTTTCCAACTACTTTTGGCTGTAACTACTGCAGCTTTGTAGATCGCCCTGGCTTCCTTGATTTGTGACCTGTCATTTGTTCTAATGGCTGCTAAGAGGGCTAACTTTGCTGCCTTGCATTGATCATTATACCATGGGTGCAGAGGTTTGTTGGTCAGCCTAGTCCTTTTGTTGGTGTGAAAAAAAGGTGCCAGGGCAGAGATCAAATCTTGGTGGTTATTTGCAATTCTAGTTTGGGCAGTTATAGTGCCGCTAGTCAAAAAGGATTGATATGCAACAGCTAGGAGGGGGGTGATTTGTTGGTATAGGGAGGCCAGCTTGTCCTGTGATTGCAAAAGTTCCCCCCACCGGACTCTCCTCCCTCCCGTGGCCAGTAGTAAACCGGGGTCAGGTTGTAGAGGTGTGATCTGGGAACCGTCGACATTCATTGGAGTAACGTCTAGGACTAAGGCATTATGGTCACTCTCGTGGCGAGGGGAGATCTTAAAGTCAAGCACCCTGTGCCATGATCTTATATCGACTAAGATGTAATCTATAATCGAAGCCTGCCCTGGTCTATTAAAGGTGGACTTCTCGGGACTATCAGAAGCTAGGTGGCCATTGCATGCCCTCAATGAGAAGCTCAATACGAGTGCATGCATTTGAAAGACCAGGGGGGTCCAAGCCCGAACTGGCAAAATATTGGGGTCTGGGATAGCCCAAACGCAATCCTCCTCACTTGAAATACTTGTGGGCAGGCCATTCAGAGGTTCAAATTGACAATTAAAATCCCCACCTATAATAACCCGGTAATTATCCGGGATTGTTGGAAGGAAGGTGGTCAGACAGTCAAGGGTGGGGGAGACCTGGCCATAGGGAACTGGCCGCGAATAGACATTAATTAAAGCAATTCTAGTTTTATTGGCAAAGGACAGAAAAATACAAAGGATATCTGGTGATGAGGTCTCTCTCTGTTTAACCTCGCAACCGAGGTGCACGCCAACCCAGATACATAATCCCCCAGAGGGTCTTCCTCTGGCCCCCTGGGTGGCTGGAGTGCTGAAGGTCGCATAGCCCTCTCTATGTATATACGCCCTTGCCCATGTTTCCTGCAACATACACAGCTCATGTTGCTCTATGAATAATCCCCAATATGGGTCATTCAGTTTCGAGGCAAGTCCTGCTATGTTCCAGGATAATAATCGCGTGACCGGGTGGGTCTGTTGCGGTTCTGTTGTCCCCTCCCTTTCCAACTGACTATAAACATTAGCCAAATTTGGGTTGCTAGCTGGATTAGGCGGGGCTTTTACCGTTGGTACTAGCGTGATCTTGGACACCCGTGGGTCATATTGGGGTATATAGGGTAATAGATGGCCAATGCGGGCCTGTGCCTGGTTGCTGCTAATTGTAGCTCTAACTGTTCCCACATCAACCATCTCCTGGTCTCCTTCCTGTTTACTAAGCCCTCCCTGTTGTGCTAGCTCCTCCAGATGCTTAGTTCCCGTACTAGGCTTTATTTCGTGACTGGGGCTGTGGTAGAAAGGCCCAATATGCGTTAGTCAATCGATCGAGTCTAGTGGGCTGAATCTATTTGTAACAGGGATGTTGTAAAAGAGTGATCTGGGCAGGTCCTGGTTTATTCTAGCCGATGGCCTACTCTGGTCACGCATCCCCCAATCATTGGCCACTCTTCTCATGTTATGCAGCATGATCCTTGGTGGGAAGAAGTTTCCCAGGGGGAGGGAGGTAATGCCCCCCAACTCCCTCTGGTAGCCACAGTCTAGGATGGATTGCACCACTCTTGTGTCCCTAAAGTTGATCACTATGCAATCTCCCGGGATATCTTTGGGCCTCCATCCCAACCAACCTACCCTGCGTGTATAGATGATTTCATTTGCTTCATTGTGTGTAAATTGCCTATTGTTGACTAGCCAGAAAATACATTTATTTTTAAGATCGGAGTGAGATTCCCTACTCCCCCTTTTCGACTCTGGTACTCCAGATAACACAATGACATAAGGAGTTGAGGCCGGGGGTAAGTTGATACAAGGCAATACAGTCTCCAAGTCTATGGGTTCTTCACAGGGTGCGGACCTTGCGCAAGTCCCTTGAATTAAACTTTGTTGCTGGCTGTTTGGTGGATGTGGTCTTGCCAATGGTGGCCTAGAGAAGGTTTCTAGAGGTGGACCGTTGGAGGGCCTCTGGTGTGGAGTACTTGAATCTTGGCTCTGTGGTTGTGGAGTTCTCGAACGTGGATCTGCAACCTCCTGATTGATCAAATTAGGCTTGGTGGGAATGGTCGATGCATTGAATTCTGAGGGGACTGCTTTGTTTATAGGCAAGGCTAATTCTTTAACTAGATTTTTGGTTGCCTCAAACCCCATGTTAGCTGTCTCTACCTTGCCCGCCCAATGATCCACCAATGATGTTAGTTTAGCAATCCGATCTGATAGTATATTAAATTCATCCCTTATGATGGTTCTAAAATATGCTTTGAGGTCCGCAATCAAGTTTGACACCCAAGGTGGTTGCTCAGCATTTGCCTGTAACATATCCCCGGGTCCAGTTGCCCCCAAATCTCTAGTCGTTTCTTTGTTCATTGTTTGTTTTTTCCGCTTGGTGCCCAGGTTTGTAGTGAGTTTGTGTTTCCCCCCTTTCTTGTTCCCGATGCTCTCCTGGGGGGTTTTGGGGTGTGTCGTGCAGGACTGTGCTCGTGTCCTTGGGGGTTCTGTTGCTGGGTCCATTAATTGCATTTGGGGCGAGGTGGGCATCTCGGTGTCGCAAATTGTGGAGCATGGGGTTATAGCCGGAGTTAATGAAAGACGCCTTTCCGTTCGCTCTATTTCAGTGGTGACAACTCCAATAGCCCTTTGGAGCATTTTGTCGATCGAAGTTGGTTGTGGGGTAGGAGCAGGTTGGGGGGCAGCAGGATTTTTTGCTATGAGTGTGCATTCGCCCTTGACTGCTTATGGAAAAAGACCGTAGCTCTTACTTATTGGTGAGAGAGAAGAACCAAATAGTAGACAAAACCTCCTTACAATGTTAGCCACCAGAAATCAGTGCTCCCCAGTACTTCTAGTGATGGCTAGCACACATCAGTTGTTACGGGCACTAACCTTGTGTTGTCTGCTTGGTTTGCTGGAGTGATCGATTCGTGGCCGGAAACCAATGGAAGTGGGCCCAGCCCAGTCTCCTCCGGGCTCTGACGGGTGCAGACGGGCCCGCCCTTGGCCCGGGCACGCCCGCGCGCATCCCGCGCTGCGGGAGTGTGGGGCTGCTTTTCTGCGCCTCCAGGCGTGGAGTCAACGCGTTGGCGGCCCTTCCTGCCGCTGGGGCTGCTGGGGATTGTGGTCCGCTCCCCCCGGTTTGCCCAACAATCGTCCCGCACTGCGGGAGTGTGGGGCTGCTTTTCTGTGCCTCCAGGCGCAGAGTCAACGCGTTGGCGGCCCTTCCTGCTGCTGGGGCTGCTGGGGATTGTGGTCCACTCCACCCGGTTCACCCGACCTAGCTCCTTTTCCACGGAGTATAGACCCATTGCTCCTGGAAACGAGCAGGTACGGCTGCTCTAGTGACATTACCAAGCTGAGCCATCAACTCAGGAATTTCTGGATGATATATTGGATGCACCTCACGCATAGGGAACTGAGTAATTATAGTGGGACTCTTTTCAAACAACCGAACTCGATAGGAAACAATAGTATTAATATTTCCAAGCACCTGTCCTGGGGCTAAATCAGCAATATAAACACGATCTTTAATATCAAATAACACTAGTGGAGCCTCAAGTTTAATATGTGTGCACCAGAGATTGATCAATGTAGCAGACATATACTGGAGAACATGCTGCTGTAGAAAAGGCTCAAACTCACACACAGCCTGCCAAATGTCCTCACACTATAAACCGTATTACTAGCCCACTTCATAGCCTGTTGGGCTAACACCTCCTTCTCATCGTGCCCTACTCCAGAACGCACAAACGGACCCATCCGTTCCCTGAAATTTGTCCAATCTCTATCCTCAAACCCACGTACTGGCGTCTCAGCATTCAAAGGTATCGGAGGGTGAAAAACCAGAGAAGGAGAAGCAACAGAAGTAACAGGTACAATCGTTACTGTCACTTGCACCGGAGGAGAAAGAACAGAAGATACAGGAGTTAAAACAGTATATATACTAGGAGTCACAGTTGTCAAAGATGGCGAGGACAAAGAAGGAGCAGGAGGTGCCGTAGCCAAAGCTGTCGAAACAACAGCCGTAGATACGGAAACAGCTGAAGCAGATGAAACAGGCTGCTGTAGCTGTAAGGAACATTGGGATATATCCTCTGTGGGGCAAAAAGAGGCGGAGGTCGAGTGTCTAACAGCTCCTCCACAAAAGTATCTTTTTCCTCTTTAGCCAAATAAGATTTATCAATGTGTAATCTAAATCTCCTATCTTCACATTCAACCCCTGTCTCCTGTTTTCTCTATCATATGCTACTGCTTTCTGCATCAAAGTTTGCATTTTCCCCTTCCGTGCATCTCTTTCCATTTTTAACCGCCTTTGTCTAGCCTCCTTCTGCCAAGTTCGAAGAGAATCAAACATCGACTGCCTACTCCTTCTCTTAAACAACTGTTCCTGTAAAAACCCTAGCCCGTCAACAGCCACTGCAATTCGGCATTGTCCCTCGTATATCTGTGCCATAATGTACTAAACATAATAGAGCCAAGGCCATGTTTCACATACATATCAAAATTAGGGCTGCCTTCAGGAGGCCAGGTTGAGCTTCTTCCAATCGAGCATCTGCAGAACAACAATGACAACACAAATTCAGTCAGTCAGTCAATAGTCTTTATTTCGGCCACTAGGGACCTAAAAGCACATAAGATAAAAAACATTATGTACAAAATATAGCAGCATTGTGCAAAGTATAAGTCTTGAATGAGACTTTTTGCATACATTCTAAAGTCTTGTATTAATAAGTCCATCTCTTCTGAGCGCCCTCAGGGCGAGGGTGGTACACTGTCCATACAAAGCTTGTCCATTACGTTAACCACACGAAGAAGGGAGAAAGAATGCATGTAAAAAGAGGACAATTTCATTCAAGTATTTTCAAGGGCGCATAAATAATACATTTTGAAACCTTTTAAAATAGCCATCCAGATATAAGATAAAAAGGACTGATTCTTTTAAAATGTGATGGCTACGGCAGTATAAAAATGGCGGAATAAAAATTAATTGTGTTATAAAACACCTTTACCCGTAGATAAGTTAAGAGAACAGATACATCAGCGATGATATAGTTGCATTCAATCAATTTAGGAGAGGGGTTCCTGTACCAGAGTGCCAAGTGGTTATTGTTATTCTGTGGATGACCTATTGTGTCTTATTTAGGATGGTTCTATGTGTGCACCACATGGAATACAGATAACGCGAAATGGAAAATACGATGGGCGTATCAGTGTCATACTTGAAAAGCCTGAAGGACTCAGAGCAGTGTCTAAACCCCATATTCCTGCACAACTGTAGCAACCAGCAAGACCTTGACCTCCTATATGCGGGACAGAAGAAGAGCACATGCATTTCCGTTTCCTCTACGTGCTCACACGCTGGGCAATCCAGACTACGGGAGCCCGACCACTTGTTGGTAAAGGATCGGAGCGGGAGCACCCCGTGTCTGAATTGCAGGAAAAGCTTCTTCGCTAGGAGCGGCTGAATATAGTCTAGTGCCGGTTCTAGTCTGTATTGGATTTTTACTTCCATAAACCTAAAGGTTAGGCACCCAGGCTTGGACCCCGTCCACAGCTGGGCCAGTTTATATTCTCTATGGATCTCAAGGAGTACCTTTCTGGGGATCGTGGGACAAATTTCTCCAGGTGAGGTCCACATATTTGACCTTCCCAGGGCCTGGCAGATGTTCCTAATGTAGGCTAGCCAAGGGAATTTCCCCGCTCTTTGTAAACTCATAACTTCTCTCAGCTCATCTCTATATGAAACTAGTTCGGGAGTGCACCAAAGGCGTCGCCAATATAAGAGAGGTCTAGAGGGAACTACTTCTGCAATCGAACCAATCCCCAAGTCCATTCTGAGGGGTGTTAGGGGAGAGGTAGAGGAAAGGCCCAAAAGTTGCCTTTCAAACGAGTTCTCTATAAGCAACAGAGGAGTAATTGAGCAGTGACCCCATAGTTCTGTTCCATACAGAGCTGCAGCCCTGGCCTGTACCTTGTAGAGTTCAGCCACAGGGCCTATTAGTTTATGCGTACATCTCTTATACACCTTAGCAATGCCCCCCGTGGACTGGGCCAACTTTAGGCTAGCTTTCTTTATTTGAGCCCCCCAGTTCATATTTTTGGTTAATGTGATCCCCAGGTATTCGAAGATGGACACCCTCTCTAGGGCTCTTCCGTCTAGGCAGGGGTTTGGGCGATTGGTGGTATTTGTATTGAAGACCATATACTTGGTTTTTTGAAGATTGATCTCCAAGCCCCTACTCCTGCAGAAGACACTAAATGCGTCGAGAACCCTTTGCATGCCCATTGGGGATTTCGAAAGTAAGAGGGTATCATCCGCGAACATTAGGGCTGGTATTCTGTGGTTTGCTAGCCTGGGGGCATCTATATCCTTTCCAGCCAGCAGGGACTCTATCAGGCCATTGATGAAGAGGGAAAAAAGGGTTGGAGCCAAGACGCAACCTTGGCGTACCCGTTTTTCCACAGGGAAAGGGGCCGAAAGTTCTCCATTTTTCCCGTATCTTATTTGAGCAAAGTTGTCTTGGTGTAAGCGTTTCAGCTGGTAGCAAAGATACTCCAGAACTCCCATGTCCGTTAGTATAGCCCACAGTTTGTCCCTTGGAACTAAATCAAATGCAGATTTAAGATCCACAAATGTGAGATAGAGGCTGCCACCCTCTAATATCACAGTTTTCCAATGGAGAAGTTGTCATCTGAGAATTTGATCGATAGTGGAGGTCTTCGCCCTAAACCCAGCTTGGAGGGGCGTGAGTACATTACTCTCATCTATCCATGCCTGAAATAGCCCCAGAAGTACACGTGCAAATATTTTTTGACTGACGTCTAAAAGACAGATGGGGCGATAATTGGCAGAATTGAGCGGTGAGCCCTTTTTGAATATTGGGATGATTTCCGCCCCAGCCCAGGTGGGAGGAGGTGCCATGCCCTGCAAGATGGCATTAAACAGGGACCACTGATAGGGGGCCCAAACCAAGGGCTCAGAGCGATAGAGGTCACCAGGGATCTTATCCAGCCCAGGTGCCTTTGATGGTAAGATCTTACCTAGGGCTTCTGTGATCTCCTTTAGGGAGAACAGGGGCATATCACAGTGGGGGGGGCTGGATATGGAAAGGGTATTACCATCCGCCCGCCATCCTCATTGATCGCAGCATACAGGGATTTAAAGTGGGCTCTCCAGATTTCCTCCCCTAAATTTGGCGATATAGCAAAATTACCTTCAGGGGTGCCAGTGGTAAAAAAATTCAAGAATACCCTCATGTCACGATTATCCAGCACAATTTTAATAGCGTCTCATTTTTTGTTTTTCCAACTACTTTTGGCTTTAACTACTGCAGCTTTGTAGATCGCCCTGGCTTCCTTGATTTGTGACCTGTCATTTGTTCTAATGGCTGCTAAGAGGGCTAACTTTGCTGCCTTGCATTGATCATTATACCATGGGTGCCGAGGTTTGTTGGTCAGCCTAGTCCTTTTGTTGGTGTGAAAAAAAGGTGCCAGGGCAGAGATCAAATCTTGGTGGTTATTTGCAATTCTAGTTTGGGCAGTTATAGTGCCGCTAGTCAAAAAGGATTGATATGCAACAGCTAGGAGGGGGGTGATTTGTTGGTATAGGGAGGCCAGCTTGTCCTGTGATTGCAAAAGTTCCCCCCACCGGACTCTCCTCCCTCCCGTGGCCAGTAGTAAACCGGGGTCAGGTTGTAGAGGTGTGATCTGGGAACCGTCGACATTCATTGGAGTAACGTCTAGGACTAAGGCATTATGGTCACTCTCGTGGCGAGGGGAGATCTTAAAGTCAAGCACCCTGTGCCATGATCTTATATCGACTAAGATGTAATCTATAATCGAAGCCTGACCTGGTCTATTAAAGGTGGACTTCCCGGGACTATCAGAAGCTAGGCGGCCATTGCATGCCCTCAATGAGAAGCTCAATACGAGTGCATGCATTTGAAGGACCAGGGGGGTCCAGGCCCGAACTGGCGAAATATTGGGGTCAGGATAGCCCAAACGCAATCCTCCTCACTTGAAATACTTGTGGGCAGGCCATTCAGAGGTTCAAATTGACAATTAAAATCCCCACCTATAATAACCCGGTAATTATCCGGGATTGTTGGAAGGAAGGTGGTCAGACAGTCGAGGGTGGGGGAGACCTGGCCATAGGGAACTGGCCGCGAATAGACATTAATTAAAGCAATTCTAGTTTTATTGGCAAAGGACAGAAAAATACAAAGGATATCTGGTGATGAGGTCTCTCTCTGTTTAACCTCGCAACCGAGGTGCACGCCAACCCAGATACATAATCCCCCAGAGGGTCTTCCTCTGGCCCCCTGGGTGGCTGGAGTGCTGAAGGTCGCATAGCCCTCTCTATGTATATACGCCCTTGCCCATGTTTCCTGCAACATACACAGCTCATGTTGCTCTATGAATAATCCCCAATATGGGTCATCCAGTTTCGAGGCAAGTCCTGCTATGTTCCAGGATAATAATCGCGTGACCGGGTGGGTCTGTTGCGGTTCCGTTGTCCCCTCCCTTTCCAACTGACTATAAACATTAGCCAAATTTGGGTTGCTAGCTGGATTAGGCGGGGCTTTTACCGTTGGTACTAGCGTGATCTTGGACACCCGTGGGTCATATTGGGGTATATAGGGTAATAGATGGCCAATGCGGGCCTGTGCCTGGTTGCTGCTAATTGTAGCTCTAACTGTTCCCACATCAACCATCTCCTGGTCTCCTTCCTGTTTACTAAGCCCTCCCTGTTGTGCTAGCTCCTCCAGATGCTGAGTTCCCGTACTAGGCTTTATTTCGTGAATGGGGGTGTGGTAGAAAGGCCCAATATGCGTTAAGTCAATCGATCGAGTCTAGTGGGCTGACTCTATTTCTAACAGGGACGTTGTAAAAGAGTGATCTGGGCAGGTCCTGGTTTATTCTAGCCGATGGCCTACTCTGGTCACGCATCCCCCAATCATTGGCCACTCTTCTCATGTTATGCGGCATGATCCTTGGTGGGAAGAAGTTTCCCAGGGGGAGGGAGGTAATGCCCCCCAACTCCCTCTGGTAGCCACAGTCTAGGATGGATTGCACCACTCTTGTGTCCCTAAAGTTGATCACTATGCAATCTCCCGGGATATCTTTGGGCCTCCATCCCAACCAACCTACCCTGCATGTATAGATGATTTCATTTGCTTCATTGTGTGTAAATTGCCTATTGTTGACTAGCCAGAAAATACATTTATTTTTAAGATCGGAGTGAGATTCCCTACTCCCCCTTTTCGACTCTGGTACTCCAGATAACACAATGACATAAGGAGTTGAGGCCGGGGATAAGTCGATACAAGGCAATACAGTCTCCAAGTCTATGGGTTCTTCACAGGGTGCGGACCTTGCGCAAGTCCCTTGAATTAAACTTTGTTGCTGGCTATTTGGTGGATGTGATCTTGCCAATGGTGGCCTAGAGAAGGTTTCTAGAGGTGGACCGTTGGAGGGCCTCTGGTGTGGAGTACTTGAATCTTGGCTCTGTGGTTGTGGAGTTCTCGAACGTGGATCTGCAACCTCCTGATTGATCAAATTAGGCTTGGTGGGAATGGTCGATGCATTGAATTCTGAATGGACTGCTTTGTTTATAGGCAAGGCTAATTCTTTAACTAGATTTTTGGTTGCCTCAAACCCCATGTTAGCTGTCTCTACCTTGCCCGCCCAATGATCCACCAATGATGTTAGTTTAGCAATCCGATAGTATATTAAATTCATCCCTTATGATGGTTCTAAAATATGCTTTGAGGTCCGCTATCAAGTTTGACACCCAAAGTGGTTGCTCAGCATTTGCCTGTAACATATCCCCGGGTCCAGTTGCCCCCAAATCTCTAGTCGTTTCTTTGTTCATTGTTTGTTTTTTCCGCTTGGTGCCCGGGTTTGTAGTGAGTTTGTGTTTCCCCCCTTTCTTGTTCCCGATGCGCTCCTGGGGGGTTTTGGGGTGTGTCGTGCAGGACTGTGCTCGTGTCCTTGGGGGTTCTGTTGCTGGGTCCATTAATTGCATTTGGGGCGAGGTGGGCATCTCGGTGTCGCAAATTGTGGAGCATGGGGTTATAGCCGGAGTTAATGAAAGACGCCTTTCCGTTCGCTCTATTTCAGTGGTGAGAACTCCAATAGCCCTTTGGAGCATTTTGTCGATCGAAGTTGGTTGTGGGGTAGGAGCAGGTTGGGGGGCAGCAGGATTTTTGCTATGAGTGTGCATCCGCCCATGACTGCTTATGGAAAAAGACCGTAGCTCTTACTTATGGTGAGAGAGAAGAACCAAATAGTAGACAAAACCTCCCTACAATGTTAGCCACCAGAAATCAGTGCTCCCCAGTACTTCTAGTGATGGCTAGCACACATCAGTTGTTACGGGCACTAACCTTGTGTTGTCTGCTTGGTTTGCTGGAGTGATCGATTCGTGGCTGGAAACCAAGGGAAGTGGGCCCAGCCCAGTCTCCTCCGGGCTCTGACGGGTGCAGACGGGCCCACCCTTGGCCCGGGCATGCCCGCTCGCATTCCGCGCTGCGGGAGTGTGGGGCTGCTTTTCAGCGCCTCCAGGCGCGGAGTCAACGCGTTGGCGGCCCTTCCTGCCGCTGGGGCTGCTGGGGATTGTGGTCTGCTCCCCCCCGGTTCGCCCGACAATCGTCCCACGCTGTGGGAGTGTGGGGCTGCTATTGCGCCTCCAGGCGCGGAGTCAACGCGTTGGCGGCCCTTCCTGTCGCTGGGGCTGCTGGGGATTGTGGTCCGCTCCCCCCGGTTTGCCCAACAATCGTCCCGCGCTGCGGGAGTGTGGGGCTGCTTTTCTGCGACTCCAGGCGCGGAGTCAACGCGTTGGCGGCCCTTCCTGCTGCTGTGGCTGCTGGGGATTGTGGTCCGCTCCACCCGGTTCACCCGACCTCGCTCCTTTTCCACGGAGTATAGACCCATTGCTCCTGGAAACGAGCAGGTACGGCTGCTCTAGTGACATTACCAAGCTGATCCGTCAACTCAGGAATTTCTGGATGATATATTGGATGCACCTCACGCATAGGGAACTGAGTAATTGTAGTGGGACTCTTTTCAAACAACCGAACTCGATAGGAAACAATAGTATTAATATTTCCAAGCACCTGTCCTGGGGCTAAATCAGCAATATAAACACGATCTTTAATATCAAATAACACTAGTGGAGCCTCAATTTTAATATGTGTGCACCAGAGATTGATCAATGTAGCAGACATATACTGGAAAACATGCTGCTGTAGAAAAGGCTCAAACTCACACACAGCCTGCCAAATGTCCTCACACTATAAACCGGATTACTAGCCCACTTCATAGCCTGTCGGGCTAACACCTCCTTCTCATCGTGCCCTACTCCAGAACGCACAAACGGACCCATCCGTTCCCTGAAATTTGTCCAATCTCTATCCTCAAACCCGCGTACTGGCGTCTCAGCATTCAAAGGTATCGGAGGGTGAAAAACCAGAGAAGGAGAAGCAACAGAAGTAACAGGTACAATCGTTGCTGTCACTTGCACCGGAGGAGAAAAACAGAAGATACAGGAGTTAAAACAGTATATATACTAGGAGTCACAGTTGTCAAAGATGGCGAGGACAAAGAAGGAGCAGGAGGTGCCGTAGCCAAAGCTGTCGAAACAACAGCCGTAGATACAGAAACAGCTGAAGCAGATGAAACAGGCTGCTGTAGCTGTAAGGAACATTGGGATATATCCTCTGCGGGGCAAAAGGAGGCGGCCACAAAAGTATCTTTTTCCTCTTTAGCCAAATAAGATTTATCAATGTGTAATCTAAATCTCCTATCTTCACATTCAACCCCTGTCTCCTGTTTTTCTCTATCATATGCTACTGCTTTCTGCATCAATGTTTGCATTTTCCCCTTCCGTGCATCTCTTTCCATTTTTAACCGCCTTTGTCTAGCCTCCTTCTGCCAAGTTCGAAGAGAATCAAACATCGACTGCCTACTCCTTCTCTTAAACAACTGTTCCTGTAAAAACCCAATCTTTTGTTCATTAAAAGTGCCCGTCAACAGCCACTGCAATTCGGCATTGTCCCTCGTATATCTGTGCCATAATGTACTAAACATGATAGAGCCAAGGCCATGTTTCACATACATATCAAAATTAGGGCTGCTTTCAGGAGGCCAGGTTGAGCTTCTTCCAATCGAGCATCTGCAGAACAACAACGACAACACAAATTCCAAACTTTGCTAAAACCAGGCATTTCAAAAAGGGAAACAAGTTTGTTATGTTTGCCTGGCAAAGTAGTTGCAAGTGATTTTCATCAAGACAGTCCTTAGACCATACCAAACTCAAACCCAAACGGTACCATATCCACAAAGAACCAAAACAAACTCACCTGATATCAGTAGCACAAACAAACCAGTTGTTCACTGCCGACTCTTCAGACCAAACAGTCAGATCCAAGGGTTTCGCCGTTCAGGATTCCAGTCAGGATAACCAATGGGCGAGGCACCGTCCGGCAGGACAGAAGGGGCAGCTGCGAGCAATAGAAACTCTTCGTGCAGGGATCCTTGAACCGTCAGTCCGACCCGACGATGTCCTCGGCCTCCCCCCTCCCCGTCTGTGGAAAGGGGATGGATCAATCACCCGAAGGAATCCCTGTTCAGGCGCCAACTGAAGGAAGTGACCTGTTTAGGGGCACTCGGGTCACTAATGACCACCTCTCAGCCTTCCTTACCAAATGAAGAGTCGGTCAGGCAGTAGAGAATACAATTCAATATCTGTTTATTAACAAACACTCAGTGCGGAGCCCAGTCTGCCCAGTCGCTAGGAGTGCTGTAGAGAGGACTGACTTCGACAAGCATAGAGATACATTATGTACATTTCGTAACTGGGCTAAAACACGCCCACAGTTGAATTTTCCAGGCAGGTGCAGCTAAAACGGTGAAATACAGAAAAAACGATTCAGCACTCCTATCTTATGCAAAGTTGCATGAGCCAAGGTCGTTCCATCTGGAGCCCGCCACCAGACAAGGGGGAGAGAGCCTCTAACTGGTGAGAAAGCTATGTGCTGACATGAACAGTGTGCTTACTACTGAAACAAAACCCAAGTGAAGAATCGAAACTCAGGGAGAGACGTTTCCCAGAATTATACTAGATTAGTTTCGAACAGTCTAAAATGGGGCCCAAATAGAAAATGGCGCAGCGAATGCTAACTTACATAAAACATGCATGAACATAACGAGTTCTATTTCAACACCTTAAAAGCTGAGGATATTTGGACTTCCCATGCAGCCAAAGGCATGGACAACGTTTAGATCAACTTTGCTGCAGAACATATAAAGCAGCTCCCCTTCTAAAGGGGCCTGTGACCCACATGACACATTGGGGAGAACAGCATGACCAGGCTACTCAGCAAAATACACCTAATACAAGTTCAGCGTTCAGACTTACCATTACTGAGGACAAAGCGCCAAATCTCACTTGCCGCACTCTCATTCAGTCCTGCCCTGTGACCAATGGGAAAGGGTGGGATCTATGTCTGTGAATGACTTCTGGCCTCAAACAGCAATTCAGCCTGCATTGCCCGAAACCTTGATGTCGGCAGCATCACTGACCTACAGTAGATATTACGAAAGACTCCCATGGCACTGAAGGGCTTTAGAAAGGTAAGCCCTGTGTTGTCAATTGATGATTGTCGTGCACTCAATTTTTCTCCTTGATAGTTATGCTAAAACCAAATGCGTGCCTCCCTGGTGTGTATGTTGTCTATCATACACAAGCAGAATTATTACTTACTGCCAAGAACTTGGACTCCTTGGACCCAGAGAGCACTGCTGAAGAATATATCAATCAATAATCAAACTTGTTCATACATTTATCTACATATTTCTGTTTATAGTGTTGAAAATAATCATGTGCTCCTTTCTAATACAAAGACAACTCCTGTAATCTAAAGCAATCATATTGATGACATACAATCATTTTAAATTGCATACAAATAACAACAATTATATTTTTCTTTCATTCTGTTCATCAAAGAACAAACTGCACAATGCATTTTGGGATGCACTCACTTCTTCAGGGGCTGTTGCATGTAATGACTCGTAATTTTGTCAATGTGATCGTTATGCCGATGGCCGCTAAATAGTGAGGCTTCTTCTAGTTTGCTTGCCACGTATACATGCGTTCTCTACAATTTCCCAACCTGTTTCTGCGAATCCTGTCAGCGTGACAAACATCTACAGCTGGAGATTACAGCAGTGCTCTCTGTATCCAAGGAATCCAAGTTATTGGCAGTAACTAATAAAGCCCTGTGTTATACCGCACATTGCAGAAAGTTGATTTAATGCCTAGATTCTGGCTCCTTGTTCAGAGCGAGGCAGAGGAGGCAGCCTGGGCCAGGCAGTCTAGACTTAAATACATTTATTTATTTAGAGAAAGTATATAAGATCATATCTCTAAATAAATCTATGTATTTAATATGTTTTGCAGAAAAGATGTAGGAATTTCAGAGCGGCGCAGCCCCAGAGCCCTAAACCAGAAAACACCCCAGCCCATATGTGTGCTTCCCCTTCTTGGTACTCTGAGACTCCTTCCATACAGATGTCATTGTCGTTTGAAGAGATCTTTATATCCTCTCAAATAATGTGAACAGGCTCAAGGATTACACGTAGCATTATGTTTCTGTCCACCAAGTCCCTAGATGTTGTTTTGCTGCAGGAAACTAACTCACTTGTCCCCTTCAGAGGAAGCAAAACAAAGGAGAGACTGGGTGGGTAAGGTACCTCATTCCTGCAATGAGGGTCACCGTAATGACAGGTTACCTAGATTTGCTGCTGGCAAGAAAGGGGTTGGGACTATATTTTTTAGGAAATCACTGCAACTGAGTGTTCAGAACATCTGGAACAATGGTGGAGGAGGACGTTTTGGTAATGGGCTCACTCCTTCTTTTCACGCCCCTCCAGAACCATCTCTAAGTTACGTAGACATAAGATAAATATAAGGGTAATAAGAAAATGACTGTGCGACTGACTCTGGAGAGGCACAGTTGATCTAAACTATTCCAGTGACCTTGGACATTTGCTTATCAAAGACACTCCAGAGACATGTGGAGACTCACTCCCTTCCCACCCCTCCCCTAGGCAAGGAATACATATTTGTGTTGTGTGTTTTTGGTATCTGTGCTCACATTGAAGTTTTTTTCTGTCCCTCCCTCTCTCTTGCTGTTTGTGAATGGCTTACCTTCAATTCTGAATTTATGGTAAAATATTAATGTTTTGCAGCTGGATTTCGGTCACAAAATATTAACACATCTCTTAAGGAATCAATATATGGAAGGGATGCACTTATAATGCCCCTTCCAAACAGCAATTTCTTTAATGTTTACTTGACCCATTTAACGATTTGGAAAACCTTTTCTGAATCTTTAATTGGTTTAGTAAATTACAAAAATTGTTTTAGCAGTCTGTTAGAACTGGGGGTCTCTAGTTGGCTGAGGTATGTACCTTAGTCCAAATAGGGACCCTTGCTTCTAGTCAGGGTAAGGAGGGGCACACGCTTAGATAACCCCTGCTCACCCCCTGGTAGCTTGGCATGAGCAGCCAGGCTTATCTCCAAGGCAATGTGTAAAGTATTTGCAACCACACTCCAAGTAACACAGTGATAACACCACAAATGGACACCACACTGGTTTCATAAAAATAGCGGTATCTTTATAAAAGGAATACGATGAGACCAAACGATAGTAATCCACCATATGCGTATTCATAATATTTCGCTTTGCCGGTTATTAGGCCAGCAATCACTTGTAGGTTCTTGCAGTATTAATGAGCAATTCACGATCTCTAATGCAGTCCTAATGCAATGCTGTGCAGTTCGTAATGTAGTAATAAGACAGTCCTTAATGCAAGAATCAGGCAGTTCGTAATGCAAGAATAATGCGGTTCGTAATGCAAGAATCAGGCAGTTCGTAATGCAAGAATAATGCGGTTCGTAATGCAAGACTAATGCGGTTTGTAATGCAAGAATCAGGCAGTTCGTAATGCAAGAATAATGCGGTTCGTAATGCAAGAATCAGGCTGTTCGTAATGCAAGAATAATGCGGTTAGCCAATCTGCGCGGTCAACTCGGGCACCACTAGGCCCCAACAACAGAGACAACAGTCGTAAGCTTAAAGAGGCGGCCCCGGTACTGCTGGGCAGGTACGGGCCGCTCGGGGACTCAGCGCGTCTAACGCGGTGCAGCGGGAGACAGCTCGGAGCACTCCTGTACTCCTCCTGCACGCCTCCCCAGGCCACACACGCTTGCGGCTCCAGAGAGTTCAGGCACACTAAACTCCATCTCTCCATCTTATGCCTATGGGAAGATATGCTGGAAACATGGGACTCAGCATTCCCCATTCTGTCCTATGGGCAAGATGGCCTTGCAACAGTGAAAAACGAATTTGGCAGTATTTTAGTGTCAGGACATGGTACACACCTCAGTACATGTCCTACCTTTCACATACACTGCACCCTGCCCAGGAGGGTACATTTGGCCTACTATAGGGGTGTCTGATGTGCATAAAAAGGGAAGGTAAGGCCTGGCAAGTGGGTGCACTTGCCAGGACAACAAGGCAGTTAACAAACTGCGCGCAGTCACTGCAGTGGCAGGCCTGAGATCTCTTCTTAGGGCTACTTGTGTGGGTGGCACAATTAGTGCTGCAGGCCCACTAGTAGCATTTGCATTACCAGCCCTGGCACACATAGTGCACTTTACTAGGGACTTTACTAGTAAGGCAAACATACCAATTATGGACAACCAATTACCATAACACTTTATACAGGGAGCACTTGCACTTTGACACTGATCAGCAGTGGCAAAAGGCCCAAAGCATCTAAGTCGGCAACATCATGTCAGAAAAAGGTCTAGGAGGAAGGCAAAAGATTTAAGGAACTTTAGCCAAAAAGGGCCAAGTCCAACACAGTCGCAAACTGTCAGATTTACCGAATCAGAGGGTCTGTGACTATTAAAACATTTTGTAAATCAGGCCCGTAGTTCGGTTTGAAAAATTAAACACTGATCAAAAATTGCGTCCAGTGACATAGTAAATTTGCCCCCCTAGCCCAGTGGTAATGTCAAGAAGATGTAATTACGTTGGTATGGGTCTCTCTTGTAAATTCTACGTATCATACAGTTATTTACATGCAACCTTTTGGCACTGGTATTCTGTGATGAAAGTACAATGAAGACCCGTCGCAATTCTATTACTTTTTACGTCTGTGGTCAAACTAAAATGTGCGGGTATCCGATTACTGCACATATATACTGCTCAGCTGACTTATTGCAGCCATCTATGGAAGGACGATCCTGAGGATACACAAGTTTGCTTCAAATCATTTGCAACACCTTTGAGCACATAGGAACTACCTTAAGGATCAAAGTGTAAGTGCTACAGAAAATGTGGAAAGATATAATAATTACTCAAGTTATCCAAAGGAGTTTTGGGGAAAGGGAAGACGTGTTAGAGTATAAAAATTGGAAATAAAAAGAATGACATTTTTTTTAAAAGAAATATCTGACACCTCGCTTAACAACCAAGGTTAGTAACATAGGTAAAAGCTGTCTTTTTAGTGTCTACCCATTACATATACCTATTCTGCTAATAAGCTTTACACCATCACATGATACTTTTTCGAATGCTGCAATTGATATTTGTTGTCATGAGTTCGGCACATAGGATTCCATCATGTGACTCTGCATGGCTCCCCAAGTCTGACAGGGCAGCGGGAGAGTTGTACACCTTATTGTAGAGAGGCAGCCACACCGAGCATGCTGTCATTTAAACCAAGTCGCTGGCTATCGATAGGCATTCCAATTTTTATGAGAGTAGTCCAGGATTCATGATGTTCTAGCTAAGAACTGCATTTATCTGTTTGCAAATCTCCTCTAGGTTTCTGGTCCCATTTGGTCTTAGTGATTCCTCATCTGGAAACAGCAGTTGGCATCGGGCTAACTGGAAAGCTGGAACATCTAGAATGAAAGAAAACAACCAAAAGCTAGTTTAGCGACACTTTGATCAGCAAGGTTTCTTGGCCAAACATAGCAACCAATGAATCTATGACTTAAACCACTCTCGGGGCATTGACATCAACCTGTGTAAGTTACAAACATTACATAGAAACCTGTACAGCCTGTTATTTTAACAAACTGCACACAGCAAAGTTCAAACCTGATGACCAACAGTCTGTGCTTCGAGCAAGCTGAAAAGCTGATAAAGCACAGCTTGTACATCTAAAAAACTGCAAACCTAATTCCAAATTTCAGGTGAACGTGGCCGCATGACTTTTGCCACTTACATTTTTGGCTTAACAATAAACCTCTCCGGAAATATTATTGCTGTTACGTTTCACAATTTAAATGAGGGCAGCTGAAGAATGCGTTTTTATTTTAGGTAAATGTGGATGTGGGAACTTTTACCACAAAATGTGAACGTGGAACGGCAAATTACAAAAGTGGAAAAAATTGTTTTAGAGGTTGTCATTCTTTCTACTTTATCCAATGACTGACTGAATCAACAAAAAGCCACACGAGTGTTGGCCTGGAGAACCTAATTTTGATGGGTGTATGTTATTGAGGGCGCAGGGTGTTTGTGGTAATAAGAAATGTAGGGGCATATTATCAAGGATCTGCGATAATTATCGCAAAGCGCGCTGTTTTTTTTATCGCCGGCCATCGCTGGATTTCCTCGCCGTGATAGCGCTGTATTATCAACGCGTATCGCAAAGGCGATAGGAAATCCAGCGATAGCGAGTAAAACCAGCAATAGCGTGAGAATTCCAGCGCTAAATTAACTGCGCTAATGAAAGCTTGCTAATAGGCAAGTGTGTACTTAACCTAACAATCCACCCCCCATTGACAAGATGGTTAAGGCAAGTTTTTTTCAGGCGTTAAATTCCAGCGATAACCGCGGTTAGCGCGACTTTTCTTATCGCTTCGCGGGCATTGATAATAGAGGGAAGTTGTGTTTGCGACTGTTTCAATGGAGTTTAAGTCAGGAACGCCTACTTTGCATGTCATTCGCGATATATATCGCTGACATGCTTAGAGATAAAAACAACGGCCGCTATCACCAAAAAACTCACGCTAAGGCCCGTTAGCTGCAGCTTGTTAATAGTGTGATAAAAATATCGCCGCATTAGCGGCAGAAAAGTGCCTCTAACGCAGCGATAAAGGGCTTGATAATATGCCCCTTATTCTCCAGTAAACAGTTGGGTAAAGGCGGTTTCAGTCGGGTATGGTGAGGTGTCTGTCGAAATACACCTGGGGGCATATTATCAAGGATCTGCGATAATTATCGCAAAGCGCGCTTAGCGCTGTTTTTTTTATTGCCGGCCATCGCTGGATTTCCTTGCCGTGATAGAGCTGTATTATCAACGCGTATCACAAAGGCGATAGGAAATCCAGCGATAGCGAGTAAAACCAGCAATAGCGTGAGAATCCCAGCGCTAAATTAACTGCGCTAATGAAAGCTTGCTAATAGGCAAGTGTGTACTTAACCTAACAATCCACCCCCGATTGACAAGATGGTTAAGGCAAGTTTTTTTCAGGCGTTAAATTCCAGCGATAAGCGCGGTTAGCGCGACTTTTCTTATCGCTTCGCGGGCATTTATAATAGAGGGAAGTTGTGTTTGCGACTGTTTCAATGGAGTTTAAGTCAGGAACGCCTACTTTGCATGTCATTAGCGATATATATCGCGGACATGCTTAGAGAAAAAAAAACGGCCGCTATTGCCCAAAAACTCACGCTAAGGCCAGTTAGCTGCAGCTTGTTAATAGTGTGATAAAAAATATCGCCGCATTAGCGGCAGAAAAGTGCCGCTAACGCGGCGATAAAGGGCTTGATAATATGCCCCTTGGGATTTTCACATGCACACACAGACAAACATACACACACGCACTCTCTCTCTTTCCTCTATGTTTTGAAGTTATAAAAAAATGTTACTTATTTTGCAAAATATTGTGGTTTAAATACTCCTAACAATCCGCACAGCTCTCACTTTCCACTGCCCCTTAAGCTCCCTCATTCCCTGCCTCTCTTGTAAGTTTTGTGCTATGCCAGTGTGATTGTTTAGAAAATCTGAAGCTCACACTCCCTGAAACTTACAGACCAAGCTACGCTAGTGCTGATTATAAAATACAGATATACGCTTAATGAAACATCATATAGCCTTCAATTCCAAAACAGTGGCCGGCTGATCAAGGGAGAGAGTTCAGCCTAGAACGCAGTTCAGCCTAGAACTCGGTCAGATGCATAGACATTGCAACAAAAAAAAAAGAACGGATGGAAAGATTAATTAATCCCATTCACTGGCAAAAGCTTGGGCTCCATTCTAGTCCATCATTTTTGGTCTGCTGGGCAACTAATGTCATGGCATTCAGAACCAGTGTTAGAAATTGGGTTACTGGTTGACTGGGGTGTGAGCCTTATTCAAGCAGCAACCACAATCCTACTGAGGGTAAGGCAAAAGCAAACCCCAAATCAACATGTGCTCACCCCCTTGTATGTATTTTGGCACAGAGCAGTCAGACTTAATTTAGAGGCAATGTATAAAGTATTTGTGTAACACTTTAAACAGTAGAACAGTGAAAACACCAAATGAAAAGAATGCACACCAGGTTAGTAAAATAGAGGGGGATTTAATAAATAAAACAAGACCAAAACAACAAAGATCCAATCAGTAGAAACTGAGTTATGAATTTTTAAAGAATGAACTGCAATATAGTGCCTAAAAGCATAAAGTGCCAACCGCAGCTATCTGTCACACCTGACTGGGTCAAAGTCAAATGTTCAGGCCGACTGAAATGGAGCTAGTGTCGGATACAGTTCCAGATTAGTCCTGATGAACGTTTACCTTCTCAAGTTTTGTTCGAAGATTCCCGTTTGCATTGGATAGGGTCGGGGGAAGCAAGGAGAGCGTCATTGGTCAGCTTGGCACGAAAAGCAGGCCAGGTGTTGCGGATGGGTAGGCTGGAGCTTCACGTTGGCGGTCCTCCATGGTGATCAATGCTTTCATGTGCAAGGAGACAAGTGGGTGGCGGCTCAGGCTGAATTTTTGTGCAAGTGGCACAGTTTAGGCGCAAACTGGCCTGTTTGCGTTTGCAAAAAGCCCAAACGCTTGATTTTAGAAACCGCTGAGCCACATCAAGGGTCCAGGACCTGAGGGGTACCACTTGGGGATCAGGAACTCACTGAAGACTGGTCCAGGTGCTGCTGGAGAGCCTGTTATGTCTCTGAGGCTCAGATCAGGAGGCCAGCAGACTAACCCTTTGAGTCACTCTGGGGTCTTGGGTACATAATGCAGTTGCAGGTCCAGTTCTTCTTCCCCAGGCAAGAGGGCAGCAGTCAGCAGCTCAGCACAGCAGGCCAGCAGTTTTTTTGTAGAGCAGCATCCAGCAGAGTGACAGTCCTTTTTGCAGCACAGCAGTCCTTCTTCCTGGCAGAGTATCCACAGGTCCAGAAGGGTACTGAAGTTGTGGTGTCTGAGGTTCTTCTTTTATATACAGTTGTGCCTTTGAAGTGGGGAGACGCTTCTAGAGGCATGCCTTTGAAGTGCACAGATGCTCTGCCTTCCCTGCACTGGCTCCAGGCTAACTACACGGGGTATGCAGCCCTTTATTTGGAGACAGGACACACCCTATTCAGGTGTAAGTGAGGCTGGCCCCAGATCCTCCCCCCATACTGCCAGTGATGGCCCATCCAGTCACACCTAAGCTCCCATTGTGTGTGGCTGTCCAGGAGGAATACACAAAGCCAAGCTGTCAACTGCACCCAGACATGGGACCAGAGACAGGCTGCAGGCACCAAATAGCTAAAGCAAGAACATGCCAACTTTCTAGAAGTACAAACAACTATCAAGGGGGTGGTTGATTTGGTTGAATGCTTTTTACTAAAGGAAAAGATTTACAATAAACTTGGCCTGTGTTTTCATTTCACAGTTCATTAGTTATAATTATTGCATTTTTTGTCTACACATGAAAAGGATAAGCACTCGTCTCTTACATAGATCAATTGTGCTGCATGAACAAAACCCAAAAATCAAGCATAACGGCAATTTCATCAAAACAAAATACAATAATGACATTAATGCATGCAAATCAACATTATGTTAACAAAACAACCTACATAAAATTGGAAATGCATTTACAGACACACAAAAGAAAATAAATTTGTTTTGACCAGTCCAAAAGTTTCTATATCGAAGGGATTAGATAATGGCTGGTCTAAGGAAGCCAGACCCTTTCGGTACTAACATCTGAGTTCAAATGACATCAAATATGGATGAGTTGTAATTCGGACAGTTTCTTTTTACAATCCATATTGGTGCTAGGATTATGTTATGTTATGTTAATGCGACTTATAGAGTGCACGTATACCGAAAGGAGTCTTGGCGCTATCTGTACCTGAGGCGGAAAAACACCTAATTGTTAAAAAGCCAGGTTTTTAATTAATTTCTAAAAAGAGTAAGGGTGGGAAGGGCTCTGATCTGAGGAGGAAGGGTGTTCCATAACTTGGCAATTCCAACCACAAAGCTTCTATCTCCCCAGTTGGTTGATTAATGAAGTCCCAGATGGTTCTCGCCAACCCGTTTCGAACCACAGGTGGCTTGGGGTTCTCTTCAGGGCTGTGGGCCAAAAGTGGCATTTTCAGAATTGTAACTTAAATCTGACTTCACCATAAGTTAGGCTTTTTAATTAGGATTCAGAGACACCAAACATGATTCAGTTATCTTTTCCCATTTGGAAATTACACTTAGAAAATGTAATATGGAAACTCCGATGTTATCCCATGAGATAGGCCTTTCAGTAGTGAAAAAAGAATTTTAGAGTTTTTCACTACCAGGACAAGTGAAGTTTAAAAGTACATGTCCTACTTTTTAAACACATTGCACCATGCCCATGGGGCTGTCCAGGGAATACTGTAGGGGTGACTTATATGTATTAAAAAGGAAGGTATGGGCCAATCAACACACCTGTCACACCCAAGGTGGAGTTCCCTGCAACCACAAGGATCACGAATGCGTCCCGTACAAGTACACATATAGCCCTGAGGAAGACCTTCGCTAAGTTCAAGGCCCATCGAGAAGGTCAAAACGCGTTGGCATATTTAAAACATGATTAGGGGCATACATCCCTACAAAAAGGAAAAAGAGGGTCATGGGAAAGTCAAGGAGAATATTTATACCTCCAAGACCTATCAAAGCATTAACAACTAATGAACTCCGACCACAGAGGGCCATATGGTACCCGCAGGACCAGCAATCTGAGGGAGAATAATATATCCCCAGTGAGATCAAATGAAAAACTTTCACTGTTTATGTTGGAAACTTTTTCACAAATTTTCTAATCGTAAAAAAAATTGTGTACGTTGAACACTCATTTATGTGAACAAGAATAGCATTGCACACAAGTCAATTTATGCATTGTCAAGTAATATCGAATTGACTGTTTAAGTTTCTCTGTGCCTTTTCTCCATAAGTGTCATTAATGTGATTTGTTTGTCTTACACTGTATGATAAATATACTGCGTGGTCTGACAAAAAGATCCACAGCAATAAGTCTTACTTTCGCAAAACTGTTATCATTTATGGTTGTGTATCATATGTGTGCAAGTAGGTACTATGCTGTCATATCAGCATCAAAAGTATTGAAAAGTGAGGAGTAGCAGGGAGAATAACAAAAGTAAATCAGGAGCCTTCATTGGCCAATGAGACATGGAATACTCACGTGGCCTCACAGTTGTAACACTGATTAATCTATGGTGCAGGGGGTACCATTTTGAATTGTTAGACCAAAAATAAAATTCTGGCAGCTAAATGGCATCCTCCTGGGGGATATCTGTGTGGATTGATTATAGATCCAAGGTCTTCAAAAACTGTTGTTTGGTGTCAAATGAAATGCCTTCCACTTTTGTATAGTGGTAATGCACTGTAATGTTCATTCATACTGAAAGTATAATTCTCCATATTGAATTGACTATTTGCCAAAATGAAATTATCACTTTTGATGACAGATTTCCCTGACAGCAGGCCTGAATTTTTAAAATGATGAACCTTCTTGGGATTTCACATAGGTATGTACAGGGTATGGTGGTTTAAAAGGATAAGGTATACATTAAAGCAGTTCAAACCTAGTGGTCTAGTCTGCATTTAGACGGTTATTACATTACTGTGTGATTTCTTCAGATTGTACCACCTGCAGTCTGCTATGCCTTTGAGAGGGTATTCTCACTGTTTTTCCACCTGGCACTTTAGATACATTTGTAATTTAGGGTGCACTATTGTATTAAAGTACTTTTCCTTTTTTAATAAAAAGTCACTGTTAGACCTGTCATCCTAAGGGGGTTTTTCCCCAGACTTTTTGCCTTTTACCTCCTGATTTGCTGATTCTTTTTGTTGTCCTTAGGAGTCTGAGCACTTTACCACTGCTAACCAGTGCTAATGTGCATGGGCTTCTCCCATAAACTTGGTGACATTAGTGTATACCTAATTGCATATTTGATTTACTAGTAGGTCCCTTGTAAATTGGTACAACATACACCCAGGACCTGGAAGTCAAATGCTAATAGTGGGCCTGCAGCGCTGATTGTTCCACCCACATAAGTGGCCTTTTATACCAGTCTCACGTCTGCCATTGCAGTGCCTGTGTGTGCAGTTTACTGCCACTTCAACTTAACATTTAAAACTACTTGTCAAGCGTCAAACTCCCCATTTGTTACAATTATGTCACCCCTAAAGGAGGCCCTAGGTAACCATAAGGGCAGGGTGCCATGTAAGTAATAGTTAGGACAGGTGTGTTTGATCTTTACATGTCCTATTAGTGACAAACACCCAAATTTGTTTTTCACTACTCTGAGGCCTGCCCCTCTCATAGGCAAGCATTGGGAATTCCTTAATACACTTTTTAGCTGTAATTCCTGATCAGAGAGGAGCAGCTTTTTCATGTTTCATGTCTTTGGAATGATCCTCCTCACTGTTAAAGGTGGATTTAACATTGCTCTTTTAGAAATGCCACTTTTAGATAAGAATTAGTGCTTTGTGCTAAGCCACCAGAGGGTAAGCACAGGTTATCTTTTATCGTGAATCTTGCTTACCCTGATTAGAGTGGTGGCTCCTGCTTGGGTGCATACCTCAACCACCAGGAATCCCATTTCTAACAATCACTGACTACTAGACAGTGATTTCACAGTTATGTATTGCTTTGCTGAGTGGGAAGTTTATAGCCCACTGTACTTCCGTAAATAAGTCTTAGACTGCTCATCCACACTACCCTGAGAATCAATTGTTAAAAGGTGTAATTGGCCCCCAGTCCGATTGTTCACAATACATTGGCCCAGGAGAACAGAGAGGAAAAGTACTTTGTCCTGCTCTAAAAATTGCAAAACCACCAAGCAACTCAAGCAAGAGATCCTGGGACAGAAGTGCAAGCTTATGGAATCTTGCATGGCTATACCTCTTTGGCATAATATGGTGGACCAATGTGAGCATAAGGAAACCTACATAGTGAGTACTAAGAGAAAAAAAGAAACAATTTTATTTAGCAAGAGTATATCCTGCTTCAAATGTTGAAAAGCATCTTTTGCAGTGTAGAGTATTTTTATTTTGTATTTAAATGAGGATTCCCTTCGACTGAATCTGAAGCTTTGGAGTTGTTGTACAAGGCAGCCTGCAGAGTACTCCAAATGGTTTGGTTTTTCATGAAGTATGGCCTCTCGAGATTACTAGGGCCCATTGCAATTGCCATAAGGTGACAGTTATTTTTCAAAAATGTTTACCTTCCTCACTGACTATGTTCTCCCAGTTTGAGTAATAGTGACAATGTAGCCTCACCAATGTTATCTCTCTCTTTGCCTTTATCCCAAGAAGAGTTAATAGGTTAGTGATAAAGTGGGAGTGCAATTCACATGTATTGTACATAAGCAGGCAATTATCATGCCTGTTCTGAAGGCACTCTGCTCTATCTGCTTAAGTCATGATCAAGTTCAGCACTCTCTTTATTGTCTCCAAAGCCTTCTTGGAAAAAGGTCCAACAATCTTCAGATATTAGCTCCATGTGTTACATTTCTGCTGGAAACTTTCTTTCATTGCCTGCTAACTTGATCCAACAATGGTTGTTCAACCAAAGAAAATGAGTTAAATCCCTGTGAACACAAGGTCCAAGACTTATGTGTTTGAGGAAGCACCTGAAAACTGAACCATATAGATCCATGTTCTAATGGATCTTCTATAATACCAGGTGCCCTGACCACAGAACTTCATCTATGAGTACCTACCCGACCCAATTGCATGAATTCTCACTTTACACCACTTTTTTCCTCAGATTGGACAGTGTTTATATTCCCATTTTACATTCTGAAATGTTACAGTCAGGGCATTACAAACCCACAAAGAAATAAATATAGAGTGCGTAACAATGGTTAAAATGTGCAGTAGAAGTATATATGAGTATCAAAGACTTTTCTCAATTTACAGTAATGTGACAAAACTACATTACCTTACAAAGCTTTCATGGTTTTTAGAATTTGTTGTGTACTTTTTGTTTTTATGAGAAATTGGATGGTTGATTGAGGTGGGGTGTGAGCCCTTCTCAAGCAACAGCCACAATCCTTCCCAGGGTGAACTACAAAAAGCCACTAAATTAACCTGTGCATAACCCTCTGGTAGCTTACCACAAGAGCAATCAGGCTTAACTTAGGGGAAGTATTTATACAGCACACAAACAGTAATAAAGTGAAAACACAGCACAACAAAAATCCCACATCAATCTAGAAAAATAGATAACACCTTTTCTTAAATAAAATAATATCAGAACAACAATCCAATCAGTAGAACTAAAGATATGCAATTTCAAATGTTTAGGTAAAAGTAGCTCCAAAAAGTGCAAGCGCCAACTGAGGTAATCTGGTTGCGCCAAATCTGGACAAAGTTACAAGTTCAAGCTAATCGCTATAAAGCATAGGCGGGGTACAGGACCGAGTTCGGCATACTGAGCAATGTACCTGGTTGAACTTTGACTGAGATGCGGGGTCCTGTGTCTTGATATGTCGAGTTGCATCAGTTCCAATGGGACGGCCGATCAGGAGCTGTGAGGTGCTGTATCAAGTTGGGTCGGGCTTCATCGGTTCTGATGAATCCTTCGAGGAGGAGCTGCGAGGTGATGCAATGCGAGGTCCTGCATCGAGATGCATCATGCTGCATCGATTCCGATGAAGATGCCGATCATGTTCTGCAATGCGCTATCCTGGGGTGCGCTGCCTTAAGTTGCCTGGTGCTGCGTTGTTCTGAGGAAACTCACAGTTGGGCCAGGTGGGGGTGCACTCTGATGCCAGCCAAGCGTCCAGGACCTGGGGTGCATCTCTTGGGGATCAGGACTCACTCCTGCAGAGGCCAGCAGCAGGGCACAGCCAAGTCCAGTTGAGTGTGTGCAGGTGGGCAGATGCAGGGCAGGTCTCTGGGGCTTGTTATGTCCCTATAACTCACGACAGGAGGCCAATGAGCTAGCCCTTGGAGTCCCTCTGGTGGTTCCGGTGTCAAACAGCAGGTCCAGTTTTCCTTCCTCAGACAGCAGGGCAGTCCTTCTTGCAGCATGGCTGTTCTTCCAGCAGCAGGGCAGCGCAGCAGAGCAGCAGCGCAGTTCTTCTTCTGAGTTTTCCACAGATCCTGAAGTAATCTAAAGAGTTGGTCTGAGCATCGAATATTCACATCTGGTGCCAGCTTTCAAGTGGGAGAAACTTCTAAACTCCCCTCCTCCCCCACTTCTGGTTCTGGAATTGCCTCCTTCCCCCACCCTATCTCTGAGTGGTCTGGAGTGACAATAGACGAGGGTGAAGTATTTTGTGAGTATGTGGAGGGAGCCCCTTTGAAGTGCAAGTATGGTAGGTGACAGCTCCCATCCTGACAATCCCCAATCCCGCTTTTGTATCACTGTCAGATCAGGTAGAAACTGTTAACCAGCCAGAGATGGTAATGCACTATACAGTAAAGAAACCAGGTTTCCTCTCAAGGCACTCTATGTAATGTTCAGAAGCTGTAGCGTTGACAAAGCTCGGGACACACCTAGCATATGAGAAAAACAGAACGAGCACAATGCAGAATGACAAATACAATAAGGTAACATTAGATTTTGGAAAGGTTTAATGTTAAAAAGACCTTAATAGGACATCATAGCCAAATGGAAGTTCATAAATTTTTTTACAAAATAGTTCATAATGTACACCTTCAGTAATGATTAAAATTCACAACCTATTTCTTTGTTCAAATTTATAGAGCTTGGTCCTCGGAACAGACTGCGACTCGTATCTTTGGATCCGGCCAGCTAGCTAGCCAACACAATGTTGGAGCACAGCACTCAGCAAGGTTGAGAAGGCAAGTGAAAGGATGAAATAACTATTAAAATGAACACTGTCAACAACTAAAGAGAACAGAGAAAAGCAAACCCAATAAAATATTACAGTACAAATGGTACCATACACCTTGGATTTCATTTGTGGTGGTTAATGGACAAAGGTGGTAGCTGACTCCTGGGAGTCGAGATGGACATATGGACAAAAAGATCAAGAATATACGGGGCAGCCTCTTATGAGATGGGGTCGAAATCAAAGACTAATACAGTGGGTCCTATGATTACATCAAGTTCCCCCACAAAGGGGATCGGTCGGGTGACCTAAGCGAGTGCGGTAAGCCGGAAGGCTCTCAGATCGATATATTGGCTTCATAAGATCCGCAGAGCTTATTGGTGAGATGAGGACTAAAAAAAAAAAAAAAAAAAAAAAGAATATACGGGGCGCACAGCAGAAAATATGGCATCTCTGGATATGGCCAGCTGGCTTGCCAAGACCCTGCTGGACCACAGTACTTAACAATGTTAAGTGGGCAATGTAAAGGATAAAATAATACAACTTTGGTTCCGGGAGTGGCATGCTCTTTAGAATTAGTCACCAACCATTTCTCACCTGCATGTGTTGCAGATGATCTTCCAGGCAGCAAGCCTTCAACGCTGGTGCGTGGTTCAAGGCTCTTAAGAGGTAATTTCAAACTGCAGCAGTCGTTAAGTTTAGTGCTTCAGCAGCCTGGCTCCAATATCCTGATGAGAGGTAGTGTATGCTTCAGGCTCTCCTCAAGACTATTGGTCTCCTTGGGCTCGCTGGGTGCTCCAACACAGCAAAATCAGAAGCATGGGAGGCAGAGCCTCAACATCGTCTTCAGGCCTAGTCCTTTGCAGGTGGATGTGGCAGCTTGCCAGGTCCATGCTCAAGGTGTACCACAGCAGCTGTGTCCACACTGGTCCAAGCACAATAGATAATCAGTGGATGCAAGCTGCATCAGTTTACATTCCCAAAGATGTGCAGTTGTTCAGATGCCAGCTGCTGATCGGTGTCCAGTGCATTTCACATGTTTAAATAGTAAACAAACTAGACTGGCTTTCGGGCCTCAGAGTGAAGTTTGAGCTAGGCCAGCTTCCAACAGTGCACAGTGGTACTTCAACTAAGAAGAACAGGGAAGAGATAGTGGGGGAAGGCGTGGTCCTCTGTGGGCATCACTTAGCCGCAATCTTGCTGGTGCCAATATTATATTAAAGTAAATATATGAACACAGTTTTAGAGTAGTCCTAACAACACACTACTAATATAGGGAATACTATAGGGAATGTAGGGAATTTAATATTTCAAATGTTCGCAAAGAGTTATTTTAGCATTGATATTCTGCTGTCATTCACTGCACCACAAAATGCTTGAATCATTGGTAAAATAACAGGAAGTCAAGCAGGTATTTCCTTTCCTGAAAACATTCGCCATTCCTAAAAAACATATGGACGAGAAAGATAGAAAAGAGTGTCCTTTCACTTTAAAGGGCAAGCACTTTTGAACATTTTACACTGTGGCATCGGCTGAAGCAGTATACATCCTTGGGGAATTTGTATCCAGGGCTCGATAAAGAAGTACATGTTTGGCCCTTTATTGTATTGTATAGTTGTATTTATAAAGAGGATTATACCACTGACTAGGTGCAGACACGCATCTGAGGAAAGATAACATGATACTCGATGGAACTACTATTGATGGAAGTGTGTTTGTGTAACTATTATGTGGCCTATTTGGGTTGTGTTTTGGTTTATGCGAGAGGACTAGAGTTGTACTTTTATTGTATGTTTTTGGAAGACATTGTGTGACGTTGCAGCGTATTAACGACTAGAAACTGTGTGAGTGATATGTGGCCTGCTGTAACCATGTTATGGTGTGCATGCAGCTCTGACTTAATGTGGGCATAAGAGAAAAGTGTATTGCTAGAAATGTAGGTTTTGGTTGGCAGAGTATATGCCCTGTCCAAGCAATCGCCACTATCCTTTTCAGGGAAAGTCAGAAACACATCCTAAATTAACCTATGCTCACCCACAGGTAGCTTGGCACAAATCAGTCAGGCTTAACTTAAGAGGCAATGTGTAAAGTATTTGTGCAAAACCTTATTACAGTAACACAGTGAAAACACCACAAAAAGACTCCACACCAGGTTAGAAAAATAGGGAATATTTATCAGAGTAAAACAAGACTAAAATGGCAAACATCCAATAAGTAGAACTTGAGATATGAATTTTTATAGATTTAGGGCCTGATTTAGATCTTGGAACACAGGTTACTCCATCACAACAGTGACAGATATCCGGTTCGCCGAAATTTAAATCCCACAGGATCTGGAGTAACCCGTCCACCAAGATCTAATCAGTCCCTAAATGTGAAAACAGTGCTTGGAAGTCACTAGTGGTCAAAAGGTTACTTAAGGCCGTGAAGTACAGGTGCAAATCCAAAGTTCATGCTGACTGTGATGAAGGGCAGGCCGGCTACAGAACCCACGCAGGGCCCACTAAGAAAGTACATTGAATGGAGCAAAGTGTCTACATCGAGCACATGATGCGTCGGCATTTTCCCTGCAGTCGGATCACTACATCGGAGACAAGCCTCGCAGATGGCTTCGAAGATTCAGCACTGTGCCTCGCAGTCGGGACCCATGTTGTCGTCTATTTGGCAATGCGTCCACGTCGAGGAGCGATGCATCGGTCTTTCTTATGGAGTCGAGTTGATGCACCGGTTTGGGCAGAAAAAACAGCTGCAGAACCCACTTCTGAGGCCCAGAACTGGAGGGGGCATCTCAAGGAAGGGTAGGACTCACATATGGCACGGACTAGCAGCACCAGCAGAGTATCAAGAAGTCTTTTGTGTCCCTGAGACCTCTGGAAACAGGAGGCAAGCCAGCAATCCCTTGGAGAATCTTGGGTTCAAGGATGTGGAGAGCAGGTCCAGACCCTCTTACTCTCAGGCAATAAGCAGCAGGCAGCAGGCCAGCACAGCAGAGAAAGCTGCAAAGTGGCAGATCCTCCTGTACCACAGCAATTAGCAGGCAGCATGCCAACACCACAATGCAGGGAGCAAATGGCAGTTCCTCCGAGAGCACAGTATCTCTTTTTCCAGACAGAATGCCCTTAGTTCTATCAAAGTTGTGATTTGGTGGTGTCAGGGGTCCACTACTTATACCCAAAAGTCCCTCTGAAGTGTGGGAGAAATCAATGAGTCATTTGAATATCACAAGTTTCCTCCCTTTCCTGCCCTGGACCCAGACACACTACAGGGGGATATGCAGCTCTTTGTGTGGGGGCAGGCACAGCCCTATTCAGGTGCAAGTGTCAACTATTCCCTCCCAATCTACCTCAGGAAGGCTTATCAGCCTGGTGATGGGCCATCAGGATGCAAATGTCACACCCCTTCTCCATTTGTGTGACTGTCTAGAGGGAATGCACAAAGCCCAGCCGTCACCCACCCCAGACATGTATTCAGAGACAGGCGGAGGCACAGAATAGTTAGAGTAGGTTAAATGTCAACTTTTTAGAAGTGGCATTTTCAGATTTACAATTTAAAATCAGACTTCACAATAAGCTGTGATTTTAAATTGAGAGTCCAGAGACACAAAACGCCAAATTTCTGTCTGCTCCCAATTGGAATTTACACTTTACAGGTGTTTAAGGCAATCCCAATGTTAACCTATGGGAGAGATAGGCCATCCAGTAGTGAAAAATGTATTTAAGAGTATTTAAAGACAAGTGCATGTATAACTTAAAAGTACATGTCCTAATTTTTAAATACACTGCACCCTGCCCATGGGGCTACCTAGGGCCTGACCTTAGGGGTGACCTGCATGTAATAAAAAGGAAGGTTTGGGCCTGGCAAGAATATTAACTTGCCAGGTCGAAATGGCATTTTAAAACTAAATGCACTGGCTCTGCAGTGGCAGGCCTGAGCTATGTTTAACAGGCTACTGAGTGGGAGGCACAGTCAGTGCTGTAGGCCCACGAGTAGCATTTAATTTACAGGTCCTGGGCACATATAGTGCATTTTACTAGGGACCTATAAGTAAATTAAATATGCCAGTTGTGGATAAGCCGATGTTACCATGTTTAGAATACAGAGCATATGCACTTTAGCACTGGTTAGCATTCATAAAGTGCCCAGATTCATAAAGCCAGCAAAAATGAAGTCAGTAAAACAGGAGGTCAGAAGGCAAAAAGTCAGGGAAACCACGCCAAGGATGCCAGGTCTAACATGTATGAATAAACACTGTGACACATCTGGATCCTACCACCTTTGGAGTGGCCTGTATCATAAAGCATATACCACATTGAAATAATAGAGAAGTGACACAAGGTGATGTGTACTACCTTTTGGAGATGTAATCTTACACCAGGTGTAGTTAACTACCTAAAGTCCAACTTGAGGAGATTAGAAATTAATAAAAGGAAGGGATATTATGCAACCCCCCACGGTGTTTGCTCTGAGGATTAGACCTGGGGGCTGCAAGGATACAACAAATATTAATGTGCATTATGCGACCAGACCACTATTTATGTTCTAAAGGGTTTACTCAGAAGAAGCTTGGGACGTCCGATTGAAGTAGGCATTATGCAACCTTTCATGTTGTATACTCAGAGGAACCCACTCAGGACTGGCAGGGAACAACTTTTGTGGTTGGTGTTCTACAAACAACCGTAGTATATACATTTGAATGGATCCCCTATGGAGTGATATAGGTGCTTCCATGATACTGCAGGCCAAGTTAATTTTTGAGGAGACCATCCAGGTATATCAAGAAGCAGAAACTGGCAATGGCCATTATACAGTAGGTATGTCACTCTCAAAGGCATGTCAAGCAACCAAGTGGAACTCGCTTCCACTTACTCAGGGGTGTCAAACCAATTTCCCCATCTTTAGGAAACAACCAAAGACCTGGATGTTTACTCAGGAATCATGAATGGGGGTTAATCTTCTTATTATCCCCAGGACACATTTGAGTAATAACGCACTTATGCTTTAAATAATATAAAATAACAGGCACTGGCTCAAGAGGGCTGGGTGTCCAGGTCCAGAGAGGAAAGACCCACAAGGAGGGAACACGTCACAGGAGTGTCGAAGGAGCCAATGTACAGTCAGACAGTCCCCTATTGGAAGGAAGCCCACACTTGCCTCCATAGATCAGTGAGAGCAGCAGGGAGGAAAGATATGGAGCAGGAAACTCAACCTGGCCATGGAGTAGTCAAACCATTGGACACATAGCATTGAGGGAAGACAGAACTGCTCCTAAACAACATTTCTTTAACCTGCAGCATTTAGTAATGTCAAGTCACATTTTTTGCATTACACGCTGTGTAACAATCTATAAAAAACTGCCACAAGGTTGGATAGTAATGTTGTTGCAGTTAAACATGGCATTGGTTGGGGGTAATATCACTGTCCATTTCACAGCCGCCATCAACCTGTTGGTCACATATAAACCACTAAGCACCTGTTCAAAGTCACCTGTGTCAAGATAGTAATTCACCTCTCTACCATGGCAGTTCAAACTGCAAGCTTAACTCTTCTGCTTCTGAGAGGTCTCGCTCTCATCCTTCTGTCACCAGTCAGAGCTCCTGGTAGTCAGATACACTGCTCAGTAGCTACTTTCCCTTGCTACTGAGATTCAGTTTCCCAAGTACAGTTCTTTGATGTCTCTGGCTCTTCATTTGGAATCTTGACATTGTTCTGTTTCCTGGAGTGTTTGGGCTCAGATTTTCTTTCAGTTATGAGTCCTCTGTCATAAAAAGCAGCTGCACAGTCCCTGTCTCATCAATAAACCTACTGCAGCTGTCAAGTCCCAATCAGAGTTCATTAATATCATGGGAACTAAGGGCCTAATTTAGATCTTGGCAGATCTGGTTCCACCATCACTTTTCCAACGGTTTTCCCACCTGCCGGCTTGGCAGTCCACCCGTTGTATTTAGATGTTGGTGTGTCCTTGGAGGGAAGACTTTGTTTTTTTTCTTTGCAATTTGTATATGGCTCAAATGTCCTGAGGCGTATTGGCGCTTCTTCTCACAAAAGATTGATGCTGGGTGCTAGGAGTTCTGCTACTACTTATTAAAAAGCCAGGTTTTTAAAGATTTTCTAAAAGACCAAAGATTGTGGCTGTTTTTTAGATTTAGGGGCAGAATGTTCCAGAATTTAACTGTTCCTACGGTGAAGTTTCTTCCCCCCAGTGTGCTGTACAGTTGGAATCCAGCCGTCTCTGCCAGAATCTTCCTCTCATGTCGATGGCATCATAGGCAGAAGCAGCTGTTGAAGGGAGTCCCACTAGGAATACAGTCAAGCTGGTTATGATGTGCTTTTCCGTCGAGGCAACTGTGGCAGGGAAACCTCCAAATTCGGGTTGGTGGAAACTAAGAAAAAGAGGTGAAAACGTAACTTTTTTCAGGTTCCCACTTCCATTTCCGTCTTGAACCCCATTGTCCAAGTTCTTCCTGTGCTGCTGCTACCTGACCACAATGTTCAGCAACCATGTTGTCATTGGAATCTAAGGTAGGCTTCGGTGTCACTTGTCTCACTATCAATCGTGTGTTAACATTAGCTTTCGCCTCATTTATTTTTACATTGCTCTTACATGAAATTTTTTTATGTGTCATGCAGAAGTGTTCATCTTGCAACTTATCATGGTAAAATTTACACACCTGTATTGACACAAAGAAATATTTATTTGGTGGTGGTGGTTGCGGGTGTTGTGTTTGTGGTGACTGCAAGTGTACATACAATAGTGTATGCGTGTTGTTGGTGTGCAATGCTATATGTAACATAAATGGCATTAAACATTACTTACATATACATTTTGACAGATTCACAACATATATGTGTAGTGAGATAATGATAAGTAGTATTTACCAGTTTCCACACCATCATGTCCTCACTCCCTCAGGACTCCACTGCCAGAACACTGCCAGCACAGCAGGAATATCTGAATCGGCTCAGCGCAAACTTGCCGGCCTGATGGTGTCTGAGTACTGTTAGCCAGATAAGAAGACTGCCACCACCATGTGAACCAGTCTGTTGATGCCACATGCTAAATACAGTGGGCGGACCGCTGTCAGCTTGACAGAGTACTTGGAGCCATGACGTGACGACGGTAATCCCATCAAGATCTAAAGCAGGCCTAAGATTCGTCAATGGAGATAAGCGGAACACCTATGCTTCGAGGGGGGGCAAGAGTTCAATCAGCAGGAAATGGAGAATGCTTTTCTAAGACACCCGAAACAGCAGGGGATGTGATTAAAGCAAGCAAAAAATTGAAATAAACACTAGTCAGAGTGAAGAAGGCAGGATGCACATGCTATATCAGCGCGATCATTGAGAGACATGAAGGAGGAGCGCACGCACGGAAGTGCGTGGAAGAACACACATGCAGAAGTGTATGGTGGAGCAGAAGTGCATGCAGCTGCACATTCTAATACAGGGATGTAACAGCATAAATGTGCACTCGAAGGGAAAGGCAGTCCTAGCACTCAGCAGCAGCTTCTGCACATGCAAAATGAAACAAAATGAAAAGAGAAAAGATTGAAAACTGACCCAATAATTTCATTTAAAAAGCATGCACAGGAAGCATTAATAAAAGGCTGCAAAAGAAACATTGGAGGCAAATAATAAGCACAAAATGGGCACCCCCCCCCGCGTCAGGATTATCTGAACAGGCCACAGCACATATTACATCCAGGTGGCATAATGAAAAAGAAAGTATTTCTTATTTAGAAGACTTCCACCATTTCACTTGATGCAAAAAAACTCTAGAAGCAAAGTGGGAAAAATGGATTTGTAGATTTCCACGCTATTTCTATTTGATATGTAAAATATCTACTGATGAACTGTAATTAAAGTTATTGGGAGATGATGTTGAAGAGCTACTCGTAACACGTCCTGTTGAGCAACCAAGAACATATGAGGGAAGAATACAAAAAATTAAAAGAGTGATTTTACCTGGAATTAAACATTGATAATGGAATATATGCATTCAGTAAAGCATGGCAAAGAGGAGATGAAGCAGTGGATGATTTTGTAACACGCCTGTGCAAACTAGTAAGTAACCGGTAGTGAGTTTCAAAATATAATAATGAAGAGGCCATAAGACTACAGGTACTAGATGGGTGTTATTCAACGCAATTTAAAGTTACAATGCTGAAAGAAGCAATAGATTTAGCAAATCTTGTACAATTGTTGAGAACAGAAGTCAGAGCAGACTTGAAGTAGGGTGGAACCAGATTATACAATAAGAATCAGAAATGAAATTGTCAGGAAGGAAAAACCTAGAAGTGTCAGAGAAAACTTGCCAGGAAGGCAAACTGGAAACTGAAATATGTTACAAATGCGGGTTGACATTTTTGGATCCTAGACCATGTCGAGCACAAGGGCAAAAATGTCAAAAGAATACAATGACCTTACGTCCATCTGCAAAACGTAAAGAACCGATAGTAGCTCGAAAGATAAGAGAACCACTGAAAGGGACAATAGTGAAATAATTTGTTAGACAGATGGAAAATCAAGAAGTGGAAGATATAGAGGAAATGTCCTTTGAGAATAGGTTCACAAAGCGTCTGTATATGAAGGAAAGCCAAGATGATGAGAAGATCAGATTAGAACATGGAAACAAGATAGGTAAAACAACCTCAGTTCAAATGAAGTTAGGACAACATCAAGCAACATTTGTCCTGGACAGTGGGGCAACATGCAATATAATGTGTGAAACTGAATAAGACAAGCTGTCTAGCAACCCCCTGCTTAAACCATCCTAAATCGACAAATTTCAATAGGGGGCCTGCAATGGATATTTGACATCACAAGAAGAAATGCATGTGCTAAGGGGTGAAATTCCAACTCTTTGTTTACTGAGCAATGCAACTGCTCAAGTTATGGGTCTTGTTACCATGACATATGGAATTACAGAAGAAAATGAGAAAATTCCTACAACTGTTAAAGACCTGCAAAATGTAAATACTCTCAGATAAATGATACATAAATGAGGCAGTAAAACCAGTGACACAAAATCTCAGGAGGGTGGCAATCAGTGGCAGCTGGTGGATTTTAAATGTGGTGTGGCAGAAATTTTACACCGGAGTATAATGTGTGAATGCATTAAACGAGAACTTAAAAAGGAGGGTGCGGGTGATTCTCCCATCACAAGAAAATGTTTTGAAAAATGTATTCAAATGGTGGATTTTACAGCTCACAGTCAGTCATTGAAAACATTGCACTACAGCGTAAGGCAAAGAGCAACAGAACAGTGTGCAGTGTTTTCACCTAGATTCAACCAAACACATAAGTATTCAGTGATAAGATCAATAAGATCTCAGTTCAAAATGTTTATTTCTGCACAATACGTTTTGCTAGCTATTGCTTCTTGCAGTTCTGTTGCCTATTTCAGCCTTCTGTCTACTCAAAAGAGACTTAGACCAGAAGCAGACAAGTAAACTTCCTTCATACTAAGCGGACGCTCTAACTCTAATTCTGGCAATACCAACACATTGCTGTCCTGACATATTGTACCATTACCCCTAGTCATTTTCATACAAGAAACTCTGTGTCATGGTAATCAGATCCTCAGGAACAGTACCCTCCAAGCGGCCCACCTTTCGGCAGCTCCGGCTCTGAATCCATTGGTACCAGAGTGACAGAGAGGCCAAATGGGGTAAGGGAGATAGAGAAGGTACGCCTGTGAGGGAGACCTGTAGGGAGGAAAGGTGGGTTCAGATACCATTCAGTGAAGAACTCATTAGCTTAGATAAATATACATTCCAGGCCCATAAATCTAATACCAAGATAAACAATATAGTTTGATATCAATATTATGCAAATCAATAGAAATGTATCAATACAGGCTTCAACCACGCCAACTTCTTTTTCAGCACTAAATGTATTGAGTGGCTAACAACATAGAAAATTCAATAAACAAATGAGGGAGTTTACCCCAAACAAAACTCAAAATAAGTGGTGAGACGCGTAAAAGAGAGCTACAGGAGAGAAATCAATCCTTTCTTAAAAAGACCACTCACTCACCAACCTAGTTGGTGACATGCTTCATCATTGGGGTCCCACCCGAGCATCCGAATGCCATTCAGGTGTGCTTCAACGCCTGATTACAGCGGAGCAGGTTTTTGGGTAACAGTAGTGCAGGTGACTAGGATGTGAAATAGTGAATTAAAATCGTCTTTACTGTTCTCCAAATTTTAATATGGAACAGTAAGGCGAGGTTAAAAACAAAGTATGATACCTATACAGGTTAAATTGGCCTGAGGTATCTGAGTAATTTGTGATAATAAAAAGACACGGTCTACATGCTTCAGCCTGTTGATGACATTGCTAGGCTTTCTTCAGGACCTAAACAATGACCCGAGGGGTATGCACACGCTAAGGTGCACCCGTCTCTAAGTCAAATACGAACCATGCCGTATACTCACGGTATGATTGACTTTCAGCCTTTTGTGAAAGGTACAAAAAACCTGGAAGGAAAAGATAGAAAATCATCTATACAATGTGAAAAAATCCATAACCAGGTCATACCACTCATACGTATCTCAATTCGCAGGTCTGCAGAAATGTATGCATCAAAACCATGCGTTCATTCCATGCCGGTCGAGCACATCGTGCGTTATGAATTTCTCGCACCTATAACTCGTGATTATTGACAGACAGAGTGCAGTTTCACCTCTATTCCAAAAGTTCCAACCCACACTGTGCATTGTCACAAGTGGGTGACATTAAATTCAACGCAATATTAGCGGAATGAAAAATGGAGCTTATAAAACACACTTGCATGCACATTGTTGAACTAGTCCCCGTGTGTAATGAATAACAAACATGGAGGAGAAATATAGGTTCAGCTTACTTGTGACTAAATTAAGTCATGCCCCATGGCAACCGTGGGGGGAGGGCGTTGGTTATAGTCAAACACTGTTAGAAATAAACACATACATTGCCCGTTATGACACATACCTTGTTAGAGTATGTTCACCAGAGCGGAGCCCACCCACGTAGAAAGTGATACTCACGTCGTCAAACCGTACTGCCCGCCTTCTTACCTAAGGGAACGCCACACAGAGACCCGAGGATCACTCTAAACGGGTCCCGGCGGCTTTAACCAGTTTGGGAAGGGCTTGGCATTTCCGGAAACGTGATGTGTGACGCGGTCATGTGTTGACATCAGGGGGCGTGGTCCCGTCATCCCTTCGTGCAGTTGTAAACGGAGAGTGTCATTACAAAGGTGATTTAAGTGTAAAAAAACCTTCCCACGCTTCCAATAGATATGGAAAAACTACTAATAGTGTGTGTGCACGACGGCAGTCTCCCTTTCAAATTATTTGCCATATGGGTCAAAATAATGACATCTTAACATCCCAAACGTGATCTAAAAATTAAAGAGAGATGCAGAAAAGCACTTACTAATGCAAGAGGCTTGGCACTTCCTAACATGTGACATATGAGAAAGTCACGTGTTAACGCTTGGGGGCGTGGTCAGGGATTACCTTCGTGCAAATATCAACGTAGACTTTATTATAGACAAAATTAAATGTGAAGAAACATTCCCAGATTTTAGATGGTTTTGAAAAAATTGTTCAATGAACTAATTTGAGTCAGTAATAATGGCATATAAAATGCCAAGCAACTTCAGAACATTTTGGGAAAATGTAATAAAACATTTACTGATGTGCGTGTCGTGTCAATCTCCTGATGGACATCTAAAAGGTGGTTCTGTCCATGGATAAATGTTCTCAGAACCCCCAGAATAAGGCTCTTCAAGTCAAAACTCGAGGTCTTGAGTGAACAATAAAGTTTTCAGCTTTTGAACAAATTCATTCTTCTGTCATGTAGATTCATATGGAACCATAAGTAAATAACTTCCCTCTTCAAGAAAAGTATGTATCCAACCTTGTGGAGGTTCTATGTCCCTGGATCAGTGATTTACTTATATTTCAATGAATTCCAGGGTATATTGTCATTTAAACCCTCCTTATGAGTGGACAATCTATATATCCAACGTTGTTCTTTTTCCAGCAGACGGTGTTGTATTTGTCCTCTGGTTTTGACTAGTTCAATGACTGTCCACCTCATGTCGTTGGTGGTATGGTTAACCTGGAGAAAATTTTCCGTGAGTTTGGTCATGATTTTCTTGCACCTAATAGTGCTTCGATGCTCACATATCCTTTGCTTGATTTTTCTCCCTGTCATGCCTACATATCGTAGGCCGCACGGGCATGTTATAAGATATACAACATTCATGCTATTGCAATTTGTGTGTGCCCTCTGGGTCCAGATTTTCCCAGGTTCCAGGTTCAGTGTCTTGGTCGCAGTTGTTAAATGGCATACACTGTAATTCCCGCAGGGGTAGTGGCCTGTGATGTTAGGTAGGCCCCATGCGTTTAGTAGAGTCGTTGTGTTTTCTTGTTCCCCTTTTCTCGGGCGAGTGGCCACAAGGGTATCTTTTAGACTTCTCGCTTTTTTGAATGAAAATAGCTGTTTTTCCCAACACAGATTGCCCGTCTGGAGGGTTCTCCAATGTTTATTGATGGATTTTGTCACCTGGTTCGAGACAGTACTGTATGTAGTGACACATGTTAATGGTATGTCATTTGTTGTTATTGGTCTGTCCTCCAAGAGGGCTTCTTGGGGTTGGTTCCTAGCACGTTTCTGACAGGTATTCAATATTTTGTCCGGGTATCCCCTGTCAGATAACTTTCTTGAGAGATCTGCTGCTTGGACTCGGTAGTCAGAGGTCTTGCTACAATTGTGTCTTAGCCTGAGGTACTGCCCATATGGAAGGTTCTCCCTCAAGGCCCTTGGATGAAAGCTCTCAAACCTAAGGAGATTGATCTTAGCGGTGGGTTTTTGGTAGGTCTTTGTTTCCAGCCTACCCTTCTCCTTTGTAATTGTAATATCTAATAACACCATCGTGTTGGGGTCCATTGAGTGGGTAAACCTCAAGTTGTTATCACAAGTGTTTATCCATGTAAAAAAGTCAGTTAGAATTTCTTTGGGTCCCTGCCAAATAACAAGGACGTAATCAATGTATCTTTTCCAAAAGATAATGTGTGAGGAAAAAGGATTAGTCTCATTTAGTATGTATTTTTTCTCAAAATCGAAGGCATAAAGACCTGCCACACTGGGGGCAAAGGTGCTGCCCATGGAAGTCCCGGTGGTTTGGAGATACAGGTCTCCCTCAAATTCGAAAAAATTTATTTTTAATGCCAGAAAAGCACATTCCAGAATGAAATGTCTGGGTGTTTTGTATGTCCAGTCTGTCTCGCTAAGAGCTTTCCTCATAATATGCTGTGCTTCATGTGGTACTCCCTCCTGTTGATATGGAATAAGGGAGAGGAGTTGGCCTAACGACTAGGGCAGTCGATCTCGGAGCTGGAGAACCAGGTTCCAGTCTCGGCAGGGATGCACAACATCCTGTGGTTGTGGGCAAATCACTTAATCTCCCCGTGCCTAACAAAAATGAATGTGTCCTCATGTAACGCAACTGGTGCTCATGGAAAGCACTCTGATACCCGAATCGGGTCAAGTTTGCGCTATATAAAACTCAGTGAAAAAAAAAACCAGTGGTAAATAATGCAGATGGAATCCACTAGTGGCATAGGAAGATGAACACCCCGTAGAGCTATGTGGGACAGCGTTATATGCAAATTCGGCAAGCCAAAGCATCTCCTTCCAAGCATGAGGGTTAATCGCTACAAAAAAACAGAAGTACTGTTTTCTACATTGGATCACTCTCTCATTCTGACCATCGCTCTGTGGGTGAAAACTAGTGGAGAGACATGTTTGTATACCCATGGCTTTACACCAAGCTTTCCAGAACTGAGAAGTGAATTGAGTCCCATGGTCTGAAGTAATAGTTCTCCGAAGTACGCATAAAGAAACAATGTGTTCTAATAGTAATAATGCTGCGGAGCTGTGGGTATTCCTATGCAAGCAATGAAGTGCCCCATCTTCGATAGTCTATCAACCACTACCATAACGGTATCAAATCTTCGGTAAGCTGGTAATCCCAGCATGAAATTGACAGATATGTCTCACCACATTCTTTCTGGAATTTTAAGGGTAATATTAAACCCTTTGGCTTGGAATTGTCAGCTTTTGCTTGTACACAAACATCACACTCTGCAGCATATGTTTTAATGTCATTTCTTTGCTCAGGCCACCAAAAATGTATTTGACAAATCTCATAGGTCTTTGTAATGCCTGGATGTCCTAACCTAGGGGTATCATGGCACCACTGTATGAACTTTGTTGGACTTGGCCCTTTTTGGCTAAAGTTCCCAAAACTTGTTGCCTTCCCCCTAGACCTTTTTTCTGACATGGTGTTGCCAACTTAGATGCTTTGGGCACTTTGCCACTGCTGATCAGTGTCAAAGTGCAAGTGCTCCTGGTAATGCAAGTGCTACTAGTGGGCCTGCAGCACTAATTGTGCCACCCACACAAGTAGCCCTAAGGAGAGAACTCAGGCCTGCCACTGCAGTGCCTGCGCGCAGTTTGCTAACTGCCATGTTGTCCTGACAAGTGCATCCACTTGCCAGGCCTTACCCTTCCCTTTTCATGCACATCAGACACCCCTATAGTAGGCCCAAGGTACCCCCCTGGGCAGGGTGCAGTGTCTGAGAAAGGTAGGACATGTACTGAGGTGTGTACCATGTCCTAACAGTGAAATACACTCCATTTCGTTTTTCACTGTTGCAAGGCCATCTTGCCCATAGGACAGAATGGGGAAGGCTGTGTAATATGTTTCCAGCCTATCTTCCCATAGGCTTAAGATGGACAGGAGATGTTTAGTGTGCCTGAATTCACAGTTTAATAACACATCTTTTTCTGAAGGTGGTTTTTGCATTGTGTGTTTAGAAACCACACTTTTAGAAGTGGCTGGTTTGTTTGTTCTAACAATTCTGTGTGTCTCTGCCTGGTTGTGGATTGACTGTCTGGATTTGAATGTGATAGGATCTGGGAAATGTCCTGACCCAGGGGAGGAGGTGAGACAGCAACAGGCTGACCTGCATCTGGAGTGTAGGGGAGAGGAGTAGCCCCTGGAGGTGAAGAGGCCTGGGCTGCTGCCATAAAACAATGGCTCCATCTCCTGCTGAGTGTTTGAAGACCCAGACCCCCACTATCAAAGGGAAAAGGTGTCACAGGCAGGGAGACACCCAGAACTGGTTTAGACAGGGGTTAGTGCCCCCCTGAACACAAAGATTTCAAAGACATTTAGGGGTATAACTATGAGAGCTGAAACCCCTGAACGTTGGACTGATCAAGACTGAAAAGGATTGAAACTACTTCGTGGTGAAGAGGAACCTCTGCCAAGGAAGAAACAGCTGAAGAGACTGAAGGAAAGGACTGACCCTTGCTGTGTGTTCTGGGGCTGGCCTGCAGGTTGCTGATTTGACCAAGGAGAGGCTAAGGGACTTTGCTGTGTGCTGTGTCCCCCTGCTTGAGAGGGCTTTGCTGTGTGCTGTGTCCTGAAGTAACTTGTCCCCAAGGGCCCGAGGAGAGCTGGCACCCTGTTGTGGAAACTCAGGAACATAAAAGTTTCCAGGTGGGTCTCAGCGACGCTGTGTGCGTGTGCCTTTTGCAGCCTGAGACCTGCGTAAGAACTGCCCCCTGATCGTGTGCACCCGGAGTCCAAGGGAGTCTCAGCGATGCTGTGTGCGTGTGCTTCGTGCAGCCTGAGACCTTCATGAGGATTGCCCTGTGATCGTGTGCACCCGGAGTCCAAGTGAGTCTCAGCGACGCTGTGTGCGTGTGCTTCGTGCAGCCTGAGACCTTCGTGAGGATTGCCCTGTGATCGTGTGCACCCGGAGTCCAAGTGAGTCTCAGCGACGCTGTGTGTGTGTGCTTCGTGCAGCCTGAGACCTTCATGAGAATTGCCCTGTGATCGTGTACACCCGGAGCTCAAGTGAGTCTCAGCCACGCTGTGTGCGTGTGCTTCATGCAGCCTGAGACCTTCGTGAGGATTGCCCTGTGATCTTGTTCACCTGGAGTCCAAGTGAGTCTCAGCGACGCTGTGTGCGTGTGCTTCGTGCAGCCTGAGACCTTCGTGAGTATTGCCCTGTGATCGTGTGCACCCGGAGTCCAAGTGAGTCTCAGCGACGCTGTGTGCGTGTGCTTCGTGCAGCCTGAGACCTTCGTGCAGATTGCCCTGTGATATTGTACACCCGGAGCTCAAGTGAGTATCAGCGAAGCTGTGTGCGTGTGCCCTGTTGCAGCCTGAGACCTTCGTGAGAATTGCCCCGTGACTGTGTGTCCCGGAGCAGTCTTGTTCTCTCCGTCGATCGAGCAGCGTGACCAGAGCTGCTGCGATCGTCATTGCCATCGGCCCGGACCTGCATCCCCAGAGGTGCTGTGCCGCCGGCCCGAGCCTGCCTTTGCCAAGGAGGGACCTCAAACCATCCCCGTCGGGGGGGGGGCCCCGAGTTCCACTGCCCAAAGATCAACGAAGTCGCACCGGAGGCCCAAGTCGCGAGGAGAGGAGAGTGAGAAACGCTCTCGGCCTTTCCTATCTCTGCAGAACGAGCCTCCGCTCAAGTCCGCATCACGGCCCATACTTGCCGAGGAGTGGCAGTACTGGGGCCGGAGTGTGGAGATGCACTTTGTTTTCCATCATAACAGTGTTGGGGGCATGTTTTGGCAGTAGCTGACCGTGAGTCAGTAAGAGTGGCATAGAGACCGTCCAGAGCACCGCGATCGGTGCTGAAGTATCTTATTTTTGCATTATGAACTGCCTGATTGTTGCATTACGAAGTGTCCTATGTTTGCATTACGAACTGCCTGATTGTTGCATTACGAAGTGCCTTATTTTTTGCATTACGAACTGCCTAATTGTTGCACTACGAATTGCATTATTTTCGCATTACGAACTGCCTGATTGGTGCATTACGAATTGCCTGATTCTTGCATTACGAACTGCATAGCATTGCATTAGGACTGGATTAGATCATTGAGAATTGCTCATTAATACTGCAAGAACCTACCAGTGCTTGCTGGCCTAATAACCGGCAAGATGAAATATTATAAATACGCATATGTTGGATTTTTATCGTGTGGTCTCATCGTATATCATTTTTCATATAAACATATAATTGTTTTTTTATGAAACTCGTGTGGAGTCCCTTTGTGGTGTTATCACTGTGTCACTGAGAGCGTGGTTGCAAATACTTTACACATTTGCCTTGGAGATAAGCCTGGCTGCTCGTGCCAAGCTACCGAGGGGGTGAGCAGGGGCTATCTGAGAAGGTGTCCTTCCTTTCCCTGACTTAGAAGCAAGGGTCCCTATTTGGCCTAAGGTACCTACCTCAGCCAACTAGAGACCCCCAGTTCTAACAACCTTGGTTCTTAATTCCTGTATAGGAATAAACAATTTTGATCTCTGAAAGGGTAATCCCTCCTTGATCTGTCTTTCAGTGTTTCCGGCAGCCCACCTTGCTAATTCAACTATCGTAAAAAAAAAATGTATATCCTCCAAAAAGGATTGGGCTGTAACTGTCCCTACAATGTGAAGAGAGGCTATGATAGGCAAAGAAGGATTAGGATTAGGATCTTTCAATGTTACTTTATCCTGATACCTTGAAAAAGTATCAGCCTTCCTGTTCTTGGCCCCTGGTCTGAAGGTTACCACAAAGTCATATTCAGAAAAGAACAGTGACCAGCGTAACTGACGAGGTGTCAAGGCTTTGGCTGATTTAAGTAACTGTAAGTTCCTATGATCTGTATAAACTGTGACAGGGTGTTGAGCTCCATACAAATAATGTCTCCATTCCATAAAAGCTATCTTAGTAGCTAATAGCTTTTTTTCGGCAAATGGTGTAAATACATCTGCTGGATTTAACTTCTTAGATAGATAAGCCACTAGATGTATTTGCTGGTGTGAACATCTCTTTGAGATAAGATGGCTCCCATTGCCTCATCAGAAGCATCGGCTTCTGGTGAGCTAGAACAGGAGCAGTTGTGATTGATGTCTTCAGCTCTAGAAAGGCTTCCTGGTTTCAGAAGACCAGATACAAGGCATATTCTTGCGTAACGACTTAGAAACGGGGGATATTAACCCCGAAAACCCCCCAAAAACTTGGTATAAAATGCCTATAAAAATTGGCGAACCCTAAGAACCTTTGAATCTCTTTCACATTCTGAGGAACAGGCCATTCTTTGACTTCTCCCACTTTTCTGTATGAAATTGTAACCCTTGTGGAGTTAATATGAATCCCAGAAACTCCACTTCGGTAACATGAAACTCACACTTGGACATTTTACAAAAGAGACTATGTTTTGTCAGGGTTGACAGAATTGTTTTGACATGTATTATTTATCCTTCTTCAGATGATGAGTAACTTAGTATGTTGTAGAAATAAACAGTAACAAATTGGTCCAAATAAGGACATAATACATCATTCAGAAAAAACCAAAACGCTGCCGGCGCGGTACATAGGCCGTATGGCATCACACAGTATTCATATAGTCTAAATCTGGTACGTAAAGCAGTTTTCCACTCATTTCCCTCCCGAATGTGTACTAAATGATAGTCTTCTCTGAGATCCAGGTGGATATAGATAGTAGCAGACCATACTTGATCCAAAAGAACCGAGATGAGTGGAAGCGGATACTGATTTGTCATAGTAACGGCATTTAACGCACAATAGTCATTGCATGTGCGCAGCTCACCATTTGCCTTGGGTATGAAGAAGAGGTGTGACGCTGCTGGAGATTTTGAAGGATGTATAAAACTATTTTTAGATATTGAATTAAGGTATCCCTAAAGATGTTCATTTTCTTTTTCAGTCAAATCATATATACTACTGCAAGGTATTTTAGTCCCTGGAATCAGATCGATCTGACAGCCGATGAGGGGTAGAGTTGCAGCACTTTCTTGGCTAAACACATCTTGAAATTCCTCATATTATTGAGAAAGGATAATATCCTTTTCTACTGCTGTAGCAATGGCATGATGCAAATGAGTATGCACTGGTCTTTCCTGAAGATGCTGTGTACATATTTCCTCACAAAACGTAGAAGTGGAGTCAATCGTTCTTCTATTACAATCAATGGTGGGATTATGTAATGTAAGCCAGGGCCTTCCCAAAATAAGTTGGAATTGACGAGCATCAATAATATCAAATTGTATTATTTTCTTTTGCTGGTGATACCAGTCCCCACAACACAACCTTACTAATGCTGTATGTTTGATGATGGGACCTGATGAGAGCATGGCACGGTCTACTGCCCTAACCATTTCTGGGTGTATTTTTTTTATAAGTGTCTAAGCCTAATTTCAGGAGATATTTGCCATCAATAAAATTACCCGTGGCACCCGAATCAACCATAGCCTCAACTGGGAATCTTTTATGAGTTGGTGTTTCTATAATTGCTTTCAATATTAGATGGGAACTGCCGTTTGTAAGGAATTGGCTACGCTTTTTCTCAGGCGTGTTACTCATTACTCCCACTACACCATCCTGTTGTTGTAATGAGAGAATTAGTTTTCCTCCCCTCTTGGTCGATTGGATTTAGGCCGGGTTGGACACTCTCTGATAAAATGACACCGTTTGCCACAATAGAGACATAACCCATTCTTACGAAGATTATTTCTCTCTTCTATATTTAAAGGATGCCTCACCCCTCCTATTTCCATGGGTTTGGATGTTTACATGGGAGGAAGAGAACGTGATCAATAAAATCTTTACCTCAACCTTTTTCTTTTCACTTTTTCGCTCGGGTAGTCTGTGATTCAATCTCAAAGACAAATTAATTAATTCAGAACATGCAACTGGTTGTGGTTCTAGCAGAGCTATTTCATATCCTTCAACTCATCTTTGAGCTCTCTGTAATATAAAGCTGCTCTCTTCTCTTCTGGAAAGCCAGTTTCAGCTACAAGTCTTTTAAACTGTGTTAAGTATGAGAACAAGTCTTTATTGCCTTGACGCTGTTTAAGGAGCTCTCTATCAGCTGACCTGGTGATTGTTCTCCAATCGAAGACTTGTTCAAATCTCGCCCAGTTATATAATGAAGTATTATCCTCATTTACCAATGGTGTGGCCCAAACTGCTGCTTCTCCATCTAGATATGAAATTAGGAATGCCACCCAAGATTGCGAATCAGTGAATGACTGTGGTCGGACCATAAAATGTAGTGGTACCTGGGTTAGAAAGGTTTGCACTTTATCAGGGTCTCCAAGAAAGCGTTCAGGTGGAACTATTGGTACTGGGGAAGGAACAGTAATCACTTCCATTGGGGGAGTAATGTTCCCTGATTCCCTTGTTCTCTCTCCTGGAATAGATGCACTGGGAGTGGCTTCTAATCTTGCCTGTAGTTGATTCACTCTTGTGTTTAAATTCGAATATTTCAGCCCTAGAAGCCAGCACCTCTCCCCTCAAATCCATCAACATAGTACATAAATCCTCAATAGAGGCCATACTGAACAATACTGTTCGGGAGGATCTATATTCTTGGGTCTGCTATTCTGTCAAGGTAATCAGAACCTCAGGAACAGTACCCTCACAGTGGGCCACCTTTCGGCAGCTCTGGCTCTGAATCAATTGGTACCAGAGGGACAGAGAAGCAAAATGGGGGGGAAGGGTGATAGGGAAGGTATGCCTGGGAGGGAGACCTGTAGGGAAGAAAGGTGCTTTCAGATACCATTCAGTGAAGAACTCATCAGCTTAGATAAATATACATTCATGGCCCATAAATCTAATACCAAGAAAGACAATATAGTTTGATATCAATATTATACAAACCAATAAAAAGACAGGCTTCCATCACGCCAACTTCTTTTTCAGCACTAAATGTATTGAGTGGCTAACAACATACAAACACATTTATCTCACAGAGTCCTGAACCCTCGATATCTAAATAATTTGACATATATTCATAATGTTGCAATCACATTGACAAAGTGTCGAATGGTGCTTAATCCAAAAAAGCACACAAAATAAAGGTCCACTTCCAGTTCCATAGCCCACAAACAAAAATTGCCAGAAGAACGCTTAATAGATTCTGAGCAAGGTAAGGTCTCTCGAGGAGAATTGAGCATGCATGAAACCGAATTGACGAAGAAATAGCAAATCCAAAACACTCACATACAAAGTCCAATTCGCAGAAAGAGGAAATGAAGATGGTGGAAACATCAACGAACATGATCCTATGAAGACCACTCTCAATTCAATAAGAGGCGTGACCTCATGTAGCAGGAGCGTACTCATAAAAACAGCTGACAATGAAGATTGATATGGGCTGGCCGATCCCACGCATAATGGCAGCAAAAATGGACGACGTCCCAGGAATTCAGAATAGCAGACGTCCGCCCACGTTCACGAGCGTTTAAATAATATGTTGGGCCTCTAGTAAAAAGGTCCTGCTATCTAGAGGTACTGCGGCGGCCATCTTGGAATGGAGAAAGGTAGTACAGCCTAACCATCGCCGTCCTTTCTCCCTATGACGTTTTCCACATAACTGAGCGACCAAGGCACCAGTTCCGAGCGCAGAATGGGAACGAACTCCACAAACTGTGACACTCAGTGACTGCTACAATTGGCAGTGTAAGTGCCATGCTTCACCTCTGCAGAAGCCATCTGGGCATTGCCTGCTGTTGTGCTCAATTGTCTGTAATTCACCATTTGTTTTGTGTATGCTTGCCCTTGTAGTCCACTAATGACACACACTGTTCACATAAAAAATATTTTCATAAACTTGCACACATAAATATGTCTTTGAAAAGCTACTTATGTTGCAGGTGTTTCTGACAGTGTCAGTGCATCACTACACATTTAAATATGCCATTGAGTTTTAAAACTGCTTTAGGGAAGGCACTGTGAATGAACACACTTTAAAACCATTTGTTTTTACAATTGGTTTAAAGGGCAGCATCAGTCATCAGTCACTGCCTAGTGCCTTGCCCTCTTCTAAAGTCACTGGTACCTCCCTGTAGTGAGCCACCCGGCCGCTACTATAGTTTGTATCAGTCAACTCCCTGGGCCGGGCTCGGACCAGGGAGTATTTAATAAAGGGTGACGTCGGCACACGTGGCCGACGGCACGAACGGAGCATCAGTGTGGACGTCCTTTACTGCTGCGCTGCCGGCTGTAGTTAGGCCTCCCCCTACATTCCCTAGAAGACGGTTGTAGCCCCGACCGCAGTTCCCCAGGGAAAGTCCCTCAGCACACCCCCCTCCTCTGGCAACCGGGCAGTCACATACCCGGAGCACCACATTGGCGACGAGGGCGAGATTGAGTCCCGCGGGCAGCCACGCGTCTAGTGCGTAGGTTGGCCTTGCCTTCAGTTGGGCTGGTGAGCGTGGCCTGAGTGAAGCCGGGAGTGCCGTCGAGACATCAGCTCCTGCCTACCCCGGTGGTGCGGTGTGTAGCACCCAGCGGGGATGCCTGATCCAACAGGGAGGGAGGCTGCCCCGAGTGTGGAGGTGGCGGGAGGGCGGCCGAGTCGTGCGGCTGCGAAGTCCCTCCCGGAGTTCAGTCAGCTTGCGGACCCCGCGACGGTGGCTCCGCGGTGGAAGAAGTGGCTGGGGCAGCTGGAAAACTATTTTGTCGCCACCCGAGAGACTGACAACGCAGTGAAGAAATCGTTAATGCTGCTGATGGGGGGCGAGGAGCTTTATGACCTGTTTCAGGACCTGCCGGACACAGGGGAAAGGGACGACTATGAGAAGGCGGTCCGGGCCCTGAACCACCATTTTGATCCGCAGGTATATCCCGACTTTGAGCATTTCAAGCTGAGGCAGGCGAAACAGAGAGCGGATGAGCCAATCGACATGTTCTTTGCGAGACTGCGGAAGTTGGACAGCACGTGCATGGGGGTTGATCGAGCCTTTGAGACACGGGCCCAGCTGATTGTGGGATGCAAGTCAATAGAGCTGCGCAAGCTGATCTTACGCCAGCCAGGGATTACGCTGGACGACATCCTCCTATTAGGAAGATCACATGAGCTGGCGGATGTGCGCGCCGGCGAGATGGAGGTGGCATTGGCGAGGAAGTCGGCGGGGGCGCAGCCGGTGTTCCTGACGCCCATTAAGGAAGAGAGGGTCGAGGCCCTCAAGAAAGCGTATGGACGAGGGGCTGGAACCGGCGCTAAACAGGAGGAGAGGCGCCAAAGGTGTGAATGTAGGAATTGTGGCATGGGGGCGCATGATCCCAGAGTGTGTCCAGCCCAAGGGAGACAGTGCCTCAAATGCAACACGTATGGACATTTTGCAAAAGTGTGCCGGAGGGGAACACAGCAAGGGGAAGCAAGCCCCCAGGACAGGGACTATCGAAGTCGGCCAAGACCGTGCAGGAGGTGGAGGATGGGAACAGCCGCGAGCAGCCATCGTCTGCCACTGAGGATGAGGAGGACAATGTGTTTGTCATCTCTCATGTAAGGGGGGTGAATACCCCCAAAAGACCACCGCCTACATGCCAAGTGTGGATAGGGGAGTCATGTGTGCGGGCGCTGATTGACACTGGGGCATCGGTGAACATACTGGACGCTGCACAATACAGGAGGCTTAACCCGAGGCCGCGGCTACTGCCGACCACCGCCAAAATTCTCACGTACGGGGGAAGCACGCTGATTCCACTCCAGGGCGTCGTTGATGCAGAAGTGAAATACAAGGACAGAGTCACTGTTATGCGGTTCTATGTCACCTGCGATCAGGCCGGCTCGCTACTAAGCTGCCACACGGCTGAGGATTTGGGGCTGGTGATGTTTGCTAAGCACATACACCAGTCACAGGCGGACAGGATTCTTGAAGAATTCCCGGAACTATTCCGGGGGCTGGGTTGCCTGAAAGGAGTAGAGGTCCAACTTCACATTGATGAGTCGGTCAAGCCAGTGGCGCTCCGCCACCGTATGGTGCCGTTCCATCTGAGACCACTGGTGGAAGCAGAACTGGACCGTCTGGAGCGTGATGGGGTGATTGAGAAGGTGTCCAGTCCCACGCCATGGGTGTCGCCGTTGGTGATAGCACCCAAGCCGAAACAGCCTGGGGCCATCAGGATGTGCGTGGATATGAGGCTGCCGAACAACGCTATCCGCCGAGAGAGACACATAACACCAACCATTGACGAGATTGTGACCGACTTAAATGGGGCACAGTGGTTCTCGAAAGTGGATTTGAACTCTGGATACCACCAGTTGGTGCTGGCAGAAGAAAGCCGATATATAACAACTTTCTCCACCCATGTGGGACTCCGTCGATTCAAAAGACTGAGCTTTGGGGTGTCATCGGCGGCGGAGGTGTTCCAGGAGGCAGTTCGAGAAGCGCTATCGGGCCTAGTGGGAGTCATCAATGTCAGCGATGACATTCTGATTTTCTCGAAATCACTGAAGGAACACCATGGGAGGTTGAAGGCCACTCTGAAACGATTGGCGGAGCAAGGACTGACTCTTCACCAAAATAAGTGCGAGTTCTACACTAAGGAGGTCGAGTTCTTTGGATATCGGTTCTCGGCCCGGGGGCTACAGGTAGATCCGGCTAAAGTGGAAGCTATCAGGACGGCTGCGATCCCTCAGACGCCATCGGAGGTGAGGAGCTTCTTAGGGATGGCCAATTACTGGGGCCGATTCATTCCTCGCTTGGCCACCATCTCGGAACCGTTAAGACAACTCACGAAAAAAGACATAGTGTGGCAGTGGACCGATAAGGAGGCACAGGCGTTTGCTGATGTGAAGGATGCCCTGCTGCAGGGGGCAACGGTGTCCTATTTCCAGCTGGGGGCGGCCACGGAGTTGATCGTGGATGCGAGCCCCGTTGGGCTTGTGGCCGTGCTCTTACAGAGGATCAATCAGGATGAATGGGTGCCCATCGCGTATGCCAGTCGGGCGCTCACCGCCGTGGAGACACGCTATGCCCAGATTGAGAGGGAAGCATTGGCCATCCGGTGGGTGTGTCAACATTTCCACATCTATTTGTGTGGACACACGTTTACGGTGGTGACGGATCACAAGCCGCTGGTGCCCCTGTTTGCAGGAACGGCGAGGAATGGACCTCCGCGAATTGAGAGATGGGCAGTGCAAATTCAACAATACCGGTTCAACGTGGTGTACCGCCCAGGGGCAAGCAACCCGGCTGATTATCTATCGCGACACCCCCAGGCGCCGAACGGAGTCCAGGGGTCGGAGGTGGATGAAGGTGCCGAGATATTTGTGAGGCAACTGTTGGAAGAGGCCCGGCCCCAAGCTCTGCTGCTAGAAGATATCCGGAAGGCGTCCCTGCAGGATGAGTGTCTACAGGCGGTGGCCCGAACACTACGGGACCACCAGTGGAAGTGGTTCCTCTGTGGAAATGACCGAAGAGCAGCCGATGACAAAGAGTATTGGGAGAGCCTGTGGAAGTGTCGAGAAGAGCTGAGTGCCACAGGGGATGGCATAATCCTGAGGGGCCAGCGCATTGTAATACCTGCAGCACTACGACGCAGGATAGTGGATCTGGCGCACCAAGGACACCAGGGGGTAGAGAAAACTAAAGCCCGTCTGCGAACAAAGGTGTGGTTCCCCGGGGTGGATCGGTTTGTGGAGGACAAAGTACGAAAGTGCCATGCGTGTCTGATAACGGGGGCGGACCCGCCAGATGTGCCAATCCTGACGGAGGGTCCGAGCCGGTCACCCTGGGCGAGGGTGAGTTTGGACTTTGGGAGTTTCCCCGATGGGAGGCAAATGATGGTGTTGGTGGACAGTCATTCCAAGTTCCCCGTGGTGGAAGTAGTTGCATCCACAGCTTTCGAGTGTCTACAGCCGGTGCTGGAAAAGACTTTTGCCCTGTTGGGACTGCCAGAACAGATTCGAACAGACAATGGCCCGCCGTTCCAGGGACAGGAGTTCCCTGAATTCCTTGACCAGCATGGCATACGGCATCGGAAAATAACACCTCAGTGGCCCCAAGCTAACGGGGACGTAGAGCGTTTCATGAGAACACTGAATGAAGCACTGCGGATTGGGGTGGCTCAAGGTAAACATCTGGAGACCTGCCTGCATCAGTTTTTGAGGGCGTACCGTCAAACGCCTCACTGCACGACCAAATGTGCACCCCATGATCTTCTGCTGAGAAGGGCTGTGTGTTGGGATACACAGCAGTGCAGCATGGACGCCGGCGGTTTTGGATGTCGAGCGATCTCAGGCCCGACTCCAAAACAACAATGAACGGGCCAGCAAGAAAAGAAAGGCTTGGCTGGCCGACATCAAGGTAGGAGACTACGTGGTGGGCAAAGATCGCCATCCAGGGTCCAAGTTCCGCACCCCGTTCGAGTGTGACCTGTGGAAGGTGGTGCAGATAAAAGGGACTCTGGTGGTTGCGGAGAAGGGACATCAACGCATAGCCCGGAACATGTCGTGGTTCAAGAAAGCTTCTGGTACGAGTGAGGTGAGTGCAGAGTCGGAAATGGAAGAGTGGGAGGTAGGAGACGCCGAAGTACCAAGGGCAGGAAGCCCGCCAGTCAGTACCAATCCCGAAAGACCTAGGGAGGGGGTCGAATGAAGTGAGGACACCCCGAGTCATGACAGCAACCCGAAGGGTGCCGAGCAGGAAGAAGAGAGGAGTAGGCATCATCACTATGGGCTGCGCACCAATCCAGCACCAAGCACCAGGTTGCAAGACTTTGTGTGTTAGGGGTGCCAAGAGGAACGCCGCCCAAGTTCAGCGCTGATGGGACTGGTTCTGGGAGTGGTTCCTGTCAGCTGACCGAGTGACATTGCTGTTACAAGTTCAGTTCAAGTTGGGAGGTTGGATGGGATGTAGTGAGCCACCCGGCCGCTACTATAGTTTGTATCACAGTCAACTCCCTGGGCCGGGTTCGGACCGGGGAATATTTAATAAAGGGTGACGTCGGCGCACGTGGCCGACGGCACGAACGGAGCATCGGTGTGGACGTCCTTTACTGCTGTGCTGCCGGCTGTAGTTAGGCCTCCCCCTACATTCCCTAGAAGACGGTTGTAGCCCCGACCGTAGTTCCCCAGGGAAAGTCCCTCAGCGCACCCCCCTCCTCTGGCAACCGGGCAGTCACATACCCGGAGCACCACACTCCCCTCGAAACCAGGAAGCTAGTGTGCTCACTCCGCGCATTGTCAAAACATATATTTGCGTGAACAGTGTCATAAAGGACCAGAAGCAGCGTGCAGCAGCCCAGCTAGCAGGTGTACCTGAATGCAGGGGTGTCCTACAAGTGCCTCAATACTCCTTTCACACATTCACTCTTCGCACACACACACTACTGCTTCATAGTGATCCAGCGCAATATTAGCCAATAACATTCATACACCATATACTCACTTGGGCCCATACATTCACACTACACTAATACTTACGCTGGGTGTCAGATGTACTCTTTTATCAAAGTCCCTGCTACCAATTACTTTCTGATTGAAGAGTAATAACTTACCAATGGATCCTTTGCTAATTGGGAAGTTTAAAATGAGTGACGTTCATTATAGTACATAATCCTGAAATAATCACTGAGTCAGGAAGTTTTAAAATGTTTATCTAAAGTTTTAGCAGAGTAAAATACAGAAAACACGGTACTTGATTGAAATACCCAAGAAAAAGCATAGAAATGATTTTGCTAATAAATAACGGTGTTTAAGGAAGAGGAGAAGATAGAGACAACAGCGCAACTAAAGGTTGCAGTATAGTTACCTAAATGCGAGAACCAAGCCCCTTGGCCAAGGAGTTGGAAAAGACAGGACCCAAGAAGGATGAAGAGCAAAGACTTCTTCCAGGATCAGGACAGGACCGGTGACCTCTCTACAACAACGCCTGCGCCGTTCCCCTCTCTGATACTCGACTTCTCTCGATTCTCCCGTGCCTTCCTTCTAATGGACTCCGCCGCCCCTCCTCAGGACCTCTTCCGGACAGGAATTCAGTCAGCAACCGATCAGCTGGGCAGTCTGGAGTTGAGAGCGCTCTGGCAGTATGGACGCCTGTTCTTCGTGAACGCATGCTCTGACTAATTTACTAATGCTATATTCTATTATACCCTTCTACGCCCATGTACCTCCCCTTAATGTTGCTAACATTATGGGACCACTACTTCTGATTGGACAGGGACAGGGGTGGATTCTCGCACCATATCAATTTTGGCCTAAATTGTGAAGCCTATTGTTTTTAGCTTCCCGCCCCTTCAAATTAATACATTCACTTTATTTCCCACCCGTCTCACGACAAATGTTATACATTTTACAGGAGAAAAGTAACAATTTGTCCGCCGGAAACATTGAGTACATCATCTTCGGCCAATAGGTCGTGGCCTTGGGAGACGTCCAAGTTGACTTCACTTGGCAGGCATACAGGACACATGCGCAGAACCCTCTGTCTCTTGAGTTTCAAGACACCAACCCAGGCCCAAGTTTACGAATTACTAAAAGTGTAAGAAGAAAATATTAAAATCACAAATAAAAAGTTTCACTGTATACCCACTTTCCCTACTCTATTCCCATTTAATCATAATACTATCCTGCATTAGTAGCGTTAAGAAAACAACAATTTAATAATGACATGAGAGCAAGCTGAAGCATGTGAAAACATTTAGCGACCATTTTAATGCACAATGCGCAGAAGCAGAAGTTTCCCACCTAGCAAAGAAAGACGTCACACCATGTGATCAGATTGCGACATGCGCAATGAAGTCCCGCGCTTTAGCGGCCATCTTGGTTTATAGACAAGCGTTATTCATTAGTAAAACACATAGGCAAGCGTCTATCCCTTCTATGTTTGTGAATGCAAAGATTAGTATTGACAGTACAAGTTTAATAAATTAATACTATGAGGAGGATTGCATACAAGCAAGTTTCATTTTTGAAACCTTGCTCCATCAATCCTCTCTGATGGCGTTCTGAGCCATCAAAATACTACCCTCAATCAGATGCCAACTTCTAGCAAATCGTTTCATTCTCATGTTTACTTTTTCTATTCTTACAGTCTCCTTTTAATTTCTTGTATAAATCACTTCTCCATTCTTCTAGTTCGATTTCATCTAGTTTTCTCTTCTTTCCTTTTCCTGTCACTTTATATGTTCCATTCTTTCTACAGCATTTGCACCATATTGTTATTACTAAAATTAATATTGTTATCCCTGCTAAGGGTACTAATATTTGACCTATAAGTCCTTTCCCTATATTAGCAAACCAGGTTCCAATTGACGCAATACTATTTGTCAATCTTTCCCATACACTATCAACTTCCAGTGGTTTAAGTTCTGTCTCAAGTTTAGTTATGTTCTGAATATACGTTCCAATTTCTGCACTCTTATCAGGAATATAAGTGCAACAATGTTTCATCTTCAATAATTTACAGACTCCTCCCTCTTTTGCCAATAGAATGTCAAGAGCAAGTCGATTTTGCATTACCATAGATCTAATCGCAACCATCTCCGTATTAATCATTAGAAAACCTCCAGCAGTATCCGTTGATAAACGATCAACCACTGTAGACAATTTGCATATTTTCCTTGAGTTCAGAATTATTCCCACTGAAGGTATCAATGCACCAAATATATCACCTACAATTTCTGAAAAACTAGCTCTTTTACTACGTATTAATTAATTATTGATTTCAAGCTTCCAGTGTTTCTTTTTACGTGGTATATCTTTGGAAAAACTATTCCAAAATAACAACTTCCATACCATCTTGCAGGAAGCCTAAAGTAAGCCTTATTCCCACATACATAATATATTCCAGGAAAAACTGAATCTGTTCCTCCTTTGAGTCCCCAACCTCCTATAATTAAAAAATTGTGTTCACATTCACTGGTACCGATGAAAACATTGTTATAATCAGTCTTTAACCTATGAAGACAAATTTTCCCTTTCTTTACGAAATCCAGAGCCATTGCAGCTTGAGCTTTACTAGGTGTATAACTCCCTTCCTTCTCCGCCCAAGGTGGCAACTGAGCCTTATGCTCTGAAGCTTTCTTTTGAAAATCATGTCTTCTATCTTCTACTAAATTCAAAAATATCTTTTCTTCTTCTAGTAAAGAACATGTTAGATTGTGTCTATGTGCATGTGTTATGTCTATCGATTTCATTGTTAAGAAAAACTCTCCCATAAACTGTGCGTCTTGACTAGTAAGCACTGGGTTCATACTCTTGCGAATCGGAACCTCTGAAAATATCACATCTAAGTTTGAATAATAATACTGTAGCCTACCTGTTCTATAAAATAAACTTGTTAATACACTACATGAGATGCCATATGTCAGTGGTAAATGATGGTATGTTAATCCTTCTGCTACTGATTCCGGTAATTTCATACAGACATAACAATTACTAACTTCCATTGTGTCTACATACTGAAACAATAACTTTGTGAAAACATTTAAACTAGTGTCGTTATCAGCTATTTCATGATGAATTTCTGCCTCATCTTCTGCCATTAATTCTACTCTATTGCCCTTCATGTTTGCTGTCCTCCCTTTAGTTTCATTATTAATCTTCTTATCTATTATCATAAGGTAAGGAATTGCTACAATCAGGACTAACCATACTATAAGCACCAATACTAGACTACATATGCAGATTGCACAGCATCTCCTACAACAATTTCGTTTTGGTCTCTCAGTAACTCTATCATCAGGCATTTTTCGACAAGGAAGATTTCTCTTCTTATCTCTTCTTCTTTTCTTTAGATGATTCTTTTGTTTAGTCAAGGTGGTCTTGTTTCTTCTTCGTATGTTAGTTCTGCACTTGTTCCTTCGCCACCACTGTCACTTGACTCTGAGCTTTCAAAATCTTCAAGAATGATATAAGTCCAGTCAGGACCCTTGAATTTGTTATTCACAAGTCTCAGTCTTTACTTTTTCTTTTTCCTGACTTTTTCTCTTGTTCAGTTTGACTTGTCACTTCAGGTACTTGTTCTGGATCTTCACTTCTGGTTGTTATGTGGTATTTTACTCTTTTAATGACACTTGGCCAATGATCTCCTTTTCTTGTCTTCTTGGTTGGCACTGTTTCTTTGTTTACGTCTTCAGAGATCTCGTTATTTTTACTGCTCAATACTGTTTTGTTTTCTTTGATTACTGCTTCTTTTGTTTGTTCTTTTTCAGGTCTGATTGGTTTCTTTTCAGTAGCTCCACAATGACTTTCAAGATGTTGGCTTTGTTCCTTTTTATTTCTTTATGTTCATTTGTATTTACCCCTTTTTCTTTAGTGAATTCTTCTTGATCTAACTGCTTCTGATCAGGGCTTATTGCACTGTGAACTTCTGCAGCCTGACCTGATTCTTCTAAACCTGTCTGTCCCTCTTCAAAGTTTATTAAATCTTCACTGTTTTTAGTCCAATTTTCTTTCCCTATCTGATTTAGTTCAGGATCTTTTACTGTCTTGTCTTCTTGATCCCGAACTGTTTCTTCTTCACCTATCTGATCTTCTTCAATTTCCTCCAATTTTGTTTGATTTCTCGTTCTGTAATATACTTCAGGAACTTCTACCACTGGTATCCAATCCTGACTTGTGCTCGGTTGTTCTCCGTCAGCTTCTTTCGAACCTCTAGCCTGAGATTCCTCAGCTGGGCAACCTTCAGCTTCTTCAGTGATTGGCGTTGTCTGTAGATTCTCTTCTTCAGGTTCTGGTACTCTCTTTGTGTGGCTTACGTGAATCCAATTAGGAAATCTTGCACACTTCACTGCTGTATTGGTGGTCAATATAACTTGACAAGGTCTGCTCCACCTGGGTGATAAAGCGATACCAAAGGGGATGATGGACGGAGCGCCCGAGCCAATCAAACACTCACCCCCAGTCAACTGATCTGGGTTTAATCCATCATCATTCTTTAGCTCACTCCACCACCCCAGTTCAGACATGGCCATATGCAAATCAGTCTGACCCTGTGCCTCATGGGAACAGTCCAGCCCGAACTGCCAAGCCATGTCTTCCCTGGACCGGAAACAAGCATCCTGGGACCGGTTTCTGGCATTTCAGCCGTCATCAGCCAGGCTAGCTTGAATCCAGTGGCAAAGTGAGCAAGGGACCCACGTCTGGGCATACCCTGCCAACTTAGGGCGAACAAAGCGATACCAAAGGGGATGATGGACGGAGCGCCCGAGCCAATCAAACACTCACCCCCAGTCCTGAAACCGGTCCTAGGATGCTTGTTTCCGGTCCAGGGAGGACCTGGCTTGGCAGTTCGGGCTGGACTGTTCCCACAAGGAACAGGGTCAAGACTGATTTGCATATGGCTGGGTCCAAACTGGGGTGGTGTGGTGAGCAAAAGAATGATGGATTTAACCCAGATCCTTGTGACTGGGGGTGAATGTTTGCATTGTCCAGCATTCCGTCCATCAATTGTTTCTTTTGCATTTGTCGCCCTAAGTGGGAAGGGTATGCCCAGACGTGGGTCCCGTGCTCACTACACCACTGGATTCAAGCTAGCCTGGCTGAAGAAGGGTGATGCCCTGAAACCGGTCCTAGGATGCTTGTTTCCGGTCCAGGAGGACCTGGCTTGGCAGTTCGGGCTGGACTGTTCCCACAAGGAACAGGGTCAAGACTGATTTGCATATGGCTGGGTCCAAACTGGGGTGGTGTGGTGAGCAAAAGAATGATGGATTTAACCCAGATCCTTGTGACTGGGGGTGAATGTTTGCATTGTCCAGCATTCCGTCCATCAATTGTTTCTTTTGCATTTGTCGCCCTAAGTGGGAAGGGTATGCCCAGACGTGGGTCCCGTGCTCACTACACCACTGGATTCAAGCTAGCCTGGCTGAAGAAGGGTGATGCCCTGAAACCCGGTCCTAGGATGCTTGTTTCCGGTCCAGGGAGGACCTGGCTTGGCAGTTCGGGCTGGACTGTTCCCACAAGGAACAGGGTCAAGACTGATTTGCATATGGCTGGGTCCAAACTGGGGTGGTGTGGTGAGCAAAAGAATGATGGATTTAACCCAGATCCTTGTGACTGGGGGTGAATGTTTGCATTGTCCAGCATTCCGTCCATCAATTGTTTCTTTTGCATTTGTCGCCCTAAGTGGGAAGGGTATGCCCAGACGTGGGTCCCGTGCTCACTACACCACTGGATTCAAGCTAGCCTGGCTGAAGAAGGGTGATGCCCTGAAACCGGTCCTAGGATGCTTGTTTCCGGTCCAGGGAGGACCTGGCTTGGCAGTTCGGGCTGGACTGTTCCCACAAGGAACAGGGTCAAGACTGATTTGCATATGGCTGGGTCCAAACTGGGGTGGTGTGGTGAGCAAAAGAATGATGGATTTAACCCAGATCCTTGTGACTGGGGGTGAATGTTTGCATTGTCCAGCATTCCGTCCATCAATTGTTTCTTTTGCATTTGTCGCCCTAAGTGGGAAGGGTATGCCCAGACGTGGGTCCCGTGCTCACTACACCACTGGATTCAAGCTAGCCTGGCTGAAGAAGGGTGATGCCCTGAAACCGGTCCTAGGATGCTTGTTTCCGGTCCAGGGAGGACCTGGCTTGGCAGTTCGGGCTGGACTGTTCCCACAAGGAACAGGGTCAAGACTGATTTGCATATGGCTGGGTCCAAACTGGGGTGGTGTGGTGAGCAAAAGAATGATGGATTTAACCCAGATCCTTGTGACTGGGGGTGAATGTTTGCATTGTCCAGCATTCCGTCCATCAATTGTTTCTTTTGCATCCA